>JAMWYP010000062.1:1754953-2412302 GCA_025563575.1 Acacia pycnantha
AGGAGGGAGTGTAGTGGGGCCCCAAGTTTTCCTCTCCCCTCTTTTTTTCTCCCCCCCTCCCCTCCCCCTCCCTCCCCTTCCCTCAAACCAAACATACCCTAAGGTTAGCCGGTAGTATTACCACTTGGACAACTAACCCTTAAGGGTTAAAACTTGCAGTACTAGATAACTTTCGCAGGCTAAATAATAAAGGTTATAGGTGGAGATTAATAAACAATAATACCAATTCTTGTGTTGACAATAATCATCAAAGTGTGAAAAACAAAATCATGCCCTCCGTACATTAGACTTACTGTCCTGGATTGAATCGTGTCTTACTCTGATATTCTTGCATTTCCATCATCTCTACATGAGTGGGTTCACTCTCTCGTACGACGAAACAGGGGTACGGTCTTCCCACTACTAAAATCATTTCTTCTGACTCAATAGTATTTTCGATCCATTCTGTTGTTTTCCTTTCAATTCAACTGTCCCCTTCAAGTACACAATTTATTGTTTACTTCATTTCTAGTTTTCTACATTAAAATGCACTTTTAAACCTAATATTATCTCAAGAACAGTTTCCCCACCGCAAGCAATATATATCAGTCCTTGTCTTCTAACCATAGGACAAAAATAATTTTTTTTTCCCTTCAAGTAGATTACTCTTGCTTTGCTCCAAACTGTTGGCAAACTTTTAATTTATAGACGCATTTTACTGTACTCTTTCATTTCAGTGAAAGGTAAAATTAGAAAGTCACGTAATTTAAATAAATTTAAGGATATTAGCTTCTTTTTTTTTAGAATTGTGAAATTACCTTTTTTGATTTAGACAATTCAACACCCTTCTTATCACAGAGGAGAGGACCGACAACATCTCGCACTCACCCAACTCTATTTTGGTCACTTGGGTTGGGTATAAAACCCACAAGCTCCATTATGAAAGAAAGTATGAGGTGGCTTGTAAGTTAAAAGCTATTCGCAATTATGAAATTAGTTAATTTCATTACATTGGTCGAATTGGAAAGAGTAGGTATTTTACAAGTCAAACAGAATTTTGACAATGAGCACTTTACCACAGCACGCAACTCATCGACTACCTCAGCATCCCCAATCGCTTGGATTAGCGGTGAAGAAATTACTGGAAAATATCATTATTACTTGAAGTTTGTAATCATATTGACTTTGGCCCAAAACTGCTCTTCATTTTTTTATGTAACTCAAATACAAAGAGTTCTTGTAAGCTTTAATTAACCTAGCGCCCATGGTTAATTAACTTTGACATTTTGTACATGAAAATTGTAAAATGTGATGTACCTCTTTAATTTTCTTTATATTAAGAAGTAAACAGATGCTTCAAGCTTAGAAACTAGAAAGATGAGGTCACAGAGTTGGTAAATTTTGATCCAACATGCGTGTGCTTATAATTTTCCAGGGTTAGGCAATAGCAATTTTATTTTTATAAATGTAGAAACCTTAATTAGGCTGATGAAACACGAGGATCTGTAATGTGTAATGAGACTAATATATGAAGCGGAAATCACTGATTTTTCCTTTTTCTTTGTACTTTACATCCCCTCCAAATAAAGGACCGTACATGACTTCTGTCCACCCGGGCCCATAATATAAAGCAAAGTAGGTCATCAAAAAGATCGATAAGGACGCGACATAAACTGTTAAGACTAAAATAATCAAAGCTAGTACTATTTAGCCAATAGAGGGGCCTCAAAAGACTTGACCTAGTGACGCTATGAGCATTAAGCATGTACTGTATATGCTTTTCCTATTCAACATAATCTAAAGCTTCCCCTATATTTTATTTGTTGTCCTGGCCAGAAACACAAATTGGCATACCTCTCAATGAGCCACTTCCAATATGCCAAGTGTTTGGCCTGACAAATGCAGAACTAAAACCTAACTCAAAGAAACAAGCAAGGAAATTCCTTCATCTCTCATCACCTAGCAATTCTACTTCGCTCACACGCAGAAGGAGGCACCACAAAATTATTTAACCCATTAGTCCTGGATTGGGGCAGTGATGAAGCGAGGGACATGAAATGTTGTTGTTGTTGTTCTGAGATTGCAGCGAACTTTGATCCAACTACTTGAAGGGATGCAGAGGATTGGGGAATCATGGCTGGATTAACTACGCTGCCTTGCCTTCCAGTTTCCCATTTGGGATATTGAGGCCCCATAATATTGCAATTTATACCAGACCTACCTTGTCCTTCGGCGGCTACTTGAAGCACACCCCAAAAGCTTTGTTGCTGGTGTTTATTATTTGAGGCCGTCGAACCATTACGACCTACCGGCCATAATGAGTTGCCATAATAGTGAGGCAGAACCTGCGGTCAGTCAAAGCACTAGAAATGATTAACATGTTAACATAATGGTGGGCATAAATTGCTGTTTACTAGTAAGTACTGAACTTTAGCCACCTTATTAATGTGAAATGATTACATTTGAAATGTCTTAGAAGTCGGAGATCAGTGATCTGTTTTTTTTATCAATGGAGCTTAGTGATCTAGTAATAAAGAAAGATTAAAACCTGTGGTCCTGCAGCTGAAATCTGATGAGTAAGGTAAGAAGGGGAAGCATATTGACTTTGAGGCACAGGAAATGGCATGAGTCCTTGCAGCTGTGCTAGTGGCTGAAAATAAGGCATCTGCAATTTTGGCAAAGATTCCAACCTACTTCCTCTACTTTGATCAAGTTTATTGTTCACCTTTAACCCATTACCACCAGCTGACAAGGACAATAAGTCCAAAACCTGCAGAACATGGACTTTAATCAGGGCATGAGAAAAAGGGATCAAGGGGAGGCATCATTACCAAGGGTAATCTTAAAGCTTACTTGCTTTTGAGTACCATACACATCAGGTGTTAGAGCTTCATGATAACAGCATGACTGCTGACGAATACTGTTCCTATTGTCATGCAAGTCCTTCGCAGTGTCAGAATGACCTAGTCCAGGTGCTGAAGTTACTTCACTTCTTGTTCTGTTCGAGTTTTGTACTTCCATAAGATCGCCTTGCACTGATCCTTCGTTGGCTCTCAGTTGGTTAGAATGATTAGCTTGCTCCAGCGCGTCCTTGTTATTTGACACTTGTAAACTCCGAATGAAGTTGCTGATGTAAACGTGTGCTGCACACCTCTTCCATAACTTTTTGTGAACGACAATTTCAGAAATCTGCATGATTAATTTTGTCATAAAAAAATGGATGTTCAAAGGTCAATTCAAGCAAAAAGATGAGAAAATAAACATATGATCCCAAATTTGAGTACACCTTTACCTCAGAAGAAGCTCCTTGTGTCGAATCCTGTTTAGAGGCACATCTAGCAGCATCGGGCCAAACTGGAGCCTTAGCAGCTGACGACCTTAAAAAGTAAAATGCATCAAATTTTAACAACCTGAAGAAGAGTAGGGGACGAATAACAATATAAGGCTCTCTTGTAATGTCCAATTGAACAAGACTCAGAAAATTACTGCAAATAAGTAGCCTGGCTCTCAGCAGAAGCTGCAAGTGCTAACCCCGTCCACAATGTTGGAACGCCTGATAAGAAACAATAGTGGACAATGAGGAATTGGCCAAATTAATTAATTAATGTGGCATGCTTCTGTTTATATTTCACTCGCCAAAAATAAGAGAATTCACCACTATTAATTTATGATATTTTGAGCCCGTGGGAACCTTACCGTTGTTACTTTGGTCCTTCATCATATGATGTACTCGTATAGATTCAACAGCTCCAGCCTGAAATGGTTTCCCCAATAGCACCAATGTCAATAGTGTTAGCGCTGGCTATCGACATACAGATGAAGGAATATTTTATGGAGGGAGCAAACATTTTTTCTTCTTTCTCTACCTACTAGTGGGGCAAACCTTCATTATCATCCTTTTGAAACCTAAATTTCAGAAGAGAAAAAAATGTTTTGGACGTGTTTTTGGCTTCATTTTTTTTTTTGGGAGTATCCCCTTTGCCCCCACCAAAAGAGAAAAAAAATCCGCCAGTTTTTAAAGGTCTGAGTTCAAATGTAAACAATAAAGTTGAAATACCAACCGGCTCTGGTTTCATTTCATTACGTAAGTTCGGCGGTTGTCTTGGCATACTTAATCTGCAATATGATGAGATGATACGTAATATATATCATACAAAAGGACTTGCAAAGGATTGACATTTTGAAAATACAGAGGAAAATCTTCATACCCCACTGCTAGACTTAACTCAGAGTCATCCAATGCAGCTTCGTTGCCATTTTCATTCCTAATTAACATGGGCATGGTGTCCAGATTTAAATTAGAAGCAAAGTTATCAGATGTCATCAATTCGGCATTCTCAACAGAATCAGGCTGCTTTTTATCAATGCAATCAACTGAAGAATTTGTAATTGCGGCTTCTCCGGAAGATATTTCTGCATGAAAAGGATGAGAATCCTGAGCAGTTCCTGAGCCTACAATATATAACAGAAAATCCCAATAAATTAAAATCACGAATAGACAGCCATGATAGGGATAGGGATAGGGATTAGGGGGGAAGAGAATATTTTTTGAACGGGTGTGGATAAGAAGAACCTTCAAAAGCATTATTATTAGCACTCTTCTCGAAGTCCTGCAAATTTGAGTTCTCTGGTGAAGAATCGCCCTGTAATTTAAGCCTCTCATTCGAGTCGTTGTTAAGGAACATTCCAGACAGAGCATACAAGGTCTCTACAACCTCTTCCTCATCTTTTGTGATTGGCCCAGATACTGTTTGTCTCGTGGACCAGTCTGGGTTTCCTTGTTGCTACAAACAACAAATTCCAAGAAAAGGTGAGAATGTGAGAAAGTAGTACTCAGATAAAGTAACGATGATTAACTTTAGAAACTGGTAGCTATAGGCGACTTACCATACTCATCACTTTGGTTTTCTGTATACACTTCTTTACAGGAGATTCTATTCCATCCAGATTATGGTTCAGCTTTTCGGAATCAGGCAAGCTGTATTCACGATTGCGCTTCTTCACGGCTGTAATTGAAAATGAGAAAGACAAATTTTAACAATTTTTTTTCTCTTAAAAATTACTTCCCACCGCAAGTTCGGTTACTGACCGGTGACGATAGAGCCAGCTAGAAATCGATTGGGGAAATATCTTAAAGAATTATCTATAGAAAGTAGTATGCACTTTCTTGTTAGTAGTATTCGTTGTGGGACAGAAGGAAACATGGCGGAATCTCGAACCCTGAAATATATGGTGGCCTTCTAACCGGAGATATTTTTGAGGAATAAATTTTAGTCTTCAATATAAAAATCACGCACCTGAGCGTAGCTTCCGGGGAACAGAGGCGTGACCAACACCATTGCCGTCGTCAGAAAACTATGAAAACGATTCAATGAAGAATTAAAAGCATGATAAATGATAGTTCATACACTCTCAACGAACTGAAAATAAGCTTATAATTGCTTACCCTTTTGGAAACTTTAAATCTCTTCTTGCTAGAAGCTATGGTATTCGAGGACGGTGATTGCACGCGAAGTGTTCCTACTTTTGCAGTGACACCGCAACCCATTTTGTTCTCTTGACAACTTGATAACGCTCTCCCAACAGCATTCAAGCTTCTGACCTTCTCCTTCTTTGTTTGCAACGGAAATTCGAAGTCTACCTCAATACCATCCAAACCTATCACTCGGGAATTAGATATTTATACCAGTAAAGCCTTGGACGGGAAAAAGGAAAATAACGAGGGAGAGGGGCTATCCGCAAACTCTTATCGCATAGTAATTGATAAGAGAACACAAGTAACGACAAATAACAAAATAGGTTTTGTTTCCTTGCTCAGAAAAAACCAGAAATGAGGAGTGTTGAGTAATTTACCATCACAGAGCTTGTGCCCAGATTGTTTAGCTCGTAACTTGGCGGTTGAGAACCGACTAGGTCCACGCCTCACGCCTCGAGGTTTGTCCATTTCTAGCAACTGAAAACGACTTGGATGGCTCAGAGACGAGTCGTCGGAATCCTCCTCAGAACAAATAGCTGAAACCGGATTTTTCTTTCATTCATCCGTCGGAGAGTGTAAAGCAAGGCTCACGCTATGTTGTAAGACCCAGGAGAAGGAAGAAAATGTAAGGGTCAAGTGAGCAAGTACAGTGTGTTGACGCATTAAACATTGATTGTTTCCGTTTCTTCCAAAAATATCCGCCGGGAAGAAGACCGAAAAAGGTGGGTGTTTATTTAAACTTAGTGAATGATGAAATAAATTTAGGCCGGGAAGAAGACCGAAAAAGGTGGGTGTTTAAAATAAATTTAGCTGTCCGATATAATCGCTCTGTTTCAGTGAGGGGAGTTAAGAACTTAGCCCAAAACGATCTAACCGGTGAAGACTCGACCAGGGTCGATTTAAGAGACAAAAAGGTAGGAATGAAACGAGATGAGAAGGTAGAAAGGAAAGGGAGAAAAGTTACGTGCCTTGTGTTGAGAGAATCAGGTTCTTTGAGAGATAAAGCAAATGTTTACAAAGCAAAGAGAAATAAAAGCCCCAAAAGGCGAGAGGAAATACGGAGAACAAAAAAAGGAAAAAAGAACACCACAAGGAAGGAGGTAAAGGAGGGATGAGGAAAAAAGAATAAAAGGAAGCCCGTGAAACACCCACGAGAAATGTATCTTAAAGATATTAACGACTCAGAATTTATGAAACATTCTTCAGAAATTATGATGAATCTGCCGGAATCAAGTCCGGGGAGGTAATAACTCTGTATTTGTTCGTTTCATTATTCGGATGTATGAAATCCAGAGACAAAAACCCGATTCAGATACACACGAATTCCAAGAGAAGGAAAGGAAACGTGAAGGAGGGAAAATCGAATTCCCTTTAAATCAAATGATTTACTATAATATTTCTAATTAAGATTCACATTCGAAATTCGGAATTAAGCAGAAAGTGGAATCTGCTAGTGGCTCAGAAAGCTCCAACTTCTGAGTCAATCTCTAGACGGTAAAAAACCGTGAAGCGGAGTTGATAGGAATGACGAAACAGCCACCTCGCAGTTCTCGCCATTTTCTCGCACCACAAACTGAAAATAAAGTCTTGTTTGGGGGTACGGGTTGAATGCCTAAAACAGAGTTATGTTGCGGATATTGTTTCTGGTTAATCTTTATGTCTCAGGTATTGAAAAGATTTAAAAGACGATCAAATATGGTTGACACGTGTCACATCGCATATCTCCGTACAGCACGGAAGGGAAAGCAGCAGGCTCATTCTGTTTGTTTATTACGCTTGCCTGCAACCTGCAACCTGCAACCTGCAACGGGGAGTTTCTCTCCTGTTCTGCAACAATTTTTGTTTTGGCGCAGGGAAGGCAAGGAAAGGATGAAGAAAGCTGAGCCAGATTCATTCCCACGCGCTCTCCCCGAAAGTGTGATGCACGTGCCGATCATGAGCATGTTGTGAAAACGAATTATTCATGTGAGTCGTGAGGAGAGCTGGCGGGTTGAAGACTTGAAGGAAACTTCGAAGACTCGGGCCGCCGGCGCTGGGCGATAATACGAAATCTGATTGCTCAGCGCGCTTTCAGTGAAAGACCAATTTACCCTTGGATCAAATACCTCTATAAGCATTAACTAACTATTTTTTTATTTTTATAAAACACTTATTTAGTTTTAAAGCGCATTAATTATTTTTTTATATATATCAGTAATTAATAAGGGTGGGAAGCAAGAATAATAATTAATATAATGTTATAGTTTAATTAAATTAGCAGAGGTAATATTAGAAGTTACTTAATTTTAAGACAACTTTATTAACTCTGATTGTTTTTATTAGTTTTTGAAAATTGTTAGTTGGTGTTTTATAATAAGCAGATCTCCACGAATTATAGTGCAGCGGATTATTTCTCGTTTCTTTGAAGGGCATCACAACTCACGTTTGCGTATATTTAATTATGGTTTTTTCGTAACCGTTTTTCTTTTCGGCTCCCTCGCATGTTTTCTGTGCCGGCGTAACGAACGGCAAACACTCCACCCAAACGTATGAATTGTGTGAAGCATTTTTCCGGATTTCATATTAGGGACCATTAATCTATAAAAATCATAATTGATAAACGCAGATGATGATGATGATAAAGAAGCTATAAGAACACAAGACTTAGTGGCATAAATGATTAAAATAGAAACAGGGGAAATCATACATACATATATAGGTGATGAAGTTATATTTATTCATGAGACTATAATTCAAGAAATGTGAAATAGTCTAAGGGCATTTGCGGCGGCCGCCGTGGGTGGTCTGGTTGGGGTAGCAAGCGCACTCCTCGTAGTGACCGGAAGTTCCAAAAGGGACGCAGTTGCAGCGATCACAACAGGTACCACACGCACGCTTTCACAGATCTGGCCTCGACGAAAACTTGCACCTCCGAATCTCCGATCACATTCACGGTCGCAATCTGCTCCACATCATATATTATTAACTTGCTCCCTTAAGTTTACTAAGCAGCGAATACAATGAGCTCACAATTTCTCAGGATATAGAGTTTATCGTGTTGTATACTTGTTCATCCTTGTTGCATGTTCATGCTTGTTATATTCTTTGAAATCCGAATGTGATCTTTCCTTCAATGATCATTTTTCCTTTATTTATTTCCCTTTAATTGCTCAGTCCCTTCGTTAATTTCGGATTCTTTTAATGCCACAATCAAAACAATAAACTGATAAGCTTTAATCTATATATATATCAAATCAGAATGAAATAATTTAATATTCTTTGTGAACATAAAAAACAATTACATGGACAATTAAGATCAAATGTTAGATTCTTTAATTTGTGATCCTACGGGGAAATTGTTAAAAGAAACATTAATTTTGAATAAATCTTGAAGTTCAAATTAATACGATCGTCTTTTCTTGTCATTAGGCTTTCTGGACATTTTATCATATTTTAAAATCCTAATTGTGTCATTTTTCTAATATATTTTTGTCCATTTAACTTTACTTGAGCTTAGGGATGGAAATATGTCAAGCTCCTAATAGGAGTCTAGCCTATTTAGTAAATAGACCAGATTCAGGCTCATGTCTATTATCAAACTTATTTAGATAAACAGACTAGGCCTATTTTCATAAAACCTAGCCTACAGGCATAGCCTATCTTTTTTTTTTTTTTTTTGAATCTATACTATTATATAAGTATATATAATATCATCTAGATAGTTTTATAAATTTACCAACATAATCTTAATTCTAAGTTTCACATTTCATCGTCATTACGACACTCAACCCTTACTTTCGCATCAATCATTCACCTTTATATCTCTTCTCTTTGATCACTTGAGATGACAACGCTAACTCACTTCCCCTCTCTTGATTTACGTCATCCACTAAAGCAATAATGTAAGGTCAACAGACGATTAGTTTTCTTATTCCTATTTGCCCGGACAATTGTTGCCACTAGACATTTTTTTCTTTTTCTTACTAAGTCCTAATATTACGACGAGAATGAATGTTAGACTTTTAAGACATATAATATAAAATTGTGAATAAGCCTGAAGGGTTATATATAAATTTGGAAGGATATGCTTTAAAATCTATTTAAATACATAAGTTTTAAGTAAGCTTTTTTTTTAAAAAAAAAAAAACCCTACATATAGTCTCGGGCTTTGAGTCTCTGTTGCAAGCCCGGACCTGTACAGGTAAAGCCTAGCCTATTTCTTCCCCTACTTGAAGTATCGTTTTAATTTCTTAAATTTACAAAGTGCATTATTAGTTTTTGGGTTAAATATCAATTTTGCCCCTGAAGTACACGCCTAAGAGCAATGTTGCCCTGAAAGTTTTTTTTGGAGCAATGTTGCTCTGGAAGTTTAAAAACGTAGCAATATTGCCCTTTCGTTAACAACCCTAACAGTCAAACGTTAGTTGACCGCATTATGCTGACGTGGATTGTCTACGTGACATCTTTCTCACTTTTTTAAGTTGCAATTTTGCCCTTAAAGTTTTTTTTTTTTTGTCTCAATGTTGCTCCGATCTGGAAGTCACGTATGATATAATTAAATAATTTATTTAGCATCCTTAATCTCTTTAAAAAACGTCAATATGTTCTTATAATTAGGACCAAAGGCAATATGATTGAGTAATTTATTTAGTTTTCTTAATTTTTTTCAAAAAAAGTTAACCCGGTCTTATAATTATAATCATGACAGGAGGGAGTAGGGGTGGAAATTATTTTTATTTTTAAAAAAGTAAACATAACCTACTCCTTCTTCCCCCATAGTGTCTTCTACTCCTTCTTTCCCCATAACGTCCTCCATCGCAGGCTTCCCTAATCAAACAATAATCACTCGCCTGCAGAATTTGTCCAAAAAAAATGTTTCGAACAAATCAAACAAAAAAATAAGAATGAATTTTTCCGAATAGGAGGTCAAACGAGTACGTCGCAGGCAGTTCAAACGATTTTTTCCAAACAATAATCACTCGCTTGCGGGATTATCTACGCAAATGATTAACGAACCTCTCGTGCATTGTAAGCAGATGTTATTGCGATGGAAAACAAAAATTCGGTTGCGAATCCCGAAATTTGCGACGGAATTCCTTTCCGTCGCAAATTTTGAATTTTTAAAAAAAAAATTGTATTTTTTGATTTTTTTTTTTAAATGTTGATTTTTAAATTTTTTTTATTCTTTCGTAAATTTTGATTTTTTCAATATTTTTTTAAAATAATTAATAAAAAAAACCTTTATACATCATAAGAATATATAATAACAATAAAAAAGAGTTTACATAGAGAAAACAAAATATAAATAATATTGTTGTGAAGAATATGTACTAAAAAATTGTCTAAACAGCAGCAGCATCGTCGTCGTCGTCACCACCAGGAGCCGACCCCTTACCCTTATCTTTCATTATGGACATGAGTTGAAGATCCATCCGCCTGATCATCTCCTGTTGTTGACTCATCTGCTGCCTCATGATCATCTCTTGTTCCTGACTCATCAGCTGTCGTGTCTCGCTAAGCTCATTCGTTGTCTAACTCCAGAGGTGCTTTGTTTGGGTCAACTCATTTGCTTGCTCCTGCACCAACGCCTTCATCTTCTTTAGCTCATATACAAAAACATTAGAAAGTACGTTTATTTTTTCTACTTCATTTAAATGGACAAGGGAATAAAAATTATAAATATCAAATGTATTACGTTTACCTACAGAAACACCTTCCATACTTCCAAGCTAGTTCAATTACTAACCTAATTAACATCTCAACATGCCACAAATATAAGTGGCCAATACAACTGGCCACTTATGCCAACGAATTGCCACTTAATCAAGAAAGCGAGAAACAAATACATGCATTGAACTTACAAGATCATAATTTTCTCAAACAATTTTTTCATTACACAAAATAAACCATAAAAAACAATGCAATATTAAAAAAAATCATCAATATTATGAATAAAAATCATGAAAAGCCAACAGCTAAAAAAAAAATCATGGAATCTCCTACAAACTATAAGTATAATCTAAATTAGTAAGCACATTAAACATTTCACTAATTTATCTAATATACAATTCCAAACTTTATCATTTATAATTATAATTATCTTTTTATTCTAAACAGTATTTATAAATTGTTTTTTCAAATTATCCATGTTAATTGTATAACTTGTTAAGGATAGTTTTAAATCAAAAATTTAAATGAGATAATTTTTATAAAAAAATTAAGAGTCATTTTTTTTAAAAGACTAAATCAACTAGCTAATTTCATTAATTTTAATCATACATAAAAATTTCATTATTCCTTAAAGTCACACATTCCTCCTACTTCACATTAATTAATTAATTCTCTTATCCCTAAACATCACTTCTCAACACTTCACTTTTCCCATTTTAATACCATCGTATTTATAAATTTATGTATCATTATCAACTAATACAAGATCATAATTTTCTCACACAATTTCTTCACTACACAAAATAAACCATAAAAAAACAATGCAAGATTAATATTCTCACTAATCACATTTAAAGTAAATGATTTAATTGGCCAATGGAATACTCATTATCATAAAAACAATAACACATCCAACATTAGCTTTCATATTTTCCAAGAAGACAATTTTACCATTTCAACATGTAAGCCGGAAAAATAAGAGAAGAGAGGTGTAACATCCCGTTTTCTAAAGCAAATTTTTTTTTTCAATCATTCAGAGTAGAGCGGTGGAGCAAATGAGTAACTGATACATATTCAAATAAGAATCATAGTGTAACATTGTATGGATAATACAGTTATCCTACTGTTTCAAAAGAAAGTACATAACTCGTGTAACGGTTAACCTCATGCTCAAACAATACAATATACTGACAATGAGATATTCAAGAGCTAATACAACAAGATATCATTTGCATACAATAGATGCATGATCATTATGACGATGAACATAAGCACATAGCAATATGTAAGGCCCCATAGGGTAACAACAACAACAACTGCACTATTCGCCGGTGCCACGATACCACTCGTGTCCTCGCCGCTAGGAAAACATAACGGCATTATTATGACATAACCCGTATAAAGCATCGTATAACGGTCTATGAACGTATCTTTGACATATATGTATTTAAGCAGCATAAGATTAGTGTTACGAAGACGCGTCCGTACCTCCGTTGACGATATACGAAATTCAGTACGTTTGACTAAAGCGCACGTTGACGAAAACAATGGGCCGACAATGGCACGACGGACAGCGTAACGACAGCAGATCAAGGTTTCTGATATCCTATAATGATAATATCACCATTATCAATATTTGACATTATAACGGGCATTTTAGGTAAAAATTACCATTTTGCCCCTATACCCCTAATCGGCGGAATTTCGCCAGAACTTCGTTACTTTGGCTCCGACTTTCCAAAATTTTGCCAGAACTCCGACCCCACCATGATTTTCGAATTTAATACTTAAAATAGAACTAAAGATCTATCTAGCATTACTACTAAAACTACTGAAAGCATTAAAGACTAAAGACCAGAAAAATTACCCAGAGCTTCGCTGCAAAATTCCCCGGGCTCCTTCCTCCTCCAGAGCACCTCTCTCTAACTTCTCTCTAGGAAAGCTCAACTAGAGAAATGATTTTGGTGTGAAGAATGCAAAGGAGAGCTTGCTATTTATAGAGTTTTTGTGAGGGCATTTTGGTCTTTTTCCAATCTTCCAACTTTCAATTTTGGCCACATAACACATCTTTTTGCTCAAGCCACTTCTCCACCACAAAAACTCCTCCAAAACGTGCTCCCCTTCCCCAAGGTCATTATTGCATTGTCACCAACTTTTGCTTTATGGTCTTGCACCGATAAAGTTCCCGATCGGTGTCCGAATCGCGTAATCTCGGAAAAATCTCAAAAATCCGGAATCACCATTTTGAAGCCCCTTTCCTTCTCATTAGAAATGTCTAATCCAAATTAATTTTTGATTCCATCCAGGGCTCCAAAAGTCATCAAGTTTACGGAAAGCGTGCGATCCGGAAGGACTTTCTGGAATCATCAATCTCTGGACAAAAATTCACTGATTCCAAATATGTCTAGATAATTTCAAACTCATTTCCAAATGTTGAGTTAGAATTTATTTTCTTCATATCTTTAAAATGTGACTATCTGCATTTCTCCCTATTTCGTCTTATTAGGAAAATGCTCTACAGCTTCGAATCAACTTAGGAAAAAGCTAACTGAAGATAAAAATTCACTGATCAATATTTTACTCTGACATTGGAAAACCTATTCCTGGTACTCTAGATAGGATCTGTTTCCTATAGATCTGATCACTATTCACTGTACTTGTTTATACAATTTTACACTTCAACTTGCAAGGTAAAGCACCATGATTTTTTTTTTACCAACTCTTGTCCTTATTTCTTTCCTCATTTTCGGCTGGCCCTCTATTAATATTACTCAATATTTATTTTTTTATTTAATTAATTATTTGATTATTTACTTATTTAATTTTTCCCAAAAATTCCACAAAAGTCCCTAATTGGTCCATTCTTGTATTTAGGCTTAAAAAAAATACCTAAACTCAACTATTTTTCTCCAAAATTTCCAATTAATTAACAAATATATTTTTACTAATTTTAGGCCAAAAACCACTAATTTTAGGGTTTTACATAATTATTCATGAATTTCCTTTGCTTATGCTTAAATAATTAGCCAATAAATACTTAATTACCTTCTTGTCAATAGTTGATAATTTTCTTAATTAGAACAACTCATTACCTCATAACTTTTACATTGACAATTGTGTTTTCATGTCCCTTTCATTATATTATAATTTATGAGTGTATTTTAGTCACTTTGGCCCTTAAATTCTCCAATTTCCTACAGAATTCAACTTAGAAAATAGACTACAATTTCAAAAGTCATAAGACCATAACTTTGCTTTATCAGAAATGTCCAATTTATTTATAATATTCCAGATAATAAAATCAGGGTATTACAAGAGGGAGCTTACAGGAAATGGAAGGGTGCCGGCGACCAAAAAAGGAAGAGGAGGAACTGACAGGAGAAAGGGCAGGAGGAGACCATCGCACCGGAAGAAGAACTCGCCAAAAATGGACGAAAGTAGCGTTAAGGAGGGCCGGAGGTTCGAATGAATGTGAATGGGAATTTTTTTTGGGGGGCTAACCGTCGAAGCCCCCAAGGGGGCTTGCGACGGACAAGTTGTCCGTTGCAAACAGTGGGCTTTTCTCCCACTGTTTGCGACGGGTAATATTGTCCGTCGCAAAAAAATTGCAACAGATTTTTAAATCCATCGCAAAATACTTAAAATGTCCGTCGCTATTTCATAATTTTCCAGTAGTGAGAGATGACTGAGAGAATAAAACTTACAAAAAGTGTCAAATACAATTAATTAAGGTTGTTAACGGAGAGGCAACATTGTTAAATTTTAAGACTTCTGGGGCAACATTGAGACACACACAAAAAATTCTAGGGCAAAATTGCTCCTGGGCATATACTTCCAGAACAAAATTGCTACTTAACCAAAAAAAAAGTGAGAGAAAGATGCCACGTAGACAATCTACGTCAGCATAATGTGGTCGATTAACATTTGATCGCTAGGGCTGTTAACAGAGGGGTGACATTGCTATGTTTTTAGATTTATGAGACAACATTGCTCCCAAAAAAAGTTTCAGGGTAACATTACTCTTGGACGTGTACTTCAGGAGTAAAATTGATACTTAACCCATAGTTTTTAAAACTTAATATTGTTAATATTATTAACTGAAAATGCCGACCAAGTAAAGTAAAGTGGTGATTTAATCCTATCTGGCAACCTTTTAATTCTCATTTTAATTACTTAAAAACTAATAAAAAATTCTTAGCCTTCTCTGCATAAACTTCACCCCAACCGAAAATATGTTAAACATAAGAGAGAGACAGAATCAATCAACAATCCATAGAGCTGCAGTATTCATCTTCTGGTCAGATCGTAATACAATAATGACAGAATAATTAACAAGAAAAAATCGAAAAATCATTCAAAGCTTACCAAACTTCAATAGGAGGAGAACATAGAGAAAAAAAATTCTAATTTTTTAAAAAAGAAAATTAAGTTCCCTTCATTAGTATTGTACAATCACCACTTAACATCTTTGATTAGTAAGTATTTATGGTGTTAAATTTTAGGAAATAAAAATGCACTTCAAAATTTAGAGAATTAAAATGATAGCTCAGAAAAATTCGAAGGACAAAAAATATATGATGATTCAAAAAATCTTCATATTCTATTTACTTGCCCTATTTTGCAGGAATATAATGATTCATTTAATCCTAAGAAGTGTTATTTCATATTTGTTTGTCACTCGTAAGAATAATGTTTACGACTCGAATCTAATACTTTTAAGAATAGTACTACTTCCGGTCCTAATTATAAGAACACTTTTGTAGTGCAATTTGCACTACAAAAGTGTTTCTATAATTAGGACCGGAGAGAATATAATTATTCATTAGACATAATTCAAATCGAATATTTTGTTGTCCTTTGTAGATTTGGCCATCAAGGTGTTAGGAGAATATATGGAAGCTGTGAGCTATTACTAATGTTTTTCTCATCAGCCGCTACGCAAAATTATAAGGCGTCCAATATTATTAGCCATGATTCGTCATTTATTAATCTTGAATGCTACCCTTGTAATCTGCTTGATCAAATTACAGGGGTCCACCCAAATATATAATTTGGCTGAAGCAATTTTCCGAACTTTTGAGTTTAATTTAGGGATAAATCTATAAAAAAAAATAGATCAACCCAGATGAAGATATAGAAACTCAAAAGAACACAAGACTTAGTGACGGGAATTTTTCATTTTTGGCATAAATTAAAATAGAAACATGGAAAATCATACACACAAGTGATGAAGGTTTTATTCATGAGAATACAATTTAAGAAACGTAAATTAAAGTAGTCTAAGGGCATTTGTGGCGGCCGCCGTGGGTTTTCTGGTTGGCGTAGCAGGCGCACTCCTCATAGTGACCGGAAGTTCCAGAAGGGACGCAGTTGCAGCGTTCGCAACAGGTGCCACACGCACGCTTGCACAGATTTTGCCTCGACGATAACTTGCACCTCCGATCGCACTCGCTATCACAATCTGCTTCACATTATTATTACATAACTTCCATTAATTAACTCACATACACCTCCCTCATCCACCAAGAAAATGAACTGTGCAGAATAATGAGATTGAGAATAAGTTGGTACGAACCTATGTGTGGCGGGGCCAGCGGAGGGGATGAGGGTTCGTCCACCATGGTCCTCATCACCTGACGAACAGGTAAACAGTGAATCATTACGAGCCAGGATCAAACAATCTAGCTAGAGGTCGTATACCTCCCGATTCCTGATATATATAAGATCTCGTTGGTATGTAATTCAAAGATGCATGAGAGTTATAAATTAAATTATTACCAGATCAGATCGAACGAGGTGGAGGATGAGCATGACGATGAGGAAGGAAAAGGCGAGAGCTTTGGAGATGGCCATGATGACGAGGTTGAGCGTGGAGAGAGAGAGGGAAGAGAGGAGTGTATTTATAAGTGGAAACAGGGAAGAGGATCGGAGGAGAAGCAAAAGGTTAGGTGTTTGTGAGTGGAAGTAATGTTTTAATTTTCTCAGCCGCTACGTAAAATTATAAGGGTGTTGTATCATGAGACATTATGAATGATTTATTTGACTTTAATGTTACTCTTCTGATCTCCTTTCTCAACCACATATATCATTTGTAATTGTGTACGCCTGCCAGTATCATCAATTCATGGATTTAATTAAACGTCCCTTCCTCTTCCCTTCTCATTTAAAACACCGCGTCTTCTTCAATTAAACGTCGTTCTCTTTTTGGATTTTTTTTTTAAAATCAGAAAATTAAAATTAGTTAAAAGCAAAATATATATATATATATATTTCAATTATGCCCTTATTTGTAAAGAAACAATAAATGCAACAAATATAGTCAAAGAAAACTTGGAGAGAAAAAAATGTTGAAACAAAAACTAAAATGAAATTTATATTTTGAGATGAACCTATTCTCATATTTGAAGTTTATATTTAGAAACAGATGAGCATATAGATATAGCTTTGACTTAATCCAGTTTAACTGTTTGTATAGTTTTGATGTAGTTGTAACTCAATCTTTAACTTTGACCATCTATATGATTTTGGCTCTATTGAAATTCAATCATTGAACTTTATGAACTTATTATATTGCAGATCCTATATTTTTTTACCCTTTTAAAATTTTATTATAGAGTTTCATGAAATAAAATATTTTATTTTCTAAAAGATATATCGGGGATAGTATTTTAAATAAAATAATATATGGGATTGGGTTTACTGAGTCAAAATTTAGAGATTAAAATACAATTAAGTCAGAACTATAAACATTAAGTTGTACTTTATTAATGTTTGTGAACTGAATTATAACAGAATCACACACAAACATAAGGAAAAAACAAAAGCCATAGTTGTTTTGACAAGCAAAAAAATCATCTTAAGATCTGTAGTATTTTGTCAATGTTATATGTTGTTAGGCATATTTTAGGAAACAAATTGCATTTGGATGAACATGACTTGTAATTTGTTGATGGTTTTACTAAAATTTAAAGATGACGACGTGGTTATCTAAACTTAAATTTAATAAAATGCTATTTAATTTAAAGATGATGACGGGCATTTCATCGAATGAACTTTGAATTATCGCACATACGAAATTGTTTTGATAAACCACACATTAAAAAAATTTAGTTAATGCCACTTGCATTTTCAAAGTACGACTCAAATAGTCAAGGTTTTTGGACCTATCTGATGGCTTTGATAGTTCATGATAACAGTTTATTATTTCATGTACCTCAGGAGAACAAAAAAACAAAGTGAGTGTGTCTAATTTTTGTTGGTCAAAGATATTTATATTAATACTACGAATCGATACAATACATGAAAACAAAGAATACAAACAAAACTAAATCAAATACAATAAAATAAGTCAAATACAAGAACAATCAATCATCATATATTAAAGATTTAAGAGTAGAAGTAGAATCATGGACAAAAGCGGCATCCTCAATATCCAAGGTTAGAAATAACGATAAAGAAAGTGTTGGTTGTAAAACTCACTCTAAAGGGCACACCTCCGTATAAGCATTAGCTGCAATTAGAGCAGCTGCACACAGATACCTTATCTTGGGGTAAAGGACAAAAAAAACTCAACCTAAAAAAGAAGAAGACCCATGATGTCCTGAAGATCAATTCTGGTCCTCCGTTCAAGCAAATATGGTGACATCGACCACACACCAAACAACACCTCTTTAAATCTTTCCCCAAGAACGTAGATCCGAGCTACCAGGTGATAATCAGATCTAATAACGTTCCAACAGTCATCCAACCAAGAAGTTTTAAACTCAGATCTCAAAGATCAATTTAGTTTTTGAGAAGACAAGAACACCACCACAAAACCCAGCACCACAAAAAAAAAAACAGATAACTCTCACTTCCACAGAACATATCTGAAGAAGGATAGAGAGAAAATCGCCACAGGGACAACAATCCACAACCACAACTCAGGGGGAGAAGGCCACATATCAAAGATCTGGGATCCGATCTACTCCTTTGCTACAATTGTAGTATAAAATGATACTTATTAGCGGTTTGTGATGGAGCCACCAGCCACCAACGAGAAGAGCTGAGAATGGGCGGGAGAGGTGTGGCAGAGAACGGAGAAAGGTGCTTCTAGTGCAAGTAGTGTGTCTAATGAATACATTAATTGGTTGAAAATCGATCCATAGCACGCGAATAGCTATTGAACCAAAATATGTTGGATGTCCCTGTTGCATTTCAAATCTACCGAAAAAGGCATATACCACATTATAAAAACTTATACTATAATTAATTAGTAGATGTATGGCAGGAGATCATAATAAGAAATTGTAGTTGTTTGGAGTTATTTATTATGAGCACGACTACGTAAGTTGAAATAAAATTTATCTCATGTATTTATCTCGTATAAAAATTGATTCTGAAAACAAATCTATCATTCCATATCATAAATCATAAACACTAGGTACCACCCTAGTCATATTTATAAATTTATTTTGACAAAAAAATTTGATTCTTATCATAACTCCATTTTTAGGGTAATAAATGTGTTTTTCACTTTTTTGCTCATTTTAATTGCAATAAAATTTTTTTATTCATGTTGACTTTTGAAATCAATTATAGATAAGGGCAAAATTGAAAATTTAGCCCATAATTAATGAGTTAACTAACTCTCGTTAGTTTGTGAGATTTAGCTAATTTAGAATTATAAATAGAACCAGAGTGGTACTTACACGAATCTATATTCCGTTCAAAGGATGAGTATGCAGTGCTCATCCCCAAATAAAAAGGGCTTTTTTATTTTTATTTTTTAGGAAAAAAATATTCCATGCATTAAAAATTAATTAACTTAAGATATTGAATTAATGTTGGAAAAATATTTCAGGATACCGGTGTTATAGGAAAAATATTTCCAAATGTATAACTAAAAGTTAATTAATTTGAGATATTGAATACAATAAATATTTCAAGTACAAGTGTACAACATACTATTTAATCAAAATAAATAACTTAACACATCTCTCTAGGTAATTAGCTTTGACTGTTGACAAAAAAAAAAAAAAAGGTAATTAGCTTTGAGCATTTAAATATACTATTCCTTTTTTGGTTAAAAAACTATAAGCCTTTTAGTTATATATGTCAATGTACATACCCAGCGGAAAAAAACGGCTATTTCTCTTTATTTTTTTTCGGGGGAAAAAAATACGAGGACATGACAGGGTGAGAAATTCCAGAGTGACTTTTGTTTGAAGCAACCAATCTGATCCTACGACCCTGACATTAAACAGCTAACGTTGCTTGTCGTAGTTGGCATGCAGGATTGGGTCAGATCAATTTCTTCCTCCAATAAAAGTGGCCATTTTCCCTTCTTCTTTTTTTTTAAGTAGAAAAGTGGATATTTCATTTTTTGTTTTGGCACACCATTATTTCTCATTCTAATCTTAATCGTATTGGGCTCTCTCAAACACTGATTTTGTTTTAGTTGCAATACAGAGACACAGGCCAGGCCTGTTTGAGAAAATAATCGGGCTCTCTTAACTTCTATCCTATTTAGCTTTCCCATGCATAAATGTTTAGCACTCTTTCCATCCGGTCTAGTGGCAAAAAAATTAGTCTCTTACAACTTAATGAATCAATGTTTGAATTTTTATAAAAAGAAGTGTCTATATTTAAATTTTGATAGCGTCTCAAACATGATTTACCTTAAATAGAAGGATAATTGTGCCTAGAAAAAAAAATAGTTAATTTGAATAAAATTAATAAAACTAAATAAATTACAAGTACTTGATTAATTTTTTGCCAGAATATAAGTACTTATTATAACAAATATAGTATCTTCTTAAATTACAGATGCATAATAAATTATATATCAATTTATAAATTAGATAAATTAGTTTGAGGAAAAATGATAAATATTGAAGGTAAAAATGAATTTGGGTCTGAATTTAAAACTGATATTAACTTTCTAACTAGATCTTCCTCTATATTTAGGAGGGGATATTTAGTGCAGAATGAAACTCAAAGGCAAGTAATAGGATATATTAATTATTATTTAGTCAAACATATTGTTATCTATCATTTCACACTGCCTTTTATTTTACTTTTCGTACGTAACCAAATATAACCTGTTGAAGAATACCGGACACAAAAAATTTCGTCCAAGCATGTCTCTTCTCCATCCAGATGCTTCCAGAAAATTACTTTCCGGTGAAGAAAAAGGGACATTTGAGTGGGGCATGTATGCGTGAGTCCTTAGACGTTGCTATGCTAGAGATTTGCCAACTCTTAATATTATTTCTCAAAATAAATAAATAAATAAATCGACTAATTTCACGAACCAAACAGGCAGTAAAATTCAAGTATAAACACAAATTTTATTCCATATCATCCAGCTGAATACAGAAACAGCAGAACAGAAAAATGAAAGAACATTATTTATCGTGGCACAGGCAGTAGTAATTAAACAACATGAAACAGAGTAGTACGGACTCAGCAGTGATTAAGAAGAGAATACATATATATATATATGGTTTATAGGAGCAGAGGTTGAAGAGTGAGTGATTAAGGGCACTTGCGCCTGCCGCCGTGAGTGGTCATGTTATAGTAGCAGGGACACACTTTCTCGTTGCCGGCCGTCCCCGGAGGCACGCAGTTGCAGCGACTACAGCAAGTCCCACACGCCCTCTTACACAGATTCGGCCTCGACGATAATCGGCATCTTGCTCCACATGCTCCATTACAATCTGATATATATATAAATATCATTATTCATTCTCACTCTATATGTGTATACATGTATGTATATATGTGCGTACACAAAGGAAGAGAAAGAGAAAGCCGTACCTATCATCTGAACAGCAGAACCCTGCTCCTTTAAATTTGCCTCTCCCTCCACCTGCTAAGAGAAACAATAACGTTATTTTTATCACTATATATATGATGTAGCAGCAGTTTAGAATATATATATTAGTCACAGGAGATATAGTGAATATATATATTACCGCCTCCACAGCGTGATGGTGAAGAAGGAGAAGGGAAATGAGGAGGGAAGCAACAAGAAGCTTAGAAAGAGCCATTGATAGTGTGTTGTGGGTGAAAAATGGAGGAGCCAGGAGGGTTCATTTATAGTGCAAGAGAAAGGGAATGAGCTGTGGGTATATTACTGCCATTCGCGTAGTGCCAAAACGTGGGGACAATGAGAGGGTGGGAACATTTAACTTGACAATGAAAAGATGTTTTTGTTTTGGTACAGATCAAAGGTTATAAGGGAAGTGCCATATTCTCTATATTTGTAATTGTGGTTGTTCATGCCTCCACGACTCTTTTCTTCATTCCCGTCTTTCGTCTCTGAATCACACATGCGTGTGCTCGGCTAGCTGGATAGATCCTAGCAGTCCCACACACCAACTCGATCTCTCTGAATTTAGAAAGCAACTTGTGATTTGGATTATGCGCATTCAACCCAATTACCAGATGAAGATATTTTTGGAACACTAATAGTATATGACGACTCATCAAGTCACGAAATATAACATTTATAGGTATAGAGGATGATATGTTTTTACGCTGATGTAATCGTCTAAGTGCGGTGGTTGATATGGAGTGATCTCACAATGGTAAATATCAGTACTTTGCAACTAATTAACGTTAAGCAGAACCAAAATCTAACTTGATTGCATCTTATACACTTTTTTGTTGCGCCCCTCTGAGGGATAGAACTCACAACCTTATCTATGAGAGAATGAGGGGTGTCATTAAACTGAGAGGTTCATAGTAGGTCAATGGTTGTTATCCTATATATTAAATGAAGCACAATCAAGCCAATTTGAAAAGTATTTATTATATGAATCCAAATCTTGTACAACTGTGAATGCATGTATATATCTACTTGAGTTGTCTATATGGATGATATGAAGTTGGTGTTCTCTCTCGATCAAGCGCATATATACAGCCAAACAAAGGGTCAGAAACGATGTGGGGCCAATTAAAGGAAGCGTTTTTAGAGGGTTGTGTAATATACTATAAACATTTACATACATATACCAAGGAAGAAAGGAAACATACAAGTGAGAGAGTAAATGGAAACAATTAGTAGGCGCCAGCCAAGTTAGACGTGTGAGAGACAGTGATATGGAATTTTGGGATGATGCAACGTAACTTCAATTTGAGGAATATGAAGAAGAGATAGAGAGTACGTAGAACGTAGAATCATATTCGGTTCATGACAGTTGCTTGGGCTGCCTTCACAACACAGCTGTAATCTGCTCATATATATATGATTGTGGAATGTAGACAAAAGCCAAGCTGGACATATGGATATATGCAACAACGACTATATATATGCCAAACTAGTTTAAACCAAACTTTGCCATATATGTCTGTTTTGATTGATTACGTTTGCATCTCAATATGGCTCCTCTAATTTACTCATCACATTTTTCATATATTTCACCTTGTTACGGACCGATATCAAGCCCAATGGCGACAAGGCCCAATACGCCCGGTCGCACATACTACCTAGGGGAATCTCAACTACCCCGGTAAGATAGGATCACTACCGCACATGGTAAGGCAGTTCGGATCCTGAGCCGGATATTACGCCAGGCAGATCAGATCAGATCAGATCCGGGTATGCTCTATAAATACTGAAAGAGAGATCTAAGGTACACAGGTTCTAACCCTAAGCTATTTACATACACACTGTGCACACACCCCACCCATTTGGCTAAGAGCCTGGTTGTGTACAGTGATCACCTGTCCTTTCGAGTGCTTTCCCAATAGGCATTCGTGATGATACCTTTGATCCTACATCAAAGCATCAACCATTCATTTGGCTGGACATCTGAGTTCTACACCAGAACACACCTCATAGAGATAAATAAGGGAAAATCTCTTTAAGTCCCAAGAAATCAAGAAAATGTAAAAAAAAGTCCTTAGGAGTTAGTAAAATCCAAATGGAGTTGTCAATCTCTTATTAAAGAAGTTGTCGATGAAACTTTTTTGATATTAGAATTTTCTTTGATACTTTTTTAACTTTTTTTTTTTGTTCTTTAAAACCTAAAAGGGATTTTCCCAACGCCTAAGGTCAAAGGTCAAGTGATTAACTTTCTTTAGTTGTAAAATAAAATAAAATAAAATAAAAACTTCTCTAAAAAAATCTCATTCGTGTTGGGCTCTTCAGCCCAAAATCGGATATTGACGTTTTTTTGCCACAAGATATTGGGCTATTCTGAATGCCATCATAATTCCTAAATGATGAGGGCCGTTGAAAAGGGAATTATGACCCAAGAAAGAACAATAAAGGTATAATGATGATGGGCTTTAGCCCCGTTCTTTACCAAAAAAAAAAAAAAGAACAATAAAGGAGCGTGGGGGGCATTTTTATTTGGGTTAAGGGGCATTTTGGTCAACCAACTATTGGTTCAGGAGCACCCAGCACAAAAAACTATGAAGGGTACCAAAAATACTAACGAACTTTTAAAAAGGAGCGTCCAGCACAACGCCGTTAACAAAAAGTTAACATTCGTTATCAAAGGTGCAAATTAGCCAACGAACTTTTACTTGGAGCGCTCAGCACAAAATTCTAAATTTTACTAAATTAAATAATTTTTTTTCTCAATTGTCATTATTCAAAACTACTTCTATAGATATCTATAGACAAAAATTATTCCTTCTTTAATTTTCATTTTCATTTTATTTCTAAATATAAGTCTTATTAATCTAAATTTATAAGTATAATTTGTTTCCCTATTTAAATTATAGCAAGAAATTTAGGTTAGTAGGTTCTTAAAGCTCAATTGTGTCAATTGCCGTATAACTTATTCCTAACGATACACTATCTATCTTGAATATAATGATATTAAGTTAACGGCAAAATCAAAATAAAAGAATAATTTTCACATGATAGAGTAAAAATACATACATAGATTTACTCTAATTTATTTGATTAATAAGTGCACTTTTACATATTTTACTATAATTCTCTCATATCATTTATCATACATTCTTTTTCTCATAAAAATTATTATTTTATTTTAGAAGAAATTTATGTGAGTTTCATTATAAAAAAAAATCATATAATTTTTTGTTTAACATATATAATAAATTATAAAACACCTTGATTTTTATTTAAATCATATAATTATATTTTTAATTAAAACTTTTGTTTATTTTAGTAAATTATAATTTTGACAAAAATAAAGAATGAATAATTTTTGACTATAGATATCTATGCAAGTAGTTTTAAATAATGACAATTGAGAAAAAAATTATTTAATTTAGAATTTTGTGTTGGGCGCTCCCGAAATAAGAGTTCGTTGGCCAATCTACACTTTAGCTAACGGTTAGATAACGGAGGTTAACTTTTTGTCAACGGTGTTAATGGCGTTGTGCTGTGCACTCCTTTTTAAAAATTTGTTTGTATTTTTAATACCCTTAATAATTTTTTATGCCTTGAGATAATAGTTGATTGGCCAAATCGCAACTTAACCTTTAACCTTTTTATTTTTAATTAATATTTTGGAAGAAAAGTACGACTCTTCAATCTTTCATTGTTCCTCTTCGCCTTCATTTCAAATCTTTCTCCAACGGTTTTATTGTGTTTCTGCTCCGAAACACTGAAACTCTGCTCTTCGTCTTTCTTCCCCTTTATTTGCAACTTGTTACGATGCGCAAGGTAAAAGCTTCCAACGTCACCGCTGAGCGGCAAAATTGGGAGAAAATTTTTAATGGAATGGTTCACATGTTACGCTCCCAGCAACAACAGCTCCTGTCCCTCGCCAGCGAGCGCAAACTTCTTGAAGATCGCATCCGAATGATACATGATGGTTGGGAATCTGATATTCGTCTTTATAAGGATCAGATTTCTGAGGTATTTTCTCAAATATGGAACAATTTTAATTCTTTTGGGGGCAGATTATCCGCTAGGGTTTTTAAGTACGTGGATTTCTGAAAAAAATTCATCTTTTCCCTGTAATGTTTCGCAGTTGAAGGGAATTTCAATTTATGAAGACAAGAGACGACTGCTAGACGGGGCGAAGGCAGATTGGTTGCTGGATTTAAAGCAGAGAGAGGTTTCTATTCTTAATTATGTTTTAGGTAAGTGAAGTTTGGGATTTGGGGTCTGTAAGAAAAGGGGAGTCTTTCGATTCTTGATAATTCGGCTGTGTTCTATATATATCAAAATTTAGCGTTTAAACAGCATAAAAATAATCTTCATCGAATTAAACGTGAATAATGGCAGAGTTCTTTTATCATCAGTTTTGTTTTGTTGGTTGTCCCTTAAATTAGTAAAGATGTTCTTTATTTAAAATTAATATTTTTTTCCCCTATGTGGCGGTTATGAAGCAAAATGTCTTGGATTGAGGCTTGGAGGAGGGTAAGGGCTGTAAAAAAACCTACACGTGAGTTCACTGTGCCCTCAAATCCCAGTCTCAACCTATCTGCATTAAAGCGAGGATGAACATATAATTCTCATACATCTGGAAATCTGCATATAATATTTTTGGATATTATATACTTGTTGTTTACGTTCTAAATAGTACGGATGAGACACGTATATATCAAGCTTAAATGTTACATGTATAGATGTTCCATAGAATACCTATATATCAAATATATGGTCTTGACTGGCGTGGAAAAGTCTTAGATTCTATTCCCATGGGATCATTCCTCGCTCCTCACATAGCTTGGAGGGAGAATTTATATTAAGTCATTCCATTATCAATGGACATGTCTATTTTACAGCAGTTCAAGGGGAATATTTATCTTAGGAACGTTGAAAATTGGGGATTAACACTATTTGTCAATCTGGATTCAATTTAACCACATTATTCTTGGCTTTATCCTTTTGTACTTGCAGAACACCAAGATGATGAGTTAGCGGATTTCAAAGCTTGGTTTGAATTCCTTTATCAGAAATTGTCCAATGCAGAAGTATGTCAACATTGCATAATTCATGCATTTTCTGATTTTTATTTATGCACGTCGTCACTGCTGAACATTCACTTTATATTTCAGGAACAAGGAAAAAATTGTGAAGATACTGGCAAGAGAAAGAGAGGAAACACAGACAGTGAGAGCAAGTCTATTAGGAGGAAGTCTATTAGGAACATGCCTCAAGAAGAGAGCTGTCCCAACCAATTGGAAGCTGAAGTGAGAAGGTTAAGGAGAGAATATGAGGTTGCCATGGGAAATAATTCTAAGGAATCAGCACTCTTGGCAGAAAAGGAATTTATATGGAATCAATATAGAACAATGGAGAATAAATACATGGATAAGGTAAGGAGCAAGCGTTGTGAATTGGAACGAGCAAATGAGAAGATAGAGAAACTTCTGTCCAGCATGGAGCATCTTCAATCAGCAAGGGATGAAAAAGATGAGACTATTAAACAGTTAGAAAGTAAAGTGTGCAACATGGAACAAGAAAGAAAGAATTTAAGTGAGAAATTATCAAAGCTTTCAGCAGAGTTGGAAGCATTAAGGAAGTTTAGTAACACTCAAGTCACACCGACTATAAATCCTCGCTCTGCAAAAACAAAAGGTTCTGGCATGAGGAGTAGCACTCGTTTCAAGAAAGAATTATCAATTCCTAAGGCCACTGAGCCCGCAACAAGCTCTGGAAAGGTATGCCTGTAGTGTTGGGTGTTGCCTCTTTCTCCTATACTTATATGATACGTGGCCAATTTTAAAAAAAGTCGAAATATTTTCTTCTGTTTCATGATATTCTTGCTTCTTTCCCCATCCCTGGTGAACTGATATTCTTGCCTTTTCGTTACAAGTCATTATTATTCACTTTTCTTTATTTTGCGGTGTAGGAAAACAAAAGTTTGAAGAGGAAAAGGGATCCAGTTATTCCGGATTCAACGACCCCAAAATTGTTCTCTTCCGATTTCAAGGTTCCAAAACTGAAAAGCTTTTCTCCAAACGTCAAATGAAATCTGGAATTACCAATATGCCTTTTTTTAGTTTTGTTGTATAATCATCTTTTGACGACCCCCGTCTGTGTAACTGTAAAGTAAATTATGTATCAGCCCTATTGTTTGGAACTGGTTTGTTCATTAGTATTTTGATGTGCCTGGTTATTTAGGTCAGTTTTGGGTTTGTGACTCCTGCCAACTGTCGACAAACCTCAAGTCTCGCTGTGTATACTCAAGACATCGATTGTGAATGAAAGCAGATAACTAAGTTTGGGATCCACTATGTATCAACCTTACTTGTTAATATAAGCTCTTAAATATAAGATAAAGTTATTTTTTTTTTAATATATTAAGGAAGATAATTAAATTACTTTAAAATATTTATATTTATTATTTTTTCCCAAACTATTTTGCCTAACATAAAATATATAAAATGATATGTAATCTAATGATACATAATATATTATATGATTAAGTAAGTTATTTATTTTAATTAATTTATCTAAAAAAAGTCAAGGAGTATTATTGATGGATGATGATACCAAAATTTATTTAATTAATAAACTTGGTAGTAGTTACACTAGTAATGGTTCCCGCTCGATAGGAATCATTCTCGGTTCTCGAGCAAGTTCTGTTCCCTTAACAAAACAAAATGGCAGAAACCTATCGGCGAGAAAGCATGTCATGCGAGATAATATCCCCTGCTTTTTCTATACATACCTTTATTCCTGGCAATGTAGAGATCGTCCACACGTATTATGAATAAAAGCTATGACTAGCCGAACAGAATGGTCTCAGGCTCAACGACGAGTATTTGCCAGAAAACCACCATATTTTATTACATTGCGCGTTGGATATATAAAAATCATTCATACACATGATAAACAGAATCCACAATATTGACTCACAAGATAGAAAATCATACAAAGAAAAGTAAAATGTTTCAAACGAAAAGCCGATTTAAGTAATGAAGTAGAACTTAGAAAGAAAAAGGCAAAAGAATGAAGACAGTGATGGTAGCACTGTTAAGACGCGTACTGATAGGAAGTCTTTCAGTTTAGCCCTCGTAAACCTCTTCAACGCCCTCATCGTACTCCTCCTCCTCCTCTGCAGTCGCGTCCTGGTATTGCTGGTATTCGGCCACCAAATCGTTCATGTTACTCTCTGCCTCTGTGAACTCCATCTCGTCCATTCCTTCCCCGGTGTACCAGTGCAAAAAGGCTTTGCGCCGGAACATGGCAGTGAACTGCTCACTGACCCTCCTGAACATCTCCTGAATTGATGTCGAGTTCCCAATAAAAGTTGATGACATCTTCAAATTCTTGGGTGGAATATCACACACACTTGACTTTACATTGTTGGGAATCCATTCCACAAAGTATGAGGAATTCTTGTTTTGCACGTTGATCATTTGTTCATCTACCTCTTTCGTGCTCATCTTCCCCCTGAACATTGCGGATGCCGTCAAGTATCGGCCGTGTCGTGGATCAGCAGCACACATCATATTTTTGGAATCCCACATTTGCTGAGTCAGTTCCGGGACAGTAAGCGAGACGTACTGCTGAGATCCACGAGAGGTGAGAGGCGCAAATCCCACCATAAAGAAGTGAAGACGTGGAAATGGGATCAGATTGACTGCCAGCTTCCTGAGGTCTGAATTCAGTTGTCCAGGAAACCTCAAGCAACACGTAACCCCACTCATAGTTGCCGAAATCAGATGGTTGAGATCACCAACTGCAACAAACCATTAGCACAGAAAGTGAACTAGGTTAGTAGTACTAATATATACTGAAGCATTGGCCCAAAAGAGAAAAGGGAAAGCTGATGAAAGCAATTGGGGCGACGAATTGGGAGAAGAAGGTACTCACAGCTCGGAGTGCTAAGCTTTAAGGTCCTGAAGCAAATATCATAGAGTGCTTCATTGTCAAGAACCATGCACTCATCTGCATTCTCCACCAGTTGGTGCACGGATAAAGTGGCATTGTATGGCTCCACTACTGTATCAGAGACCTTAGGAGAAGGGAAAACAGAGAATGTAAGCATCATTCTGTCAGGGTATTCTTCCCTAATCTTTGATATCAACAGTGTCCCCATGCCAGACCCCGTGCCTCCTCCAAGCGAGTGACAGACTTGAAAACCTGAACAGGATATTTACAGCAACATAAGTTCGATTTTCAAATTCCTAATGAGATGTGGTGGTGGTGGTGAGATTTCCTGGTCACTTGCTGCTACGTAAATATTAATAAAACAACACCGAGAAGGCATACCAATTCTGTTCTGTAATTAAAGTTGCTACCCAGAAAAAGGAAACAAAAATTAACCAGGCCACCATCTTATTAATGCTATAATGCAAATGCAGATCAATATATCAAAAATGGCATTCTCCTTGCAATTAATAAGATAATTTGATATTTGATTTAGGTTAGTTATCGTTTTTTTTAGTTCAATATGTTATTTATCTAGAAAATGAATAAATAGACAAGTAGTTATTTAAACATTTTTCCTCTTACTATCCTGTTTTATTATTAATTTAAAAAATCGCAATATTTTTTAAAAAATACTTTGAATAAGTTTTAGAAAAATGGAAAAATGAAAAATAATTTATTCTTAATACAAATTATATAGAGAAATAAAGAAAAATAGGGTTAGTTAACACTAGATGTCCATCATACCTAGCATTATTATATACACAGTTTATTCCCATCCTTAGCAACAAATCAACAATTAGTAGCCAGTCTCCTAACTCCCGAGTCCGAACAGAGTCAGTCGGACGTGTTAATTTAATATTCGTAAAATCGCTGAAATAAATGCATCGCGTCGGTGCCGTATAAATCTGACTTTGTTTTGGGCATCACAATTCACACTAGTGTGGACTGTGGAGGCAGAGAAGCAGATATTTATAGATTTCTTCTGATTTTATTAATGTATCAGTAAGAATAAATAAAATAAAGGTTGCGTGGTCCTTGCATGTCCCCGGACAAGACAATAAGGGGCCCTATCGATGCGATCTACCCAGCCTTACCACTGAATTCATGACAAACACAAGCAATCCGAAGGCTGAAAATGAAATCCATGTGGAAAAAAAAAAACAACACATCAATGATTTCAGAGGAAAAACTAATCGGGGGTAAAAAGGTCCTGATGCCTAAGAGTTCTAGATCTAGTTATATACTGTTATTTTAACCGACATACAGAAGCTCGTTTTGCAGCAAAGGATATATAGAAAATGGTTATTACAAAAGCGAAAGGAAGCATTTCTTAAAAGTTTTATTCAAAAATTGAGGCAAAACAGTTCGAGACAACAAAAAAATCTAGTTATCCAGAGCATCATCATATCAAATGGTCTCCCAAAAGAATGGGAAAAAGGAGCTCTGAAATGTTCCAGGATAACAAACATAAAAAAATCGTTTGTGCATCAGTCTTTCTCATTGAGGTTCTGAGGATTGAACGATTCGGTCTATCAAAGATGCGAATATAATAATATGTTTTGCCCAGAACACACTCACTTAAAAGCAAGATGTTATCCTCTGTTTGTCAGTAAACTCACTAATATTCGTAATCGTATGCAGAAAGATTAACAAGAAGAAATTTCACGTGGGATGGTCGGGACTGAAAAGTCTTCATCACGCGAGAAGAACAGTGGTCAAAGCTGATAAAACAATTATCATGTACCGTAAATATGAATTGCCGTGTCAAACAGATGCAAAACTTCAATCACAAAATAAATATTGAAATCAATGACAAAATAATGGAGAATAACAACCATACTAACAATTGCATGTTGCAAAAGCATATAGGAAGTTCAGAAAAACTCTGTTCAAGCGTTCCAAAATGCGATTTAATGAACCAAATTCGAGATCGAGCATATGACAAACAAGCAAACTATAGACCAGATATTTGAAGCAGGAATAACATAAAGGACTAAAACAAAGGAATATGGAACCGAGGAAATAAAACTGAAATTCAGAGAACCACACAGTACCTTGCAAGCAATCGCAATTCTCAGCCTCTTTGCGAACAACATCAAGAACTGCATCAATCAACTCGGCTCCTTCGGTATAATGACCTTTTGCCCAATTGTTTCCGGCACCGGACTGTCCAAAGACAAAGTTATCGGGGCGAAATATCTTGCCAAAGGGACCCGATCTGATGCTGTCCATGGTACCAGGTTCAAGATCCATGAGCACCGCCCTGGGAACATAGCGACCACCGGAAGCCTCATTGTAATAAACATTGATCCTCTCCAATCGAAAATCAGAATCGTCACCGCCAATGAACTTGCCGGAAGAATCGACGCCGTGCTCGTCGCAGATAACCTCCCAAAACTTAGAACCGATCTGGTTGCCGCATTGGCCTCCCTGGATGTGCAATATCTCTCTCATGGTGGAAGCGAGAGGATCGAACAAGAACGAGAAGAGATATGGTTACAGGAGCAAGGAGGGAAGCGAAGGAGGGAAGAGCAAGAGCATTCAGTTTTATGGACGAGATGAGAGAGAGAAACGCAAGAGTGCTTCAGGATCAGAGATTCAGAGGTTAAAAATGAGAATGAAGCGGTAAATGAATATTTTAATTATTATTTGGAGCTCTTTTTGTTTCATTGCGATATACGGTGCCGTTTTTGATGATCATGGAAGGAGTGGGGCAGGCACAGAAGGGGCAACAAAAACTGCTCACGTGATGAGTGTGAGGCCCACCTTTCTCACCATCCTTACCGTCTTAACGTGCACCCTCCATCCATTTCGGTGCATTGCAGCCGTATCCTGATCCAAACAATTATATTAAATTACCATCCATAATTGAGACCTTGTGAAGATCTCTTCATTTTTTTTTTTACTTTCATATTATTAGACCTCAACATTGCCATCTGGCACAGGTAGATACATTATACTCGCTCCTATTTTAAATATGGATCATTTTCAACTAAGAATATTAGTGACTCCAAATAATAATATTAGTCCCTTACAATGTGGTAAATTAAGGTTCGAATATACTAGGAGATATACCTCCATTTAGTAATCTTTTACTTTAAAAATGATTAAAGTGACATTTAATTACTATAGTATGTTACTCCTTCGATTCTAATTATAAGAACAAATTGACTTTTTTGGAGAAATTAAAGAAACTAATTAAATTATTTTAGAGTATTTTTATTGTTTTCTCCAAACTAATTAGTTTGACTAAAACTAACATATAATATAAGGATACACAACATATAATATAATTAAATAATTTATTTAACTTCCTTAATCTCTCCAAAAAAAATTAACTCGGTTTTATAATTAGGACGGAAGTAGGAATTATTACAGGGTAGTTATTATTGTTTTGTTTTAAAGGTAAACTTTCTAATGATAATAATTAAATGTTAATTCTAGTATTTAACTGTGAATTATATATCATTAGGTTTTTAATTTCCTGATTGACGGTCGTTTTTAGTTGGAGGATGGTGATGATTAGGAGAAAGCAAGCATGAGTTGTTGCTTTAAACTAGAGGGTGAAGTGGGTTACATGATAATGAATTTCATAGATGAGACGTCCATCGTCATGAACATAATGTTATTACTACTATTAAACGTACATAATTTAACATTTTATCTCACAGTATATATGTGACACAATGTACGTAGAAATGTAGAATAATACATGATTCGATCCAATCCAAAAATACATAAATGTTGCACCAAACATGACAGAAAGTAGCCAGTTCGCTGTCTTGCTGTATTTGCTTGTTTTTATTCTTAGTGTTCTCTTATCACCACATGACGAATCTTTTTTAATTTGACCAAAAGAGATCCTTTCACTCAACATGTAGATTTTTTTTTATATGAGCCGATATCTACAATCCTTTGATTTTTTTTTTTTTTTAGCCGTTGTGCATTTCCTTTCTCCTCTCATTTATATTCCAGTAAACAAGACCGTAGTTCCTCAATAAGTTCAGTGCTATAAGGGCCTGTTTGGTTCGCTGCAAATCTAGTGAGTGAAAAGGAAAATCAGATTTTCTGTCCAATGACGGCCGTTTGGTTCACCACTTTCTTAGGAAAATATTTTCCAGCGGCAGGCAATTTTCCTTCATCCATGTGAATGTCTTTTCCTTCAACTAGTGATGTGAACCCATTTTCCAATGGTGGATAATTCCCAAATAACCCCTCTTTTTCTTTTTCAATGATTGTTACCGCCTCTTCATGTGCAGATCTATCAGTGACATTGGAGGAAGAAGCCTCTTTACCATCGTCGTTGCCATAACCGCCTCCTACTTTTGTTGCTGCAGATCCATCACTAATGGAGGAGGAGGAGGAAGTAGTCTCGGGGGTGATAATGGCGGAGAGAGAAAATGACGGTGAAGAAGGAAGAAGTCATTGCAAATCCGTCACTTCCGTTGCTACATTTATATCTTATTTTTAATACAAGGGAAAAATGATCTTTTGGCTCATTCTCCTATCTAATTTTCTTCAAACCAGAAAAATTATCAACCTATTTTCTTTTTCAGCATGAATCAAACGCATTAGTGGCAAAATATTTTCCCTTCATTTCCATTTATTTCCTTTCCATTCCTACCTCTTCTTTGATCCAAAGGGCCCTAACTTCCATTTCATCCTCTTCCGTGAATGAAGTTTCAGTCCTTAATTCCTTATGTTGTGTTATGGTAAAAATGTGTATGACCAAAAGCAAGCATTCAAATGGTTTTATTTTTGATAGTTTTAGCCTTAAAACCTTTACAACAACAACAAATTTTCTTGTTAAACAAATTTGTTAGAGAGAACTTCATAAAGAATGTACCTTACCGTGATTTGAACGAGAAGCTGCAAGGGTATTTCACTACTAATCAACAATAGTAATACAAACTCTAATGTAACAGGGGCTCAAGAAAAAAGTTGATAGACAACACATTTGTACTTCCACATGTGGTGTACCTCCTTCAAGCACAAATGACAAAACATAATTGCGTTTAAAATCATGACTGAGAAGAAGAACATGCTATGGTAAATTTCCCTGCTATTATTGAAGCTGGCCCTCATTCAACTGCCTCTTGAAGTTTAGAGCCTCATCTGCTAGAAACTCACTGATACATAACATTATCACGTTTAAACTATAACCATGCAGGGTGAAAAAAGGAGGCATCACAATGCAAAATGCAGCAAGAAACATTTAAATGATGTAAAGGTCACTCACAAAATACTCTCGGCCATCATCGATGCTTCCCATCTTGGACTCCATGGGTAGTCGGTCATAATGCGTGACTTAATGGGTGCCATGTATGCATTGAAATGCTGGAAATTACAGAGGGGGAAAATTAAACTTTTTTATAACATGGAAAAAGCTATTATTACATTATATCCCTATCTTTAGTCTAGGGAGCATTTCCATATTAATGACTTAAGACTCACATTATATCCCTCTTTCTACATGCTATTATTACATTCAAACTTAAGAATACATTGCTTTACCAAATAAATACACACACCAATTTATTAATCAGGGTTCAGAAATATGATTGGACTTTCATCACATTGATAACAGAAGAGTAGAATTAAAGGGGGGGAAATAACCACAATTATGTCACTGAACTAAATAAATTAACTGACAATTTCGTGTTCACATTTTACGTTCTCATTTGGTTGATGCAACATCGGCAATGTGTACAATACAGAGGCTCAGTAATCTGTTGCCTAATTTTTAGACATTAAACCATACTAAAAAATTTAGACGAATCAATGACCAAAACTTCATAGTTTTACCTGAGAACTTTGAAGCAGGAGGGCTGGCTGTTGCTTTGGAAACTGTGTTGGTATTATCAAGTGTACCTACAAAAACAAAAACCATCAGAATATTGGTCAACCATAAACAGAAAGGTCCAATAAATAAGGCAACTTGAAACTTGAAAAACATTGGACATATTTTACCAATAGGAAGACTAAAGTCTTTTTTTATCAACAATATGAAGACTAAAGTCAACCATACAATTATATACCAGTACCACTGGTATCAATGAGCAGTTCAAAAAATCAATTACAAACTTCATCTGATCTTTTTTCCCCTTTTCCCTTCATCTGATCTCCATTCCAAAAGGCATTGGCGACAACCTTGAAACAAATTTCTAAGTACAAGCCTCTGTCCACATGTACAGACAGATATCAAGTAATGAGAATCATAGATTACCAAGAATGTGAAAACTCCAGACGCAGCAAGAAAGGTTGCCTTTCTGCAAAAGACCTAGAGATCAAAATTAAAAACTAGTCATTAGTACTCAAACCAAACAGTTCTGGAAAAGTTGCAATTAAAGTTCAAGGAAATACCGGATCAGCTTCTATAGGTCTTCCAAACTGACATGCTAGTGCTTCAATAAAGTGCCTTCTAACATCAATTAAAGAAACAGCCTCCAGGACCTATGTTCAAAATTATATTTTCTCATAATTATAGCAAAAAGGTAGTAGTGGAGTGACCGTCAAACACGTTATAATATGAGTACCACAGAAATTTTGACCTAACCTGTTTCTCAAGAGATTCTTCAAGTTGGGGCAGATATTCTGCCAGGCACCTTTAGAAGTAGAATTTAAAAAATAAATAAGTGTTTCAACATGAATTATCCCAATATTGTAGTATGTAAAGCACAGTAGAATGACAGAGAATATAGTATGCATGGCATAAGAAGATCAAAGATGCAAACAACTCACATTCCATCTAACCAGGATGGTAACTTCACATCCTCAATGGAAAATAGAGCTTTCAATTCAGGTGTAGATACCAACTTCAGGCGAGGTGCTGAAGGAGCAGACATGTATTTTCTCCCAACAGGATATATGACCTAGGTGTACCATAACATGAGATGATAAGTTGATGGCCCACAGAAAGTACCAAGTCGAAATGAATAGCAAAAGAAAAGAAAGGAACCTGTAAGAATATTTTTTGATTTTGTCTCCAGGGACATCCCGGCACCAACTTATTTATGTTCATATCCATTAGGGGAACAGAAAATCTAACCTCCTCTGGCTACACTAAAAGTTAAAGTCATGCAGATCAAGAACACTGTCAAAAGCTACATAACTTTATTTATAATTTTCACTTGGTAAATGAATTCATGATGTCATAAAAAAGCCAAATTTTTGTGAAGAAATACCTTTTCAGAACCAGAACTTATTTGCATTTCTATTCCCTGTAGGAGAGAAGATGGAGTAAGTTTAAATGTTTTGTTTAAGGAAAGAATGACAAATCATATGTGATGTTAAACTAAAAAAATGGATGACACACATTGCAACAGGGTACGACATCTGACAACTAATTACATTTTTAAAAACATAATATAAATAAATTGAAAATGAATTATACCCTTTTGCTATGGTATCCACTCAATAAGAGAAATAGAGAAGAACTCAATTGACATAAACTTAACTCCTACAGACCTACACATGTCATAGTAATAACAATTAACAAGTATATAGATGCTTCCACCATATAAAATGGCTGACTTCACACCCCTCCACCCCCTCCCATTTTCCTGAGCTTTTTGTTTCAACACTGCCACCAGGCGTGCAAGTGGCACTACCTTGATGACATTGGAAATGGACATCTAATGAATACAAACATCCCCCATATCCACAATGCACATAATTCCCAATCCTTGTCTGTTACTGACTTTGAGATCACCAAGCATGGAAACCTTCTAATAAAAATAAGAATATAGAATGTGCTTCATCCATGTACAGGACACTAATGGAAATTAAGGAATTATCAATTTACACTTGATTTTCTGGACGTTAGCATGATAGCAATGGTGTGAAGAATTACCTCCCTTGATACTACAGTGCTGATTTCAAATTTCAGTCGATCATCGTCAACTTCTCCAACACGCTTCCTTTGATATGACACGTACTGATCTCTATTGAGACATTACCAAAGCAACAAATTCAACATTCATGTACCCAATCAAACTTGTTAGTATCACCACAAACAAAAACTAATTCCCCGAAAGTTCTTGCCTCAAATATTGAATAAGAGCCAGTAAACGTGTAGGATCTTTGTTGTTCCAATCACTTAAGCAGTTTTTTGATGGCTTCAAGTCCAGTTGTCCTTCAGCAGACTCCATATGAAATGGGTGAAAATCTTCATCTTCTAGCCCAAAAACAACATCAGGTGCAGCTGTTGGACTCTCTGTGTCGTATATAACATCCCCTGAAACAAATTAATCTATCAAAATTTTGAAGAGAAACACAAAATTAAATACCAATGGGATTGAAAATCAAAAGAACACTTGGCGCAGTTTTCCTACATCTGATTAAGTCCAAGCAGTAGGGAATGACTAAAGTGAACCGATCAACTACCCCAGGATAGTGCTTGCTACCAGACCACATCTGTTCAACCTGCAGAGTAAATAGAATAAAGGATAAAGAGTGGTTTCTGCAGGGGGTCTACTGAAATTACGCACAAAGAACTGACATTGTGCTTTCTTTCCTAACAGTATGAAAGAAGACAAACGAGATTCGCATATGATATGATTCCAGCCAAGCTAATACTCGAATAGCAAGAAAATTAGGTGAAACAGTGACAGTTCCATAACCTAGACATTAAATACTAAAAAAGATAAAAGAAAGTTGAAATTTTGAATCCAAAACCCCCACTAGCCTATGCATTTTTCTCGCAAACCATATAAAAGAATTGGGTGTTTACCTTGAGGGTGAGAGGAAAGTGAGAGAGAAGGTGATTAAGCTGAGCAGCGATGAAGGGAGGAACATAATCTGCAGCCATAGCTATTTCAGGGAAAGAGAGATCGTTTAGGGGGGAACTTGAGAGATTGTGATCGATTTATCGCGCGACGAAAGCAGAAACGAAGTAATTTGGCCACGACGGTGGAGGCACCCCGCCCCAACGTTTTTTTTTTCCTTTCTCTTTCTTTCTTTCTTTCTTGGTTTGCCACCACCAGAAATTCCAATTGCAAAACAGAGGGGTGAAATTGAAAATTCTGATTGGTCCTTAACCTTTTTGTTTATTTAGAAAAGAAAATAAATTTCCCTCGTATAAGAAAATAAATTAAAAATTAAGAAAATATATCCTTATTTCTAGTTAAAATGTTCAGATTAAGATTCAATCTTGTCTCAAAAATAGGGTTAGGGATAGGTCAGGCCTAACCTGTTTGTTAAAAAAGTCAGGTCAAAGCCTATTTGAAGGTCTACATGTGTAAATAGGCTAGACCTATTTTATTCAGGTCTGACCTATTTACACATTACATATATATAAATTATATTTATATTATATAAATAACGTATTATTTATTGTTTTTCATTCTTATATTATAATTTCAATTTCAATTTATATAGTTTTTAATATGATCAAATTGTACAAAGTTTATTTATGGCATCCAAGGGTTACATTGTAAGTAGACCTTTAAAAAAGTTTCAGGCTCGATCATGCGTTATGAAGGTTCAGACCTGAACTTTAAAAAAAGTTTGAATTCAAGCTTAGGCCTTTTGGCCCGATTATAGACTCAGGCCTATTTAGCCAAAGTCTGGCTTATTTCCATGCCTACTCAAAAATTGTCATGCATAGGCAATTTTACCTTTGAAAGTTTCCAAGTCGTCGCAATTTTGCCCAAATCATTATTCATGTAAAATTTGACCGTTAGTTGACCATATGTGATGAGCTGAAAGGTCCACATGTCATCCACTTCATTTTTGTTAAGGTGTGTATTTACACAAGAAGTTTTCATTTAGGAGAGATGTTGTCTCGAAATTTTTTTAATTCAAATATCTAGATTAAGTTTCACCATTAGTAAATCAAATATACTAATTTGATAGTGTGCTCAACAATGAAGAAGAAAAAGTCGCATATAGAGGAAGAGCTCGTGTTTGCAAGAGAGAGAGTAGCATAATTTATAAAAAATTATTTGGTGAAAAGGACGGTTTAATGCATAAGGCTCCCACCAAATATGATCTGAAAAGAATCATATGCGTATAGCCTAACCCTACAAATGGAGAATCATATGTATGTAAGAACTGATTCTTCTAACCTTTTTTTTTAGTATTTAAAGATTTCTAATACCGTTTGTATTTTTTTTTCAAAGCCTTGAATTTGCGACTCCACAAACTTGAATATGACGGATCTAATTCGAATAGTTTATTTCACAGCCTAAGGAACAATAATATTGATTCATGAATTCATTAGTATACATTTGGCCAATTAAGGATGGATAATACTTGTCCCTATGTCTCCATGTAGCATCTAATCCAAAGCCCAAGCCTGCAAGGAGAAAACGTGTTTATAGTATGAAAACAGATAAGGTTGTCAAAAAACAGCAATACAGATTATGCGATTAATGAAAACAAATATGAACCAACCTGGATCTTGCCGTCAGAGGAACCAACAAAAAGCATCACACCATCTGAATCCGAAGCTAGTGACGTTATTTTTGTGTGACCACCAGCCATTTTGATGGAAGCAACCCTGCTTAGCTTATATTTTAGCCATACCTCAATAGTCCCACATTTAGTTCCTGTAAATACAAAGTCACTGTTCATGGCCATACGGTGGATATCTAGGCCTGTTGAGAGTGACCCCACCACTTCTTTGGATGACACAGACAATATCTACGTACACAAACAGCGATGAGTAAGTATACCAGCAATTCCAAAAGCTAGTGGTTAGAGTTTGAGAGCACAAGGCTTTATAAGGCCCATGCTTTAAGATTACTTCCTGATGTGGGACTCATGACGAGAAATATTCTGGTGTTTAATTACCTTTCCTGCGGTCGAATCAACTAAAGAACCACCAGCGATAAGAAAATCATCATAAATTAGAAGGGAGTGAATGAATTGTTTTCCCAGCAATTTTCTTGTCCCGGATAAAATTGTGTTTGATGTATAGTTTGACAAGTCTACCTCCTGCCATTTTTTATAACACCAAAATATTATGTAACTAATAAGCATGACAAACATAAGAAGAGATGAAAAGAAAGAATACCTGAACAATGTAACCAGAGCAACCACAATATAGTTTGTTCCCAGACATTGCAAGGCACTTCACTTGTTTGTTGAAATTAATAAGCTTTGGAGCCTCCGACCAATTATACACCTGCAAAAATCTTAAGCTTTTAGTGAAGCTTTCTTGTTAATATGAACTAGGATTAAAAGTACTTGCCTTAGCTCCAGTTCCTTGAGTTACATAGCATGCCAATTTATCATTTGCTATCAACTCATACACAGCCTCTTTGATATCATGAACTTGAATACAGTGAATCTTGTCACATTTCATCGTCCATATCTGTACATGAAAAAGAATCTGAATCAGTTTAGTGTTATTTTGAACACTAGAATCAACCCGAAGGACCACTTTGATAGCTAGCTAGCTGACCCGGATGGTTTTGTCTAAGGAGCCACTGTACAGTTTATCGCCTGAAGAGTAGAGACATGTTACAGCTTTATTGTGTTCATGAGTTTCTTGAACCAATCTTAATACTCTCTTCTCGGCATCCCACACCTATTTAAGAACATCAAGTTCAATTTGTTACAGAGACATATGATGTGCATGCACACTCAACTTAAAAAATGAAAAGCAATAACCTACCTTCATGGTTCCATCAGAGTGTCCACTCAAGACCCGGCCATTCACATAAAGCAAAGAAAGTACCTCTCCATTAGAGCTCAAATCTAACTCAACGACTTCCTTACAACTCCACAATGCTGTCTAAATTAAAGATTAAAGAGCAATAAGATAGGCATTGATATCTAATCTATTATATTGAAACTAAATTATAGATAGGATTACTGTGCAATCCCATATAAACAATCTAATAACTAAAAAGTTCTGCAATGAGTGAGCAACATGCAACCTATTATTATTTCATGTACTAAATCTTGTTCTTGCATGTTGCTTACTTGTTGTAAGACTTTATAGTAATTAGATTGCTCACTTGGGATTTTTAAGTTATATCTCTATTTCCTAATCCCCACTCCACTTACCACATCAACGGATTTTAAGTTCAGTAGGGCTTTCATAATATCAGCAGACACCACAGGATATTTCTTCAACTTTCTCAGTGTTTTATAGATGCTTTTGGCATAAGTTCCTAGTGCTTCAAGAGCAACTGAAACATTTGAGTCTTCAGTTTTAGCATCCCTATGTATGACTCCAATAAAGATAATATAAACAGAGTTTATAAGCAAAATTAAACCTACTTGGATCACTGATAAAGTTCTTCAAAGAAAGGGTAGCTAGGATCATTTCCTCGAGGTTCTTGGATGATTGGAGGACATGTATAAGTTCCTCAAGCAAGAATGTTCTAGCAACATCCCTAATACCCGTATCAGGAATGGTTGAGAGCATGTGTATTAGCCACGTGGCGACGACAAGACATGATTTTGCTGTCTCTAGGGAAGTACTCTTGAGACATTCTTCTAAAGCTTTAAATATGGAACCCTTTTCATGGTTGCAAAGAACAAAAGCCACCCTTTTCTGCCAAGAGCTCATAGCATTTTCTTCATCCTCCTAGTCAAAGAAAAATTCATCTTAGCATGGATATGAATATTTACCAATATTAAGACAAGCAATCAAAACCTTTGTTTCTACCAAATCATTGTCATGTTTTTCCAACTGCTCAACTTTCATTAGAGCATTGTAAGGTTGGTCAAACCCTGCAATCTTAAGCAGCCAGGCTTCAGTGTATGACTTTCCTGAAGAAGTGAGATGCCCAATAAGAAGCAGTAAAGCATCTAAAGCCTTCGTCTGAGTGTTTGAGAAGTCCTTTCGCCAAAGTGATTCTATCAGGGCCTCTACAGCTTCTTCCCTGAAAATGCTCATCTTTCGTGGCTCAACCTACAGATTTGACAAGAATCAAATTGTACAATTAATCAGATGATAATTTTGACCATGACAAGAGAAAATTACAGATTATAAGTAGATTTGGTGTTAGAAGGTCAACCAGGAGATCAAGCTGAAGCAGAAGACTAGCAACTGCAAGTTGATGCTCCATAGGAGCCATCTGAAGATACACCAGAAATGTATGCATTGTACTAAATGCTCCCTCATCCTTGATAATTTGCAATAACTTGTTGCACATTGTCCTCCTGTGATATCGTTAAAGAAATAATCAGTTTCAGGTTTATCAGTTAAAATTACAGCATAATATGCCTTCATAGTTTTTTTGAATTAGTGTGTGTTGATTAGTGTTAATTTCTAAACTTTCAAATTTCCCTCCCAAGACTACTGAACTGCAGAATTTAACTACCACAGTTGCTTTAGTCTAACTTAGTACTTGAAAGTAGAAAGTTTGAAGCAAAGGAATGTAATGTAAGTAACAGGCTTACCTATGCAATTGAACAAGCTGAGAGAGAAACTCCACACATATTCCTCTGACACTGTCATTTCCAGAATGAAATAATTCAAGAACAGGAGATAATTCAATTCTGTTGGCAATTAAGCTCCTGCAACTTTTTTCAGCTTGCATACAGCACAGAAGAATGGAAACAACAGACCTCCTTCCTTCCATCCTTTCCATATACTTAACCAAGATTGGAATTCCATTTGCTGAAATAACACTCAAAGCATTGAGGGACCTGCTGTATTCATCCCCACCTAATAGAATCTGCTCAAGAATCGCCAAAGCTGCATCTTTGGGATGAATAAGGAACCGAAGATCATCAAACTCCTCATTTTTGTTCTGGATCAGCTGGACAATGGAGGGTATTAGTTCATGAGCTGAGAGTTGATCGTAAACTGGCCTCAGTTGGTAAATTAGAACAGCAGCCTCAATCAAACCATTCTTAAGCAGAGTAGCCAAACAGTCGAAATCAGAATCAACATTGGAGAGTATTTCTCCAACACTTTCATCAGCAAAAAATAGCTCAGATAGGATATAAATTGATGTTCTCAGAACTTCTCTATTTAGAGCAGCTGAAAGTATTTCCACTAAACCATTTATAAAAGTTGGATTTGATAAATGAGAATGAATATGAGGATCATTCTTTGAGTCCTTCCATAATCTAGCGATTGCCAACACAGAATCCTCACATTCTTGCAAGTCTTCTGATGTGCAGAGACTTGAAATATAAGGTTTCAAACAATTTATAATTGTTTCAACTTCAGCTTGAGATATCACACTTGTTGGTGATGATGCTACAGAGACCTGCATTAATCTTTTGCTCCTTTGTCTAATATAATCATTTGCACTCTTATGAGCTGGTGAGTTAGCTTTTTTGTGCATACTAGAGACCACTGGGAAATCTTTGACAGAAGGAGAATTTGAGAACTCCTGAACTAGTTCTGGATGTTGTTCTTTCCATGAAGTTATCAATCTCTTCAAGACATAGTTTGTTTTAGGTAGTATGCTAGCCGAGATAGATTGCCGCGTAATGGGACATGTTGTATTTCCAGTTTTGAGCCACTCCTGAATTGCTTTTCTTTCATATGTCTGACCTGTTTCAAGGGTGACTGGATCACTAAATATCTGGCCTGTGATAGGGCAAACGAAATCTTTCGGTGGTCTTGATTGAACAGTACTCTTCTCTGATTTTAGTGATAAACTACAGCTGCTATTTCCCTCATGGTTCTCAGAAAGAGAACTGCAGAAACAAAGATATATCAGTTGGAGCATAAGAAGTTAGAATGGTGATTAATTGGAATGTTTTTCATGTTTTTAGAGTATAAGGGGAAGAGTAGCTATTACTTGTCATTGAATGAGAGAATATTGTATTTCTCATGATTCATAATCTTTTCTGAGTAATGGTTTATCCTCTTACTGTTCTTCACGCCCTATAATACAGAGAACTATTACATGATTGAACTTGGGAAACAAGATTCAAATCCAGCTGCAATGAAAAAAAGGGTTACCAGTATTAATGAAAAGTGGGAGGATTCAGACTTTTTTTGAAACATACCATTATTTCGTTATCAGAATCTTCTGAGCTGATGCTGTGATCAGTACTCATGTGTGGAGATATTGGTGAAGAGTTGAAAATACTTGTGTCTGAAAAACGCCCAGACAATAAGCGCAGAGATTTGGGTTCTCCTTTAGTGCGTATGGCATGAAGTGAAGATGAAGTTTTAGGAGTTGCTCTTGGAGAATCCAAAGGAGAGAAAACAGGAGGAGAATATATTTGATTCTTCTGGTTCAATTGATGTACTTTTGGCTCAATATCCTCACCCTTAATTCTAGGAGACAAAGAAGTTTGAGTTTTTCTATCTCGATCAATGTATGGATCATCAAGGTCATCATCTGAATCTTCATACTCTCCAAATGTTTTCTCCTGCATATGATAGACTATTATCATACATGTAAACAAATCATGGACAAAACTTAGGTCAAGTTGCTTAATCATATCCATTAGATCAAGTATTTACACGAATTTATAAGTACACATATGTATTTTAACAACTAATCATAGCAAAATAGCAAGTATCCATATGAAAATTTACAAATCCTAGTTTATATTATAAGAGCTGATATAAAAATTTACAAATATTCATGGTTAAATTTATAAGTCATACACATTTTAACAATTAACAATAGCAAAATAAAGTGTAATTGGAGAACTTGACCTAATGGATATAAGCAACTTGAATTAAGGTTTGTCATAATACTATAGTTCTATATATCCAAAGTTATTTAGCAAAGTGAAGATAAACAAGTCTCTATCACCTTAGCACCCCATGAAGATGATGACTTCTCTGCCTTTTGTGAATGGCTGGAAGTCACATTCCCTCTGTTTCAAACCCAGCAAAAAAAATGAAAACCCATCATGAACACAAACATTCATAACATAAACAAGCAGTAATTGAGCTAATAATTCTACCTGATAGTTTCGTTTGCACCATCTTTAGCTTTTAGAACAGGAGAAAACCCTGCACTTTTAGGCAATATAGGACCAAATTTAACATAATCAGGAATGGAGCAGCTCAACTCATGCAAAGGTGTCATCGGTGGCTCGGCGATCGGTAACATAGGAGCCTTCTTGCTGGATGTTGTTGAATCAGGATTAAAGCAATCCTTAAAATACTTTGCATATAGTGTTGTGTTATTGTCCAATGACTCTCCATATAGCTTCTCCAGATTCTGCAGTTTCTCTACTTGATGTGGCCTCATAGCACATATCAAAGATTCATTGAAGAACTGATCAAAATCAGCTGTAAAAGACAAATCTGAAGAGTCAGGTATAACTTCCATCATGAGCCTATACCTCTCCTCTGAATACCAACCTACAATGGAACTCATATGTGGAAGAAACAGATCTTTCCAAAGCTCGGGTGCAAAATCAATCCTTGAGAAAAAAGGGTCAACGATGAACATCTCAAGAGCATGAAAAATTGAGTTTTGAACATTGTTCCTCAACTTCCATAGATAAGAGAGATTAAGGTGGGCCCAAGCTGAGAGGTAGAAATTTGGAACTCCAGCGGTTTTCCGATCAGGATTCAACATGGCACATACTTGTAACATCTTCTCAGCATAATCTAAGCGAGCAATCTTAGTTTCCATGTTATAGGTATTGATAGCTTCTTCAAGGGCTTCTATACCCCAATCAAGATTTGCTAATACTGCTTGATCAGAGTACTGAACCTCACTTTCTTTATCGGTGCTTTCATCTTCTGCAGCTAACCTCTCTGCACACTGTTCTTTGTGTTGGATCCTTCTTTCTTTGTCGATTAACCGATCTTGAATGAAACTATCTACAGTTGTCGTCAAGAATCTAACGATGTCCTTTTGGTTCATTTTGACTTTGACGGTTCTTGTAATCTGTATGAAGCTATCTCAATAAATAAAGCTTCCAAAGTAAAAATCTACGCGTAGAACACCATATCCCCAAGAGCATGCAGTACTAATATTTTTGTGAGATTAGAAATGATCATTTAATCTTCGAGAACCAAGATATATATATATATAGATACATACATACATATATATATATATATAGAAATGGAGCAAAGTTTCTTCATTCAATAATCAGTCTCTTTTCACGAGTATTCTAGCAACTCATTCATGCAGGCAAAATATTGGTCACAACCCACTGAAAATCCTCACAAAACTTGGGAGTTAAAGATAGAGGATTCGCGTTTTATTATCAGGTCCCTTGTAAACCTTGTCTGGATCATAATTATTATCAAGACTTTAAAATTACTGTCAGACGTCTGAAACCAGAGATCGAAGAAGAAGTTCACACAACACATTAACACAAACCTTAATAACAACAAACCAGATCGCAGAACATGTGTTTCATGAAATTATGGTGCAGATAAAAGGTCTTGTTCATCAATGTAACATAGCTTATAGAGCAACGTTTCCTATAAAAGAATTGAAGAACTTAAAATATGAAACAGAGCACAAAGAAAAAACTTACAGGGTTTGACAACTGAAGAAGAAACTTCAAAGACGAAGATGATGCATTCGACCTTGTCAAGCCAAGTCCATTGGTTTGACGATGTTTTGCAAAGTGCAAAAGAGTGGAAAAACCTGTAGATGGAAACAGAGTACAATGAAGCAGCTATGCCGGCCTTGGCTGTTTCCGCGTTCCCAGGCATATAATAATGTCGAAAAGGCAATTTAATTCTCAAATGATTGGTCATCTTTTATGTGACCAAGACAATAATAAACATTAAACATACTCTTTCATTTTGAACAATGGGCAAGCTCTTCTGTAACGATTCTAGTTGACCAAATCAAACTCTCAATTATATTCTATTTTGCTTAGTGCGGGAGACATGCCCCTACCTTAACCATAATAGAGAAGTGTTGATTTATTTTTCATTAAGCTTCATTTGACTAAGAAAAAAAAATCATTGAATGGCAAAAATTATGCTAATCTTAATTATATAAAGCTTGCAAATCGTGTAATTTGTTTTTCCTGTAGTCAACTTGTTGCTTCAAATTCTAATGGTTGGTGTTTTGAAAAATCCTCACAGATTTGTCCAGAAGGATAAATATAAGGGAAAATTACATGCAGTTCCCAAGGATGAAAAAAAGTACAAAAAAATCCATTGAAATCACAAAATTACACAGAAGTCTCAAGAGACTTTTTTGATATTATTTGTATTAACAATAGGAAATGCATGTATTTACAACAGGAAATGTATATATTTACAAAAACATTTAAATGTCTGACCATTTACAATAGGAAATGCATGTATTTACAATCATATTTAAACACTTGAATTTTGAACGTAGAGAGGTCGTTTACAACAGAAAAATGTTATATTTACAACAAAATTTAAAATCTGACCATTTACAACAGGAAATGCATGTATTTACAACAGAAAATACATGTATTTATAACAACATTTAAAAACCTGAATTTTAATTCCATACAAATAATATCAAAAAAGTTTCAAACCATTTACAATAGGAAATGTATGTATTTACAACAACATTTAAAAACCTAGATTTTAATTCCATACAAATAATATCAAAAAAGTTCATTGAGACTTTTATGTAATTTTTTGATTTCAATGGACTTTTTTGTAATTTTTTTCGGTCCTTGGGACCTACGCATAATTTTCCCTAAATATAATGGTGGCGTGATTGAGATTTTTATTTGGAAAAACAATTTTTTATTTTTATTTAAAAAAATCATTTTGTAGTTAACTACTATACCACTTATCATTAATATAAGAGTCAGTTAATTTTTTTTTTTTGAAAAGATTAAAAAATTAAATAAATTACTTAATCATATTATATGTAACAAGCAACAATGCCCCCCACGCGTTGCGCAAGTGCAACATCTACAACACTTAAAATAAATGATGTCCTTCAATTCATCAACCTTCAGTCAACAAAGTTTTCCTGCAATCATGCATATATCCTGCAACATTTTGTGCAATTATGAACTTCTTAGCTCACCAACTAATCTTTGTAGCTCTAAAATAATTTACAGGAGAAAATTTTTATAAAATAAATAATACCAGTTACAAAATACAGTCATATATCGGCATTGAAGTAGCTAGATCACCTTTTTGCTCCATATGTATTTCAATAAAATTATTAAAGTAAAACTGTCAGTTACCATAACATATCTTTATACTTCATTATCCAACTATACACTTCATTACTCCTATAGCTACCCGATTATCAAGCATGCACTTAGTTGAGTCAAATTATACAAAATAAGATTTGAAAATTTTAAAATGTCAACTCAATTCACTTTTCAATAAAACTTGTCTATCACTCAACAAATCTTCTTAAAATCCCCTATAACAACCACCAACTTGAAATTAAAATTCATGTTCTACAATGTCAAACTTCTCCATTGCGCGTACTAAAAAAAATTACTAACCCCTAAATCATGATCTAGACCATGAATTCTTACATACCATATCTTCATATTTCATTATGACCAAAACTATACAATTGACCACACTACCTCCATAACATAAGAAATCTATCCAATCTATAAAACCAAATATGTTCCGTTTTCATCATCCTCAACTATAGCATATTCCATTAGTCTTTTTTTTTTATCATCAAGATTTGAATCCTCAACTGTGATCAGTATTATATTAATTCAGTTTCTACTTAACACATCAAATAATGTAATTAAAGCCAACACTTCATTAGAAATTATATTCACTTCCATCACATTCATAGTAAGAAATATAAATATTGTCACATCCAAAACACAAAGTCCCTCATGACATTGACATTGACATTGAAGAAAAAGGGCCCTAAACATACTACATAGGCAATACACAATGCTTTGAATATGTAAACACTTCCCCAAAATACAAAAATGCAGTGTATCCACATTGCAAAAATTACATAGTCAAAACCTAACTACATAATAAAACACACTACATTTCAAAAAGTCCACCAAAGCTTTCACATCTTCTCCTGCTTAGTTGACTTGTTTGGCTTTGCATATGTCTTAGAAGGAGAACTTGGCACAACAGCTCCAGACTTCGAGTTCTCACCAAGCTTCTTACGGGAAATAGAAACTTCCTCGAGTTCCACATATAGGGAGTTGTCAACAACTGTGACAACGCCCTCAGTACCCCCTGGACTCATAGCTTCAACAATTGCATTTTTCACATACACAATGTATTTATCCTCCTCAATAGCTAATGCACTTGGCCCTCTAGCCTACTCAAAATATAGAGAAATCACTATTTAAAACAACAAATACATTGATCAACCTAACCAAACATAAAATGAAATAACTAAACTTGAACTACAGAAGCAACTTCATTAAAATCATCATTTAGATCAAGAAACTCCACTAATTTTTCATCGGTATTTTCCCTCCTTTTTATTGACGAAAAATATAAGAATAATGAGGGAAAATATATTTTTGCCTTCTTTGATATTGTCATCTCAATTTATTTGTAACCAAATTTTTAACCACATTCAACATATGTGCTTCAACAATTGCATTTTTCACATACACAATGTCTTTATCCTCCTCAATAGCTAATGCACTTGGCCCTCTAGCAACATAAAATGAAATAACTAAACTTGAACTACAGAAGCAACTTCATTAAAATCATCATTTAGATCAGCACATTCAACATATGTGGCAACTGAAACACTTGAATTTGGGTGATCTTTATTATATTTATTCAACTTTATCTTTAAAAGTATCTTCCTCTCAACCAACTGTTCCACCTCTTTAGGAAATGCAAAATATAATCTTCCTACATATAAGAAAGAAACAATATATAAGCAACCTCAAAGAAACCATCAAATATAACTAAACTCAATATCCATACCTACTCAGGATATCAACTTTCAATTCAACAGCACTTTTCTTAAATAACTCAGCTACATTCTTATTTACAAAAAAAAAAAATGACTGATGCAGTGTCAACAATCATATAATTCAACCTAAACCTGTTTAACAAAAAAATGTGACATCTACTAATCTTAAAACACATGAAGCATATATATGAAATTTAACACACTTAAGAAACCATACTTTGATTGGATCGTTACAGGTTTCTTTTCCAATAATTATTGATACATGAAACATTCTCATTTTCAACCTTTAGTTTAATTCTACATCTTGAGCAGCCCTCATATATCCAACCATGACAGGTTTCAAACTTCTTGGTCTAACATAATACATCAAAGTATTTCTCCTAGAAAAAATTTCATTCGTAATTAAAATACTCATATATCACAAAATCAAACCTTTATACTATCAATACAAAACACCCTACTTCCTGATCATGAATCTCAACAACTTTCACTTTCTTAGTGTTCTTGAGAATACTGCCAACACCAGAATTAGAATATTGTGTCTGAACACTTTGGCTTAGACTTTTTTTTAACAAACAGGAACAGTACCTAATCATACCTAATGAAGTATGGTCATATCAGAAGAATGTACTTACATAACAATGAGGCTGAAATCACACGAATAAGTGTGTTTGCATTGGGAAATGTTTTAAAAAAGTATGAAAAAGCAGCAGTTAAGAGATTAAATTTTTTTAAGAGGGAAAACACTAACTATTCATACCTAACATGCCAATTTTACCCAGCAATATCTGTGTTTGAAATGCCTTTTGTAGCCCCAAAAAGCAAGATTGGAGGGCCAGTGGGATTTGCAGATTTTTGGATTTTTTCTTGTGTTTGATTTAACTTTTGGTCTATTGGTCTATTTTCGTTTTTAAGCTGGCCGATTTGTGCAGGCAACGCACTTCGTGGTTGCTTGGCTTGAAGTCTCGATCTCGTCTTCCATATACTCTGCTCGTCCGATCTCTTGTCTCCCGGTGGCTGCTTTTAAGTGGTCTCTTTTAGAAGGAAAGGACCTTTTATTTTGTTTACGTTTTGGTCTCTGATTGAGTATAATTGCATTTCGTTTGATCAACTTTGACCATTGAAGTTTTGCATCTGTTTGATTTATCATTGAATGCTAGCTGAGTTTACTGACAAACCGGGTATAAGATCTTGCTTCTCTTTTAATTAAGAAATGTTCCAAGCAAAACATATTTATATTCGCATATTTGAAAGACCGAATGGTTTAGATCGCTATCAAATTTTATATTAGTTATGTAATGTATTATTTAGTAAGAAAATAACAAGACCATTAATAAAAATAATAAGTTCATTCTTTGGGAAACACATACATTACTGAATTTGTTATTCCCTTAGAGAATGAACTTGTTCTTCCTATTATTGAACTTGTTATTCATATTACGCAATTTATTAATGGTGGTTAGATTTTGGTTTCATCGGTGACATGTGTTCTCTTTGAAGAATAAACTTGTAATTCTCATTACTGAATTTGTTATTTTCATTGTTGAACTTGTTATTTCCATTACGATTTTCGTTAAATCTCACATTTACTATTTACCTTCTTCTTCCTCAAAACCTCGGTCTTATACCTTGCGCTTCCAAGGTAAAAACAAGTTCTCCGACTGGGAATTTGTTTTTTTTTAATCAAAAAAATGTTTTTGAGAGCTTTTATGAGATCCATAACCAAACTATGAGTTTGTCGCCCAAACCTCCCATTCCAAATCAATGCACCCATTTTTTTTTCAAACAAAGTTATGAAAACATATAAGGAGATTTCGGGACTCATCGACAAGTATCTTTTAAGAAAGATCTCACCTTTTAGCACGCTATTTAGCTAGATGAACAAATTAGAGAGAGAGAATGTGTGTCTATGTTGCCATGGCAGAAGAGGGGAAGGAAGAGAGGGAGAGGAGAGAAAAAGAGGAAGAGATGATATAATGGTAAATTTATCAATATTTTAAAATTTTAATTCGATCCTTCTTACCTTTATGTTTTTCACAAATTTTAACAAAACATTTGAGGGTTTAAATTTTCATTTGGTATTTATTCATGATTAAGAACCGAGGAATCTGTAAAATTGTTTTCCTTTTTATTTCCAAACTAATCACTTTTTTTTCTAGAACTAACCTTCCGAGTCCAGACAAAATAAAATGACATTCTTGCCCCTGTGATAGAAAGGCAAAGCAATTGGCACACGTGGTGTCTCAGCCAAAAAAATCTAAGGCGTCGAGAATACAATTTACAACACGTCTAGAACCCTCGTGGCAAAAATCTAACCTCACAACGATTTTATTCATAGAATTGCCCTTCTATATAAGCAGCTCTCCGAACCACTTCCCTCACTGTCTAAGTGTGGGGTTGTATTCGTAATCGAAATCCGGCTAGTCACATTATTCTGATCGGTTGTCTGTGATAGCACTGTCCGCGATGGCCAATCCTAGGGTTTTCTTTGACATGTCAGTCGGCGGAGCACCGGCGGGGCGGATCGTGATGGAACTGTTCGCAGATACGACGCCTCGCACGGCGGATAATTTCCGGGCGCTGTGCACGGGAGAGAAGGGGATCGGGCGGAGCGGGAAGCCGCTGCACTACAAGGGATCGAGTTTCCACCGCGTGATCCCGGGATTTATGTGCCAGGGCGGGGATTTCACGGCCGGAAATGGAACCGGTGGAGAATCGATCTACGGAGTGAAATTCGAAGATGAGAATTTCGCAAGGAAGCACACCGGACCTGGAATTTTGTCGATGGCCAACTCAGGCCCTAACACCAACGGATCTCAGTTCTTCATTTGCACTGAGAAGACAGAGTGGCTGGATGGGAAACACGTGGTGTTTGGACAGGTGGTGGAGGGCATGGATGTGGTGAGGGCCATCGAGCAGGTCGGATCCTCCTCCGGCAGAACCTCCAAGCCGGTCGTCATCGCCGATTGCGGCCAACTTTCTTGAACCTGAATTCCCGTAGCAGAATAAGACTTCTTCCTGGCAGTGTATGAAATCTAGACGCGCTATGGTCTCTTTTATTTTGAGGTGTTAGGTTTAACTGTCGTTTAGATATCAAATAAAGAATTATAGTTAAAACTGTGACGGCATTCTCTCTCCGTTTTATCGTAGAAAACGGATATGAAGTACGACAGTTTGCCGTTAAGATGTGGTTTCATGCAGTAAGAGGAGTCTCTGTGATGATGTATTACCTGTTTAAGTGATGAGTTTGGTAATAAAGTGATATTGTTATTTTGTTATGACAATCTTCGATTGATAAGGGTTAAAAACGAAAAAGAGAAAATTTTCTTTGGTTTTTTTTTTTTGTTAGGACTGAAAACCATTAACTCAATAGAGCAATACAAACACGGCCATAAAAGACTTATTGACCTTCATCAACAACTTTGAGGCGGTGGTTGGTAAACCGATAACCTGTCCGTCGTACAATTATCATCTCTAGGAACATGATTAATCACAATCCGGCGATCCCTATCAAACTAGAAGTCTGGCTTGATGAAGGATACAAAAGTTTCTAACCGTCATAAGCTAGTTTAGCTAACATGTCCGTTGTACAATTATCTTCTCTAGGAACATGATTAATCACAACCCGCCAATTCCTATGAACTAGAAGTCTCGCTTTCTCTATAACATCATTGTAAGGGTGACTTTTATCAGAACCCTACATTAAGAAGTTGATAGCTTCCACAGAATTAGTAAAAAGAACCACGTTTCTATAGCCTCGAGGCCATCCATGAATAGTGCCGATCATTTCCGCAATGGCTGGAGGAACGGAGGTGAGTTTGTGCATATAGCAGCATATCCAATTGTCAGCATCTCCTTGAATGACTCCTCCACAGCCACTCCATCCCGAACTTAGCCTAATAAAACATGTCCTATTATTATCCTCAGCTTGTGTTGTCTTATGTTGATCATTGTAGAAACCGCAACTGGTTTTCAAGTCTTGATCCATACTGCTCTGAACAGGCTACAATGAGCAGTAAGGTAGTCACTTGTGTTCTATTCTCCAAACAGTGTCTTGCATCTCGCCACCTAGATATCCCAACATGTGTAACCGAATGACATCGACCATGGGATTTTCTTGTGAAGTCCTTGCCTGCCTCGTTCTTAAGATTCCACTTGACCCAATTTGCGCCGCTTAGAGTTGAGAAAGCTGCCCACTTCAAAGGGTGGACCATAGATAGCTACCTCTCCCTAGTGTTGTTACAGTCTCTTAATAGGTGCATAAAGTCCTTTTCTTAACTGCAATTAAAAGGCCACATGAAAGATTTCATCTTCTCTAGAACTTGCCACCTCCACAAGAGCTTCCATATGCTATCTTCCTCCCTGCAAAAAGAAAATGTGAACTGAGAAATGGAAGCAGAAATTTATATGTAAAATGTATGAATTAATTGTAAATGGTTTATAGGTTGAAAAGGGTGTTGCATTCGTTCCTTTTTGGAGCATACGGTCCAGAGACTTATTCGATAGTAATACAAAAAAAAAAAATACTACACGATGTCATTTCCGGAAAATTGTAGAAATAAAATCAAACTCATGTTTTGATTTTGAAGCGGTCCAGCTCTACCATTTCATCTCAAATTGTTGGTTACTATGGCCATGCTTAAGCCCAAATGCCCAATAATAGAACTTTTTTGGGCTTTCTTGTAGTAACCCAACATCAAGGTTTGGTCTTTTTCTTATAGGAGCATTTGACAAATTGTTAGGGTAATCAACAGAAATGGGAAGACAAACCAACGGGGGTTGGCACAAGTGGTAAGTGGCTTGTGTAGCTTAAGTAAGGTTTCGGGTTTAAACCTTGTGAATGCAAACAAAAAAACCATGCTGGGAGACTCTCCCACCAAAGCCAGGTGCGCGACGCGAGTTGGATCTAAATTAGTCGGGGCGAAGCCCCAGTGAACCGGCGGGACAAAGATGAGTGTTGAAATAGTGTTTATTCATTCAGATTTCAGACTCTTTTTTAATGAAATTTACATTTTTGTGTGTTTTCAAAAAGAATTTAGAAAAAATTTGTGTTCCCAACGCAGACCGACGATAAAAAATTCAAGACTTTAAAGTGGTGTAATTTAAAAGAGGGAACAGAATTTTTATTTTGAAGTTGGTCGTCGGCCTTTAGACCTTAGACGTTCTGCCTTTAGACCTTAGATTAGGGAAATAAATATGTATATTACCTTAGATTTGGGGAGATAAATATGAATATTCTTATTTCTGAATTCCTGCAGACGTTCTACCTTTAGACGTTCTACCTGCAGACGTCCAACCTCTCTCCTATAACTTTAATATTTTTAAAAAAAAAAAATCTTTAAACTCTTTTATTTTGGTGGGGAGGTTTGGTCCTTCAGGTAGGGATCAGATCGGTAAAAAGGAGAGTGCCCAGGTTGTCGTAACCAGGCTTGGGGCGGACACTCAACTCGCAAATATTTTACGAGATCCAACCACTCCTCATATCCCATTAAAAACCTGAAGGATCATGCCTGGATTAGAGTTCGCGTTGTCTATTTATAGGAGCCAGGTCCATCAACCGGTGTTATTTCGCCGATGTGGGACTTAATTCCTCAATCATCTCCTCATCTCACTCTTTGAACTGAGAGTGGATAGCTTTTGGAATAGCCCCGATTCCTTCTCCAAGCCATGATTTTCTCTAACAAAATTCGAAAAGGGGATTAATTGATGGAATAATAATAATTAGACGTGAGAGATTCCTTGATAAGAAGACAATCCAACATTATAAGGACGTAACACTTGCATTTCTCAACTGTCGCGTCCTAATCGCCAGGGATTTTTGTGGCTGCAAATCATGCGCTTCTAGATTAATATCATATCATTAGATGGTCTTCTATCGAAAGTTGATATGATTTTTGGAAAGAGTCACCAAGATGGGGAAAAAAGAGCTATGCAACTTCTCTTTGAAATAAATTGCGGCGATAAATTCAAAGAATATTGGATTAATATCATTGTTAGTTATTGTAGTTTGATTGAATTTTGATCTTAATCCATATAGTTTAAAATGATTGGTTTTGGTCCCTATAGTTTTATAAAAAATTGATCCAACTTTAACAACTACTCCCTCCGTCCCTAATTATAGGAGCAAATTTTGGAGTTGGTTTTGGTCCTAATTATAAGAGCAAGTTTTAACTTTTGTCAATTTTTTCCTATAATACCCCTATTTATACTTATTATTAGGAGCATTATATATATGTGTGTTTACATATATATGTAGATTTGTGTTTATGTGTGTCAATATATATATGTGTAGATATATATGTGTGAACACACACACATATATAAACATATATATATATATATGTGTGTGTGTGTGTGTAGATATATGAGTGTGTGTCTCTATGTATGTAGATAGATCTATATGTATACACATATATATACACACATATATGTATACACATGGCTATATAAAAAGCAACTAATATACATATATAAACTAATATGTCATGGACATCTAACGTAAGGCAAATTAGAAACACTTATAATTAGGGTAACTTGTGTCATTTTAAATTTATATAAGGACATTTTAGGAAAATGAGTAAAATTAACTAATTTAACTTATCTCCTTAATTCTCCCAAAATCGGTTAAATTGCTCCTATAATTAGGGACGGAGGGAGTAGTTTTTATATTTTTAATGAGTTTTGTTTTTTATCCCTACAAATGAGCTCAAATTATTGAACTAAGTCCTTATAAAACCATAAATACCAAACTAACGATTTAAAATTATAAATACCAAAATCAAAATTCAATCAAATCGTAAAAAGCAACAATAATATTAATCAAAAGAATATAATACTACAAACTTTATCATATATTTAGGATCGAAGTGAGTAGTAGATAAAATACAATGGCCCTGTTTGGAAAGGGTGTTAGGGTAGCTTTAAGTAAAAAAAAAAAGAAGTAAAAATAGGAAAAAAAAACTTTAATGTTTAGGTAGAGTTTTAAGTCCATTAAGCTTTAAAAAAAAAACTCATAAAAAGCTCTCAGTTTTTTACGTGGGTCCCACCATTTCTACCACCATTAATCCAAACACGAATCATATTTAAAATTTGACTTTTTTTCTATCGGGTTTCTGTAAAAATCAAATTGAAAATAAGTCATCGCTTCCACCGTTAACTCATATAGGCCCGATGTCATTTACTATTCACGGACAAAAAGAAGCCCAGAACGCTTTAGTACAAGTGCATGGGCTAAGCAATTTGCATGGGCATGAAGTTAAAGTTCTTGTCTGACATTTCCAACTTGCGATTTAACGTTTAATTTAATTCATGACGCACAAACCAGCAAGCTGCAAATCTTCAGGGCAACTTGCGATGTTTCAAGTTGAGAAGCATAGTTATTCAAAATATATCAGCCATTTTTCATTGGCTTGTAATAGTAGGCATGAGAGGATTAGTTGGAGAATCTTTAATTAATAGAGGTGCAATTTTGTAAGCTGGTAAAGAGGCTCGCTCGCTGTAGTAGTACGTAGGACAGGTAGCATTTACTGAGGAAGGAAATTTTGTCACGATGGGAAACTACAAAAACTCAACATCATCACTTGATAGTGATATGTTATATATACTTATTGTTGTAAAAAAATGTATTGAATAGGTAGAAATTGAATATACAGTAAATAGATACTATTAAAATAGCAGAACATGAATCTGTATTATTGAAATAACACATACAGATAACATACAACAGATCTGTATAATATGAAAAAGTTATAAATGAACTCACAAGACTGCCGAATATGGTAATGAACTATGCAGAAATCCGAGCCCAACGTACGTTGTGTCCTTAAGACAATTTTGCTCCCTCAATACAGATGCTGGGGGTTTCTGAGCAATTGCTTCCCAGGATAGAGCGGATTATTCGTCTTCAGAAAGATGGCTCTCTCAATCTGAAGCTCAAGCGAATCCAATGAGTCTGCTTTCGGAACATTCTATGTTTTGTATATGCAGTATGCAGAAGGAGCGTATGTAGAAAAAATCAGATCCGATTCTATGACTAGGGCGTCCTATTTATAGACAACGAAAAACTTGATCAGATGGACTCGTCTGTTGCAGTGAACTGATGCGTTGTGCAAATAGACACACCAGAACGAAACAAACAGAAGCGACATGCATCTCTTGCCGACGAACTGGTGCGTCTCACGAACAGACGCACCAGAATGGAGCGAACAATCCAAACAGATCAAAATACGCAGCCGCTGGTTGGAAAATCTCGGAAGGGCAAAAACATAATTATTACAAGTTCGGGGTCAAATTAGAAATTCAAAAAATTATTTTCATAAAAAAATATTTTTTATTTCACACACGCGCAAACTAAACCGGGCGAACGGCAGTGCGTGTGTGATGGACCAAGGGTCACCCATGTCCTCTCCCCTCCACAAAAGTATATTAGCCCAAGGACCTATTTAGTAGGAGCAAAGTTGAGTCTTATATACCCTCTAACTTCTCTCCAACTAATCAATGTGGGACTTTTATCCACACACATTCCTTCTTCCTTTTTTCTCTTCTTTTCCATCTTTCTTCTTATTCATAGCCCATGAGATTTTATCCTAAATTCTAACAATCCCCCACATGGATAAGAAGTTAGTCCATCATGACCAAATGCAAATGGTCATGTATGCAAAGTGCGGTTCCTCTACGAGAAACAAATGCATCGAGAAAGGTAGGAGTTACCTTTGAACCTTCTCTAGTAAAAACCTATCAGCTATACTGCTCAATCAGTGGGCGCGCTGTCTTGAACCGTTGATTGTTTAGTGTATACCAAGACAATAGGAGTCACATAATTGCTCCTCTAGCATCGTTGGTTCTCATGCTGTGTCCATTTTGGCCCTGGACATCGCTTGGTTCTACGATTGTTCTAAAGAATCAGCTGTTTTAAATTCTCGTAGAAGCGACCTACACTTTACACTCACATAGGTGATTCCTTGTGATGCAAGTCAACATACATCATCTGAGCGCATCAGATTAAGAAACCATTAAAAGCCTAAAACCTTACCCTCATATATATGCACCATCTTGTCTATGAATGAGTATGAGTTAAAAAACTCCACAGTGTTAACAGTCGATTAAGACTTAGTTGTCTCTTTGAACCTAGTTCGTGGGATCTCCACTCTTCTAGGTAGAGTTACCGCGATAATCCACAATGTATCGGCCTTAAACCCATTCCTTTGGACAAATTTCTAACTAACTCTCTAGGAATTTCTTTAGTCAATGGATCCACTGTATTCTCTTTTGATTTCACATATTCAATTGAGATGATTCCATTCGAGAGTAGTTGTCTAACGGTATCATGTCTACGACATATATGTCTAAACTTGTCGTTGTACATGACATTCTTGGCCCTACCAATAGTCGCTTGACTATCACAGTGTATACACACTGCTGGTACCGGCTTTGACCAATTAGGAATGTCTTCAAGAAAATTACGAAGCCACTCGGCTTCTTCACTAGCTTTATCTAAAGTAATGAATTTTGCTTCCATAGTTAATCTTGCAATGCAAGTTTGCTTGGATAACTTCCAAGACACAACACCCCCACCAAGGATGAATACATATCCACTTGTGGATCTTGTGTCATTAGAGCTGGTGATCCAATTTGCATCACAATACCCTTTTAGTACTGCAGGGTACTTCTGATAATGCAAAACAAAGTTTTGAGTTTGCTTTAAGTAACCCAAAACTCTTATCATTAATTTCCAATGAAACTCATTTGGATTACTTGTAAAGCGACTCAACATGCTTACTGCATAGGCAATTCAGGTCTAGTGCAGTTCATAACATACGTAAGATTGCCTAGCACTTGAGCATATTCCTTTTGTTTAACAGCTTCGCCAGTATTTCTTAACAGTCAAAGACTAGAATCTATAGGGTTCGACATAGGAGCTATGTTTAAATTCTTGAATTTCTCAAGAATTTTAGAAATATAATGTGTTTGTGATAAAGCTAACCCATCAGAAGTTCTATGGATTTTAATTCCTAGAATAAAATCTGCTAGACCCATATCTTTCATGTCGAACTTACTGGTAAGCAATCGCTTAGTAGCTTTAATCATTTGATTATTACTACCCGTTATCAACATGTCATCTACATAAAGACAGACTATAGCAATCCCATTTTTAGTATTTCGAATGTCACATTCATTAATACTAAAGCCATTTGATAACATAATTTCATTGAATTTCGCATGCCATTTGTTTTGGGGCTTGTTTAAGTCCATAAAGGAACTTTATTGAGCGACAAACTTTCCGTTATTGTCTTGAGACAACAAATCACTCAGGTTGTTCTAGATAAATTTCTTCCTCTAATTCGCCATTCAAGAATGTTGTCTTTACATCCATTTGATGTAACTCCAACCCATTCAATGCTGCTAACGTGATTAACATCCAAATGGATGTAATTATTTTAACAGGTGAATAGGTATCAAAGTAGTCTAGGCCTTCACATTGTTTGTAGCCTTTTATTACCAGCCTAGCTTTGTACTTATCAATAGTGTCATCTGCTTTCATCTTCTTTTTGAAGACCCACTTAGTTCCTAGAGGCTTATTGTCAGGAGGAAGGTCAACCAACTCCCAGGTGTGGTTTGACATAATAGATTCAACTTCACTATTGATAGCCTCTTCCCAGAATGGCGCTTCAGGAAAACCCATAGCCTCTCTATATGTTCGAAGCTCATTTTCCAATAGATAGGTCAGAAAATCAGGCCCAAAGAATGTTCAAGTCGTTTGCCTAGTACTTCATCTAGGTTCCTCCTCTCCAAGATTATCACCAGTCACAGTATCCTGAGATATCACAGTGGTGTTACACGGGTGGAAAAAAGCTTTTAAGACCGGACAAAAGAGGTATCGTAAGAATGGACCCGCGTCAGGTCTTGTTCCAGGCGGTATTAAAAGTTTCACTTTTAAGACCGGACTCGAATCGGTCTTAAAGAAACTCTTTTAGACCGGACATTTTAAACATTAGGTCTTAAAAGTTGTACTAAATAAATCTGAAATACTTTTTGTTCGGCCCTAAAACTCAACCTTTAAGACCGGACAAAAACTAGACCGCTCTTAAAAGATCCGAATATAGATCGGACAAAGATAAATCCGGTCCAAAAAATAGCGGCTTCTAAGACCAGACGACTAATTACCCGGTCTTAAAAGACTGACTTTCAAGACAGGATGATATATACATCCGGTCTTAAAAATTGAAATTGTAGACCGGACTTATAAATAGACCGGTCTTAAAAGACTAACTTTTAAGACCGGCTTAATATCAAATATGTACATCTGAACTTTAAGACCAGACATAGAAATACATTCGGTCTTAACAATTGAACATTTAAGATCAGCTTATTTATTTTCGGTCTAAATTTTCCCGAATTTTTCCATGTTCTGTTGTTCCTGATCATATATAATACACAAATCCACCACCCAAAACAACACATAAAAGTCGATACTTTAAACTACAAGCTATGAACAATTATGAATAAATTGAATTGAGAAAAAGAATACAAATATTATTCCCCATGAGTTATGTGGCCTCTTAATTAATTATTATACTATGACTACAACAGCTAAATTAATTTATACAATAAGATAACTTACTTACAATCACAATGAGTTACAAATACAGCACGCAAATCAACATACATGCCCAATATATTATTCATCATGCCTTCATCTGATTCTCACCCAACAACGTAACATCTTCTTTTATAACATGCCCCTTTGGATCGGATCCTGCCACAAAAATAAAACAAGAACAAACTTCATAGTCAGCGTGACATTGTTTAAGAACATAGAAGAAATATAATATAGTTAAAACCTTAAAGTTTTCAAAGAATTCTGCATATGAATATTATCTTATGAATTGACTCTTTTATAAAGTGATGTCCAACAGGTCTAATCTAATCTATTCAATTGATCCAAATCAAAAGCCTACCTAAAATATGAGATATGATATATGTCTATTTAATTAAATCTGATATACTATATCTCAATTTAAATTAAATTAGATATATGATATCTCTATTTATTTTAGTTATTTAATTTATCAAATAAATTAAATACTATATAATAATATTATTATCTATATAAATAATAATATTATCAATTAAATCTGCGGGAAAAATTTAATTAATATCCAAATTCGAATTTCAAGATTAATTTAGATTAATCTTGAATGTTTTAATATGGCCCAATTAGGGTTTTAAAAACTCTAAAAGATATTGATCTAGTCGTATAAAGAGAACGAACCAACAAGCCGCGAAAGAAATCCAAGAGAGAAAAATGTGAGACACAAAAAAAGAAGGTGCTAGCACTCTGCTGTACGTGTTGGAGAGCAGTTCAGTGTGGATACCGGTAAATGGAGTGGATTCGTAGAGTCGACTCCTAGAGATTGATCGAGCAAGAAGGTGTTAGCCTACGTGTTCGAGAAAGGACGCATACAAGCTCGTATAGGTACGGTTTCTCTAGCGAACCTTGATTTAAACGCCATTGATAGATCCTCTCTATGGGATTCATAAAATTTTGATGGATGAAAATCCTTCCGCTGCGTTTACGGATCCCAACACAATCAACTTTAGGCAATAAATCTAAATGAATTAAATTTTTAATTAATTTATAATTAACATGTCCTAATCTTTGATACCATAAATTAAAGGACTCAAGCATCTAGATAGAAGCAATATTATTATTAATAGCACCATTATTGGTGACAATCATTACATTAACTTTGAAAAGGCCCTCACTAAGGTAACCTTTTCCAACATACATATCATTCTTAGAAAGTATAAACTTATCAGAAACAAATATAAGTTTAAAACCATTTTTACTTAAGAGGGATCTAGAAATTAATTCTTGCGAATATCAGGCACATGAAGCACATCATTAAGTGTCACGACTTTTCCAGAAGTCATCTTTAAAACCACTTTCCCAAAACCTTCAACCTTTGAAGTAGAAGAATTTTCCATATACAGTTGTTCATCTTGCGTCGCAGGGGTGTAAGAAGAGAACATCCATTTGTTTGCACATACATGCCTGGTGGCACCAGTGTCCACCCACCACTCCTTGGTATTTCAAACCAAGTTACATTGCATTACTACTGCCGAAAGATTCATAGTATCAAGCATATCAGTAGCATTGTCAACCATATTGGCTTTGGTGTTCTTCTTCTTGAGATTCTTTGGCTTCCTATAATCCTTAGCACGGTGGCCAGGCTTCCTACAATTATAAAACTTGCCTTTGAATTTATGGCCTTTGTTATGGCCTTGTTTGAATGATCCCTCATTAGAGCGTTTCCGTTTCTTGGGCTTCGAACCATCTTCAACAATGTTGGCCTTTGAAACTATAGGATTGTTGTCAAGTTTCTTTTCAGAAATCTTGTTGTCTTTTTCTATTCTCAATCTTACAATCAAATCTTCAAGTGACATCTCCTTGCGCTTGTGCTTGAAGTAATTCTTGAAGTCCTTCCAAGATGGTGGCAATTTTTCAATAAATGCAGCAACTTGGAAAGACTCACTAAGAGACATCCCTTCAGCATGAATCTTGTTCTGGTGTAGAACACAGATGTCCAGCCGCGTGTATGGGCTGGTGATTTGATATTGGATCAAGGGTCTCGGCCTGGGTGTGTATGTAGAAACACACAGGCAGAGACGAGATCACTGAACACAACCAGGCTCTTAGCCGAGGGGGTGGTGTGTGCTCAGTGTGGCAGTATGTAAAGTAGTCTAGGTTTTGAGCGTGTGTACCTTAGGCTGTTTGACCGTGTATTTATAGGAAGTACCTAGGGCGGCATTCGCGATATATCTGGCTTGTAATCTAAACTGCCTATCTCCCTACGCATACGCTCCTATATTTCCGGGGTAGTTGAGATATCTTCGGATCACTGTTATGGCGGATCTGATATACTTGCCTGCGTTTGGGCCCTATTGCGATTGGGCCTTATCCAGGTCCGTAACAAATCTCATGCACGATCAATTGAAGTTCTTCAACTTGACTTACCACAGATTTAGAGTCAAGCATCTTGAAGTCCAAAAATCTGCCAACTATAAATTTCTTCAAGCCAACATCTTCAGTTTTGTACTTCTTGTCCAGACTCTCCCATAATGCTTTGGTTGTATCCAAAGCACTATATACAATATACAATGTATTATCTAGACCATTGAGAATGTAATTTCTATAAAGGAAATCAGAATGCTTCCAAGCATCTATTGCAGCAACCTTTTCCTTGTCAGCCGGTTGTCCTTCTTCCAATTTTGGAGCATCTTCAGTGAGAAACCGTGTCAAGTTCAAGGTTGTTAAATAGAAAAACATTTTCTGTTGCCATCTTTTAAAATCATTCCCATTGAACTTTTTCGGTTTTTCACCATGCATTGGAACAGGACCACTTGGGTTCATCAGATTGATACTTGTACTTGCCATTTCTGTTGTTAAAACAGAAACTCTGATTAATCACACAGATTAATCCACAAACAGTATAATAATAATTTTCACAAATACTAAACAGAGATTCAATTCAATAATACTACCAACGTATGAAATCAGCAATCATATAAATTAATGTAAACTGATTTCAATAATGAAAATTGTTTTAAGATTGTTGTCAAAAATGTATTGAATAGGTAAAAATTGAATATACACTAAACATATACTATTAAAATAGCACAACAAGAATCTATATTATTGAAATAGCACATACAAATAGCATACAACAGATCTGTATAATATGAAAAAGCTATAAACGAACTCACAAGACTGCGGAATATGGTAATGAACTATGCAGAAATCCGGGCCCAACATATATTGTGTCCTTAAGACAATTTTGCTCCCTCAATACGGATGCCGAAGGTTTCTGAGCAATTTGCCTCCCAGGATAGAGCGGATTATTCGTCTTCAGAAAGATGACTCTCTCAATCTGAAGCCCAAGCGAATTCAACGAGTCTGCTTTCGAGGCACATAATGTTTTGTATATGCAGTATGCAGAAGGAGTATATGTAGAAAAAATCGGATCCGATTCTGTGACTAAGGCGCCCTATTTATAGACAACTAAAAACTTGATCAGATGGATTTGTCTGTTGCAGCGAATTGGTGCGTTGTGCAAATAGACACACCATAACGGAACAAACAGAAGCGACCCGCGTCTCTTGCCGGCGAACTGGTGAAAGTCAGTTTAAACACCTAAAAATTAATTCGAGTTCAAAAGTTATATGTGGATAGGTACTGAAGTTAAATGAATATTTTTATCAAGAATTTAGACTTAAGGTTACATTTTGAATGTTTTTGGGTTTGCAAAATCAGTACTATAATTCTCTCTCAAGTCCTAATTATCAAGAGATTAAGGAAGTTAATTAAATAATTTAGAATATTTTTTTTTTATTTTTTTCTTCAAACTAATTAATTTGAGTTCATTAACCTCTTAATTCAAGTTTTCAAAGAGAGTTTAGAAATAAATTTGTGTTCCCAATGCGTATCAACATTTCAAGAGTTCCAGAGTGTAAAGAATCTTTGTTATCCTCTTATTTTTTGGTGGGGAGTTTTGGTCCTTCAGGTAGGGATCAGATCGGTAAAAGGGAGAGTGCCCAGGTTGTCGTAACCAGGCTTGGGGCGGACACTCAACTCGCAAGTATATTACGAGATCCAACCACTCCTCATATCCCATTAAAAACCTGAAGGATCATGCCTTGAGTGGTGTTCGCGTTGTCTATTTATAGGAGCCAGGTCCATCAACCGGTGTTATTTTCGCCGATGTGGGACTTGATTCCTCAATCATCTCCTCACTCACCCCACTCTTTGAACTGAGAGTGGATAGCTTTTGGAATAGCCCCGATTCCTTCTCCAAGCCATGATTTTCTCTTACAAAATTCGAAATCCTTGTGGGGATTAATTGATGGAATAATAATAATTAGACGTGAGAGATTCCTTGAAAGGAAGACGATCCAACATTATAAGGATGTAACACTTGCATTTCTCAACTGTTGCGTCCTAATTGCTAGGGATTTATTTGGCTTCAAATCACGCGCTTCTAGATTAATAGCATATAATTAGATGATCGTCTATCGGAAGTCGATGTGATTTTTAGAAAGAGTCGACAAGATTGGGGGGAAAAAAAAAAGCTATGCAATTTCTCTTTGAAATAATTGCGGGGATAAATTGAAAGAATATAGAATCAATACTATTGTTAATTATTATAGTTTGATCGAATTTTGATCTTAATCTATATAGTTTTAAATGATTGATTTTGATTCCTATAGTTTTATAAGAATTTAATCCAACTTTAACAACTAATTTTTATACTTTTAATGAGTTTTGATTTTGATCCTTAAACATGAACTCAAACTATTGAACTTTTTTGTTCAAAGGATATATATATATTAATACTGCAAACTATAGTACAATGCATAAAGATAAATACAAACAAAGCTAAAACAAATACAACAAAATAAACTGAATACAATATCAGCCAAACACCGTACATTAAAGATATAAGAATAGAAGTAGAATTATGGACAAAATCAGTCTCCTCGATATCCAAGGTTAGAAGTGACGAGCAAGAAAGTGTAAGTTGGAAAACCCACCCCAAATGACACACAATCTTATAAGCAATAGCTGCAATTAGGTCAGCTAAATAGGTACCCCATCTTGGGGTAAAGAGCATAGAAAACCCAACCTCAAAAGAAAGAAGACCCTTGATGTCCTGAAGAACACTTCTACTCCTCTGATCAAACAGATCCAGTGATCTCGACCACACACCAAACAACACCTTTAGATCTTCCCCCAAGAACGCAGATCCAAGCAACCAAGTGATAATCAGATCTCTTAACGTTCAAACAGCCAGCCAACCAAGAGGATTTGAACGCAGATCTCACAGATCTGTTTATTTCCTGAGCCAAGAACACCACCACAAAACCCAGTACCACAAAAAAAGAAACACAATATAGATAAATCTCACATCTGCAGATCAGATTTGGAGAAGGAGAGGAGAGGACTCGCCACAAGGACGAGGGAAGGCCACATCTGATAGAACTCTGAGGGAGAGGATCATAGCTCAAAGATCTGAACTCCAAAACGCCGGGACTGCAGATCCAAGATCTGGACTCCAAACTACCACTCAGACTCGTCTGTGGCACAAAAATGGTGCTCGCCGGCGACTTGTGTGTAAGGCACAAGCCGCCGACGAGGGAGCATAAGATGAGGGATGGGAAGTGCAGAGAGGAGAGAGGTTGGAGAAAAGAGACGTTGAGACCCCAAGAAATTTTACCCTTCTTCCCCAACTCAAACTATTGAACTAAGTCCTTATAAAATTATACAGATCAGACTAACAATTTGAATTATAAATACCTTTATACTCCTATTTATATGTCCATTTTGATCAAAACTTTTCATCCTTATTATAAATCCTGTTTCAGGGTAATAAAGTGATTTTTACAATTTTACCCTATTCAATGCAATAAAGAAAAAGAATTTATTCATGTTGATTCTTAGAAATTGAAAATTTAACCCATAATTAATGTGTTAATTAATTCTCATTGGAACTTAAGAATTAGTTAACTTAGACTTATAAATAAAATCAGAGTGCACCAATATCAAAATTCAATTAAATTGCAAAAACCAACAATAATATTCACCAAAGAATATAATAGTAGATAAAATACAATGTCATTTACTATTCACGAACAAAAAGAAGCCCAGAACGCCTAGTACAAGTGGATGGGCAAAGCAATTTGCATCTGCATGAAGTTAAAGTTATTGTCTGACATTTCCAACTTGCGATTTGACGTTTAATTTAATTCATGACGCACAAACCAGCAAAGCTGCAAATCTTCAGGGCAACTTGCGATGTTTCAAGTTGAGAAGCATAGTTATTCAAAATATATCAGCCATTTTTCATTGGCTCATATAGTAGGCATTAGAGGATTAGTTAAAGAACCTTTATTATAAGCTGGTAAAGAGGCTCGCTCGCTGTAGTAGTACGTAGGGCAGGTAGCATTTACTGAGGAATTAAGGAAATTTTGTCACGATTGGCAACTACAAAAACTCAACATCATCACTTGATTGTGATATGTTATGCTTATCATGTCACATATTCACATAGCCACGCCTTTCCTGTTGTCTTGATCAATGTCCTGATGTCCCTTCATAATTACAAGTTTATAAGCTTCTTTAGGATCACATTTGAGACTCTAAAAATATTTATTCAGATAAATCAAGATAAAACTTCTCTCACATATTTATTCTATATAATGAAAATCAAGATTACAAATCTACTTTTAAAGGTTTCAATCACTATTATAAACAAATACTTTTTCTCAATTAGCTTTTACTTTCCTGGACATATAATTTGACCCAAGAACATTACATATATAGGTTTGTTTGAATTGGTTTTTGTAACTTCGAAAGTCAGTTTAAACGCCTAAAAATTAATTCGAGTTCAAAAGTTATATGTGGATAGGCACTAAAGTTAAATGAATATTTTTATCAAGAACTTAGACTTAAGGTTACATTTTGAATGTTTTTGGGTTTGCAAAATCAGTACTATAATATTTCCTCCGGTCCTAATTATAAAACTAAATTGATTTTTTTGGAGAGATTAAGGAAGCTAATTAAATTACTTTAAAGTAATTTTATTTTTATTTTTTTCTCCAAACTAATTAGTTTGTCTAATAAACTAATATATAATCTAAAGATATACAATATATTATATGATTAAGTAATTTATTTAATTTCCTTAATCTCTTCAAAAAAAAAGTCAACCCGATCTTATAATTAGGACAGGAGGGGCTTTCACCAACATAATCTAAACAGACCCATGTTAATACATTTAGACTGCTTCAAAATGATTATAACGTCCCTCTTGAGGGTGGGAATACAAAAACCAATCCATTTAAAATATATTGGGACTTTGAGGCGGCATATAGTTCATCCATCATTTTCTTCTATTAAAATTTCAGGCGTGGTGTCTGATCACGACATTAATATATATTTATTAATTATTAATGAGGAAGCCGGGGAATTGAAGTGGAGGTGGGATAGGGTTGCAAGTTTTCAACGATATGATAGTTATTTCTTCAATTTCATGGATCCTTTGTCTTCAAGATGTGTGTACACACAGTCATTTAGAGAGTTTTCCAGCTCATAGGCGTATTTTATTCAAAGCTTGAACCTCACGTTTCTTTTTTTTCTCTGGGGGCATCAATTACTTGCAGGAATCTTTTTGTTCACTGAAAGCACCTAATCAGCTTCCACACTTTCCACGGGAAAAACTCTGAATCTTGCTGTTAAAATACCCAGAAACGTATTTACGATGACACGCAGTCAAATATATAGGATTTGTTTGAGTAAATGTAAAACTGTAGTACGATTTATGCAGAGAATTAGGATAATAAACAAGGGATTAATGTTTCTGTATTTGCTGCAGACTTCTTTTTTCTATCACACCTACATAAAAATAAGTGGGTCTCATTGTAAAGAGAAGAGAGAGAAAATATCAGTGGAATCCGTTCACTTTTATGTTAGTGTAACAGATAAAAAATTTCTACAACAAAAGCAGGAACATTAAACCAAATAAACAAATACTCCTCCGGTCCTAATTATAAGACAACATTTGGGGGTTGGTTTTGGTCCTAATTATAAGACAACTTTATAGTTTTTGTCAATTTCTTCCTAAAATACCCCTATTTTATTCTCTCAAATGTGTTTGATTTTTTGTGAGTATATGTATATGGGTTGTAATACACACGCGCACGCACATGTGTGTTTCTATAAATATATATATGTATCTATGTATATATGTGTGTATATGTGTGTGTGTATAAATGTGTGTACACATATATATATATATATATATGTATATTTGTGTTTGTGTGTGTCAATATATATGTGTAGATATATATATATGTGTGTACATACACAAACACACACATATATAAACATATACATATCTCTATGTATGTATATGTATATGTGTGTAGATATATGGGTGGGTGTGTCTATGTGTGTAAATAAATCTATGTGTATACATATACATATACATACATACACATATGTATATATAGTAAAACCATTATTTCAATTAAAAAGCGTATGGAAAGGAAAATTGGTCGGAGAGATATGTGGCGGGGTTGTTGATTCACTTTTACTTATGTCTTTTTAAAGTTATATAAGGGCATTTTAGGAAAATGAGTAAAATTAACTAATTTAACATCTCTCCTTAATCTCCACAAAATCGATTAAATATGTCTTATAATTAGGATCGGAGGGAGTAGTATATTCTGAATAAGGATGGGGATAGGATGAGGTCACTGGGTTTAATAAGGAGGACAGCTGTTCAACATTATTTATTTGATGCGTTCAAGTTTAATCAAGGAATGATAATTATTCTGATGTTAATTAATGCAAAAGGTATTGAGCTTTAGGACCTGTTTGGGAAGGTGGTTGGGGTGGAAGGGAGAAAACACAGTAGGAGTAAAATGATATATTTGAGTTGTCATTTTTTAAATTGACTTTTAATCAAATCACATGTATATTTTTATACTTTTGAAAGCAAAAAAAAAAGTCAAACTTAACTATCAAAATCAAACTTAACCGTGAGATGATATTTTTGCATCTAATATGTAATCACATGTGCACTTTTACACCTAAAAAAAAGTACTTAGTATTGGATACTCTTCAAAGTAAAACAGATGTGCATTTTTACACCTTAATTCTTTTAAATTTATAAAAGGGTTAAGGTGCAGATTTGCCATCGAACTATTATCAAGGAGCGTCTGGCACAAAAAACAATTGAAGTGACCAAATTGGCCAACAAACTATTAAAAAGTGAAAAAAAAAACACAATTTTGAGCAGATTCGCCAACGAACTATTACTCCATCACTGTCTTCGTGTCTCCGTCTTCCATTGACTGTCATAGTGTCGGCGACGTCGACATCTCCAAAGCTTTCATTGTTACTGGGTGTTACACTCACCCTCTTGGACTCATCCAGCAGTCCACAGCTTTCGACTGGCACGCGCCTTGCACCTTGGTTGTGTCCCTCCAATGTCATAAGCAGCAACCGCCGCTACCACAGCGCCTGCTCGTATGGGTCCCATCTTTGTTAGTGTTTGTCTTATCCAACAAGAAGGCTTAACCACTCTTTTCTCTAGCGTTTCCTACGTCAATGCCTCATATTTTAACGTAGTAGTGATAGTTAGTTTTTTTAATAGTTATTTGGTATTTTTTTTTCACTTTTTAATAGTTCGTTAGCCAATTTAGTCTCTTCAATTATTCTTTTGTGTCAGACACTCCTCATATAATAATTCGTTGACAAATCTGCACCTTCACCCTTTATAAAAATCAAATTGAATAAAAGTGACATATCCAATGCTAATCGCCCTTAATCTGTGACGTGACGAAACCCAAGAGTCTTTTCATACTCGGCCCTACTTCTGTGGGACCTCCTCCCCTTTCTTCTTAACGCATTTGTGCCTGCGCGCGTGCCTTTTGTTTCTTTTTATAAAGTACTATTCTCTTTTAATATTAGATTCGTTAATGCTTTTATCAGAGTGAATCTCATATTAAGTGGATCTTAATAATATCTGACCCAGTGGCGGAGCCATGATTTAATATTTGTAGGTGCACAATTAATGATGAGATGCTGCCCCCGAAATTTTTTTTTTAAGGAAATTTTTAAATGTATTAAAAAACAAAAGAATGTAAATAATAAAAGAAAAGAAAACTTCAACTTAACATAGAAAAATGATAATCAAGAGTCAACTAAGCTATTATAACAGAACAATTACAAAAGCATTATTCAATTCTTCATTCGTTGAAAATATTGCATTATATTTTCATAATCAATTTTATCAAACATATCATGTTCAACATAAATGTGTCAAGAGTTCTTTAAAATCATGCAAGGTGAGTTTGAAATGTCTACGATAGGAGAATTAAATTTCTTCTTAGGACTTCGAATCAAACAAAAGAAGAATGAAATATTTATTTCCCAAACCAAATGTACGAGAGCTTCTTAAGAAACATGGAATGGAGTTCTCTAAAATCATGCAAGGTGAGTTGAAAATGTCTACTATAGGAAAATTAAATATCTGCTTAGGACTTCGAATCAAGCAAAAGAAGAATGAAATATTTATTTCTCAAACAAATACCTGCAAGAGCTTCTTAAGAAATATAGAATGAATCACTGCAACAGAGTTAATACCCCTATGAGCTCAACGACTTTTGTAATATCCTAATTTTTACTTTTAGGATTTATTTATAATTAAGAGTGAAATTATATATGATAAATGAATTTGATTTATAATTTTTAAAAATATATAAAAAATGGTGGGTATTTTTATATATGATAAATGTATTTAATTTATAGTTTTTAAAAATATATAAAAAATGGTGGGTATTTTGTTGTAAATTTTTTCCCTGGAAAAAAAAGGAAAAAGAAAAAAGAAAATATACATCAAAATATGTGAATTTTTTTGCTCAAATCAAAATATGTGAATGATACAGCGAATGGCAAAATGGCAATTAAAAAAAATTATACATGCGAATCGCTGCCCACGCGGGAATCGAACCAGTGACTGTAGCTTTATAGTGTTACTCATCTACCACTAAACCATTGGTGTTTTTTGATGAGAAGTTCCCTCAAATTATATATCTATTTTAAAAGTTTTGTGTCTGCACTTGCAGGCATGTGCAATAGTGTAGCTCCGCCACTGATCTAACCGGCACCTTAATTTTATTTATGATGCACCAATCATTAAAATGTTTTTTTACTGGCATAGAATATCCATCACCTCTAATAATACCACTCTGGTCCTATTTATAAGTTCAGTTTGACCAAATCTCACATACCAAAGGAAATTAGGTATCTCAATGATTATAGAGCAAATTTCCAACTTTACCCTCATTTATGAATGGGTACCTTTTAAAATTTATTGTCAAATATCTCTCATCTTTTTCTCTTCCCAACATAACTAACCAATCTCTCTCATCATCATTAATATGGGCAAAATTGTCACAATCTCATTTATTTGGTCAAAATGGACTTATAAATAGGACCAAATTTTTTGGTCAAACTGAACTTATAAATAGGACCAGAATGGTATTTCTTAATTACATCCAATATTATAATGTTATTTACGGTTTAGATTTTAGAGTCCTGGAGGCACTATAAATAATATCAAAAAAATAAAATTATTGTGTTGGATGCTAAAAAAAATGACATTAGGGTGTTGGATACTACATAGTTGATTTTTTTTAGAGAGATAAGAGAAGCTAAGTAAGTTACTTAATTATATTGTGTATTATTAGATTATATATTAATTTATAATTTAAACAAAATAGTTTGAAGAAAAAATGATAAATATTAATACTGTAAAATAATTTAATTAGCTTCCTTAATATTTCTAAATAAGTCAACTTCATCTTATATTTAGAACTGAAAAAAGTACTATTTTACTTATTTATAATCTTAACGGTTGGAATTTACCAACCTTATTACAAACTTGAAAAAATTAGGAAAATTTTGCAAAAAGTCCCCATTATATATATATATATTTTTTTACCGGACTGACTTGATGTATTTTTATATACAAAAAATAATAATATTTTGCAAGATTTCATACATATAAAGTACTAATACTACCAGCACTACTAGTAGTGTAGTGGTATTGGGAATTGTTTCCCCCCCTTAGGTCCTGAGTTCGATCCCCCTCCCCTCACCTTGTATAAAAAAAAAAAAGTACTAATACTTAATTCTGGCAAAAAAAAAATATTAAAAACTAAAATTCAGGTCCTTTTAATTGATAAAATTTTAAATAAAATTTTTTCACCGATTTATTCTTTTTAAATATCCGTACTTCAACTTTTGACTGTACACAACTCACACTCTATAATTTTAACCTTTTAAAATATTGGTTCCTACACTTTTAAAAATCCATATTATAAGGACTAGAGTCATAAAAAAGTTATTTCTTGAAGTTGAAGGACTAAATGCTTTAAATGATTGAAAACATGATAGTTTAGTTATAAATCAGTCAAAACTACAAAATTAAATAATTGATTTTATTTATTTAAATTAAACAATAAATTAAGACTATCGCGCGTAAGTGCACTAGTGCAACAAAAAAATTATCGCGAAAGCGTGAGTAGTGGTCACTAATAATTTCTTGTTTAGAGTTAAAATCCTAGGGAGGTTTTCACTTTGCACTAGCTTTAAATGACTGAAAACATGGTAATTGAGTTACAAAGGAAAGGAGTCAAAACTACAAAATTGAATATTTGGTTTTATTTATTTATTTAAATTAAATAATAAATTAAGACTATCGCGCTTAAGTGCACTAGTGCAACAAATATTAATTTCTTGTTTAGAGTTAAAAACCTAAGGAGGTTTTAGCTAGCTAGCTAGCCTAAATTCCTTTATATTCAGAATGATTCGTCATTATTAATCCATGGGAAGGAAGTAGACGAAGAAGGATTTCATTTTTGTGGAGTCTGCGTGTGTATCAGAAGTAGAACTCTCGTAACAAGGTGTGGGAGAGATAAAGCAGTTCCGTTCATATGTTTGGGCTCAAATAATAATAATGGAGGCACCTTGACTAAGAAAACATCAAAAGCTTTTCATAAAAAGTGGCTTGCACTACTACAAAAAATAGCTTTTACTTCCCTAATCGGCGTCCTATTTTAAAAAAAGGAAGTAAAAAAGAAGGCGGTGGCATTTTTGTAATTATCAGTTGACTTTTGGCGTCTAACTTTTATACTTAGACGCCAAAAGTTTAGCTCAGCACCAAAAGCAAGCGAAAAATGCGCCAAAGGACATTTTTGACGTCTAAGTTATTAATTAGACGCCAAAATAACACTTTTTTGGAGTCTAAGTATTAGAATTAGACGCCGCAGTTGTATTTTTTTCACACCAAAACCCTTTCCCGGATAATTGTCTCCCGCGTCCTTAGTCGATTTCTCATTCTCTCTGATTTCTTCTCAACCCTAACCGTTGGTCCGCCTTGTCTCTTCTCTCACTTTGCTGTTGCTCCGTCATCCCCCTCTCCACCATAGCTCCTCCGATCTCCATCCTCTCTCTCACCGTCCTCCTTGCCTCCTCTCTCACACCGTCGGACCTTCGTGGTCCTTCCCGTGCTCGTGAAGTTTGGCGCGCATTGTCGCCGTGGACACCGCAGCCGTTGCCTTGGTCGTTGTTGTTGCCATCGCACCTTCAGGTATCTTCTTCCTCATCACATTTGTGCTGAAAATCTCTATTTCTCTTCTTTATTTAAAAACTAATTTTCTTGTCTCTACAACTGAGATTGTGCTCGCTTTACTCTTCAGCCTCTCTGAAAATTTTATGTATCAGCTTCTAAACAATATATTTGGCGTGTTAACAAATAAGTAGGCGTGTTAACAGCTCTGTTGATTTATAACTGCTAGATATTCCTGATTCAAGAAAGTTCCTATTTTTTTTCAATTCATAGTTCATAATTTCTGAAAATACATGTTATCTAGTGACGAGGATAACCCCTAGGTATGAAGAATCTCTGAGGCCCTAGAATATACCAAGATCTGTGAGTTTGTGGCCCGGATATTTGTTTTTCCTCTTCCAATCTTTGATAAATCAAGTTCAAAGTTTGATCTTATTGATGGCAAAAGTCATTTGATAGAATTTAAGAATGCCTTGCATATTCTTCTCGAGGGACGGAGTTCTAGGTTACTAACCAAATGATTGACGTATTTGCTCTCTGAAAATTCTGTGACTCCCTAAGTTTAGCAGTTTCTGTTGCTTGAAAGTCATGTATCAAGTTTCTGATATGTTTTTCTGGATCCTAATTATGCACAAAGATAATGATACACAATTTCCTGATTTCCTTAGGTGTATATCAATTATTGTAAAGTTGAAGTTAATAAATTTTTCAAATGATTTGCATAGTTTTTGTACTCACATCTAAGCCATTAAACTGTGATGGTGTAATTACACATGTTTGGGGAACTTTTTCTTTCATAGATTCGGTATTATCTTTTGTACCCCATGTTATAAATTATATGTAATTGTCTTTTTCAGTTCAAATTTCAATCGCCTGAACTATTCTGGTTTTATTACTGCTATCCTGGAGAGAGGCAACGAGGTCATTGGCGCCGCGTCCATTAGGTAAGTGTCTAATTAACCCACATATCATCTTATATTGATTTCGTGCAGCTTGCAAGTGGTCAGTAATTAATACAATTTAGAAGAATGAAGAATGGATAAGGAACTAAATTTTATTTAGACGCATTGAAGGAAAAAGCGCACAACCTTCACCACAGGTTGTGAAAACCAATGGTGAAACCTAGGGTTGCAGCTGCAAAGCACATCTCACAGGTGTTTTATTAAGTGATCCTTCTCATCTTTGCGTTCACAAATATGTTTGGGAAGCAATTAAGCTGCTAGAAATTGATGGCTTTTTGTTACTTTCAGTTCAATGAGGAGACACGTTCACCATTTCTGAAGAAGTATAAGACCATCATACATCCGGGAGAGGTATATATTATTCACACTGGCTGACGAGTTAAAATCAACATACTTTAATACTATGTATTAGTATAAATGATGGATTAGAACTCTCTTGTCTCTCTGCTCCTTGTCCTTGCCCAAAACCCGATTTGAGATTATTTGTCTCCTGTGGGTTTGTTTTTAAGGCACTTTAGATGCCGTGTTTTTTAATAAATTTGCTATTAGTCCACTATTAGTTTTCTAAATGTTTTTTTTCAAATAAAAGAATTCAGAGAACCTAAAAGTGAGCACCTAAGAAAAGGAATTTCTCTAGACATTTGTCCTTGTTTGAAGATTTTTGTTAAGAATTATTTCTTTGACTATGTTACTTTGATGTATACACTTTGTGCCTATGGATCCTTTAACCTCCAGATTTATATTGAATTTTTTATGTTTAATAGATGTTGATGTTTATGGCACTAACCTCTGGGCATTACTTTGCTGGTTAATAGAATTCAAGAGTTGCCAACAAATTCTAAGATAGTAGCTACTCATACAGATGGCCCTGATGTAAAAATCCATTGTTTACTCATGTATCTATTGAAATTGATTATTATAAATGATTTCCTTGTTGTATGGTATCATAACAAGTAAGTAAACGATAATCAGGTGCTCATTTGGGATGTTGAAACTCAACCTAATTGTCATGCTATCCTTGGAGCTACAAACTCGTCCAGATCTGGTATGGTTTAATATTACTCTTTTAAGTACAAATTTTTTCATCTATTCGGATTTTGCCCTTTTTTATTATCTTATGGAACAATGAAGCAGATTATGCTCTTGCATCCCTTTATTTTAAGGAATATGCTTTACTCATCCTTCCAAGTAGGATATTTCATTGTGTGTTGTTGACTTTGATTGTCAGATGCTAGCTTTAATCAATGGCTCTTGGGATAAATATTTCTGATCCTTTCTTCTAGTATATGATGATGATGCCCTGGTTGCCTGATTTTGTAAGTTGTGTAGCAAAGAAGTAATGAGGATTGAGGAGATCCAAAAAGAAATATTTAAACAACATTGCATTATTTATATCAATATTGTCTGATTATTACATTTATTTTCCAAGCCATCCTTTTTTTTAATTTACTACAAGATTTGCTTAGGAAAAGCATTTGTTGGTCATTTACTCATAAGTTTGCTTGCGACATATTCCTCACAGGGTAGAGGAGCTCACCTCAGATTGTCTCAGACTTAAGAAACCAAATGATGATTTGCAAATTGATATGGCAAAGCTGGCAGAGCAGAATGAAACTTTCAAAATGGTAATTATCTGTTATTGCTTCTCCTTTTCTCTCACAGAATTTCTTTTGTTATCCCCTTTGTTGCCTATGTTATCTTTCTTAGGATACAAAAGACTGATTGCCAAAAGCTGTGTTCTCTACAAATTTCATAATAATCTTCATTTACTAATTTCTTCATTATGATTTTTTTCTTCTTCTCTTTATATTGTGACATGATAAAACAATTCACTGCTACATTTAAGAATATGTGATTGTTAAGTTATTTTGCTGGGACACAAACATGGATTGCTTAGCTACTGCAACTACATTGTAGTACATCACATGACATTGAACACTGACAGATAAGCGTACATCAAAACTTGCCTGCCTGCCTGCCTGCCTTGGATTTATTTTCTGTGGTTTTGATTTTTGGTGCCTAATGATGTAAGCTATGTCTGACAATTAAGATCAATATAATATGCTTAGTTTTAATTATGTTTGATATGTGATGTTGAGAATTGACTTAGTAGTATGGTCACACAACTGGGCAAAATTTTTACTTGATTTGAAGTAAACTTGTTGTTTATCAATTCTGTTTCTGCAGGTTGTGGCTGTAAACAACACACAGAAAAAAGTGACAGTGAAGCTTATTCCGAGAATTGATCTACAAGCGATTGCTGCCAAATTTGTAACAGATATTCACAACTTTTTTTTTCTTGTCCTTTATACACTCGCTGTGGTGGATGTTGATTATTTTCATTTGAGTACCATATAGGTATCTATTCCTAATATTTATGTATTGCATGAAGCTGTAGGCCTGTGTACATTAGCAAATGGTTGCTCCAAATAAAATTAGAATCGTTCTTCACTATTAAGTGTTTCCTACTTTATGATCTAATGCACTTACTATCAAGCTCCAACCTGGTTGAAACATTTTTTATATCTTTGTGTCTCTGTGTAACCGTAAGATTTTGGGGAGGATACATAAGTTAGTGTGGTAATATCTGCCATGAATTATTGTCAGAAATGTATTATTATTTGTCACATGCTTGCTAGAAACAAGCACATATTGGTTGATGATCGAACCTTGGCCTATTTCTTATCAGATGCTCTTATGATTTCTATTGATATTAAGTGGTGGATGTTGTTGTGCTGTATTATTGTAGTTTTAATTTAATGAATTAGAGACTTACGGAGTCTAATTCCAGGAATTAGACTCCGTAAGTCAGACTTAAGGAGTCTAAGTCTCGAAATTAGACTCCTTAAGTCTGACTTAAGGAGTCTAAGTCTCGAAATTAGACTCCTTAAGTCAGACTTAAGGAGTCTAATTCCAGACTTAAGGAGTCTAATTCCAAGACTTAGACTCTTTAAGGAGTCTAAGTCTCGGAATTAGACGCCTTAAGTCAGACTTAAGGAGTCTAATTCCCAGACTTAGACTCCTTAAGTGTAGTCTAAAGTAGCGTTTCGGCCACATTTAAGGCATCCTAATTCAATTATTAGACGCCTTAAGTCATAATTTTAGGCGTCTAACTATATAATAGGACACCGTAAGTTTAACCTACGGCGCCCCCTAGATAGGCGTCCCCCAGAAATAGGACGTTAAATGTACAAAAAATAGGACTCCGTATCCCTTTTTTGTAGTAGTGTTGGGATGTGAAACTAAAAATCATAAAGGCCAAAAAATGTGTCCCCTTTGACTGTAACCGCATTCACTTTGCTCTTTTGTTCATGCTTCCATGGAACTTAAAGAAAATCATCAGCAAGAGATTCTATGTATTGCTATGCAGGATTGGATCCTTCAGAATACCATGAACGATGAATTGTAGGAAGTTCAAGAGCCAAGAGACTGATATTGCTCATCGGTGACAGTGACAACCTCATTTCACTCGATCGTCGGAGACCTCTTCACTCCACCCACCACCACTTGCTCACTCCAAAGTAGAAGACGTCGACAACGGAAGAAGCACCAAAGTAGCAACTTTTAACAAAAATTGTACCAAATTTGAGCACTTTTGAAAATTATTACCGAAGTAATGCTAATGCAATTAATGGCGTAATGCAGGTTAACGCCACTTAGCTGTGGCGTGAAGAATCTTTCAGGTGTGTTAGAAGTTAGAAGTTAGAACCTACCTGCGCCCCCCACTCCCCCACGCGTCAGAACCTGCATCCCTTGCGCCCTTCACTCCCCCACGTCCGACACCCCCCACGCAACCTCACACTCCTTCACTCTTTCAACGGATCTTCTCGTTTAAATCTTCAATAGACATGCCTCGAACAATATACATTGCTCTTCTTTCACCTTCAAAGCTCAATATGTTTGCACCTATATTTTTAGAACCCTTATAATATACAAATGAACGAATTTGATTCATTTTTTTTCTTATTTTATATTATGAAAAATAAGATTAAATTACAAATAAAACAAAACAACAACACAAATTGTAACTGAGCAGAAGAAGAAACACAATGTATAAATGGAATTTAAAAAAATGAAGAAACAGAATGAAGAAGATGTGGAGGAAGGAGGGAGTTTCCAAACGAATGAAGGAGTGAATAATAAGAGGGAGAGGGAAAGAGTCACGGATGAGGGATGGAGGACGGAGGGAGTGAAGGAGTGAATGAAAGGAGTCACGAAGGAGTGAATTATAAGAGGAGGAGGAAAGGAATCATGGGAAAGGTTGCATGGGGTGGGGGAGAGGGTGTCAGGAGGGGGTGCCGGGGGGTATCAGGAGGGGGGCGCAGGGGTCAGGGAATCCTGACGGGGTGTCAGGGATGCTGACGCTTAATGACGTGAGGAATGCTCACGCCACTAATGGCGTGAGGGTTGTTATCGCCATTACCCAATGGCGTTAAACCTGCTCACGCCACTAATGGCGTCCTGACAGGCTACGTGTTTAACTGTATTAATTCGGTAATAATTTTCAAAAGTGCTCCAATTTAGTACAATTTTTGTTAAAAGTTGCTACTTTGGTGTTTTTCTCTGTCGACAACCATCTCTAGGTTGCAGATTTATAGATATGGTTACAAGAGCCAAGATCTAGTTGTAATCTTCACCATGAACCTCTGAAGTGGAAGTCGGAGGTGGACATGTCAACAAAAGTGGAAGATGTCGATCACAGTTAAGTCGTTCGAACCTCCGTTGTCCATCCTCCGCGATCTCCGGAGTCCTCATCTATTGCCCTCCACGATCTCCAACATCTTCTTACTCTTCTCCAACGAGGGTTCTCAAGAAAGTTTCTTTTTTGTTTTCTCTGTTCCATGATTTTCATCCATTTGCTTCTACCCTAATGAACGTGACAGAATAAAATTGATTTTCCCACACCTTTTTTTGCGACGAAAATTTACCAACGGAAATTAAAATTTACCGACGGAATTACCCACGGAATTCCGTCGGTAATCCGCTGTTTTTTTGTAGTGAGAAGTTCTATCCATTATTAAAAGAATTTTCTTAACACCCACTCCCTAATCAACACAGTTAATAAGATAAGGGAATTCTTAATGTGTGGCTTTATTTCCTATTACTATATCTTTAGATTATCTAATATTTATGTAAATTGACTGGCTCAACATGCCTATCACATAGAAAAAGACTGCATGTTTATGGACTCCCTCCGATTGATTGTATAAGAAAGCCTATTGAGGTTTGACTTGTATTGAGGTCAATGTTCCTTATACCTCATTCCCTCTATGTTTTTGAATGAAGCTATTTCTCTCAGTATTTTTTATTGTAGGTGGATGTTGTGACCCCTATTAAAAAAAAAAAAAAATCACTTTCCTATCTCCGTCTCATTATTTAAATATCAAAAAATAATATAAGAGGCAACGAATTAAATTTAATGCATTAAATTAAACTTTTAGTAGTTAGAATTTCTCTTTACACGCACAATATGGGATTTAGTTCTCAAACAAAATTCATATCTGCAACTTTAATTGAGACTGTCCTGCTTGATTGTGAATAGATACCTAAAAAAATGACCTTGAGAATCCACTTCTATACTTGTCATTCACCAACCAGAAATATGAACCAATTATTTAATTAACAGTTTGGTCAACCAAGAAAAAGACAAAACCAGGATCAACTAATAATCATACCTCAGGGGAGAAATGTTCTTGCATATCAGATTACATAATGTAGCCATTCCAATGATGATTATGTAGTCTCTTAATATTGTGAATCATGACTTGATGATGAGGTGCACGTTTCAGTTGATAATCTCTGATAGAAACATTTCACCATATATTCATACGTATGAGAGCACATCTAATTAAATTAATATGTCATTAAAATTCAAAAACAAAGAGTTTCAACCTTCAAAGATTCAAGTCATATATGCTAATTTCCAAGCATATTAAGTCTGATATTTTTAAACTCACCTTAATTTCTCATGTAGATATTTTCAAGGGTGATGGATTTTTTCACAGATTTTCTATGGGAGTCGTTTTCTGGTGTGAGTGTGACCAGTGGCGGAACCAGAAAAAAAATTTAGCCCGGGCCAAAAATTAAACATATCGAACTACCCTCTTTAATTCTTATTATAAGGCACCAACAAACAAATATATTTGGTTCTTTTTATAAAACATTTGTTTGTTTCCAAATAGCATTAAATTTTTTTTAATGTATACCCATAATTAAAAAGGTAGTGAGTGAGAGTAATAATTAATATGATATTAGAGTTTAATGTAATTAATAGGGATAATATTGAAAATTACTTAAATTTTAGGACAAATTTAATGACTTTAACTGTTTTTATTGACTTGTGAGAATTGTTAGTTAGTTCCTTAAATAAGGATCAGAGGGAGTATTTACTAAATAGTATAAAATAACCGGGAAAATACAAACAAATAATAACAGATAATTATAAATTAAAACAATATATAAGATGATACTAATTTTTTCGGTATCTCAAACAAGAATTTTACTTTCCTCTCACAGCCTAATGAGTAATGAAACAAACATTATCCTTAAAGAGAAGATAAAAAATTAGCTGGGGCCAAATTTTTGGCCAAATAAAATATCATATAATATATACATATACATATTAACAAATTTTATAAGATCAATCAGGGCCAAGATCCCAACTGGCCAGCATATAGTTCCGCCTCTGGGTGTGACTAAAGGAAAAGAAAGACAAATTCCCATTAAATTAAGATGGAAACAGAGCACCAAAGTCGTTGAACAATGCCACGAATTTTCGCATCCCAATTTCGGGAAGGTGAAGCTACTCTCAATCACTGGTTTCTTTTTAATGATGATCGCAACCTTGTACTCTGGGATTCACTAATTCATGTTTACAAGGTTGACCCCAGCTGAAGCATAAAGCATATCTTCCGTATTTTTTTGATCGATTTATATCTTATATCGAATATTATATAAGCAATTCTGGGATAAAAAGGAAAAAGAAAAAGGACTGCGAAGTTCATTGAAAATTTAACACACTTTTCAAGGTTGTGGGCTCCCTCTTCATCGTTTTTTTTTTTTTTGTGGGCTCCCTCTTCATCGTTAATTCCCTTGATCCCAATCTATGCCAACTCACATTGGCCCTCTTCATCGTTAATTACAAAGAATCTCGTTTTTCATACATTTGTGTGGGTAATTGTATGATTTACCAAACAAATGGGCAGATTACCAAAAACGAACTAAACATGGGAAAGACCAGTCAAAGCCCTCACCCTCCTTGCTAGTTTATTTCCTGAACATTGAGCTTTTAATATATATTTTTTCTATCATGACATCTTGACATGTTTAAATAGAGTTCAGTCTCAAAAAAACTAGTTAATTAAGAGAAAAACCCCCTTACATATATATATATATATATATATATATATATATATATATATATATATATATATATATAAACAGAGAAAGAACCTCTTAACCGATATCCAATATAATTAATCTAATAGGATAAGGTGGTTAGTCCTTTAAGTAATGTTCAAGTTTAGATCTTGAATTGTGAATGAAGCTACTGACTTGAGAATGTCACCTCTTATAAAAGCCTTGATAGCGATTTCGGCAAGTGCACCGATCATTACAAGTAATAAAGTAGTGAGAAAAAGATCGTCCCACGAGGAATAGTACTCCAACCACTAATTCGTTATTTCAGCTTTAGTTGGATCAATGAGTAATAGGGGGTGAGTTGTAACCAAACAGAATTTTAAGGAATTTAATCAAGAACAAGCATTCAAGATTAAGAATCTCAAGAACGATTGTTAAGAAAAGATAATCAATAGAGAAAAACGCAGTTAGGGCATAGAATTCCCCTATGTTCCTCTAAGTATTTGAATTAAATCCCTAATTGATTATTATTCCCATGATTGACGATCAATTCTCTAAAATTAGACTAAGTCTCAATGTCTTGACGCTACCTTAGTCCGTTATCTTTGAAAACAACCTAATGTCTTAGTATTGTTTGGAAAGATTATATAAACCAGAATTATGAGATCGCATAAACTCGTAAGCCTATGTCTAGGTCATGCAACTCTATAATGAATTAACGGTTCTAGTTAAATGCACCAACATCTCTATTGTCATACATCAACCTATGAACAATCTAAAAGGTGATCAGTCTTTAAGAAAGCTTTAAGCAAAGATAATTCATTCAATCATGGTAAATAACGTTCAATAGAGAATTCAAACAAATGCTCAAATTCGCATAGGGTTCATCATTGCCCTAACTACTAAAGAAGACTAGCCAAGCATGGCTAGGTTAACAAAATAAAAGAAAAGAGATGAAAATCAGAATTGTTCTTGCGTCATTCTTTCTTTCTTCAGCCATCTCCTTCTTCGTTTTCTTCTTCGAATCCTCTCTTTAACTTGTGCGTCTTGTATGTAGTGTGTCTCTCAAAAAATCTGTTTTTCTCTATCTTCATAACTTCTCTAATATCTTGGCCCCACGTCATCAATCATATTCAAATTGATTTCCTTTTTTTGCTCCTTTCTCAATCAGCTAATAACTCCTGCAATATATAATAGGAAATAAGTAGATTGTATGTTGATTGATTCTTTGATCCTAAGTTTGATTCAATAATGGAAAAATATATAAAAGATAATTAAATAAGTATACAATAATAATAAATTTAATCCAATATATATCTCAGAATTGATACTTATTTAATTATAAAATATATACTTATCAAGCCTCAACATGCAATATATAAATCCAGATTAGTCTCTAGCCAGCAAAGTAAGATTAGTAAATATAAAAATAATAAAGTATTCAATGACTGAATTACTGACCGTTACCCTGAGTCCCTGACCCCGGCGTTTTTTCCCGTATCGTAGAGCTCCAACGTCCACTGGCGCCCCAAGGGAAAACTGTAGTAAAATACTAGTGGGCCCGCCAATTTATTATAATTTCGGTCCAATACTTTGTCTATAAATTTCCATTCGGCTAAATCTACCATCCCCGAGCTGCTAGAGAACTAGAGAAGAAGAAGTAGGATAACTGGTTTCCTAGCTCCATTAGATTTAGCTTCTATCCTCCTCTTCTTCTTCTTCTACATTCATTATTTCATAACAAGATTCAATTTCATCCAGATATATGGAGCAGCTAACACTGTTGTTATCGTTTCTACTAACGCTTCACTTATCCGTATCAGGTAATTTTGATTGTGGCTTCGAAATTGATGAAACAAATTTTTGATTTCGTTTGTGGTTCTTGTTGTAACAATTTGGGAATACGATTTGCAGGAGTTGCTTCTACGACATTTACCATGGTTAACAAATGCAGCTACACAGTTTGGCCGGGCATTCTTTCAAACGCCGGAGTTGCTCCTCTTTCCTCTACCGGTTTTGTTCTTCAGACCGGCGAGTCTAAGACCATCTCTCCACCTACTTCTTGGGGCGGCCGCTTCTGGGGCCGAACTCAATGCGCCCAAGACTCCACCGGTAAGTTTACGTGTCTCACCGGTGACTGTGGCTCCGGGAAGGTGGAATGTGGAGGAAAAGGAGCCTCACCGCCGGCGACGTTGGCGGAATTTACTCTAGACGGAGCGGGAGGGCTTGATTTCTTCGATGTGAGCTTGGTAGACGGATACAACGTACCTATGATGGTTGTTCCACAAGGTGGTTCCGGTGACAACTGCACGAGCACGGGATGTGTGGCAGATCTGAACGGCGCGTGTCCTTCAGAGCTAAAGGTGATGAGTGAGGACGGAAGTGAAGGGGTAGCGTGCAAGAGCGCGTGCGAAGCCTTTGGGTCGCCACAATACTGTTGCAGCGGCGCGTATGGAAATCCGAACACATGCAAACCGTCGTCATACTCGCAGATATTCAAGAACGCTTGTCCACGCGCCTACAGTTACGCCTACGACGACAAAACGAGCACGTTTACATGTGCGTCTGCCGATTATACCATCACCTTTTGCCCATCACCGAACACCAGGTTGGATTCATTTCCTCATCCTTCTCTCTTTACTATTTCTTTAATAATTAACCAACTCATTTATGGAATCTTATCGGCAAAAAAAAGCCTCGTTTGGGAAATCAGAAAATACCATATGAAATGAACGTTGGGTGTGTGTGATCCATACTTTTGGTTTCTGTCTCTTTCAACTTTTTGTCACCAAGCGACACAAATAAAGTCCTGTTTGTGTTAATTATTAGCTATGGCATCGATCACGGGGCATTCTTTTTGGTTTTTAAGCATATGTTCCAGGGCCCATCAAACTCAGGATCTCATTCTTCTAGCAGAGTGAGAGATCCACAGTACTTCTCTCGAATCTCAATACTAATGATATGATATTTCTTGGAGTTAGAGAATTATTAAACTAGAATAAAATGCACATGGGTTTCGCTTCCTTTCTAAGGGAAACATTAATTATTGATCGGTGGCGGATTACATAACCGTTATACTGTAATAGATAGTAAAATGTTTGTGAGTCACGTGAAGTGAATGTAATAATTTGGTAATATTGTTGCTGCAGTCAGAAGGCGTCGAACAGCCCATCTGCTCCGGCAGCTCCGAGCTCGCCGACGGTGGACACAAACAGTCCCATGGTGTACGAAGGTGCTGCTTTTGATGAAAGCTTATTATCAGCCGCCACGTGCATCCACGGGTTCCAATCCCAGATCATCGCCGGCATCGTCACTGTAGCTGTGGTCCTTTGGGGATTCTGATTTTATCCAATCAATAATTGATCATCAGATATATAATTGTACAACAGTGGATCGGAGAAAGTTATACCAAGCAGAGGAGTGAACACAGGATGATCTCTCGGCCCCTCCAACTTTTTTTTATTTTTTTTAGATATTTGTTTTGTTCGACTGGGCCCGGCCCGGCCCACCATCATGCAATCATCATCTTGATCAATTGGGCAGCATGGGCCTTGGCAGAGCTTTGTGGGGGCCCACAGGTGACGACACTGCCAGTCATGATCACTCCTCCAGTTGGACATGACACCTCACCTTCCTCAACTCCCAAAAAAAAATCATGTGCAGGCCCTTCAGGGAATGAATGATATGAGTGAGAGAGAGAGAGAGCCTATTCATTTTTAATTATTTTATTATTACTTTGTATTCCTACTCTAGTTTTTTTAGATATGCATATATTTGCCAGCTTAGATTTAGATTTATAAAATCGGCCTTTTTACCATCTGGCTTTTGCTTAGTTAAGATTGAATAAAAATCAGATTGTGTAATGTAATTTATATTTAAATTGATAGTAGCATAAGTTACTTTTCTGAGACTTAAATTTGTTTAGATAATTATTTTGAAAGGTAATTTTAGATGGAAAATGATTAAAAAAGATGTGAATCTTATTAAATAATATATATACATATTTTGATAATTATAGAGAAAAAATAAATTTTAAATTATAAAAAAAAATAACTTGAAAAATTTGGTAATGCTAAAAATCTAAAATACATAGTTAAATATAGTTAATGAATAAAAATGCATATAAATTAGAAACATATAAATATAAAGTTTTTTATCAAATAATATTACATAACTAATCGGTCATGAACTAAAAAAGAATTTAATGAACATAGACCATTAAGCAATTAACACAACTTTCTACCAAATAGACTACTAGAGCATAATTTAAAAAATTTATTAAATAATTCTCAGTAATTACATATTTTGTGGACTTAAATCAAAGTACTTCATAAAAATGTACAACTCTAGTCTTTATTAAAAGTTTATTTTAACAAATTTTCTAACATTTTTCTCATATTTCTTTACTTCCAATGAGAATTAAGTAAGGATAAAAATGAAAAATAAATTTTTTAAATTTTTAAGTGAATTTATATTTAGGACAAAAAATATCATCCCTAAGGATTTATAATAAGAACCAAAATAACATTTCAATTAAAAAAAAGTGGGATTCAACATCTTTCCTTTATAAGTTGTTATTCTCTCCCCATGCCAAAAGTTAAAAATTAGCTTAAGGGAAAAGTGGTCTTTTTCCTAACAGCTCAATTGGCAAAAAGTTGAACCTAACACAAAAATTGCATGGGTCTTGATTCACGGGTTTAGGAACTTTCAAAAACCATCTCAAACACATACTAATGTCAAAAGCAATAGCGAGCATCAATATTCATTAGGAACAAATGATAAGAGACTTACTCTCCTTTAACCACATCCTCAGTTCAAGGTGTGAGAATGGACAAAATGGTGTTGGGAGCTCTTCCCCCATAACCGTAGGCCTGACTCGGGGCGAATCCAAATTAATTGGAATCGAAAATTCCAATGAATCAGATGGAAAAAAGAAAAGAAAAGAAGCAATAGTTAACGTATGATTAATTAATTCTAAAAAAAAAAATACTTGGGGCCATGGGATTCGATTTATTGGTTCGAGAATGTATGACTTCATGAAACCTAAAGCTAGACGAAGAGATGAGACTGTTTGTATTTGAAGTGTGTATTTGGCGTCAAATGATTTATATGACGTAGGCCTCAATTTGTCGCGCATATACGCTTTAGTTTTTGTCCCAAACGATGGGGAAAAATGAAAATGCCCCCACGCATGATGAGGGATAATATAAATTAATCCTTTAAAAAAAAAAAAAAAAGGTGAGTCGGGCCTCCCTGGCTCACCATAATCAGAGCATGTCACTAGACTCAAAATGCACTTACACAAAGGTATTTATATATCATCTGTCAAAGCCGCGAGAGATTTAAACTTATGAATGCAAAAAAACACTGTGAGAGATTCAAAATGGAGGTTTGCACAAGTGGTAAGTGGCTTCTGTCGCTTAAACAAGGTCTCTTGTTCGAGCCTAATGCAGAAAAGCTCCATTAGGAGACTTTCTCACCATAACCAGATGTGTCGTGACTCGTGAGATTTAAACTCAACCTTATGGATTCTAAGTCAACTCTTAACAACTTTTTAATGATGGGTGAGTAGCAAAAGAGTGGCAAAATTATTAGCAATAAAAGAATTGAGCACTTTTCAACTCTCCTTATAAAACTAAAACGTAAATTGGATGACTAGAGAAGCATTTTCACTTTGGATATTATTATTTATGGTACTAAGCCAAAACAAAAATGATGACAATTGGTGTGATTATTAGTGTGTTGGAGTATTCATCATTTTATGTGTATGGCCAGTTTGGTTGCCGCGATCAACATCTTTGAATCACTTTTTATTCTGATTGACGTCACATCGGTTAACGGTAGTGCCTCCATAGCTATCATTTGAACGGTGGAAAGTCGCCATTGTCTCACAACCAAGCCGTTTTGGTTCTCTGCTTTTTTTATTACTCCCTTTGGTTTTAATTATAGGAGTAAATTTTGGAGTTGGTTTTTGTCCTAATTATAAGAGTAAGTTTTAACTTTTGTCAATTTTTTCCTATAATATTCTTATCTATACTTATTATTAGAAGCATTTATATATATGTGTGTGTATATGTATGTATATATGTGTACATATATGTATATCTGCATTTGTGTGTGTCTATATGTATATGTGTGTGTACACACACAAACACACACCCACCCACCCACACACATATAAACATATATATATCTCTGTGTGTGTAGATATATATGTGTGCGCGCGCTCGTGTATATATGGGTGTGTAGATAGATCTATATGTATACATATACACACACATATGTTTATATAGTAAGACCATTATTTTAATTAGAAAGCGTGTGAAAAGGAAAATTGGTCGGAGAGTATGTAGTGGGGTTGTAATTCACTCTTACTTATGTCATTTTAAATTTATATAAGGGTATTGTAGGAAAATGAGTAAAATTAACTAATTTAACTACTCTCATTAATCCCTCCAAAATCGGTTAAATAGCTCATATAATTAGGACCGGAAGGAGTATTATTGGATGGTTGGAATTATTGAAATTGGAAAATGAGATAATTATCTCTAATTGGCTCTCACTCATTTTGCATGCCTTAGCTTGGACCGTCTTCTCTGTCTTATCTTCCTCCACCTGCTACTTGATGTATACTATAGTCTATGTGTTTGACCACTTGCCTGTTCTCAAATATGAGTCACGTCACGTGAAGTTGACTTGATGCACCATGACATGAGCCCAGCACAACATGACATGGATTCCCACTTTGTGAGGAGATTATATATTCTGGTGGGTGGATTATACTCTCAACAAACCTATAATTAGAGCACTTTTACTTTTGTAGTGTAATTTGTATTATAAAAGTAGTCTTATAATTATGACAGGAGGTAGTACTATTAATTGTTAAGAGAGGAGAGAGGTGTGGTATTTATGAATAATCAAATTCAGAGTGGGCATGTTACATGTACTCCTTTCGATCTTAATATAGGACACTTTAACTAATTTATAGGAAATAAGAAGTGACAGTTAAGTTATTCAATAAAGTAAATATCATTTCTGATCCTTGACAAAAAACACGAACCTCATTTTGGTCCCTGACAAAAAAATCGACCATTATTCGTCCTTTTTATGGGACTAAAAAGGACATTTTGGAAATTTGTGAGGGATCAAAATGTCCACCAATCAACCCTTATTCGTCCTTTTTATGGACTAAAAATGACTTTTTTTTTTCAGGGACCAAAATGAGGTCCGTGTTTTTTTGTCAGAGACCAGAAAGGGTATTTATTCTATTAAATATGTTTTACATTGAAACTTTTTCCATTTTTACCCTTTTTTTAAACGTGTTTGAAAATTTATTACCGGAGGGAGTATGTAATATGGGTTCGGCAAAAATAAAAATAAAAAGAAAAGGTAATATGGCATGGTCACCTTGGTTATTGTTGCCATGATTTATATATATTGAATTTCCAATCGCTAAATTGCGTGCCGTCCCTTGTGTCTCTTTTCCCTTTTAAACTTTTTTTTTTTTTATAACAAAATTTTAGGAAAGGGGTTGGGCTCACCTACAATCTAAGGGCAGGGCGCTTGGAGCCCAGTCCACAGGACATACTGGCCAGAAAGTACACATGCCTCCACCTCTACCAGCATTTCCACTGCTTCTTAGACCCCTAGGATGCCTCCCCCAGCGCCTTGACCAACGCAAGGATCGAACCCCCTCCCTTGAGGTGAAGAAGTCCGACCCCTTCGCCAGTTGAACCCGAGGGGTTTTCCCTTTTTAACTTTTTGACAGTCACATGCACCAAATTACCCAACAGAGCCAATTCTTTAATGGGTTTTCAAATGGTCCAGAATTCAGATCATGTTTTGGTTAATGGGCCCGAGTGGCGTAAGACATACTCCAAAACAAAAACAAAACAAAAAATCAAAGGAAGTAAAACAAAATTGATAAAAAGTGTCAGAAGTGGGATTTGAACCCACGCCCTCTCACGAGGACCAGAACTTGAGTCTGGCGCCTTAGACCACTCGGCCATCCTGACCTTGATGATTTATTTGTTGCTATTTTAATACATATTTATTTATTAATTTCATGGAAACCTGATATTTATACGGATTAAAAAGCAAAAAAAAAAAAAAAAGATAAATCCTGTTATTTATATAACTTCTAAACTACCTAGTTATTTAGATATTGTAATAAAAATTTGAATGATAAAGATATTCCCTTTAGTCCATGATATAGGGCACTTTAACTAATTTACAAGGAAACAAGAAGTAATAGATAACTCATTAAATATGTCACAAACTCTCTGTTTTTTTTCATTTTAACCTTTATTTAAAAATGTGTTCGAAAACTTAACGATTGTGTAAATTGAAAATGAACATTAATTACAAGGACAAAAATGAAAAATATGTATTAATTATCTTACAAGTGACTTATATTTTGAACTAAACTATTGAAGTGTCTTATATTACAGACTGGAAGTAGTATATATGAATCTTTACATTGAATTCAGACGCTTAGACAAAGTTAGCAACAATTTTTGGTGGCCAACAAAATAAAATGTCTCCTTCCGTACAAAATAATGCCGGGGAATTCTTTGAAAGTTGAAACTGGGAACTTGGTTGTCGGTAAGCATGAGAAAAACAGTTACGGAAAAGGAAAAGAAAAGAAAAGAGACTAGAAACCTCAAATATTTTCAATAGGGCAATTGAAAGCTGCAGTTCTACCTACAGTAGTTAAGATATTTTAGGTGGGTGAACATTTCTGTGTCTTGAACTTGAAGTCACAACTAGGGACAATTTCCAATTTTTTTTTTCTTTCCAAGTGTTTGGGTATGTTGAGAAACAGAAGCATATCATATTGTAATTAAGATCATAGGTGCTTTGTGAAAGCATAATCAATCAACATCGCCGTAGAAACATGAGTCCGAAAAGGTTAAAGACAATTGGAAAATACACTAGCAAAACAAAAGGTGTAAGTTGTGACTTGAAAGAAAGAAATTGAGATCGAAAAAAGAGAATAGAATAGAATGTTTTATAAGCTTTAATTATGTATAACGTGAACAAGAAGTTGATTAGGTTCCCGATGATCATCACCAACTGATGTCAGTTTTAGCATATTCTTTGTCATTTTTGAAAATGTATGTTTGCCACTCATGCACGACTCTTCTTATTTTGGATGAGAATGATATGGGAGAGAATCTAAATCAATGTTCTAAAACCCAGACCGGCACTAACCTGGTCAGGGTATTTGGTCAAAGGTCAATGAGTCAGATTAGAGTCAAATTGAAGCTACCCTGAGGTCAAACCGGTGAGAAATTGAAAATTAAATGTAATTAATATGAAATTCTATAATAAATAAATAAAAAAAACCGAACCGGGTTTATGCTTGGAAAGGATCGGTTTACTGGTTTCCTGTTCAGTTCAGCTGACGGTAATTGCATGAACACCTTGATATACTTACCTACAATTCGAATGTTGTTAACTACAATTCGACAATGGAATAAATAAAATATTATAGACGAACAATATATGTTACATATAGTTTCCTCTTGGGAGAGATGACAGTTATATTAAATTTCGTATATGATAATCAAAGTTTTGTTAATCTCTAAATTATAAAAAAAAAAAAAAAAGAACTTCACTTCTTTCCTCTATCAGCATATTCGGCCACACATGTCCTCTCCTTGGCTGCTTCATCCTTATTCCTATTGTCATATAATTATATAACTAAACCTAATCATTTGAATTTGCGGATTCTTTTTTTTACTTGATATAGTTATTTGACTTGGTCATATTCAAGCATTGATTGATCCAATTTGGAGTAGCTCTGCCTAAGTCACTATCTGTATTTTAAACTGGAGACCTTGTGCTTAAGATATTTCAAAACCCTTCCTAATAGAATTAACGCCTGTGGGTTATGACATTTTTGTGGAAAGAGATGATCCAGCGTAGGGGAGATGCGTGGAGGAGTAGAGATCACTCCATGGAATTCCAACTATTTGATTGGAGTGTCCTCCAACTCGTTGATTGCCTTGCTCCTCACTCTATTAACTTAATCTTCATATCTTTGCTGAATGAAGGACGCCATAATTATGATGTTGCTGCTTTAAATTTCTGAAAAGATCTCATGGAAAAAGTAGGTTCGACGTGGTTAATTCGGTTTTGGAAAATAAGTGCTTGCTTTGCTTGGCTTCCAATCTTAGTAATGAGGCGGGTACTCGCAAGTCGCCCAACTTTGCTGCAATTTCACGCCAGGCTGCCTCAATCATGTTGCTCATGTTCAAAATTAATTGGTTCAACTGCAATAAAACCAATCAATACTCACCCTGCCTCAAGCACTAGAAGTAAAATTTATAAACTTTTTCACCCAGTTAATTATAAGTATAAATATAAATCATTATACTACTTTTCAAAAGCTGGGTGGCATGATAACGTGAAGAACGGGCGCCCTTTTCCTGATTGAGTTTTCGGTTAAAACTTTTTTTCCTTTTTAAAAAAATATATATATATTTGGTAGAAGGCCTTTAAGATCACTTACTAAAATCAATAAACACTAGCAATCCTATTTCCAGGAGCAAACCAAAATTTCCGATTGGACAAAATAAAGCATACTCGCATGCGTTATGTGGGATTTGAAGGACTCGTGACCTTGTTTGCTGCTTGGCACAACACAGAATCCCATCTCCATCCCCAAAGCCCGCGGGCTTTTTTACACTTTCTTTTTTCTTTTTGGGGGTGAGGGGTTGTGTGCTGAAACAAACGCCAAAGACGCTTCGTTGTTGCACAAGTATCAACAGAAATAGTCTACTAGATGCTAGGGAATAATAACTTCAGATTAAATAGTGACTACAATCTTACGGCTAATCTGTTAATTTCACCAACTTTATGTGGAATCAAAACTTATGCCGAAGGGCTCTGATAATTTACCAAGAGAAGCTAAACCAAAAACTGAAAAGTTAAAGGAAGGCGGGGTTATAAAAAGTTGTCGTTTAGTCCACCTTGGCACCTAGCAGATCTACAGCTCGTCCTTGGCATCGGCATCGTCATCGTCATCGTCACCGGCCTTTGAAGAAGCAGCAGCTTCTTTTGCATCACTTTCAGCCTCAGCTTCAGCAGTATCATCTTCCTCTTCAACTGTTGCATCAGCACTGATCTCTAAGCTAGACTTCACTGAGTCGTAAATACGGTTGGCAAAATCCTTAGGGTCATTTAGCAGGAAACCGCTTTCAAGGAGGGCAGTCTGGTACACCAGCTGCGCCGTTTGTTTCACGCTCTCATCCTGAAAGGCAAGTAAATGTGTCATGTCAAATTCGGAACTTCAATTCTGCTGGCCAAAAACCAGGAGGTATTATTAGATAGCTTTCCAATTCCAATCACAAATGCGTCGTTATGATTGGAGGGGGAAAAGGTATTATTTCGTTCGGGTCTAATGCTACAGACAAAAACAAGTTCATGACAGAATTCAAGGAATGCTGATAGAATTAAAAAACAGATTGACAGGAATTACACAATCGATAATTCCGCAAACTAGCAAATTGAAAATAACTCATGAAATCGGACAAAGTACTCTCAGTTCCCAATAGTGTAAATTACTACGCAAAGCTAAGTTTTTGTATCACCAAATGCACATACAAGTAAACATAAAATGGGGGCTAATAGAAACATTTCTAAAATAATAGTGGAGATTTTTACCAAAAAAATTGTGGAGATTAGACAATTTTTGTAAAATTCAGGGAAGATTAAAAAGAAAAGGGAGCTTAGCTCTATCATTCATTGAAAACAAGAAGAATTTCTTTTTTCCCCCTTAGGGTGAATAACAAGCAGTTATTTTATCGGGTTAATGAAAAGCAGAATTTATTATTACTAATAATCATATGTTAAATATCTCAGCAACGGAAAGCGGCTAGAGGAATTCAAGCCAGAAGGTACCTCAGGGTCACTTGCTACTCTCTCCCGGAGCTCCTTGATGATAGGGTGCCTGGGATTGATCTCAAGAACCCTCTTGCCACGCATGTATGCTTGCTTGCTAGCTTCTGACAACGTTTGAGATTGCATGATTCTCTCCATATTAGCACTCCAACCATATTTTGATGTCACTACCACGCAAGGTGTGTTGTCCAAACGGTTGGATATCTTAACATCATCTACATTCTCACTGGAAAGGGCCTTCTTCCACCACTTGGTCAGATCCTTGAAGGACTCCTTCAGTTCCTTGTTTTTTGTATCCTTCCCAAGTTTCAGTCCCTCCTTGGAAACATTTTGGAACTTTTTGTCTTCATAATCCATCAGGTATTGCATCAAGTATTCGTCCACAGGATCAGTGAACAAAATAACCTGTAGCAATTGAACAACAACTACATTAGGACTTACAAGACATGATACATGTTCCTTTCCAACCGGAATAGAAAGGTAAAAGTGTTCCAAAAGAATAAGAAGTCCTAATACGTCTAGGCAAAAAAAAAAATCCCCAAAAAATCGGAAGTACCTCATAGTTTTTCTTTTTAAGCCGCTCAAGAAATGGAGATTTTTCCAATTGTTCTTTACTGCTTCCAGTTATGTAAAAGATATCCTTCTGTCCAGATTTCATTCTGGAGATATATTGATCTAGAGAAGTCAATTTACCCTCAGACTTGGTGCTGCAACATTTCGATTAAATTGTCAACAAGTGACAAGGATCAATAACATGTACCAAAAAGTACCCCACAAAAAAAAAAAATAAAATCAACCAGAAAATGAAGACACCTCTCAAATCTAAGTAGTTTAGCCAAACGATTTCTGTTGGCAGCATCCTCAATAATACCAAGTTTAATGGACTTCCCAAATTCATTCCAGAATTTAGTGTATTGACCTTTCTTCTGATCTTCCTCCAGGGCCTTCCCGTCTGCATCAACCAGCCAACATCAGTGAAAGTGAAAAATCAGTACATAAACTTAACAAAGCCTTCCACAACAATTTGGAACATTGAACAAAGTGAAGATATTCAAAAATTTAGCACGACAGGCTAGTATCTTCCAGTGATAGAAGAGTTGAACAGAACAAAAACACAATATCAAAGAGCATTCAGATTCAGGGACACTGAAGCATTAGTCCAATCACACCCCACCTTTCTTTTCTGTGTCTGAGGATTCGTCAGGATCCTCTTCTGCGATCCTACGAATCATATCAAGGGCTTTCCTGATGAGTTTTTTCTTGATTGTCTTTAGACTACTATGTTGTTGAAGCATTTCTCGTGATACATTAAGTGGCAAGTTGTCAGAATCAACAAGTCCCTGCTCCCAATGTCAAAATATACGCGTCAAGAAAATGAAAAATACTGATCCTCATAAAATGTAACAAGCTGCAGTAACGAAGCACTCAGGTAAATACCTTCAAAAAGCTAAGGTATTTTGGCAACAATTCATCAAATTCATCTGATATAAATACTCGTCTAACATATAACTTCAGGTTGGATTTGTTTGCGTTATAATAACTTTCGTATAAATCGTGAGGAGCCTTAGGTGGCACAAACAGTATTGCCTTGAACTCAACATCACCTTCAGCAGTAAAGTGACTCCATGCTAAAGGTTTCTCATCACTTAATTCCTGCACAACAGTAAATTCACAACTTGAGAAACTTCATGGTGAAGTCAAATCTTCTATAACACCTTTAAGCATCCCATAGCTAATTAAGTAGGCAATATACCTTGGCAAGAGAGCGGTAGAATTTGATGTATTCTTCATCAGAAACCTCCTTAGGGTTCCGCAGCCATACAGCTTTAACATCATTTAAAAGTTCCCACTCATACGTTGTTTCCTTCACTGTCTTTTTCTTGGGCTTTTGTTCTTCATCTTCACTTTTCTCAGCATCTTCATCCCCACTAACTTCCTCAGAGGAGCTGCTTTCAGCTGTTTATGGAGCAAGATAATGTAAGAAAGACAGCAACATATGAAAAGAACACAGACACAAAAGCAAGTTAATGGACAAACACTAGAGTAGATTCTAAAACAAATGTTTTTAAAAGAAAGATCACTCAACCAAGTTTTTCAGTTTTACTTATACATACATGATGGTTCCTCTTCCTCTTCATCAGCAGGCACCTCCACATCAACTTCTTTGCTTGCCCAAATATAGATAGGGAAGTTAATAAATTCAGAGTATTTCTTCACCAATTCCTGTGAAATGAATAAATATTTAATCATGCTTCAGTCTTCAATAGAACCAATTCAAAAATTTATTCTAGCCCAAGTCCCTAATTAGCCTCAGATACCTCCATGAAACTCCAAGCAGTCCCCTTACAAAAAAACATTTATCTTAATCATTAAAAAATAGGTGAGGAACAAGAAGGAAAGTGCCAAGGGAGAGAATGGCTGGTTGTTTAATCCATAACAAGATAGTGCAGGGCTTCTTTAAAAGTAAGGAAGATACTAGATACTGAAATTTTTTCTTAAAAAAATGTCAATAACAAGTGGAAGCACTTAGAGAGATAGAGGTACCAAAACTATAATACAGTACAAAATCTGCCCTGGGAAGGCACCTATTTTATTAATCATTGTGAAAGACAAAAACTATCACCTTCTATACATACACCTCACATATATATGGACCACCTCTTCGGTGACTATATACACAAATAAATAATTAGAAATTAATAGACATTAAATTATGTTATAGTTGAGTAATTAATAGTAATTAAGCCAACAACTCATGCATACTTTCAGCTTAAACTCCTCCAAGTACTCCCCAGCCTCTTCTCTGAGGTGTAATCTAATCTCAGTTCCACGTCCCAATGGTTCATTCCATATGTCTTCTGATATTGCAAATGCTCCATCAGCTTTGGATTCCCAGACATACCTAAAAGTGAGCCAAATTTCTAGTCAATGCTGGGAATGAAAGCCATACAATTTCAAATCTATAAGACTTACTGTTTATCATCGTTATGTTTGCTAATGACTTCAACATAGTCAGCCACAAGATACACGGAGTAGAAGCCAACCCCAAATTGTCCGATCAGATTGATATCTCCACTTGTCTGCATTTTCTCAACGAAAGCTACATGGATAAGTTGTTTCAATTAACATCCTTTCACAGCTTGTCACAAATCTAAAATCATTTAGCAATTAGTAAAGACAACAGAAAATAAAATATACCAGAAGTTCCAGATTTTGCTATCGTGCCCAGATTCTTTATTAAATCTTCCTTTGTCATGCCTATACCTCTGTCTCGAATTGATAGGATTTTATTTTCCTTGTCTAACTTAATCTGCAATTTATTATGACATAAAATGTTTTAAGCTACAAATAGAACAAACCATGTATGCCCCATGACAATCACAAGAAAATACTAACGTCATGACATTAGATTGCCATCGTTAGTCTATAAAAGGTCCAAATACACAATTGAGCATTAAATCATTCATTGTATAAAATACTAACACGAAGTTGAGCATTTAACCGCACTAACCTGGATTTCAAGCTTAGCGTTATCGCCATTGCCCAGAATCTCTTTGTCTGTGAGGGAAAGGAACCTGATCTTGTCCAGTGCCTAGATTAGCAGAGTTACGATTAACAGAAAGTTCAGGTTACAAATATGACGCGATGCCCTCGTAAATAAAATAATCATTGAAGAAAACCAGCTTACATCAGAAGCATTGGAGATCAACTCCCTGAGGAAGATGTCTTTATTACTGTAGAGGGAGTTGATGATAATGTCCATGAGCCGTGACACTTCCGCCTGGAACTCAAACTTCTCCGCGTTGCTGCGAAGCGATCTCTTAGAAATCGACTCCGCCTCTCTGCACTCACAATAAAATATGTTTAAGAAAAAACGATATAAAGCAAAAAAAATCAAGAGTGATATTAAAGCATAACAAGTCCAGAAAACCTCTTGGCCACATCAGAATCGGTGGAAAGACCATTTGGAACAGCGCCGATCTTGTCTTCCACCTTCGGTGCATCTACAAGCTCTTCGGAATCAGCCTCGGCATTCGCCTGAAACTTCCGACCTAAACCAAACGCAGATTCACAATCACATTCGCATTTCAAATGCCGCCGATAATCGCATTCCGATCATAAATCATACCGAGGCCCAGGTATTTAGCAAAGAAAAAGAAGCATCTCTAAAAGGCAATGCAGTATATATTCAAAAACACAGTATGTATTTTAAAAAAACTAAGATATCAATTAATTTAAACATTGTAATACCTTGATCGGCAAAGAGGAGGAGTATACAGAGTAGAAGAAGAGCTGAAGGAACCGTCCACTTCCTCATCGTAGTGTTTGGACTTCGTTGTAGGCAGTCGCGAGCTTCGCCCCCTTGTAGGATCTAATACGAGCGAACTGAGTATTTCGCGGCTAAAACTAAAAAAACAAAATGACCAGAAACCATGGAGAGAGATGGGGAGAATGTATTTTACTTTTTTTTTTTTGTGAAACAGGGACACAACAAATTGATTTGATAGTAATTTTAATAAATTTCATATTAACTAAATTTGATAATGATTATTTCATTTAAATTCATAAAAATATTATTTTATTTGGATTTAATTGCAATCAAACCAAGTCTTACATTTGGAACCGGAGGTATTACTACCTCTAGTATTTAACATAGGAGTTTGTTGATTAACTTTGATAGATTAAGAAATTATTTATGTTAATTATCTGTAACAAATATAGGTTGGTTTCCTAAAGGAAAATACTTAAGTTCGGTTCTTTGTATCTATTTCATCAAATTCAAATCATATATAATCATGTGTCTTATTTTTGAATTATTATATACTCTTTCCGGTACTAACCATAGAACATATTTACCAAAATTTGGAGAGATTTAGGATAGTAGTTAAATTAGTTAATTATATTCATTTTTCTAAAATACCCTTATTTAAAAACTGTAGACCATGGTAGTCAAAAATGCGCTTTAACTCGTAAAAACGTTGTTTTTACGCTTTTATTTGAGCAAAACGTGTTTCGTTGCAGCAAAAAACGCAATCAGAGTAAAAACGTAAAAAAATAGTGGTAAAACGTAAAAACGGACCGTTTTTTCAAAAAACGTAAACGGAAGGATTAAAGGAGTTTTTACATATTAAATGCCTAATATGTATCACTCTGGTCCTATTAATAAGTTCACTTTGACCAAATCTCACATATCAATGAGAGTTAGGTATCTTAATGATTATGGAGCAAATTTCCAACTTTACCCTCATTTATGAATGAGTACTTTTTAAAATTTATTGTCAAATCTCTCTCATCTTTTTCTCTTTCCAACATAGCTTGTCAATTTCTCTCATCCTCATTAATATGGACAAAATTTTCACAATCTCATTTATTTGGTCAAAATGGACTTATAAATAGGACCAGAGTGGTATAGCTGAAAAGTTGATTACTACTTTATCTTTAACTTTGATTTCAAGATGCTTACTGTGAAATAGAAGTGAGTAGAGAGGAATTATATATATATATATATATATATATATATATATATATATATGCAGGTAAAATCTACGTTTTATATTACGATTTTTCATTCTCCTTCCGTTTTTAGGTAAAATCTATGTTTTCACTACCATGCTGTAGACTCAATTTGTGTGCAACCGAATTTGAGGAAAGAGAAGTTGGCAGGTTGAGGGAGCAAGAGCGGAAAATGCCATTATTTATAAACCTATACGAAAAAAATAAAACACGTGGTCATCTACGATGGAAGAACTTAAAATAATGAATATAAGGAACTTAATATAATATAAGTACGATCATTTCCTAAATTATCATATATTTCATTGTCACTACTTTTGATATAAACCTCTTAATATATCAGGCTCTTCTATACTGAAATTTACTTAAACTCCCTCTCTGAATGGATTGGGTTTCTATATTCTTTATTATTAGTCCAAGTATTAAAAATTTAGTCTAAGCTATAAATTTGAATTGCCCTGATCATAGAATTGGGTTGTTTTGAGCTCCCTTGTTGCTTTATAATTCGAAAGCATTGAAAGATGACGTAGGTTTTTCCTCAGCAGTATAATTTCTTGATTATAGAATTTGAGTCTGAAATTTTAAAAGTGAAATTTATTTGAATTATGGTTAATTTTATATTTTGACTAATTGTGTATGATCTTTGATGGCAACATAATGTCTTCCCACAATCACAAAAGATTAAGAGTAAATAACTAAACAAGTCAATATGATTAAGGTTGATGATGGAACACAAAATAAGGGATAAATTCAATAATAGATTAACGAATCAAAACCGAAAAAGCCCAGAACCCAGAACTTTTAACTATGTTTGGAAGTATTTCTCTGATTGTTGTTTTAAAGTTTGAACAATAGTACATTTAATTAGTGTTTGAGGCTTTATCTGTATTAGTTTTGAAAATCTCAGCAATAGTTGATTATTTTATTTTATTAATATTTATGGTTTAAATTAAAAATTGCAGGTGATTTATTATTGGGAAAAATCACAATAAGGTTTCAATTAAGAAAATAATATCACAAAAGTTTCATAGCTTGTCAATAACATGTAAATGAGCTATTATGGATAAGTCATGAGACTTTTCTGATATTATTTTTTGAGTAAATACCATTTTTGATCCCTGACAAAAAGCACGGACCCCATTTTGGTCCCTGACAAAAAAAATGTCATCTTTAGTCCATAAAAAGGACGAATAAGGGTCGATTGATGGACATTTTCATCCCTCACAAATTTTCAAAATGTATTTTTTAGTCCATAAAAAGGACGAATAAGGGTCGGGTTTTTTTCAGAGACCAAAATGGGGTCCGTGTTTTTTATCAGGGACCAGAAATGACATTTACTCTTATTTTTTTATATAAAAAAGTTTAGGTGAGTTGGGTCACACCATGGTTTATTAGAGCTCGAACATGCCTCCAAACTTGATTGTTTAAAAAAGTACTTATAGATTACCCATCAATAAGATCTCTACATGAATCACAACTTCATGGTCATGAACCAACCCATTTTCCAACTGGATCAACCTTTGTTATTAGCATTAAGGATACTATTTTGAATCATCTGTGAAGAGTATATATCTGCGTAAGTCGTAACAAAAAAAAAAAATATCAGAAAAAATGCAGAACGAAGCGGAGAATGAAGCTGGACCACAGTGGGAGATTCATGAATGGGAGAGCCGAGTCTCCATCCAGTTCCATGGCCCCAAATCTATTTGTGGATTCCCAAATGGATTCACACTCACGTACTGCTTGAAATTGAAACTAAAATAATTGTTTTTCGTATTTAAATTATATTTACAGCTCAAAAATAACATCCAGGCGCAAATGAGTATGGTGACTTCTCTTACTATATATTGGCTGGGTTTTATTTCCAGTCCACATGGTTAGATTTAGAGCTTTGTCATTCTTATATATCAAAACTGATTTGGTTTCAGAACATAGCACGCGAGGTAGATCCTGATTAGAACTTCAAATTGGTTCACTTCATAGAGTAGCACGAACTCAGTTAATGTACCTAACAATTAAAGACAATCTTGAGACGGAAGTTGAATTAAATGCTCATTTTGACATATTTTGAAGTTAAAGAATCAGTGTTAATTTTTTTATTTTTTTTTTGCCTAAAAATATGTAATACATTACTCAAAAATTTAGCAAGGTTTAGCCTACTCCTTGCTTACAATGTTAAAACCTCTCTGTAGCATAATAAAACGGAAATCGAGAGCTGGAACTGAGAAATCCAGATGACATCGACTAGAGAAAAGGAAAACAACGGTGGATCTCACACTCGATGGCGCGAAGTGGCGCTCACTTGGTGGATCGGACCGGACTGGCGGACTGCCTGGACTAGTCTAGGCAGTCTAATTTTTTTCTTCCATTTTTTGTTGCCTTCTTGGGAGGCAATATTTTAGTTTTGATTGTTAGAATACTTTAACGATCTAAACATGTTATTCATGGATTAACATATAGATCAATGCGGAAAACTGAATAAGAGATCACAAATACCTCCCGCCATTGATTTGTCTCCAGAAGCAAATAGGACGAACTCGAGTCTCCAAACAGAACAAATCCAAGCCGGCAAGCGGAGAATGACTCGAGTCTCGGCCCTTCGATCCTTCTCTCCGAAAGCTGCAGATGGTGTGCTTCCTCAAAATCGGAGCGAGTTCGGGGACCGGACAAAATTCACACGTTCGTTTCCCTCGACCATCGCGAGCTAAAAAGGAAACGAATTCAATACGCACTTATTGCGTATTAATTAGGCCGTTACGGTATTAATGGACGGTTACAAAACCGGTAATAATGTGGGACATAAATAGAATTAATTGGAACATTAATATGGACGGTTACAATATTAAATTCCAACATTCTCCCACTTGGTCCACATACTTCAAGATATACCCGAGAAACAAAATGCATGGATCATAGCGATAGGTCCTCTTAAAGCAAGTAATATCTTCCATGTATCACAGTGCATTATGTTTCCCATGCCCAAGTAACTTAATGAATAAACCCTACGTTTATTCTAGGTCCAAACTTAATGATGTTCCTCAAATTTAAACAAATAAATGTACGCGTAACTGAAATGAGAAAAACATCACAAATGGGGTTTCATAAAATAACAACGTTCTTACAACGAAAGAAAATCATACAAAATGAAATTCAAAGATGGGCACTAATTCCCATTCTTTCTACATGATCCATAAACCTCATAGGTGGCATGCCTTTTGTTAAAGGATCTGCTATCATCAACTCAGTGCTAATGTGTTCAACAACCACTACTTGATGTTTAACACGTTCTCTTATGGTTAAATACTTAATGTCGATATGTTTGCTTCGACTACCACTTTTGTTGTTCTTAGCCATAAACACAGCAGCCAAATTGTCGCAATATATCTTCATTGGCCTAGCAATTGAATCCATGATTCTAAGCCCACGGATGAACCCCTTCATCCATACACCATGTGAAGTAGCCTCAAAACAAGACACGAACTCAGCTTCCATCGTAGAAGTAGCAATCAAAGATTGCTTCTTGCTACTCCAAGACACAACTCCACCAGCTAGCATAAAAATGTATCCAGAAGTGGATTTTCTTGAGTCAATGCAACAAGAAAGTCGAATCGAGTAACCAATCACTCCTAGATTGTCCGTCCGTTCGTATTTAAGCACGTAATCCTTAGTTCCTTGAAGGTATCTCAACACCTTCTTCACAAACTTTCCAGTGGTCCATACCGGATTATTCGATATCTTCCTAACATTCCAACAAAGAATGCAATATCAGTGCAGTGCGGACTGAGCATACATAAGGTTTCCTACAATGAAGCATAAGGGATGTTTTTCATTTGTTCCCTTTCCAAATCATTCTTTGGGCTTTGGTTCAAATTGAACTGTCACCTTTCACAATGGGAGCTACGCTTTGTGCACAATGCCTCATCCGAAATCTTTCCAAAACTTTATTGATATAGGTCTCTTGAGACGGACCCGAACACCTCTATGTCTGTCTCTTTGTATCTTAATGCCAATGACATAAGATGCAACTCCCATATCCTTCATTTCAAAGCTTTTGGAGAGGAATTGTTTCACTTCATGCAATAAGCCTTTATCATTGGTTGCAAGCGAATATCATCCACATACGTAATCGAAAACAAATCTTGCTCCCACCGACCTTCTGGTATATACATTCATCCATGGCGTTCTCCACAAAACCGAAAGAAGAGATAACATCATGAAATTTTAAATACCATTGCCGGGAAGCTTGTTTCAATCCATATATGGATTTTCTAAGCTTGCATACCAAATGCTCACAATCACTAGAGGAAAATCCTTCTGGTTGTTTCATGTAAACCTCTTCCTCTAGTTCTCCATTGAGAAAGGCCGTTTTCACATCCATTTGTTGCAACTCGAAATCAAAATGTGCAACCAATGCTAGAACGATGCGAAGAGAATCTTTCTTAGATACAGGAGAAAATGTCTCCTTGTAATCGATTCCTTCTCTGTGAGTGAATCCTTTGGCTACGAGTCTTGCTTTATGTCTGTCAAGGTTGCCTAATGAATCTCTTTTGGTTTTGAAGACCCATTTACAACCAATGGCCTTCGCCCCATTAGGCAACTCAACAAGATCCCAGACTCTATTGGATGCCATAGAATTCATCTCATCTTCCATAGCATCATGCCATGATACAAAGATCTCTACTGTTCATGGCTTGTGAAAACGTTCCAGGATCATTTTCGGCTCCTACATTATAGTCAGATTCTTGCAGATACACTACATATTCACTAGGTATCGCTGATCTTCTTGGTCTAGTAGATCTTCTCAATGTTGTTTCAACATCTTCTTGAGGAACTTGTTGTTCAACAATTTCGGTTGTTCCTCAATTTCGGGTTGTTCCTCATTAACAACTTGATCTCTTGGATCAACATCACCGGTTGTGGATCTTGTAATCTAAGACCAAGTAGAAGGTTGGCTATCTAAATGATCTTTTCGAAACTAGGTCTCGAATCGATCGCTCCCACTAATCAAGTCATTCTCAAGAAATTTGGCATTCCTTGATTCCACAAACCTAGTGGTATGAGATGGACGGTAAAAACTGTACCCCTTAGACCTTTCGGCATATCCAACGAAATATCCGCTAATGGTCCTTGGGTCCAGCTTCTTTTCTTGTGGGTTATATATTCGACTTGAGACGGGCATCCCCAAACGCGTACATGTTGCAAACTTGGTTTCCAACCCTTGAATGACTCAAATGGCGTCTTGGAGACGGCCTTGGTTGGAACTCGGTTTAATATGTACACACTGTCTTAAGTGCATCAATCCACAAGGACTTAGGTAGCTTAGAGCTACTAAGCATACTTCTCACCATGTCCAAGAATGTTCGGTTTCTTCTTTCGCTACGCCATTCAGTGCGGAGAACCGTGCATGGTGTATTGGGCAACAATCCCATGTTCTTGAAGAAACTTCGCAAATGGACCAGTGCTTGTCCATCTTCAGTGTATCTACCATAATATTCACCACCTCTATCTGATCTCACGATCTTAATTTGTTTGCCACATTGTTTCTCTACCTCAGATTTGAATACCTTAAAGGCATCCAATGCTTCGTGCTTGTTATGAAGCATGTAGAGATACATGTATCGTGAGTAATCATCAATAAAAGAGATGAAATATTTCGACCATATGCGTCCATTTCGGGACTACAAATGTCTCGTATGTATGATTTCTAACAATTCGGTACTCCTCTTAGCACCTTTCTTTGACTTGTTAGTCGCTTTCCCTTTATGCGGTCTACACAAGTCTCAAAATCGATAAAGTCCAGTACTAAGTACCCCTTCCTTCACCAATCTTTCAATTCTCTGAATGGAGATATGTCCCAATCTCCGGTGCCACAACATAGAGGAATCCTCATTCATAACACTACGTTTCGAACCAACAGAAACATGCATGGCATCATAAGTAGTATCATTTTTCAAGCAAATAGGATAAAGACCATTAGACAATGTACCATTCCCAATCAAATTTGATTTATAAAACAAATCCAAAGATGTCTTATAAAACATAAAGGAATAATCCAAACGTACAAGTCTTGAAAGCAAATCAAGTTCCTAGAGAAACTTGGAACATAAAAGGTCTTTTCCAAATTTAAAACAAAGCCACTACTTAAGATTAAAGCGCAAGTCCCTACGGCCTCCACATGCGAACGAATCCTTCCACCCGAGTAGATGAATTGTTCACTTCCCAATGGCTTCCTTAGGTTTTGCATACCCCGCAAGGTATTCGAAATATGGATTGTAGAACCGAGTCAACCCGCCAAGTGCCATCATTGTCATCAACCATATTAGATTCATAACATACAAGTGAGACTGACATACCTTTCTTTTCAAGCCATTGCTGGAATTTAGAGCGATCCTTCTTCATGTGTCCCTTCTTTTACAGAAGAAACACTTGGATTCCTTCTTAATTCCACCTTGGGGTGGTGTTTTTCCTTTCCCCTTCTTTTTGGCTTGAGTCTGACCCTTTTTCTCAGTCTGACCCTTTTTCTCAGTGGTCATAAATGAACTCTCTCCCATTTCCATTTTCAGCCTACCCTCCTCCTGAACACACATGGTCAACAGGTCATTAATTGACCATTTATCCTTATGTGTGTTGTAGGATATCTTGAAAGGTCCATATTGCTGTGGAAGGGTGTTCAGAATGTAGTGTACGAGAAAAGAGTCAGACATGTCAACCTCAAGTTGCTTTAGTTGAGCTGCAATGTCCCTCATTTGCATGATGTGCTCACGCACACCTTTCACTGTAGTAATTCTTTGGGATGAAAACTTCATAATTAGGGTGCTAGCAAGTGCCTTACCTGAAGTCTGAAATTGATCATCAATCGCCTTGAAGTGGCCTTGTTTTGTCATGCTGTTCGACGGAACCACGAATACCAGCAGAGATATGAGTCTTTATGAACATTGCGAGAGACGATTAGATCGCTCCCATTTCTCATAAAGATCAACCCGATCCGGAGAGTGGTTGCGTAATGGGAGGTGGTTCGTCTTTCCTAATAGCATAATCTATATCCATCCACCCTAATTGGAGAAGAACTCTCTCTCCATACCTTATAGTTATCACCCCTTAGTTCGGGAATTTCGTTTTCATATCGAGAAAATCGCAGTTGTTGTCTTTGCATAATTAAGGAAAAATACATGCTTTAAAAATTAAGATTTGAGACTAATAAATCATATCACGTTTTACCAATGTAAATCATGTTGAAAATAGTGAATCTATCGACATAAAACTTGCCTGTGGGCTAAAGTTCTAATTCAATTGGATTCACAACTCTATGATAGAACTACCAAATTATTTCCTTATTCTTAATTCCTGTGGGTAAGTTAAGAATTTAATTTGATATTCCACCCTAATTAATCATATAAATCATATAATAAAAATTCTGTGGGATAAGATTTATTATATTACATATGATTAATTACAACTAATGTCATTATGTGATCATGCAATTCAATATATAATTTTGACTAATTAAAGATCTTTGTGGCTATTCTCTAATTAATTAAAATATATAGATCACTCAACATTAATATTTAATATTGCAATAAACTATAAGCAATACTAAAATAAAATTGGATATTCATGTTATGCATATTATTCAACTTAATATTGCATGTATAATTAAATAATAATTAATTCATGCAAAAAACAGAATATATAAGGCATATTAACAATCACATGAAATCCCAATTTTAATTAAATTTTAGGTTATTATATTTAAATATAAAAATAATTATATGTAAATATAAAATCCATTAAAATGACACAAGTGTCACCTTAGCCGGATGGTCCAGAGGTTGGTCTTAAGACTCTGGACCAAAGTTGTGTGGGTTCGAATCCACTCAGGAACCTTTCAGCGTTTTATTTTAAAATTTTCACTGGGAAAAGAAAACATTTAAATAAATAAATGTTGGAAAATAAAATCACAAGGGACGCGTAGCACAGCTGGCTGGACGCTGGCCCCTAAGGCTCCCACGCGCCCTCAAGTCCCCAGTTCGAATCCACCCAGGGCGCTCTTTTGTTTTAATTGTCGCTGGGAAATTTTTTTTTTTTTTTTAAAACGTCTGGGCCAACAGTGAAAAAAAAAAATATATATATTTCGGCCCAACGCTAGAAACATAAACGGATCTCGGCCCAACGCACGCGATCCGGCCCAAAAACCCGAGCCCGAACCGCCTGGCCCGCCTCCTCTTTAAGTGAAACGGTGCGTTTCACAGAGGCACAAAACGGCGTCGTTTCAGGTCGTCTTCCTTACCCGGATTTCAAACCCTACCCGACCCGAAACCCGCGATCGACCCGGTTTCAACCCGTTACCTCCAGCCGCGATGCGCGATTTTCCGGCAACAATTCAGGCAACTTTTCCGGCTCAAAATCGGACGTTTTCAACGGCACAATCACGGAAAAAACGATCCCCAGCATAGTAGACGCACAATCCATCGAAAATCTCCCCAAAATCAAAACGAAAATTTTGAGTTTGAAAACAAGATGAAATCGCGTTTTCGATTCGTCTCACCGATAAAGGACCGATGGTGACGATGTAGGCAGCGTTTTGAAAAACCAACCAGACCGAAAGTTTTAAAACATGAAAACCCAGATCGAAAAACAGGGATTCAAAAATCAATCATAAAATTCAAACGAAGAAAAATTCTTCCGATGAGTTTGTTCCCAATTTCGACTCTCGTTTTCAACGATTTAAACAGCAACAATAATATCACTCAATGGAAAATACAGATTTCATTGCTATAAACTAAATCCAAAATCGTGATTTGAAAAACCATCGATAATGATTCTTGAAACATAAGATGGAACCCTCGAAAAAATTGTAGACTCGAGCTCCATCCAAAAGCAACATGATTATAATGGTTAAAATAAATTGCAGGCAGATGAAACCCATATATCCATGCGAAAACCATATATCTGATTTCATGATGAAATACACATACATATATTCAAATGAAAAATCCAGAAAAGCAAAAAACCCAGATTTTATATATATGCATACAGTTTCATCGAACAAAAATCAAGGCAGAGGAATCATGGCTCTGATACCAAATGTTAGAATACTTTAACGATCTAAACATGTTATTCATGGATTAACATATAGATCAATGCGGAAAACCGAATAAGAGATCACAAATACCTCCCGCCATTGATTTGTCTCCGAAGCAAATAGGACGAACTCGAGTCTCCAAACAGAACAAATCCAAGCCAAAGAAGCGAGAGGGGACCAGACAGAATATAAACGTTCGTTTCCCCTCTGACCATCGCAGAGCTAAAAAAGGAAACGAATTCAATACGCACTTATTGCGTATTAATTAGGCCGTTACGGTATTAATGGACGGTTACAAAACCGGTAATAATGTGGGACATAAATAGAATTAATTGGAACATTAATATGGACGGTTACAATATTAAATTCCAACATTGATTTCATCTGACTTCCGAAAGTAATAAAAAGTGACGGAGTGAAAAGTGATTCCTATAAGTTAAAAAGCATATTAGGATATTCAGACTCCAATGAGTAGCTGAATGTAAAATGTAGTGGTGATTTAAAAAAAAAAGGGTTAGACCAGACCAGTCCAAGGGGTCTAAGCCCCTAGACCAAAGTCAGGTCCAACCCAAGCAGTCAAATTGTCTTGGACCAATTTTTTTTACCCGGACCAGGTCAGGTTGGACTGGGTCAAACCAGACCAATCAGACCGCCGGGTTTTTTAGACAACCCTAATTTAAAGAATCGGTGTTAAATTTCAACTAATAATTAAAATTATGAGAGACCACAACATTAATTTTACAAAATAAAGAAAAAGTTCAAACATCACTATCCATATATATAAGCCTAACTAAATTGAATTGGCCATTCACATATTAAACACCTAATTTTAGGAATGTGATTGATGGAGTTGCCCATAATCGTATGCAAGGACAAATAATGTCAGTTAAATTTAGGAAAAATTCATTTCTGGGATTTTTAAAATCTTGAGTGAGTTGTCAACGTGGTTGATATAGTTGTCAACGGGGTACTGATATAATTGTTAAAGGTACTGATTTAGTTGTTAGCGAAGTATTGTTAACGGAGCTGATTTAGTTGTTAAAAATCTACTCGTTAATAACTATATCAGCCTCGTTAACTACCCACCCAAGATTCTAAAAATCCCAGAAAAGGCCCTGGGGCCTTTTCTGGGATTGTCAGAATATTAAAGCCTTTTTTACAATTTTCCTTGTTAAAAGGGTCCTAAAATGAATTTTCCCTTAAATTTATAAACAATACTTGTATGATTTATTTATTTAGATCTTCATACGGTAACGACACAACGTTCATTTAGTTTTCATTAGTGAATTTTCGTTTGGGTTAACCATGGAAGAATTGACTTATTTTCTATATGACTTTTGCAGAAGTAAGACAAAAAAAAAAATCAAATTGTAAATGTGATTTATGTTTAGATTGACGAAGGCAAAAGTGACTTTTTTTCAAACGGAAACGTGTTTGGATTAGTGGTTAAAAAATCAGTTGATATGAAAAATAACTAAAAAGGGTGAATCTTATTAAATACTATATATATTAATATTAGTTTTATATATTACGATAACTGAACTAAAAACTACTCCAAACACCTACCACAGAACTTTTTTCTATTGATATTTTCATTGAATTTTTTTCCACCAAAGACTCGCTCCAAATAGGCTGATTGTTATATCAATTACAATAGTAACACGTTATCGTAAAAGATAATCCAAATGGATCAAAATCAAATATTTAATCTCGGTCCACTTATATATTTTCATTTCATTTGAATGAAATGCATGGATCGTTTTTATTGATTGCATTCAAGATGCTTTTTCTTTTTCTTTTTCACGAGGTACACATGAGAAACTTCATTTAACTAACAGAAATGAGCTTCACATGGCGAGGGTAATTAATGTTATTGACTTGTGGACCCCTCCTAATTCCTGATTTCATCAATAGGGCGGGGATATACACAGAAATTCGGCAGATTTAATTATTAAATTGCCACCAAAATCCATGATGAAATGTAATCAATATATACTTATTTTTTGTTTTTATTATAAGACACCAACTAACAAGTTTATTTAATTAGACACTTACTTGTTTTCAATGATCATTAATTTTTTTTTATGTCTTCCTATAATTAATAATGGTAGTGAGTGAGAATAATAATTAATATGATATTAAAGTCTAATGCAATTAGCAGGAATAATATTGAAAATTACTTAGATTATAAGACAACTTTATTGAATTTAACTATTTTTATTAGTTTATAAGAAAAATTAGTTGGTGTCTTATTATAATAAAGATTAGAGGAACATGAAACACAAATATTTGAAGCAAATTGAGTGGATAAAGGAAAGTATGCACCAACTTCCAAGTTCCCACAGTCGGTGGGACTTGGTTTTTGCCCTTTTGGTACTTGACCGCATATCAAGAACCACAACGAATTACAAGTTTTTTTTTCAATGAAAAAATATTTGCTCCCCGGTCCCATCCATCTTTAATACTCCTGGTAGTGATAAATTATGTTCTATATTTAAGATGAGAGGTAGTATAAGAGCTTAATGACTACAGTTATATACAAAATATTAAAAAATTAGTTAGTTTTAAAAAATTATAGGGTTAAGATGCAAATGTAGAAACGAAATATATTTTCTATGTGCACCCAACACAATAAACTATTTTGGGGTGTAAAAATGAACATAATCAATTTTTTTGATAGTATATAAATCAATGCCGTTAACTCTAGTTAACTTCTGTTACTTTTTGCACGGCTAGTTCCACTAGTCTTCTCATTCTCTATTATTTTAATATATTTTAAAAATATGTGTTTTTTTAATGTGAAAATATCACTTTAGACTCTATGGAAACAATTTTATTTCAATTAACTCCTAAATATTTTAAAATTTCACTGCAACCTGTTAGGTTAAAATGAAATTAAATTTTGTCAATGAAAAGAGATAATAATGTCCTTACTTTATTTTTCTCAATAAGATTATTTACAAAAAAAAAGAATATTCAAAAGAAAAATAAATATATTTAAAAGAATCAAGGGAGTAAAAAACAATTTTATAAGATAAATATGTAAATGACCAAACCTTTTTAACTTCCTGAATTCTTTTAAATCTATTTATAAGACAAATATAGGAATTCACAAGACAAATATAGGCATCTATAAGACTAAAAAATGTTTATATCTATTTTCTGTCTGAACAAAATATAATTATGTTGAGTGCTCCTAGCGAAATAGTTTATTACTAAATTTGACATTTACCCTTCTAAAACTATATTAAATTAGTAGAGGGTGAGAAGAGTGGTGGAACCCACAATGGAAAAAATTACGAAAGTTAACCTGGGTTAATGACGTTGCTATAGATGCTTCCAAATTTTTTTATTTATTTTTATATAAATGCTACCAAAATAATTGATTATAGAGCGATTGTAAACGTTTAGGCGGCTGCAACATTTTTCATGTAGCGGACTTGTTTGGGTTGGTGGTAGAAGTGGTGGCTTAAAAGTTATCTAACTTTTGTAAAAGCCCGATAGGAAAAAAGTCAGGTTGTAAATAATTATTTGTGTTTGGATTGATGGTGGTAGAAGTGGTGGGGCTCATGTCAAAAAGCTTAGAGCTTTTTCCTTAACTGACTTTTAGGAGCTTTTTGACTTAAAGTCTAATAAACTTCAAGCTTAACCCAAACACTCAACTTTTGACTTTTTTCCACTAGACTTTTTTTGACTTTAAGTCAGCTTTAAGTTGATTCCAAACAGACGAGATGTTGCTTCTGGTGCCGTCCTATCTGTCGGTCCGTGGGTAGGGTAGCGTGCCTTTCTTTCGAAGGTGAAGGAGGCCAAGGTAGGTTCTCTTGTGAATCCCCTTAAAGCTGCCTGCATTCTTTCACCAAATTGGCTTCTTTGGCGCGTATCTTCTTTTACACCCCAAAATAGTTAATTGTGGTAGGTGTCAAAAAAAAAAATAGTTTGTTGTTAAATTTACACCTTCATCCAAAAATATATGTTAGTTTATTTAAAATATCTATCTTATTTATTTCAACTGGAAGCTACATCCTTAATAAAATCATCCTTTTATTTGTATTGTCAGTAGGAAGAGTTTAAGAAAAATTATGAATCTTGGAGGCATATTAGATTGGGGTTTTATATGTGGGGCGAAAACAAACTCCTTCACTGGCACTTCAATTTCTTTCCACTTAATATTTTCACCATTTGATTAAGTTTTCAAGATTTAGTATTTAAAAATATTTATAAAAAAAAGATAGATAATTTTAAATTCTCTTGTACAATTATAGATTTTTATTATTTTTTAATGGTGTGATAATATTTTTATAACAATTAAGCTTCTACCATTGAAATTTAATGCAATAGTGAATAAGATATTAGGTGAAGAGGAAGTTGAGACACTCTTCACCTGAGGAGAGGAGGTTTGTGAACACATTCTTATCCTTTTATATTTAGGATAGAATGGACCATAAGTATATACTCCCTCTGGTCCTAATTATAAGACATATTTAACTGATTTTGAGAAGATTAAGGAAAGAATTTCCATTAGTTAATTTTACTCATTTTCTTAAAATGACATAAGTAAAAGTGAATCAATAGTTTCTACCACATATCTCTCCAACCTAGAATTTTTCTTTCCACACACTATCTAATTGAAATAATGGTCTTACTGTGTGTAATATGTATATATACATATGTGTGTGTATGTATATATATCTATACACATATATATATGCGCGCAAACACACACAAAAGATATATATGTATATGTGTGTGTGTATTTATATATGTACACACACATACATACACATATGTATACACATACACAAACATATATATGTGCTTGTGTGTGTGTTTATATATTTTTGTGTGTAGACACACACATATATACATACACACAAACATATATATGTGCTTGTGTGTCCACACACACCCACACGTTTCATTCATTGTAAGAGTTTGCGCGCACGCGCACACACACACAAAAGTTTCATTCATTGTAAGAGTTTACGCACCTATATACATATACTTACTAAAAACCAAACACACTTGAGAGAATAAAATAAGGTTGTTTTATGAAGAAATTGACAAAAATTAGAATGTTGTCTTATAATTAGGACCAAAATCAACTCTCAAATGTTGTCCTATAATTAAGACCGGAGGGAGTATTGATCTTTTTCTCTAATTATTTTTCTCACCATTAAATCAACTTTCAATCGAGATTAAATATTTTATTATATTATTAAATCTTAATTATTGAAAGATGATCGAATGGTTTGAGAAAGTAAATGGGGAAGAAATGAAGGGAATTGAATCATCACACCTCTCTCCTATACAAAACGAATCGAAATGATGTGAGGAGCCACGTATGAGAAATGAGAGACACGTGGAGTTACGTGGTTAGACTAGCTGGAACAAATTGACGGGTGAAAGAAAACATAGTTTATTCCCATCACTGGCCACTAGTGGCTAGCCATTCCAATTCTAGTGGGAGTGAAGATAAGCTCTACTCTTCAAGCCAAAAAGTAAAAAAATAAAATAAAAAAGAAGATAAGAATCAGTGAATTACTATTTGATGTTGACAATAAATAAATAAATTACTATTTGAAAATAATTCTGTTGAGATATGAGATAAGAGGTAATTAGGATCTAATTAAAATATTTAATTAAGATACTCGTATGATATAAGAGATAATTATCCGTTGGAAATATTAAAGAAGGTATTTATCCATTAGAATTAGGATTTTATTTATCTTTTAATATCTACAATTTCTCACTAAAATAAAATACATATTATATCCTATTATTTTTTTGTTATCTTAAGATTATGATTTAGATTTAAATTTTAGATTATTTTTAGGGTTAAGTAGCATTGTAGCAGATTTGCTTCGGAAGTATATGGACAATTTTGCCATGAAAGTTTTTTTTTTTTGCTTAATGTTGTTCCGAAAGTTTAAAAATGTAACAACTAGCAATCTTACCCTTTTCTGTTAAAAAACTAACGTTAACGTTAACCGTTAAAATGATATTGACCGTAAATTTTTTAATAAAAAAAAGCGAGATTGATACGTTTTTAAACTTCTGAGATAATATTGAGCCAAAAAAAATTTTTAAGACAAAATTACTCTTGGACGTACACTTCTAAGATAAATTTGCTACTTAACCCTTATTTTTATTTATATTATTCTTAAGGCTCTCAAACTCAAACTCAACTTAAGGATTGAACTAAATTCCTATTTTTTCTGTTTTCCGCTCCTCTTCCCCTTTCCGTTCCGTTCCACATCAGACTCACTTCACGCCTTCCACCAACGATTGTGGCCGTTTTTGTAAATTCAAGAAATTGGGAGCCCCTCCAGGGTAATAATTAAAAAACTCCCAACATTACCAAAACGACTCGTTATATAAACAAGATTTGCGTTGCTCGGTGCTGCTACAGCTAACACCACACACACTCCTTTTATCTCTTCGTCGTTTACCTCTTCATCATCATCATCTTCTCCTTGGTCAATGGCGGTGTCTGATACGGTGGCGGGCAATTTGATGACGATCTACTTGGCAGTGATCGCCGGAATCAAAGTCTATGGGCTTGTATTTGGGCGAAGCTTGAGCACTTGGTTTGTTATGATAGTTTCGACCACCGTGGTGGGCCTGATCCTGGTGGCCACGCTGACGTGGGACGTGTCACGTAAGGCGACGTATGCATTCGCGCGCGATCAAACCCCTCTTCACCAACCTCATACCCTCCACCGTGATCAGACCTGCAAGGGTGGAATCTGCTGGCACGGAGTGGCGGTCCGGTCGCCGGCGTCTCAGATTCGGTTCAGGCTCCCCCACCACATTCCTCTGTGAAGAAGACGGCGAACGGTAAATAACATGAAAAGCAAAATCAAAATGAGAAAAAAGTTTTCTTCCCTTGCTTGTAAGAATGGGAAATGAATTATGTATTGGATTGTCGGTGTATTTTTGGTTAATTATAAATATATAGGATATAGATTAAGGTGGTTTAAGCAGTGCCGATTGCCGGATTGTGATATATTCATAAGGGGCCAAAGGTAGGTTCGTGTGCATATTTATATAGACAGAAAATAATTTAAATATGATATATTAATTAATTGATCAAATTAATTAGGTTTGGAGGCTTTGTTGCGTTAAGCATATCCATAGATATAGATGTTTGATTAAAAAAGAGGGTTGGCGAAAGGCGTGTGCTGCTAAACTGCTAATTTCTGGTGCCTAATGATGCTTGACTCATCAGCTAACACAAAGCAAAAACAGGTCTATGAATATATATGATTTTATTCTCTCTCTCTCTCTCTCTCTCTCTCTCTCTATATATATATATATATATATATATATCATATCTCTCGTTTCTAAAGCGACTGATCAAATGTTCCAACTTAAATCTGTTGCTTTCTATTAGAGAAGAGTAAAAAAGATAATATCAAGATAAAGCCATAAAGGAAATGAGTATACGTAGGAATGAAACAGAAATGTGATAAAGTACCTAGGAATCTGTTCCTTGAGATATAAGTGATTTCACATTTTTATTAAGAGAATACAAATTTAAATAGTGAGAAACTCACTTATTGGAAGAGTCAAAAGTCATTTGCACTCCAAGTTCGAGAGCAAAACCTTCTTTAGGGTGTGTTTGATTTGAGGGGAGGAGATACCTTAATGTGAAAAGTTAGATATACTCATAAATTATATAATTTTTTACATCATTAATTTTATATAAGCATTTCACATTATGGTTATATCTGACTTATTAGGAGAGAAACTCCTTACTGCTCCCTTCAAATCAAACAAACCTTTAAAAAAAAAGAAATGTGATAAAGTAAGGGCCTAAAAAGATGAATACGGAAGAGATGCATCAAAATGCAGGCTTTCTTTCTGAATTTTTGACTTCTTAAAGTTTGAGCCAATGATAAATCATTACACTTTAATAATTGAAAGTATTCTTTAAGTAAAATCATTACGGTGCATATTTAGTTTTTTTAAAATATAATATAAATATCGGATATAAATAAAATTTGAACGACTTTATGAATTGAAACAATATATATGTCTAACTTTGATTTTTTTAATTAAGTTAAAACAAATATATTTTTTAATAATCAGTGGTATGTTTGGGCTAATGGCCAAATCATACAGGTGTTCAGAATGTTCATAAATCTGTAATTTGCTCTTACGGAGGAGTAGAAATTTCGTCACGTTTTTGGATTATTATCATTCTGACTTAGTTTTCTGAGATTTTTGTTTGCCTCCTCCCAGTATTACTTTGGATGGATTACATCAGCTGCATATACCGTGACGTATACGAATCGTATAGGGTATACCATTCACAGTTCAAGCACATGTGTACCGTGTACGTGAGAAAGTGATAGCTTGGACTTACAATTTTTTTTGGGACCAAACTGAATTTCATTATCTCTTTCATTAAAGACTGCATCCTAATAGCTTGTTTGAGTTGACGTTTAAAAAATATGTTTATACAAGTCAAGACAAAACTCCTATCACATACTTACCTCGTATATCGTAAATCACGTTGGAAAAGTAGCTTTCACCGCTAATACAAACAGGCATTAAGTATAACGAGGTGGTTAATCAAAGATGAAAAAAATTACCTACCAGCTGATATAGCATCAGCAAAAGTATTTTTTTCTCTGGACATGGTTAATGACAACCTACCCCTATCATATACAAGACGTATACATGCTAAGCAGAATAGAAAATGAAGTCAAGATCTTGAGAACCTGATAAATTTTTAAATACGTGGCTCCACAACGACTGCCACTTAGCTACTCCCTCCGATCCTAATTATAGGAACACATTTTGGAGTTGGTTTTGGTCCTAATTATAAGAGCAAATTTTAAATTTTGTTAATTTTTTCCTATAATACCCCTATTTATACTTATTATTATGAGCATTTATATATATGTGTGTGTATGCATGTATATATGTGTACATATATATGTATATCTGTGTTTATGTGTGTCAATATATGTGTTTGTAGATATATATATAACACACACATATACATGATTTTTATCGTTGTGTGTGTGTGTGTGTGTGTATATTGTGTGTGTAGATATATGTGTGTAGATAGATAGACCTATACACACACATACATATATGTTTATATAGCAAGACCATTATTTCAATTAGAAAGTGTGTGGAAAGGAAAATTGGTTGGAGAGATATGTGACGGGGTTGTAATTCACTTTTACTTATGTCGTTTTAAATTTATATAAGGGCATTTAAGGAAAATGAGTAAAATTAACTAATTTAACTCCTCTCCTTAATCCCCTCAAAATCGGTTAAATGATTCCTATAATTAGGACTGGAGGGAGTATCTTTTAAGGAGATTAACTCACAAATGTGTATTGAATAGTACTGCCCCATTGTTAATATAAGTGTGAGTTGAATGTTGGCTTGTGTTTTAAATATAAATATCAATCCATTTTTTCCTATAAATTATCCCTGTTTATTGCATGTCAAGGAAGTCTGATCTGGATCAAGGAAGAGTTTCAATGCAAATAATTTGAAGAGAATATTTTAGAGAAACTAACCTACATTTTTTTCAAATAATTAATTCAATTAATTTTTCTAAATCTATTTAAATTAATTAAGTAGATCTTATATTAATAACCATTGTTATATGCCTGTTTGAATTATCATAAGAAAAATATGGTCACGTAATCTGAAATAAAATTCTTCTCATATAATTATTTTATGTATCGTAAAAGTATTTTCCTCCAAATAACTTAGCGATACAGCACCATCACATTGTGTGGGACATGGCTGCCCTACGAACAATGATTATTTTGCATGCTTAATTCAAATGAGAGTCTGATGGAATTAAAGGCACCTCTGGTAATGCCTTATGACTATTGATCCAAATAATTCCAATAGGCCCCCACCTTTTTACCATTATTGCAACTCCACCAACATTATTAATTCTTGAGTACGTTTATCATAAAAGAGCGTCCTAGCTTTATTATTGGACACAAACTGTGTAAGCCTGCCAAAGTTCTAGTCACGTGCTTCGCGTGATTCGGGACTGATGACGTAAACAGTGTCATATATACTCCGAGAACACATTATATGCTTAGACTTAGGTGCTTAGAGGTATAAGAATATTTTTTTTTAAAAAAATTTATATATTGTATTTATTTAGATTTAAATTATATGCTGCATTCTGGGATATTTTTTGCACCCAGTATCTCAAATTAATTAATTTTCATAATACTGGTGTTACAGACAAATGCAAAACTAGAAATTAATTAATTTAAGATACTGGGTGCAAAAAACATATCAGAAAGCAGCATATAATTTAAATCTAAATAAATACAATATATAAATTTTTTTTTTTTAAAAATATGCTTATAGAGGTATAAGCACCTAAGTCTAAGTATGTAATGTGGACTCGTATACTCCGGTCTATATGTTTAGCTGGATTGAGTCGCTGCTTAAGTTCTTCGGAGTAATTAAGATTATCTTTTTTTTTTGCCAATGTCTAATTAAGATTATTTACTAGTAATATGTTCTTTAATTTCTTACCACGCGTTCCTTCTAAAACTTGTGTTTCTCACACCTGTCTGTAATGTAATGAACTTATGCATTAAAAAAAAAAATCAGTCTATTTTGCGACTTAAAATTTAGAAGATTTACATTGTCTTCAGGATTTCTCTCATTTTCTTCTTATAATCTCATATCCATTGTTAAGTTAAGAAAACAAATGGTTTAGATTCAATATTTTATAAAATTATTACTACAAACATGAATAAATAAATAAATAATTTAAATTCATAAAATTCAATCCATACGGTTCATGATTGCAATACAGAAAAATACTCACCCTTTGAGATCTCACCCCCCTCTGGATTAACTGATTAAAATATATACAGACGTGATTTTTTAAGGATTATGGCCACCATTATTAAAAATCATTTATGCATGACACGATGCCATTAAGAGATTATCTTTTATATACAACCATCTTTTTCAATAAAATAAAATATCTATCAGGAATTAATTTTAAATTAAAAATAAATCATGTTTCGGTCATGGCATCAAAATTTTGCCCCACGGATCCAAGAAAAACAAAGGGGAAAAGCAGAGTCCACTTACTAAAACAAGATTTTTAAGGTTGAATGCTCCCATGAACCGACAGAATATTATACTCGCAAGACCTTGTATATACGCAGTTAGAAGCCAAACAATGAAAGCAGGCAATCAGGAAAAATTTGGATATGGAAGTTTCTCAAGGGGTCTTGTTCCGTTCTCTATTTTTACAGGTTAATTATTTGAATAACGACAACCCTCGCTAATAATTAATCAACTACAGGCGACAGCTGTGGTCATGCACTGAAGCACCACTTGACAATAAGAAAAAGGGAATACTTTACCTATATATTCCTTTGACATATGAAGGAGAAATTACAGCTACATGTACCAAGCCTACTGTTCTTGCACTGACCCTTCTATGATGAAACTGCAGGAAACATAAAACAATGGGGGGCGAAAGGAGAGAAGAAAAAAAATCCTAAATTTCCCTTTGACAATCAATCTCACGAGTCATCATATTACATCCACCTTCCTCCATCTATTATTGAGTTCTGGTTCTTCTCCTGGTGAAGGATGCCAAGAGACAACCCTACTCGAGGTTTAAGTTATATAAGCATCAATCGATAGGGCGTGCTTATAGACAATATCAGATAAATTAGAAGTAGCTACTTCCATGGAGGTTGCTGTTGTTTGTAGCTGAATGGGTAGGTTTCCCACCCACTTTCTGGTTCCTTTCTTTTCCCACCAACCCCAGAACTTGTTGAGGGCTGGTGAATGTTCCTCACTTGCTCTTCTATAGCCCTGTTCTGACCAGCAAAGAAAAATTGTCTTGCAGCCAATGCGTCCCTATTTCCTCCCTCGATGAAGCCGGAGCCGGTGTTCAGGTCAAAGTTAGGACGTGAAGGCCCAACCCCGTTTAAACCAAGTTGCACCCCGGTCATGTTCATGTTCATCAAGAATGGCGGCTGGGAGTAAGATGACAGGATAGTTGGGGAAGATCCCAGCACCTGAGGTACAACTGGGGCTCCTCTTGAGTCCATCATGTATTGAACTGGGCCACCTGAACCATACATTGTCGATGAAAAAGACAAAGGAGACACTGTTGTTAGCCCATTATATCCAAATGCAGGAGAATGGCTGTAAGATGCTGTGGGGCCCATCCCTAAAACACTATCTCTTGACATTGTTAGATCCATTGCTGACTCCGTAGCTTTGCCATTTGGAGAAGGCCTGGTTTCTTTCCTGCCAACTTCTACTCTGGTACCCAAGAGAGAGATCACAGGTGCATCTGGTTTAGAAAACCCACATGCATTTAAAATATGAGAAGACTTACTGGGCCCTTGGTCCACCAAATCAGTCTGAAGGAATGGCCTGTCATTCAAATCAATGTTTCTAACAGAAGGCTGCATTGAGGATGTTGATGATGCAGGTGATGGGCTCCAATGGCCAATTCTGCTACTTAAGAGCTGTCCCTCCATCCTCTGATCTGAAGGTTGAGCATCAACATCAACATCATCACCAGCACTGTTCAAATCCAATTCAATCCTCCTTGATCTCATAGGACTAAGTTCTGCTGAAGATTGACCAGATGGAAGCCCAGACGATTCAGCAATTTGTTTTCCCAATCCATCTTCACTCTCAGCTACATTCAGATCAATATCAAGGCAATCCTGCCTTTGCTTGGAAATATCAGAGTTCCCACTGATGGAAATATTCTTCTCACTGCTAGAGTTTTTACGAGGTGATGCGGGACGGAAGGCACTGGTTGCAGCAGATCCTGTCCATCCAAGTGCCCCCTCAAACCGCAAAGGGGCCACAGGCATCCCAGGTGTTGCTGGAGGCTTTGAAGCAGATACAATGGGTATTGGTGTAGACATCACATTTGCAGAATTATCCATATCATCAGAACCAAATTCTTCATTGAGATCAAAACGATTTTTCACTGAATTACATCCAGGATCTAAATCTGATTCAATCACGTGTGAGGACTCCATGTCAGGAACGCATCCTGTCTCAGAATCGCCATCGTCTGAAATATTATCATGCCTCTCCTCCTTAGCATCTATCTCAGCAGAGTAACTTTGTTTGGACTGGACCTCCCTAGGTTCAGCACAAGTGGATGCATCCTCTTTTCCTACAGAATCTGGGCTATGTGGTTGCTCAGTTCCTCCTTCTGAGATCTCAGAAGAGCTACAGACCTCCCGTTCAACTTCTTGAGCAACTTGACGAGCGACTTCTAAAGCATCAACAATGCCATAATCAAGTTCAATATCAGAACTCTTCCTGTCAATCATATTAGGGCCTCTACGATATTTCCGTGGTTTAATAGGATCAGAAACTTTTGAACTTTCCTTGCCTTCATTACTAATATGCCCTGGATCTTCCTTTACGGCACTGGCACGTTCTGTTCTGGAGAAAGACATATCAAATACCTCAGGCTTTCCCAAGTTACCACCGCTTACCAATGATTCCTGCAATGCATTAGTACAACAGCCACTATCATTTTCTGCAGCCTTGGGAAGTTGTGGACTACCAGACTTAAGAGCTCTAGCATCATCAACCCCACTCTTTCTATCTGATGCACGTGTCTTCATGCTACCTGCAGCAGCGGCATTATGACAGACTATATCCTCATTGTTTTCAACATTATGATGTACAACAGGTTCATTCACAAATTCGGGTGCTTCTGCTTCATTAGCATCCTTAAGAGTAGGTCCAGGGTCCGGTTTTCTTGACCCCAAGGAAATCTCTGATACTCCTAGTTTTTCTAGAGGACCATTGGAATTCTGTTCCTGCTTCTCCAATTTGGTTGAATCATTTACATCAGATTTTCCATCAAAATTATCTTGCTTTGGATTAGGAAAGCTATGGGAACCAGCTGAAAGGGTCTCACTTACAGTGCTTGAAGGTAATTCTTCCTTTGTAGGAGCAGCTTCTCCCTTTGTTGAAGTTGAATCATTAGCAAGATGATCTGGTGATCTCTGTTTGATGTTTTCACCATCCAAACTTCCAGATGAATGGAGCTGACTCCTAGAACTTGGTATTTGTACACTAGCATTCCTTTCTGGTTGTAGACAGCTTGTGCTTCTCGATGGAGATTTCTCATCAGCAACAAGTCCTGCTGTAAGGTCTTTTTCATTAATGGATTCACTCAGAGCAGCAGATGGCTGACCTTCCTCCCTAACAACCTTGTCATTCTCATTATCACCTCTAACAAGCTCCAAATCATGAGAATCAGCTTCTCCATTTCCACCCACCTTCCAGCTGTCTAATAATACTTTTGCTCCATCCCGAACCTTTGAGCTATGATGGCCAAGAAGATTTTTTACAGTAACCCAAACCCCTGAAGACATTGACTTCTCAGGGTCTAGATGCAACTTTTCAACTGCTCGTAACAGTGCAGTAATTGACTCTTCAATGAAACCTTCATTTGTGTCACCAACATTTTGAGCATCCTGTAACCACCTATTAAGGAACCAAAGCCCATCTGATTGAATGAAAAGATCAAGACAGTCTTTATTATCCGTTGCAGCAATAGTGCTTGCAACAGCAGCCCACTGCCTCATTGCATCACCAACATTCTTAACAACACAATCTTTCTCCTTCTGCATTACAGAGATCAACTCCTGCACTCGAGAAGGGGCTGTGAGTCCATCTTTCATCTCAGTCAAGGTAAAAAAATCTTCGAGTGTCATTCTGCTTCACATGACCATTCTCAGAGCATCAATGACATCAGTTTGAAATGCCAAGACCCTTTCTTCCATTAAGAACCATCAAGGGAATTTGGGGAAAAGCTTTCCAAAGCACTGCAAAGATTGATAACAAAGTAAATAAGCATTTTGGTGAATCATATTTTGCACAGTTTACATTTACACGGACACACTCATTTGGGTAAGGGGAATTTCAAACAGAATCCAACCAAGAACCAGAGCACACAACAAAATCAACCTCCCAGGTGACAATAACAATAAAAGTAAGAATACCAACTGCAAATAAAGAATACACCAAATTTTTCAGTCCTCAAATCTAAAGATGCAAGCTGAACAACTATGGTAGCATATCTGACAGTTTCAGACAGCCAGATGTGATTGAAAATACAGCTTCATAAAACTCAGGGCAAATAACATGTGATCTGACGCAATTATGCAAGACCCCAAAGTAATGTTTCATATAGAATATGGCTAAAATGATATAACAAGGCATCAAGAGAAGTTAAAATTCAAGTCAACCTAGTCATCCTTGAAGGTTTTGTCTCAATTAAAATCTGAAAGAAATACAGTGGACAAGACACAACAGTTTTTCACAAGTCATGTAGATTGAACGCAAGAACATGAATCAACAATGACTTATTCACAGGGGTCAATATTCAGAGACATGAAATTAGATGGCAAAAACCAGTTTAACATCTGGTTTAAACTAATGATTCCTTCCCATAGCATGTATAAGACACCATACTGAGCCCAGCCTTTGACACTGAAGCATATGGCTACATTATTTGTGCCTTCAAAAATCATATGGCTCAAACAAAGAACAAAATCTAGGTTGTTTCCAATTAATTCAACTTGGGACACTTGGAAACTCCATAATGTCTACTCCTAGGTCTTGGATGAGAGGTCTCTATCAGGCCCAAGTTATCACCAATTTGATTGTCACCGACTGTAAAGTAATTACATGAAGCAGCATTGAATTCTCTTGAGATATAAATCATTAATATAATGAATATGAAATTATGGCTAGCCTATTGACTAGGGTAAATTGCATAGCTAAAGTATTCAATGGAAGGATTACACATTAGCATGTTTGGACAGCTTCCACAACATATTGAGAAATGGGGAAAAAAATCGTGCTTTTTCTGTTTCTTTACCAGATATAACCCCAAAGTATGCAGATAAACTCAAGGAAAAATACCAAACACTCAAAACCAAGCACACAAGCCCTCAAGCAACACTTACATATTCAAATATATAACAGGAAAACAGAAAGTTCCCAAAGTTGGGCATTTATGGCATCAGAAGAGGATTCATTTCCAAATCCATATTCACAAAACCAAAATCTAAGATGGTCAAAGAGCATAATCTTCTTTATAATATCATTTCCAATCCATTAACAAATGCTACATCAGTTGATATAGCATTAGCATCATAATTATAATCACCTATTTTTTGCTGGTTGTGGTTTGTGGGGTTACCCCATTATAGACTTAAAGTGAACTCAGACACTCATATATGACCAAAGTATGCTTCAAAAGCTAACTATGAAAAAAAGCTAAAAAATAATAAAAGCGCAGCGACACCCCCATTCTTAATTATATAGATCAATAGATAAGAACAAGTTTGAGACTTCTTATCTTGCTCAACTAACATAAAAGAGCTGATTTCATTAGGTTAGTGTGAAAGTCTCCCTATAACAGCATTTAATTGAAAGAGAAATTTTAAGCCAGATCATAAACAGTCTACTTTATGACTTAACTGGTGCCTAAACAAAATTCATGAACATCAAGTTTGATTCATATTTATAAGTATATCAATAGATTACCAACAGCATAATGCTCGACCATGGTAACTTACTGTGAACACTCATTAGTGCAACATAATGCTAATACTTTCTGTTCTTTTCCAGCTACTAGCCCTATCCTTCAGTTTTAACTCTCTGCAATCATTCTCAAACTGCCAAAGCTAAGTCAGCTAACTTTTGGTTCTTTCTCCAGCCCTGGTGTACATAATCCAACAGAAAACCCATTTTAGTAACAATAACATACACTATTGAATCAGTAAGAAAGTCACAAATGTAAGGCAAGGCTCAACAATATATAATAAGCCATCTTATATATTGAGTCATGATGATGATACTGAATTACTGATCAGTAATCATATAGAAATTTCATTGATTGAATTGGTGATTCGTGATCAACAGCATGAAATGAGGTTGATGGTCAATGTGTTCAGTTTCACTGATATGTTTGTGTATGTATTGGCATGTTGAAACTGATCTGAATTCTGAATACAAGTCTGAAGGTAAACTACATGCATTTGGAAGGCATTCAAATGAGTCCGCATAACATGAAAAACACAGTACATTTTTTCCTGTCAATCCATCAACATCTCTTATCCACAAAGAGATATAAGATATCCAATTAAAATATAAGTCAAATCCATTTATTAGTATAAATTATGAAAGGCTCAAGATTTAGCAGAGTGCAGAACAATCCATTTCATACTATAAAAATGCCTCAAATTTTCTTAAAAAACAAAAATAACAACAAAGTTTGGACAAAAGGAGAGAAAATTCTAATGCCTCATTAAGTGTATGCACAATAGATGAATAAAAATAACTCAAATAAATCATCAGTGGCCTAATTCACACATCACCACAGATATTTCACCAAAATCCGTCCAAAAATGTGGCAGAAGAAAAATGTTACCAATTACATACAAAAAAACAGTCTAGTATATAGGTGAAATTTGAAATTTTCCAATTTAAATTTTGTTGTGGAAGAAGTATGAACTCTGAGATATTTTAAACTGAACAAGCAAACCTATCTGCTATCACTCAAATTGCAAGTAAAGGACACTCTTCTTGAGAAGAGACAAAAGAAGAAAAAGAAAGCAAGCAAAAGTCAAAAGTATCCATAGAAAATTTTGTTTTTCTTATGGCCAATATCAATAGTAAGATTAACAGTCACTTAGAGGACTGGTACAATGTTTCAAATAAATTAAAAATGCAAGTTTTCAATCACGATCGCTGAATACATAGTACTTCACTGAGAAAACAAATTCAGAAGTAAAATTATAACCCGGCACAAATAATACCATTATTAAATTTAAAAGGGGAAAACTTATGAATAAAAAATAAATCCAGACATATAACATAGCATTGTCACCTAATTTTCAAAGCAAGTGAATTGAAAAATGGTAGCAGCTATTGTCGTACACAACTAGAGCGAAACCCTAGAATTGCACGTTCTATTGAAGATGTAGAAAACCTTAAAAACCAAAACTTCGTATCCTCGACAGGGGTGAGTCAAATTGTTAAAAGAAACAGACTTAGTGCGTAATTTGACGTAATTAAAATGCTGAGATGTGTGATGAATAAAGCAGAATCCAGAAACCAAATCAAATCGATAACAAGAGAAATAAGGAGGAAATCAGGGAGAAACGAAAGCAGATAATTGTAACACCGGGTTCACCTTTGTCGATCAAATCGAAACCCTAGCTGTAACTCTCAGCTAACAAAGAGGAGCTGCACCCACTCTTTGTCGCCTGAATTCTAGAATATTCTTTCTTCAGAGTCAAATTCGGGTTTTCCCTGTCTCCAGCTCGGCACTCTTCTCTCTATTCCTGAGTTTTTTCACGACCTCGTCTTGTCCTCCGTGAATACTCTTTGTTTTAGGTTTTTTTTTTTTTTTAATCAAAGCGAAGAAGATGAGCATTTTTTTCTTCTTTGAAATATTTGTCGCTCATATGTAATTTTTTTTTTTTTAAAAAAAACTGATTTTAAAACTTTCCTGAATTTCCTAGCCCAATTGGCTCCTAGGTTAGGCATCATCACGTGCGAAGCCAGACGTTGTTACTGACTTTTTTTTTTTTGGGTTCTGACCAGACGGATCACGACAAATGTGGACAATCGGGTCAACCCAGAATCGGTCTTTGTTCAATGAACCGATAAGAAACCCGACTCGGATGGTAACTCCGTATTTTTGCCGGAATTGTTTTTGCCCGATATAACTCCGTTAACACTAACCAGGTGCGGGGCTATATTTGCCAAAGGCAGGGCCACTAGTAACAATCCTTCGAAAAAGAAACCTTTCAATAAAGTTGTCAAACAAATGCGTTGGGGATTCTGAATTTGAAGGACTGGATCTTTTATTTACCATTTGTTTAATTTCCTCGGATTTTATTTACCATTCATACATTATGATTTGACAATTTATTGACGATTATTACTCAATTTAATCAATAGTGAGTATAATCGAGAGAAAATTCTAATAAAATACCATTTGAAATTGAAAAACTGTAAAAAAATCTGTTAACAAATGGAAAGGATAAATAGATCTCTAGAGATGAATCTAGAATTTTGAAATGTTTTGTTTTTATCAAAATGCCCATTATGTTTATTTTTAAAAGAAAGAACCTTCATCGGCGCTAGAGCTTTGCCGCTGCCACCGTTGAAGCTTCGGCAGCCGGCACCACCCTCGGTGGGACTTCAAAGGTTAGAGCTTCGGTAACAACTTAATTAATATGATTGACTACTTGAGTTTTATAAGCCTTATTCCGTGTCATTGATGAATTCAATAAAGGCAATGACAACTTGAGTATAACGATTAACAACTTTCACTTTCGAGGTTATTGATGACTACATTCAAGTTGTTATTTTCAATACTAAAGTTGTTATTGTCTTTATTCAACTCTTCAACCATGCTTGATAAGGCTTAAAGAGCTTAAGTAGTTAATCTCATTACTCAAGGTGTTATCGGAGCTCCGGCGGCGGCGGTAAAAGCACAACATTTCAAAATTTCAAAATAGTCCCTTGAAACCTATTTGTCATTTCCATTTGTTAACAGACTTTTTAGAGTTTTTCAAGTTTAAATGATTTTTTTTTTTTTTTTGTAATTTTCTCTATAATTAATTTTGGACAAGAGTTGGCATGGTTCATGAGCATGACGTTAAAATAAATAAAATTAATCATACATTTGTAGATATTTAATGAGTGAAATTATTCATTAATAAATTATAAATGGACTTGTTTTTCAAACTATTTACAACACAGAATCTACTTTAAAGTGGGATAAAGTTCTTCCAATATCATCATGTCATGAAATGATGCAGAATAAAATCTCACTGTCTTCTTTGTTTTGTAGCAGTGCACATCTGCGAGCTAAAGGCTGTGGCCTAGAGTTATGGAGTGGTCTTAGAAATCAAAATTTCAAGTCTTTAATAAAGCTTCCCCATTCTCTCATTGCATGCTTTTACCTTTTTTTCCCCTTCACTATCACTTTCATCTACACAATTCGATCTAAATGTAAGTTATTTTCAACCACTTCACTAAAATTAAGAAAAACGGTTAAATTCATAAATCGATCTTAAATTTTTAAAAATATGTCTTTACCCCTATTGAAGAAAAAGAGAGAGAAATTCAGAGTTTGAAGAGCCACATTTAATTTACAAACATTTAACCCAAGTTAAATTATCTTTTAGCATTTTGCAATTGAGGTAAAATTAAAAAATTGTAATTAATACTTCATGCATTCCTTAATATAAGATATATTTACCTGATTGGATTAATAAAGTTAGTTATTATAATATGTATTTTCTAAAACACTTTAGTCATCTTCTTTAATTTTTTCTTTTGCTCTTTTCCTTAATTATTGTTGAGGAAACGTTAATATGGGTAAATGATGAAAAAATTGACAAATATAAAAAAATATATCTTATATTTAAAATCAATATATCAACTCCTCAAATATGTCCCATATCAAGAACTAGAGGAAGTAACTCTGTGTGTGGCTTTTACTATACACCAATTGATCATATGAGGTAAAATTAAAAAATAATATATATTTTTTATAAGATAATTTTAGGAGAAGAGTTGGGCTCACCCACAATCCAATGGCAAGACGGTTGGAGCCCACTGCACAAGGAATTTGGGACTAAGAGTACACATACTTCCACCTTAGCCTGGGTTATCGTTGCTTCATAGACCCCTAGGATACCTCCCCCAACACTTTGACCAACTCTACGATCGAACCATCTCCCTTTTGATGAGAAAGTCCGACCCCTTTACCAGTTGAATCCAAGGACCAAGGGTAAAAAAAAATTTGATAACTCTCTACGTGTCTTATTAAATGAACTATGAACCAAAAATTTCATTCAAAGATCTCCCTATACTTTGGGAGTATAAAGTAGAAGCATTTCTAAAAAATTTAATGGTAAATTTTTTAAGAATTAAAAATAAAAACAAGAAATAGTTGAAAATATATAATTGAATAAGCCCACATTTTTACCCCTTGATTCTTGAACATTTGAACTTGTTGGAGAGTTTGTTTTTGTTCTAAGCGTCGTAAGACCTATGTCTCTATATTTATTCCTCCATTTGGTCTCTAATATATAGACTATTTAATTAATTTGGGTAAATTAGGGGAGATGATGTAAATGGGTTAATGTGTGTATGTAGTTAATATGAATTAGATTTCAATGTTAACAAATAATGAACCAATAACTATTTTTTAAATGCACGTAAAAATTAGTATTAAAACTCATACATTTAATATTGGAGAGGGTGTGTGTGTGTATTATTTCTTCAAGTTCAACAATAAAAAAAAAATAACTTTTTTTTACACGGTTACTTGAGGGTCCTTCTAGTTTAGGGTACGTACCATAGTCCATAGGGCAGCCTTCCTTTTATAAAAGAACAAGCACTAAACAACACAAGTGTTTCTGACTCACCTACGTATTATTCTTTCTATTCAAAACTTTTTATTTTTGTTCATTGAATTGAATGGGAGTGAAGGACAATTACTTTGTTTCAAGATAGAACTTGTTCTCACTCTTTTTTGCAGGTACCTCTGTACTATCCCCCAGCCACTTCACACTCACAATAACTCAATAATTAAGAGCCATAAGGGTTTGGTGGTGGGTCTCTCAGTGTATATTGGATAAACCAGGAAAAAATGAAAGCTAAGAAGACGTAGTTGAGTAGTGTTGAAATATTTCCAACTATATATGATGTGAGCAGGCATGCCTTTCCACAAACAATTTCCCTTCTTGTCTCAATTTAGTAATCCTTTTGGTAGATTCGTCCCCCTACAAGCATTCTTTCTGTAAAAACTCTCATCATTTATCGTCTTACCTTGCTTGACATAGATTCATAGAACTTGACTACGCAAATTTTGCTGTGTTGTATCATTTTTTGTATACCATTTTTATGAGTGTGCCTATTATTGAACCATGTTGGACCATATATAGGTACGAGAGGTCACTCTTTTGATGACAATTTGCCCCCTATTTTCAAGAATTATAAACATAAATTCTGCTTTAATTTGGAGGGGAATAAATGTTGAGGAATCTAAACTAAATCTTCATTGATTTTCTATATATATAATTCATTTTTATATTATGGGTGTGCCTATTATTGAACCACATGTTGGGCAATATCATATAGGTACGAGGTCACACTTTTAATGACAATTTACCCCCTATTCTCAAGAATTATAAACATGAATTCTGCTTTAATTTGGAGGGGAATAAATGTTGAGGAATCTAAACTAAATCTTCATTGATTTTATATATATATATATATATATATATATATATATAGGGAAAAGTATTTCTCCAGTCACTGGAGATAGAGTTATCTCCAATGACCCAAAAACTACGTCGTTTTGAATTAATGAATAGCGTGTTAGTAATTTTAGGTGAATTAATGAAGGGTGTTTCGGTAAAATTTATATGATTAAAAAGTAAACAAAATTACAGAAACTCCCTTCATTAATTCAAAACGACGTAGTTTTGGGGTCACTGTAGATAACTCTATCTCTAGTGACTGGAGAAATCATTTACCCATATATATAAACTAAGTTTTTACCAACTTAACTTGGTGCATACTTTTTGTTGATGATATAGTTTTTCCTGGTTGAGTCAAGAGAGAAGAGACCAACTCTATATTTGAGTTATGGAAAAGGGGCATAGAGTGGAAGGGATTTTGTCTAAGTAGGAGTAAGACTAAGTATATGCATTATAGTTTTGCTAAGATATATTTCCTCTGATTCTTATTATAAGGTACCAATAAGTGTATTTGATCCTTTTTTATAAGGCACTTACTTGTTTCTAAAGAGCATTAAATATTTTTTCTATGTATGCCCATAATTAATAAGGGTAGTGGGTGAGAGTAATCATTAATATAATATTAGAGTTTAGTGCAATTAGTAGAGGTAATATTGGAAATTACTTACATTTTAGGACAAATTTAACTGTTTTGATTGATTTGTGAAAATTGTTAATTGGTGTCTTATAATAAAGACTAGAGAGAGTAAGTTTGTGATTGTTTGGAATAACGATTGAAGCTTTTAAAGGCAGTTTTTCAATCGTGATTTACAGTAAAAGAGGTAAGTATGTGAGAAAAGTTTTATCTTAATTTACGTGAATAAACATTTTTGGAGATGCCAAACATAGAAGCTTAAATTGGGGGATCAAAGCATCCCCTCAATTGACAAAGTTTGAATATATTTGGGATCAATTTTACAAAAAGATGCTGAAATTGATGGATATATAATATCATAGAATTTTCAAGCTAGGTGGTTTACATAGATAAAAGATGACAGGGTTATTTGTGATTAGAAAATAACTAATAAAATAAAAGGGAAGTTTTATCATGTTATAAAACTGTGATGCTATGTGATTTTTTTTTTAAAAAAAAAATAAATCCCCACACCCACACACAAACACGTACGATATTTCCTTTATTGTCTCAAAGTAGTATCCTTTTGGTGATTCATCCCCCTACCCTCAACAATCATTCTTCTATCAAACTCTCATTTATCGTCTTACCATGCTTGACATAAATTGTCTGTGCTGTATCATTTCATTTTTTTGCCCCCCCCCCCCCCCTTCTCCTCCGATTGAGAGTTGAAGCTCGCAGCTGAACGCACCACCCAACAGCATCATTAATATTTTGTAGTGCAGTGGGACTTTGAATTTTTGTTATTGGGAATACATTACAGGCAATTTCAATTTGATTTGATTGAAGTTGGACTTTTATACAGCAATTGAAGAAAAGGAATATTTTCCATTCGGTTTATAGAGAGTAGTTTAATTTGCCAGCATTGTCCACTGGATTATGAGCCATATTTCAATATTAAGGTTTCAAATGTAATTCTAACATAATGCTCTTTGTTTTAAGGGCAAATGGATATCAATATTCTTTTTTTATAACTTTTCAAGCCACCCCATATGTGGTTCTTTTTTAACAGGGTGAGAATCAAACTTCAATCCGCTCACCGTGTAATCTAGTTAGTCTTCACTTTATAATTTAGTTGGTCTATCACGAGATTGAGTGGTAGGAATCAGGAGCTGACTCCAAATCCTATACTCAAAGCCCATGATCCCTCTTGCAAGACATTAGAAGTCCAATGACACGTTCAAGGATCAAAAGTATGAAGGAGGCTATACAAGTTTTGATAGAAGACACATTTAAGATGGATGCCCCATCCAAAGATGTAGAAACAAAGTGGTGGGATATGGGATAAGGAATATCTAGGGTTATTCTTTAGAATTATTAAATAAGGATATCTTAACCATATTTGAATTTGAATTTTAAATTTAGGGTTTATATTTGAGTTTTGATTTTTGATTTTATTATTTCTATAGCTCTATAAATAGAACTTAGGGTTTCAATTGTAAGTAGCTTTGGATTGATTGATTGAATAAAGACTCATTTTCCTTCTGAGTACTCTTTCCTCTCTCCATTCGTCTGATTTCCCCCTTCTTCTTGCTATCTTCCCTCTTCTAGTCTCCCTCTCCTCTCCTTTCCCCCAACCTGTTTCACATTAATTTTGGAATCACACTACTACAAAAAAGCTATTTAACGTCCTATTTTTCCCCCTTTCGGCGTCCTTTTCTGTAGGGACGTCTATTTATTGTTTTTTTTAAAAAAAAAAAAAAAGCCCCAGATCGATCTCCAGTCTCCACCCACTGCTATCATTCCCTTCGATTTGGATCAGAAAATGGTGAATATTGCATAAAACAAAAAGAGGGAGAGAGCATTCACATTCCAGATCACACATTCCAAATATATATAAACACACATTGGAGAAGGAAGAAGCACACATTACATTCCAGATCCACAAATTCCAAATATATATAAACAACCAAAAATCAAAATCATCCTAAAACAAAGAAATAAAAAAGTTTCAGAGAAGGAAGAAATCACATTTAATCTTATGTAGAAATTGCAGATTGAAGAAACTAAAGTTTCAGAGGCAGATCGAAGAGCTATACTGTGCAGATCGAAGTTGAGATGGTGATTGATCTAAGGGATGACGGCGAGGGACGGCGGGGGAGGGATGGACAGCGAGGAAGGTGAGAGAGATGTAGTGAAGAAGCTAAGGCAAGAGAGGAGAGGATCCGGTGAATTTGATCGAAGGTGTGCAAAGATAAAGAAGAAAGAAGAAAGAAGAAAGAAAAAAGAAAAAAGAGGAAAGAGGAAAGGAGATCACGTGGTGGTGCAGAAGAAAGAAGAAAGAAAAAAGAAAAAAGAGGAAAGGATCACGTGGTGGTGCAAGTACGGTGGGTGCAGGCAGGCATTTATTAATTCAAATGGTAGGTGGAATTTTGAATGTGTTTTGACGTCTAATATTTAAACTTAGACGTTGAAGTGTCTACTTTTGACGTCTAATTATAAAACTTAGACGTCAAAAGTGTTGCTTTTGGCGCCAGGACTTCATATTTTTGGCGCTAAGGTTCACTTTTAGCGTCTAAATATGGAACTTAGACGCAAAAAGTATTACTTTTGGCGTCTAATTATAATACTTAGACGCCAAAAGTCAACTTTTCTTACATATATTTACAAAAATGCCACCGCTTTTTTTTTTTTTTTTTTACTTCCTATTTTTAGAATAGGACGCGAATTAGGGACGCAAAAACCATATTTTGTAGTAGTGTCAAAGCCAAGGTTGCCAACTTTCGCATACTCAATCTTTAATACTCATTAGTCCTCATCTCTTCGCATAACCAAACACGCCAAACCCTTCCTTCTGCGCGAGTCTGCAAGTAGGTTCCCCTCTTTCCATCGTATTAACGCCTGAAGACCGATCATACCTCCACAATGACTATCCTCTCCGGTACCAATGCGGTCAGACCTCAAAAGTTTCACGGAAAACGACGTGATCTTCTGTCAACATTCCCCTTTCTAACCCGTCACAACAAATCTCGAATCCAGTCAGCTACCGGTGTCATACCATGGCACCATCGCCACCGTTTGAATCGGGTTGGAGAATGCTAACCACCCGTCTAAAGATCGCCGCCGATGATAGCCAAACGTGCTTGCATGCACAGGATGAAGTCCCTGTAAGGGCACATATGTGCTAGCGTTCCTTGTTTGACATGTTTTGAATTCATTATCCTATTAATTTAAATTTTGTTATAAAAAAAATTGATTTTTTTTTTTAAAAAACAACAACAAAAGGGGGAGAGAAGAGAGTTTATATGCTATTTAGTTTCAGGTATGAATTATGGAAGATGCACATTTGCAGGCAATCACTATAGATATGTCGATTCACATCGATATAATTATGGAAGATTTACAACGAATTTTGGATTGGTTTTTGTTGCATTGGGAAGTAGACGGATAAGTCATTTTCTAAGTTTGAAGTTAAAATGAATTGATCACTAGCAACTATCACTCCAATGATGTGAAAGTAATGCATATTACTTCCAGTGCCACTTCTAGTGTTGCACTGTTCAAATTTGAAGATCACTCAAGTGAGGTTCCAAATTGGCATCACCGCTACATCACCATGGGGATCTTAGAAAGTGATGCACTATTCCCTTTGCAAATTCTAAGAGATCAATCGAGTGAGCACTTGAGTGACCAATCAAATTGACATCACTATTACATCACCATGGTGATCCCAGAGAGTGATGCATTGTTACCTTAAAAAATTTTAGGAGATCACTTGAGTTAGCACTCGAGTAATTGTTAGTATTTAGGTGTCCTGGAGACAATCCGTAAGGACAGATCAACACTATTTCTACGTTGTAGTATTTCAATATTGAAAAATGAGCACGTTCTATCTTTATTATATTTATGTCTCACCTTTATTTTAAGGTAAATATGTGTTTGAAGATAAAAGCACTAAGAATAGAACATGTGTTAATCTTGAGGATCTATGATAGAGATCATGATCATGAGGACTCGAGAACACTGAATATCTATTGCCTAAAACTTGTTCCTAGTCTTGAATCACCAAAAAAGGGCATTGATGATCTTAATAAGACTAGTATGACATCATCTACATGTATAAGATACAAGGTAGGGATCTTATGGAATACAAGCATGGTGATGCCTTAGCTGATGTCTTGGGTAGATCTGTTGGAGAATAGATAGCACCGAACAGACTTGCCAAGAAACTCCACAAAGATTAATTGTAGAGAGTATCGTTAGATATGTAAAGTCTTTCATCGTTTGGTAGTGCGGATCGTCTTGGACTTAATTAAGGATGTTATCGAATACTATATTCTAGGGTCATACTTTGACTGTACAACTCTATCCACCTGAATAAGGGGAGAACATTGTACTATTGGATATAACTCAAATACATGAGTATAGATGGACATGCCGAGAGGACTCATAGTCCCTTATAAGGGATTAGTCATTCACAAGACTGGTTGAGCTTAGATAGCTTTTAATTAACTCGGGAGTCTGTGCGCACAGCAAGTGATCATGAAGAGTCATGATCCGTTATAGAGTTTAAATAAGAATATTCCAAATTATGTGAATTAGCTACATTTAGTCAATTAATAGAGATGATACTCTATCTTTGCTCTCGACTAAATGTGAATGACAATATGAGGGATGATGCATGTATGGTATCCAAATATGAAAGGTAGATTACTTGATCAACTCAATTAATTCTAGGGGCGCAGAGCATTGCTAGTGTTTTATGAGGTCATTAAATAAATTGGGCTCATTAAAAGAGTTTTAATTGGTTCAAGTTTATTTATATCAGTGACTAATTGGGCCTAATGGGTCACACATAAAGGTTATTCCTGATTGCTTGAAAATTAGCAAACTTGGGCCAATAATTGTTATTGGGTTTTATCAAGAGTAAATGTGTAATTGGGTTGGAGTAGGACTCCAAGCCCAATTAGGAGGATATTGGCGTCACATATATGGTCCCAGTGGGAAGTCAGTTTCTCCACAAAAAGATTTAAATGTGTTAGAAGACCCAACAGGGTCTTAGGCCAAGTTGAATTTTGAATTCAAATTTTGAATTCAAGTTTGAAATTTAAATTCAAAATGTTAGGTTATAAAATATAATTCTAAATTATCTAACACACACACACACACACACATATCCAATAAAGATTAAATGAGGGTAGGATAAATAATAAATAAAGATTGAATTAAAAATAATTTTGAATTTTAGTTTACACACACATATCCAATAAAGATTAAATGAGGGTAGGAGAAATAATAAATAAAGATTGAATTAAAAATAATTTTGAATTTTAGTTTAAGAGATAAATGTGATCCATCATCTTAAATTATTATTCAATCAATCAATCAATCAATCAATTAAGATATGAATGTGATTCATTGTCTTAAATTCAATCAATCAATCAAGATATGAATTTAATTCATTATGATTTGGATTTTCCAATTCAAGTTTGGATTGGGTCTTTCTTGTAAGCACTTAAATTAGGGTGAAACTCTTATAAAGTGTTGTTTTTTGGGTACCCATTTTCTTGTACGTTTTTTATAGAAAAAAAAAAAAACAAGACACCAATTTGATTGGTGTGCCACCAATTCAAGAAAAGGTAAGGTTCCAATTTTGTTCATCTTATCTTTAACCTAATTCTAAAAAACTCATCACCTTCTTAAAAAGAGAAAAACCCAAGGAAACCAAACCTCAACTTTGCCTTGGCCTAGCAAGCATCCAAGGAGTGAGAGGTTTCAAGAGAAAGAGTTCTCATTGCAATCGGAGGATAGTGATGTGGATCAACGTTAGAAGACATCAACAACATTGAAGTTTTCGAATGATCTAAAGTAATCATAATCTCTAATAGTCATTTTATCAAGTTATCATAATCCTCAATAGTTGTTTTAACGAGTAATCCTGAAACTCATGAATATCATAAATTGTTAAGAATACTCATGAGTACCGTAAAGAATTACGGATTAATGATTAATAACTAATTAGTATAATAAGTTAAGGTTAATAATTCATGAGGACCGTAAAGAGTTACGGAGTTTTGCAACGATTGAACAAATTTTTTTGTTTTTAACCTCATAAAACTTTACATGAAAGTCATATAATAAGCAAAATTAACCACCAATAATGACCTATCACCAGTGGGACTCTGGAAAGTTTTAATCACCGTCTCGAATTTCATGATTCTCTTCCAAACTTATATAAACCTTTATTCTACTTTTCCTAATCAAGTTTATATTAAGATTATAGGTGATTAAACATTGATTAGAGATCAATTGCCAAAAAGCTACTTTTTGTCAGAAATTTTCAATGGTTAGATTTTCAACGAGATCAATATGAACATGCCTTACGAATACTTCAATATCTCCAACGGTCATCAAACTACAACAACTATAAATAAAAAAAGCATTCAAAACTGAAGAAGAGAGAGCTTATGCCTTCACCGTCAATATGCCAAAACTCTCCAACTCATATATTCTCTATCTCTCAATGCTTATATAATTTACTTTATAGAGTGATTATTTGTATTGTGTTTCAGTGTTCATTTTATTTACTTCTAAGAGAGAAGATCGATTGTAATCTACTATTATCAAGAGAGGTTGTATCCTTACGATGTGTAAGGGAGAGTGCTTGCCTCGGTGAGAGAATTTTAAAAGACTTCACTGAAGATGAAATATCACCTAGAGGGGGGCGAATAGGTGATCTCAAAAATCTTTTTCGCAAGACCCACACAGATACAAGCAAGCAAAGACAAACAAGAAATAGACACGAGGCAATTTATACTAGTTCGGTCTAATACTTTGACCTACTTTCAGTCCCCAAGCACACCTGTAATACCCGGATATTTATCTGGAATATTATAAATAAAAGTTGGATATTTCTGATAAGTGAAATTTCAATCTCCGATCTTGTATAATTATAGTCTATTTTCTAAGTAGAATTTCTGCAAGAAATTAGGGAGTTTAAGGGCCAAAGTGCCAAAATGACCAAAATGCCCCTAAGGGACATAAATAACTTAGGAAATTATGGAAAAATACCAAAAGTTAGTAAAGTGACCAAGTAAATTAGGAGAGTATATTATCTCTAATTATTGTAATTTAATAAATTATGAACTTAGAGGAATTGTACAAGAATGTGCAAAAGGTAATAAAGGACCAAAATACCCTTGCAATTATGGATTAATGCAATGGGCATGGAAATTCTAGTGTTAAAGCAAAAGTTTGAAGATAAAGGAGTGTCTTAATTAAGAAAATTACCAACAAGTGATAATAGAATAATTAAGTAATATTGGGCTAATTACTTAAGTGTAAACAAAGGAAATTAAGAGATAATTGTGTAAAGCTCAAAAATTGGTGGTAATTGGCTTAAAATTAGTAAAAATATATTTACTAATTAATTGGAAATTTTGGAGAAAAATAGTTGAGTTTAGGTATTTTTAAGCCTAAATACAAGAATGGACCAATTAGGTAATTTTGTGGAATTTTTGGAAAAATTAAATAAATAAATAATTAAATAATTAATTAAATAAAAATTAATATTTATTAAATAAAAAATGGGCCAGCCGAAAATGGACCCAAGAAAAAGAGAAAATAAATGAAAAATGAAATGAGAAAATATTTATGCAAGTGGACATATTATATTATTATAATTAATTAAAGCAAAAATATGTGAATAGTAATATTTAAGTTAGGAAACGGACCCTATCTAGAGATCTAGGAATGGGATTATCAATATCAAAGTAGATTATTGATCGCTGGAATTTTACCTTCCATTAGACTCTTCCTAAGTTAATTCCGAGCAAGTTTGTGCATTTTCCTAATAAAACAAAATAGGGAAAAATGCATATAGGCATAATTTGGGAAAGAGGAAAATAAATTCTAACTCAACATTTAGGAATGGGTTTGAATTTATTTAGACATATTTGGAATCAGTGAATTATTTCGAAGAGATTGATATCTCCGAAAACGAATTCCGACACCGGACGCGATCGGACACGTTTTTCGAGAAAACTTCAACTGGACTGTTGGAAGCCTATATGGAATCAAAATAAAGGTTAACTTGGACATTTCTACTAAGTGAGAACATGTTTTCGAGTTGTAAATCCAGAATTTTGTGAATTCTCCGAAATCACGCGAATCGGAGCACCGATCGGGGAAAACGGTTATACTGGGCATAAAGTGAGCTAAGTCACCACTTTTGGGCCAATGAGGGCTGCCACATCAGCCCTAGGGTTCGGCCAAGTGTGTGTGTGTAGAAGAAGTGGCTTCTTGAACAAGTTGCATTAATGGGTTATTACAACTTGATTTTCCAAACAAAGCCTTGAATTTGCCAAACAAGGCCCTTGTTTTTTTCCTATAAATACCCCCCCCTCCTTCATAATTCTCACACCTTTTCTTCCTTCTCTTGGCCGAAATTTTTGGTTGAGAAAGAAGAGAAAGGAGCCTGGGGAATTGTGCGCAAATAAGCCCCAGTAGAATTGTCAGGAAAGTCTTCAACGGGTAAGTCTTTCGGTCTTTAGTTTTTAGTTTAGTAGTTAGTAGAATTGTTAGTTAAATTTAGAAAGTAGGTGACAAGATTCCTACAAATGTTTTAGAGCCTTGTTTGCGTTGAAAAATATGCAGAGGTGTAAACATAGTAGGGATCGAGTCATTTGAAAAGTTGTAGTTTTTATAGCTCTATTAAAGGATAGGGGTAGTAATAGCCTTTAAATTTTGAGTATGATTGGGTATCATATGGGAGGGCTATTTTAGTCTTTATTTTCGAAAATCATAAATGCGTCGAAGTTCTGGCGAAATTTTGGGAAGAAAATAGCCTACGTAGCTGGCGCCCGCGAAATTCCGCCAAGTAGGGGTATAGGCAAAATGGTAATTTTTACCTAAAATGCCGCTTATAATGTCAAATTACTAATGGAAGTGACATTATTCTCATAGGATATCCGAAATCCTAATTTGTTGCCGTTACTGTCCAACGTGCATTGTCGGACAAACCGTTTTCCGTCGAAAGTACGATTCCGCCGAAACAACTACGTACATCAAACGAAGGTACGGACGCGTCGTAACACTAATCCTATAGCTCTCATATACATATATGTCATAGATACGTTCATATACCGGGGCTCGCTTAGGGTCGCCGCTTTACAAACCTTGTACGGGTTATAAGACATGATAATACCGCTTTGAGTTTTCCTAGCGCTGAGGACACGTGTTCGTGGCACAGAGTAATGTGCAGGCTATATATGTGTAGGACTTTACATACTGCTTTATGCTTATGTACTGTCTGTGTCACAATGTTGTTGTGTAGGACTTTACGTACTGCTTTATGCTTATGTACTGTCTGTGTCACAATGTTGTTGTGTAGGACCTTACATATTTGCTTCATGCTTATGTTCTGTCTGTGTCACACTTCTGAGATGTTCTTTGTTATGTCATGAATATCTCGTTGTCTATATACTGTTTTATTTGAGCATAAGGTTAACTGATTACACGAGATTGTAATCAATACTTTATTACACTATGGTTCATGTTATATTATGATCAGTTACTCTTACGCTCCATTGCTCATCTCTGATTGATTGCAAAAAAAAAAAAAATTTCCGCTTTAGAAAATGGGATGTTACACTTTATGGTATCAGAGCTAGTTAAGTTAACCATGATCGGGGGTTCTCACAGTGTGATCTGTGACGAAGCATTGGCTCTTACCCCGACATGGCCAGTGAGCGTGTTTAACTATGTTACCACGAACGGTTTGGTGCCGAAGGCAAGGCTAGTCTACGTGGGTGTGCCAATCAGTCACTGCTAACCCGTGAGGCCCCCATGGTAGACACTTACCTGGCCATTCTGTTCGGATAACGGAGTTAGATTCTTAGGTCTTTTAAACTTTGAGCATTTTTTGAAAATGAGTACTGATATGACACTGGTGTAATAGGTAGTGATGGACGGAAACGAACATTCGTAGATCTTCTATCCCGGAATAATAGGGACGTAACGCGCGTAGATCCGTAATTCCGAGAGACGGCGGGACGAAGACGAAACCCCGATATTTCTAATGACCCCAAACCGAAATATGATCCCGACTTAGGGTAGAGTCAATGGCTAGTATGCCCTTAGAACCGAGAAACCCGTTGGCTCGCATCATTCATCCGATGACGACAACGTGGGATATACAATGTAACCACCGGTCATAAACCGGTTGGGCGATGTAGTATACGTTAGCATGTACATTACATCTAATATGAAAATATATATGACTTGATGCCATGTGTTGTGTTATTGTTCTAACACTTATCCGTTAATTGATATAAAGGAAAAGTTAAACATGGCCATCATAAGAGGTGCCGTGCACCAAGAGGTAGGGGCCGAGGCAGAGGCCGAGGTCGAGCGCAGCAGAGCGGCCTCAAAGGGACGCAATACCCGAACCAGGGAGCCCTGCTGGTCAACCCATTCCTCGGTAGGAGACAACTTCGACTACCCCGAAATCCAAGATATTGATAATGAGATAGCCAGGTCCCGAAGACTATCACTATGTCCCGAATGATAATAGGGCACCGACACGCTTGTTAGAGTCCTATTACATGCAAGCCGAGGACTACACCTAACTGCTGAGGAAAAGTACCTAATGTTCTTAAGCCTAGTTAAAAATTTCCAAGCCGTTTATGGCCGTTATATAGCCGAGGATTGGATCGGATCCATCCCGTACTATTTTCCCCAAACCCGTCTCTCGGGCAAGATTAATAAATGAGCCGTTAGATGAAGGACCCATCCGGGGTGTCCGTATCTATCTTCGTTATCTGAAGTGTATGGTTCGCCAACACATGTAGCCGGGGATCGCAGTTGAAGAGAGGCGTGGAAGGACTAGTAGAAGCTAGTATAGTATAGGGCGTATCTAGAAAACCCGAGGGGTTGTAAAGTACGTTGGAATAAAACCTTGTAACATATTTTGGCTTGTACTAGGATATGACCGACGGTTAGGTCAATACGTTTGTACAAATATCATAATAAGAATATATATATTTTAACTTGGTACCAATCCTTGTGCAAATAGTTTAGGATTGCATGCCTATAGATTACGCTTTGACCTTGTAGTATCTACACCGCTTGGTGTAAAATCCTTAGCTTCTGATGCATGTATGAATTGTACTGCTAATATGGATGGACGAGTTTCTAAAGTGGACCTTATCCGTCTACCTCTTCACGGCATCGACGTCATACTCTGGCCTAAATTGGTCGACGGCCAACGGTGCGATGATCGGCGTGGCAAGAAGAAGATATCATTTCCTGAGAAAAAGTTGAAGTGAGCTGAACTTTCTCTCCGCTACGTGCCGATCGATGTGTGAAGCAAGGATGCCATGCCTACATGGTATTCTTTTTGTCAAAGCGAAGCCGACCTTTCACTCCGTGATATCCTGTGGTGAATGAATTTTCGATGTATTTCCGGAGGATCTCACCGAGTTACCTCCTATCCGAGAAGTGGAGTTCAATATTGACTTGATGCCTGGCACAGGTCAATATCAAAGGCGCCGTATCGTATGGCTCCTAACGAGATGCAGGAGTTGAAGAAGCAAATGGAAGAGCTTTTGAAGAAAGGGTTCATTCGACCCAGTGTATCACCAGTGGGGAGCCCCGGTGTTGTTTGTAAAGAAGAAGGATGGAAGCTTCCGACTCGCATTGACTACCGTGAATTGAACAAAGTAACGGCCAAAAACAAGTATCCACTTCCCGGATTGATGATCTTTTGGATCGCTTATCCGGTTCCACCATGTCTTCTCCAAAATTGATCTACGTTCGGGATATCATCGGTTGCGAGTTAAAGATGGTGATATTTCCAAGACAGCTTTCGAACTGTGCACGGCATTATGAATTCCTTGTGATGCCCATCGGATTAACAAATGCACCTGCGGTATTCATGGATTACATGAACCGTATCTTCCGACAACACCTAGACCAGTTTGTGGTGGTGTTTATTGATGACATTCTCATCTATTCCAAGAGCAAAGAAGAGCACGAAGAACATCTGCGAAAGGTGTTGAGCATACTCGGGAGAAGCAACTCTATGCTAAACCGAGCAAATGCGAATTTTGGCCGCCTAAGTGAAATTTCGGGCCATGTTATATCTAGCGACGGAGTTGCGGTTGATCCAAGCAAGGTAGATGCGGTTACGGGTGGAAACGGCCGAGACCGTGACCGAGATCCGTAGTTTTCTTGGTCGGCGGGATACTACCGCAGATTTATACGGGATTTCTCGCGTCTAGCCCTTCCATTGACAAAGCTTACGAGGAAGAATCAACCCTTTGTATGGGAGATGATCGTGAGGAGAGCTTTAAACCGAGAGAGATTGACTACAAAGACACCAGTGTTAATCATCCCAGATCCAGATGAAAAGTATGTTGTTTACAGTGATGCCAGTGGGCAAGGGTTGGGATGTGTCCTGATGCAACAGGGCAGAGTGGTGGCTTATGCCTCTCGTCAGCTGAAGCCTCACGAGTTAAACTATCCTACACACGATCTAGAGCTGGCGGCTATCGTGTTCGCTTTGAAGATATGGAGGCATTACTTGTACGGTGTAACCGTAGAAGTGTATTGTGATCACAAGAGTTTGAAATACTTGTTCGATCAACGAGAACTCAACATGAGACAACGTCGTTGGATGGAGTCGATTAAAGACTACACCACGGAGATCAAGTATCATCCGGTAAAGCAAATGTCGTTGCCGATGCTCTTAGCAGAAGACGGTGCAGCAGTGGCATATATGATGATACAAGAACGAAATTGCCGGAAGATTTCGTGAGATCCGAATCTATCCAATCAAGTCTCGCATGGGTCTTCATGCACCGGTGATGCCTATCTTGCAACTCTTCTTGTTAGTCAAGGGAGTATGATCCGAGAGATGAAGTTGAGAAAGCTCAGCAAGCAAGATGATTGGGCAAAAGAGATACGTGAGAAAATCTCTAGGTGAGACCCAAGACCATGACCTATCACTTAGTGGTTTGGTCAGGTACAAGAAGCGAATCTATGTACCGCCAGTTGATGAATTAAGGCGGAAGATAATGGATGAGGCTCACAAGAGTAAATATACTCTACATCCAGGCATGGTCAAGATGTACCAGAGTATGAAGTCCGAACTTTGGTGGCCCGAAATGAAGAAAGACGTTATAGAGTACGTGGCCAAGTGCTTGACCTGTCAGAAGGTGAAGATTGAACACCGTCGACCCCCGGTCTTTTGCAAGGACTAGAGTCGTAGGAATGGAAATGGGAGAACATAACCATGGATTTTGTGGTAGGTCTGCCCAAAATCAGAATCATGATACGATTTGGGTAGTTGTTGACAGATTAACCAAGTCAAGACACTTCATTCCCATCAAGCATCCACTATTCTCCGAACGATCATGGGATTTATATCAAAGAGATAGTGAGATTGCATGGTATTCCTAAGAGCATTGTCTCTGATCGGGACACGCGTTTCAAATCCCGTTTCTGGAAAGCGTTACACGAAGGTATGGGGACTAAGATGAGGTTCAGTTCGGCTTATCACCCTCAAACTGACGGTCAATCTGAAAGGACGATTCAGACGCTGGAGGATATGTCGCGAGCATGTGACCTTGATTTCAAAGGAAGTTGGGATCAACATCTTTCGCTAGCAGAGTTTGCATATAACAACAATTATCATGCTAGTATACAAATGGCCCCGTTCGAGGCATTGTACGGGCGGAAGTGTCAATCACCATTGTGCTGGATGATTCATCCGAAAAGCAATTACTTGGGCGGATATGCTTGAACAAACCTCCGAGCAGATCGCGTTGATCAAGAAGAGACTCCTAGCCGCACATAGTAGACGAGAAGAGCTATGCGGACAAAAGGAGGAGACCCTTAACGTTCTACGTCGGCGACCATGTATTCCTAAAGTTATCTCCAAGAATCGGTGTCGGCGTAACGCTTAAGAGGAAGAAACCGAGTCCACGATACGTAGGACCCTTTGAGATTTTGGCGAAGCGTGGAGAAGTAGCTTATCGATAGCTTTACCCCGAACCTCGAGTAATCTTCACGACGTTTTCCACGTGTCACAACTGAAGAAATACCAACCAGACCAAGGTCATGTCATTGAGTACGAAGACGTTGAAGTACGGCATGATAATACCTTCATAGTTGAGCCAGAACAAATCATTGATCATAAGGAGAAACGGCTCAGAAATAAGACTATTCTGATAGTGAAGGTGGTCTGGAAGGGTTTAACACCCGAAGAGGCAACTTGGGAAACCGAGAGTGACATGAAGGAAAAGTACCCGAGTTCATGGCCCGAAGTTTAGTTAGTATAGATTAAATTTCGAGGCGAAATTTTGTGTAAGGGGAGAAATGTAATACCTTGATATTTATACGGAATATTATAAATAAAAGTTGGATTGATAAGTGAAATTTCAATCTCCGATCTTGTATAATTATAGTCTATTTTCTAAGTAGAATTTCTGCAAGAAATTAGGGAGTTTAAGGGCCAAAGTGCCAAAATGACCAAAATGCCCCTAAGGGACATAAATAACTTAGGAAATTATGGAAAAATACCAAAAGTTAGTAAAGTGACCAAGTAAATTAGGAGAGTATATTATCTCTAATTATTGTAATTTAATAAATTATGAACTTAGAGGAATTGTACAAGAATGTGCAAAAGGTAATAAAGGACCAAAATACCCTTGCAATTATGGATTAATGCAATGGGCATGGAAATTCTAGTGTTAAAGCAAAAGTTTGAAGATAAAGGAGTGTCTTAATTAAGAAAATTACCAACAAGTGATAATAGAATAATTAAGTAATATTGGGCTAATTACTTAAGTGTAAACAAAGGAAATTAAGAGATAATTGTGTAAAGCTCAAAAATTGGTGGTAATTGGCTTAAAATTAGTAAAAATATATTTACTAATTAATTGGAAATTTTGGAGAAAAATAGTTGAGTTTAGGTATTTTTAAGCCTAAATACAAGAATGGACCAATTAGGTAATTTTGTGGAATTTTTGGAAAAATTAAATAAATAAATAATTAAATAATTAATTAAATAAAAATTAATATTTATTAAATAAAAAATGGGCCAGCCGAAAATGGACCCAAGAAAAGAGAAAAATAAATGAAAAATGAAATGAGAAAATATTTATGCAAGTGGACATATTATATTATTATAATTAATTAAAGCAAAAATATGTGAATAGTAATATTTAAGTTAGGAAACGGACCCTATCTAGAGATCTAGGAATGGGATTATCAATATCAAAGTAGATTATTGATCGCTGGAATTTTACCTTCCATTAGACTCTTCCTAAGTTAATTCCGAGGTCGTTTGTGCATTTTCCTAATAAAACAAAATAGGAAAAATGCATATAGGCATAATTTTGGAAAAGAGGAAAATAAATTCTAACTCAACATTTAGGAATGGGTTTGAATTTATTTAGACATATTTGGAATCGGTGAATTATTTCAAGAGATTGATATCTCCGAAACGAATTCGACACCGACGCGATCGGACACGTTTTCGAGAAAACTTCAACCGGACTCGTTGGAAGCCTATATGGAATCAAAATAAAGGTTAACTTGGACATTTCTACTAAGTGAGAACATGTTTTCGAGTTGTAAATCCAGAATTTTGTGAATTCTCCGAAATCACGCGAATCGGGTACCGATCGGGGAAAACGGTTATACCGGCATAAAGTGAGCTAAGTCACCACTTTTGGGCCAATGAGGGGCTGCCACATCAGCCCTAGGGTTCGCCAAGAGTGTGTGTGTGTAGAAGAAGTGGCTTCTTGAACAAGTTGCATTAATGGGTTATTACAACTTGATTTTCCAAACAAAGCCTTGAATTTGCCAAACAAGGCCCTTGTTTTTTTCCTATAAATACCCCCTCCTTCATAATTCTCACACCTTTTCTTCCTTCTCTTGGCCGAAATTTTTGGTTGAGAAAGAAGAGAAAGGAGCTCTGGGGAATTGTGCAAATAAGCCCTCGTAGAATTGTCCTAAAGTCTTCAACGGGTAAGTCTTTCGGTCTTTAGTTTTTAGTTTAGTAGTTAGTAGAATTGTTAGTTAAATTTAGAAAGTAGGTGACAAGATTCCTACAAATGTTTTAGAGCCTTGTTTGCGTTGAAAAATATGCAGAGGTGTAAACATAGTAGGATCGAGTCGAAAAGTTGTAGTTTTTATAGCTCTATTAAAGGATAGGGGTAGTAATAGCCTTTAAATTTTGAGTATGATTGGGTATCATATGGGAGGGCTATTTTAGTCTTTATTTTCGAAAATCATAAATGCGTCGAAGTTCTGGCGAAATTTTGGGAAGAAAATAGCCTACGTAGGTAAGCGCGCGCGAAATTCCGCCAAGTAGGGTATAGGGGCAAAATGGTAATTTTTACCTAAAATGCCGCTTATAATGTCAAATTACTAATGGAAGTGACATTATTCTCATAGGATATCCGAAATCCTAATTTGTTGCCGTTACGCCGTCCAACGTGCCATTTCGGACAAACCGCTTTTCCGTCGAAAGTACGCTTCCGCGAAACAACTACGTACATCAAACGAAGGTACGGACGCGCATCGTAACACTAATCCTATAGCTCTCATATACATATATGTCATAGATACGTTCATATACCGGGCTCGCTAGTGGTCGCCGCTTTACAAACAAATTTTGTACGTTATAAGACATGATAATACCGCTTTGAGTTTTCCTAGCGCCGAGGACACGTGTTCGTGGCACGAGTAATGTGCAGGCTATATATGTGTAGGACTTTACATACCGCTTTATGCTTATGTACCTGTCTCGTGTCACAATGTTGTTGTGTAGGACTTTACGTATCGCTTTATGCTTATGTACTCGTCTCGTGTCACAATGTTGTTGTGTAGACCTTACATATTTGCTTCATGCTTATGTTCTCGTCTCGTGTCACACTTCGATGAGATGTTGCCGTTATGTCATGAATATCTCGTTGTCTATATACTGTTTTATTTGAGCATAAGGTTAACTGCTACCCGAGATTCAATGCGTAAATTGAATCTCACTGTAGCTTCGTGGTCCTGAGGACCGCGAATTGATGTCCGGGAAAGCAGCAGGAGTGACTTGCGGAAGAAGTCATCTTTATCTTATCGCTTTCTTTTCCTTTCGTCGATTACTTTCCGAACCTTAGGATCACCGTAATCAATACTTTATTACACTATGGTTCATGTTATATTATGATCAGTTACTCTTACGCTCCATTGCTCATCTCTGATTGATTGCAAAAAAAAAAAAATTTCCGCTTTAGAAAATGGGATGTTACAACACCTTGAGATTTCCACTAACTCTTCAAATGAACACAATTACACACACTGTATAGGACGATCCTTTCACTCTCGGACTCGCTCCCCTTACAAATTGTAATTGTACACCCACACTTAAGGTTCCACAACCTTAAGATTTGACAACTAAGATAATCAAATAGTGTTTAGCTCCTCACTGAGTAAATGTATGATAATCACAAAAGTACAAAAATATCCGAAGATATTAAGAAAGTTTAATGAAACAGTAGGTAGTAGTTGAGACTAATTGAATGTACAAAGTTTCGGTAAAGTGACGGAATTGAATGCAATGAGCTTCTATAGCATTCTCCATTAATGTCGTTGTGAAGCTTTGTAAACTAGCCGTTGTGACTCTTCGTAAGTCCGTTAGGCACATATGATTTCCGTTTAGCATATTCGACCGTTGCTTCATTTAATGCTTCGTCGTCGATTGTACTTGTGCAGAGGTTGACTCAGAGAGATAGATGGAATAAATATGCCTCGAAGGGATGTTCTCGTCTGTCACAGCTTTAATTCCGATTGTTTCTCTGAGTAGCATTTAATGCGTCTGCCACGTTGGATTTGCTTTTCGCTCAAATTCAAATATAACAATGTTAACCAACTAAAACTCAATCAAAGAAATGATTAGAAATGATATAAGGGAGTTTGGAGATATTTAAACATGATTTAGGCAGTAACCCATGAATTTCCAGAAGTGTTTAGATATGCGTGAGTTAACGTGTAAATTCCAAGAAGAGCATTCTCGAGAATTGATCATTCATTCTCGAGAATCATGTTCAAGTAAGTGAGTTACAGAGAGCTAGACTTTAGATACTTCTCGAGAATTGATTGTATGGTTCTCGAGAATCATATGTTCAGAGGACTTATCGTGAAGAGTTGTAATGACTATTCTCGAGAATTGAGTTTCCATTCCCGAGAATGACACGGTGATGGTTTTTCGCAGATGTCAAGCATTCTCGAGAACAGCTCATTCCCGATAATTATATTGTCACTCTCGAGAATGGCCTTGCTGAAGGCAATTCAGTCAGTGAATAGTCACTGAGAATTCTCAAGAATAATTTAATCCATTCTCGAGAATCGTTTGCCTATTCTCGAGAATCAATGGTATGATTAGAAGGTAAACACTGTATTCATTCTCGAGAGCTATTTGTCAATACTCGAGAACTAGAACTGAATATAATGAAGCGACAATGCTTAATTCTCGAGAATTAAACCTTAAGGACGCAAGGTACCCCTGCTTTTTCAGGGTAAGAAGAGGTAGAGAAAATGCCTCGAGCCAATGTTCGCGTACCAGGCGCTACGGCGCTGAAGTAACCCATGCCATACTCCCAGGAAAAGCTCAAACGACCTTCAACAAAAGGGTACCTGTACCTGAAACCGACACAGGTGGGTAGGTAGAGAATCGAGAATCATGACAACATACTTGTGAGTACTTGTTTTATTTTGGCATGCCATTCTCGAGAATCATTTGGGCATTCTCGAGAATGATTACTTGAAATACTCAAATACTGAATTGGTTTTCCTCTTGATTCATTAACATCACTTTCTAGTTTAGATTTGAAAAACCTTAAATCTTTAATATTGTTATCATCAAAACACAAAGGAGCTAACATTCACAAGTGCCCATATCAAACTTGTGGGATTGTAGTGGTTCTCAAGTACCCTATTCAAACTTGAGAGAGATAGTGGATTAAAATCTCAGGAGTCTGGGGACTGAACGTAGGTCATCATGGATTGAACCGAATCAAGATAAATCAGTTTCTATACTTTCTTCCCTTACCTCTTATATTTCTAGCATATCTGACTTGATTAATTGATTGTGGATTTTATACTTATTGTCACTATTAGTGATTGAGCTAGTTGTGGACTCTTTAGTTGATCACTTGAGTGATATATTTTGAAAAATCTTTTCACCACAACAGCTACAGGAAGTGATCAGGTATCTTCATTGAAGATCACTTGAATGACCACTCAAGTGATGCAATAATGCCTCATCACTTCCACTTCACTATAGTGATTCTAACAATGATCTTATTTTTGAAATATATTTTTCAAATAGGTTACTTGAGTTATATGTTCTAAATTTTATCACTTTCAAACCACCATATATAATGAAATTAGCAAATGACTAGTTTTTTAAAAAGAATTTCAAAATTCTTAAGTTTTTATCTTACACCCAATTCACTTCCCCCCTAAGTATCAGTTGGTTCTAATATTTTTGAGATTCTATAAGGTCACAATAATATATATATATATAACTTTTTTAAGATGTTAAATCTCAACCGAAAAACGGTTGATCTATCAATAAGATAAAGTAGAGGGAATTCGCTAGTAAAGAACAGTAGAGGGGCAATAGCCAAGGTGATAGGAGAGAATGAAAGGTAAAATAATAGAGGTCCCTTCATGTGTTCCTACTTTCTACTTTATATAATAACCGGACAAGTCCTTAAAGTTTATGCCTGCATATAGTTTTTAACTTAATAAGCAAGAATAACAGCAACAACAACCAACAACAAAGCTTACTTGAATGTCTCCGTCTCTCTAAATCAACAACAATAAACGATCCCCTCTGCCGTCGCTGGGACTCCTTTGGTAGGCGATCTCGTAAGTCCCCAGTAAGTGCTCATAGAGCCCGGCCGTGCCCTGGCCTTGGTGGGGGACTGATGTCGAACCCCTCCAAAACTTTTATGTATCAAAAAAAAAAAAAAACAACAATAAACGATTTTTCACTATTTTTTTTTTTTTAATATATGCCACTCCGACTTATATTCAATTTGAATCTTATCTTATTTAAATATCTCCAAATCACCTCAAACAATTTTTTAATTTTTTACTGTTTTCTTTTTAATATATATGTCACTCTAACTTTTCTGTATATATATTCATTTTGAATATTATCTTTTATTGTATAATCATATATTTATCTTAACATCATTATATAGGCTACCTCTACTTTATTCTCATATTGTCTCTTTAAAATGCAACAGTGATCACTACCTTTATAGTTTCACCTTTTTAAAAAAAAAAAATTACGAAAATGTATCTAGGGTGACCTATATCATTCTAATGTATAACTCAGCTTTTATGGTCTCTGGCATTCTAATATATATATATATATATATATGCTTATCTTATTCTTAATATAAGACTTATTTGTATAATTTATGGAGATTAATAAAGCTAAATAAATTACTTAATTATAACATATATGACTTGATCTTTCTAAAATATTTGTGTGGAGCATTAGATTATATATCAATTTATAAGTTAAATGAATTAGTTTAAAGAAAAATGATAAATACAAAAGATAACACAAAAAATTGTCTTACATTTAAGAACAACATTCACCCCCAAATTATGTCCTGCATTTAGAACCATCTCTTAATTGAACTTTCACTAAGAAATGTCTCAAACATTAACAATGTAATGTTTTGCCTTGTTTGATAAATATTTACTCTCTCTGGTCCTTAATATATAATATATTTAAGGAGTTGATCTTAATTTTAAATATAAGATGTAGTTTTTATATTTTTCAATTTTTCTTAATTTATCCCTATTGACGCTCCCTTAATAATAATCAAAGAGGAGAGGGAAGAAGGGAATTAATAAAGATGACTAAGGTGTTTTAAAAAATATATGTTATATTAACTAATTTAATTAACTTCATTAACCTAATTAAATCAAATAAATATGTTTTATATTAAGGATTAGAGAAGTATTTAATTAACTGGATTCAATTCATTGCTATGTATGGATAAAGTTTACACGTCTAAATAGTTTAAACAAGCGATCCAAGGCGTCTCTGAAAGATTCCAAACTGAAAAAGATGGTTCCTTTTCTGTCCCCTTAATGGGATTCCTATGCACCACGGATATATAATTTGCTCAGACTAACTCATACATCATTATTATATAAATTTTTTCCAAATATATGAATGTCAACTCATCCATATATGATTAATAGTTGAAGAAATCATGAAGCTAAACTAAACTCCGATAACAACAACAAAGAAACATGATTATATTACTGAACGATTTTCTTAGATCACTCCAGTTAAGTTTTATATTATATATATATATATATATATATGAAAATTATAGGAAATGAGTTGGATTCACCTACGATTCAAGGGCAAAGTGAAATCTTTCTTCTTCCTAGGTGATACTAATATTGGGCAGGGCGGGACCCGTCTATAATTACCCTCAGGCATTTATCTAGGCACCTAGAATACTTACCCCAACGTCTTAATTAACTAATTTCAGGATCGAACCCCTCCCTATGGTGAGAGTGTCCGACGTCTATACTAATTAAAGCTAAGGACAAGGGGTTCACTCCAGTTAAGTTGAGCCTCAGAAGTTGGTTTAGTCTTTTATTACACTCCAGGGTTGTCCAAGTCTATAAGAACGTAACCCAACATATGAAGTCCAGTAAAATCTGAGCCCCGTATACTTAGTTTCCTTTCCCAGATTCTGGACCACCACACTTAACCCAATATCACCTTAGGGACCACCAGCTCATGAGTCCATCACCAATAAAGTCCTGACATGAGTCGCATGCAACTCATTATATCCAGAATCAAAGTGCAATGATTCTTCTGTGTGATTTTCCATCCTTTTGGGTGAAAAAGTGCTTCGTCTCAATCATTTTTGGTGGAATGGTGGTTTCAACTTTCAAGCTATTCACTCATTGAGTGACGACTGCGACCCTCAACCTGAGTAATAAATCTAGCCAATTATTGAGCTCTAAGTTTGGGAAGGACGGGCCCACAAGTCGCTAGTCACATGATGAAATATGGACTATTTGAGCAACAAAATCGGCACACAAGTTAGTTGGCTTAAATTGCTGTTGAGGATTAGTATATAAATTACAGTGTTTAAATGATCAGTGGCTAACGTGCTCATTTAAAGTTCAAAGTGAATCTCTTATTACTTGCCATGGAAGAAGTGGAGCTTGCTTCTCATTCGCATTTAGAACAAAACCAACAATCTAATGCAAGCAAGCTAGAGAGTGTCTCCTTCTTTGGCTTGTTCTCTGCTGCTGATATATTTGACTGCGTCTTGATGTTCTTGGAAAGTGTTGATGCGTGCGTTCATGGAGCTGCTCTTCCTGTGTCCTTCGTCTTGTTCTGTGATTGATTCTTTAGGACATATTTTCTAAGCATCCTCATAAGTTGTCGTCACACATTTCTGAGGTAGGGTTATAACATTATATATGCAGTTATATATAGTTAGGTTACAACCCTTCTTTTAGTTCTCTCTTATTGGTCCCTTGTCAAGTACTGTTTTGCTCCATGAATACTATTGATCTAGCTACCAACTTCGTTTTGTCAGAGTTGCTGCCATGTTAATTTGAGTAAATACTCTTTTTGGTCTTTGACAAAAAACACGGACCCCATTTTGGTCCCTGACAAAAAAAAGGTTCTTTTTAGTCCATAAAAAAGACGAATAAGGGTCGATTGGTGGACATTTTAATTCCTCACAAATTTCCAAAAGATCTTTTTTAATCCCATAAAATGATTTAATAAGGCGTTTTTTTTCACAACACCAAAATGGGGTCCGTGTTTTTTGTCAGGGACCAGAAAGAATATTTACTCTTAATTTATTATTGAAAATTAGCTACAGTACTGGTTCAATGGTGGGAATTAGTCCTCCTGCTTCATTGCCTGTGACATGCCAACCTTGTACTTGGTTCTGCATGGAGATATATATATTTATACAGTCCTTTTTCTTGTCTGCTTCCTTTTAACAACTGGCTTGTGGAATATTCTGAACTAAGGCTCTGAGGTCAGCACTGTACGGTCTTGCTTCCAAGTTATCAATTTCTCAGAAAAAACAAATGATTATGTATTCAGAAACAGCATACTTCCCCTACCTCTAATCCTTAATATAAAATCTAGTTTGTAATATAACATCACTACAAACTATATCTTATACCTCTAGTCTTTAATATAAAATATAGTTTGTAGTATAATTACACTACAAATTATATCTTATATTTACAACGAGGTGGTAACAATTAGTCATTATTCTGTGTCTAAATGACTCCCTCTTGAAAATAACTTTATGGATTGCAGAATGCATTGTACTTGGTCTATCTTGGAGTGGTTGTTCTGGCATCAGCTTGGATGGTGGGTAGATCCTATCCCTTGGACCTCAGCCTCTTGGTTTGTACCTTTTGTTAACTAACACTTGAAGTTAGTACTATATCTTCTTAGTAGCCATGCTTTTTTAACTTGTGCCTTAGTTTATATATGTACTGGACTTTTTCTTCTGAATCTGCAGCAACTATTTCTCAAGGGGTCCAGTGGAGATTATAGTGCAGCCTACTCTAGAGCAACTTCTTCAGTATGTGAAGCTATCTCCAACATACGAACTTTTAAGAGGCCATATCTCAGGCTTTGGTTATGGTGTGACACAATTATTTGCTTTATGCTCTCATGCACGTGGCCTCTGGTATGCATCTATCATGAGATTTTATGACTCAACTTGGAAAGGTCTTAATCGATAAATGACATATCAAAAGCCTGAACTTTAGATCCTTAAGGCATAGAATAGGTCTGGTTCAACAAGAAACCTGCATTAGTCTCCACCACATACAATGTATGAAAACATTAAGGGTATGTTTGGTTTGAGGGAAGGGAAGGGGAGGGGAGGGAGGGGGAGAGAAAAAAAAGGAGGGGAGAAGAAAATATTCATAAATACTGTACATCGTCAAGGGTATGAAACAGAGGTAGGTGAGAGAGGAGTGCAATTGTCAGAAGGGCAGAAATCGAGACTTGTAATCGCTAGAGCTATCTTGAAAGACTCATCGATTCTCCTATTAGATGAAGCAACAAGTGCATTTGACACGGTTTCAAAGAGGCTTTAGAGAAGCTTCTGGAAGGAAGAACACCAATCTTGGTGGCACACAAATTATTAACAGTTCGAAATGCACTCAACGTTGCTGTGTTACAAAATGGTAAAGTGGCTGAAATAGGCAGCCATGAAAGGCTAATTTCTCAACCTGAAAGCGTTTATAAGCAGTCGATTAGTCTCCAGCAAATTATTAGTACACTGACCAAATTGATCATATAAATATATAGTTAACGTAAATTCACATATTATTGTTGCGATATGAGACTCCTGCGTTGTAAGGCTAAGTATGATATTGTTCTGCCAAAGGATAATTCGCAGTATACTATTTGATTCCCATTCCTTTCACAGGAAATTGTTTTTTTAATAGGATATGTATACACAAGACATTCTAAAGTAGTTTTTTTATTTTATTTTTTATAGTATTATCCAATATCTAGTTCGGGCTTTAGGTTGTCCCTTCCAATATAAGTGTCTCCTCTGATATTCAAACTCGAGATCTAAATGGATTTAATGAAGCTTTACACTATAGACCAATTCTATATTTGTGATATTCTAAAGAAGTATTTGTTGTTTACTTTGTTGTATGCTATTTGAATCTGGTAAGGTCTCTCTCTCTCTCTATGTCTGTTCTCCTTCAATTCTTGTGGCTTTACGTTTGATATCTCAACATTGTATCGGCAAATTCATTTTTACTAAAGTTTGGGACCAACAAAATCTAGCTTGACTTGGACTATCCTTAAATCTTAATTATTCTGTGTCATTTGGTTTCTTCATAACTCATTTCGTTTAGTTCTTAAACGAAGTGCTGAACTCAAATTTTATTAAAAAAAAGTATCAAGGGCATGTTTTATTGGAAAAATGGAAAGAAACAAAGTTAAAAAATTGCGGGAAAATTACAAAAAATCTACCCGTTTGGATGAATTGCATGAAAGGGGATTACAATCCTGATGCATTCTTGGATTTGCGTTGTTTGGTTGGTCTAATGGAATATAATGAGTATTACATAATAGCATCATGATTAACTTAAAAGTCTGTAATATTTTGATTACATGAAAAAACCTATGTAATCTCCATTCCTACAAGTTGTAATCCACTTTTTCCTCATATGCCCCTCACTCTTTCTAAGTGTCTGTCCTCTTCTTAATTTTTTCTCCTCATCTTCTCAGGCCAACTACGTCAACCTTTGACCTCCCAAAACTCTGAAGAATGGGTTCCCCACAGACTGTGATGAACATCTTCTCTATCTTCGTCCAGATTGATAACCTCAAACACCATTAAATGCTTCATTCAGATCTTCAACCAAGATTAAATTCATCAAAACCTTTAGCTAAAACTGACAACCCACAACTCTCCTTTTGTGACTTGAGCTCACTGTGATGAGATCTGTTTGCTAACCACCCATAGCTCAAAGATCATTCATCTTATACATCCATTCACACCAAGTCCGTTTACAAATCAACATTCTTGATCAACCACTCCCTTGCTCATTTTAAATTTTCTTCATTTTGCTTGAAGAAATCTTTTTATTGTTGCTTTCTATGAATGATTTCTGATTTTGTGTGAAGAAGATGAGTTTTTCTGTATTGATTTGGGATGAGGAAGAAGTGGGGGTGGAAATAGGTCAGGCTCCTATCAGGCGGCCTACAACTTGGCCTATTTAGGGTCTGATCAGGCCTGACCTGTTTGTTAAAAAGGTCAGACCAATGCCTATTTAAAGGCCTAAATGTGTAAAAAGGTCAGGCCTATTTTATTAAGGCATGGCTGGTTTACACATTAAATAAATATAATTATATTTATATCATATATCATATCAAAAAAAAAAATATTTATATCATATAAATAATATAATATTTATTATTTTTCATTCTTATATTTTACTAAAAGTTTATGTTTATATAGTTTTGATAGGCTCAAAGTGTACAAAAACCTATTTATGGCCTCCAAGCCTATAACAATATCAGGCCTTTTTAAAAGCCTACTTTGTAAGTAGGACTTTAAAAATGCTTCAGGCTCGACCAGGCCTTATGAAGGCTCAGGCCTGAGCCTAAAAAAAAGTCTGCATTCAGGCTCAGGCCCAGACTCAAGCCTTCTACTCCCATTATAAGCTCAGACCTTTTACTCCCATTACAGGCTCAAACCTATTTAGCCAAAGCCTGGCTTGATCTATTTCCATCCCTAAGAAGAAGCACAAGAAAGAGGAGGCTTTTCTCTTTTTGCTTGAAAGGATATTTTTGTCTTTTCGATTTTATCCATCTTTAAGTAAATTTTAAAAATATGATTCATCAAACCATTCCCAATATTGTCCAAATAGACTTAAGTAACTGCTATCACATTATATTTAGTTACGTTATGAACCAAACGGGTTATACAAATTAATATTCCATAACAATATAACATGCATCAATCAATATAAAATATTAAAAATATAAGAATTTTTGTAAATACAATATACTCTTTTTTACCACAATATACTAATTTTAAGCTTCATTCCAGAAGACCAAAACTTGAATAAGAATATATAATTCACATAAAAAAAGAAAAAAAAAAAAAGAGAGGAACAATTGTCATATACTAATTTTCATGTGTACATGAGTTGAGGGAAATGGAAGAGCAGAGGATGTAAAATGGACCAAGGGGTCATATTTCAGGATCATATAGCTGGCAAATGGTTGTGTTGGGAAGACTGGGACTTGAAGTTTGTTTGGGTCTCGAGGGTTCTGGTATTTTCCTCTCTCTCTCTCCTTTCAAATTTCAAATTCTATTCTCTATTCTCTGTTCGTCTTTCTGCCTTCGTGCCTGCAATTCACGTTACACTGAACCTCGCCTTTCAAGTTTTCATTCCCAGATCTGCGACTCCTAGGGTTTTTCTCTGAATGAGCTCAAGAGGAGCATCTGAAATAGCGGAACAAAAGCTAATACTCAACCAAAGAGACATTGTTGGTTGCATTTTGCCTGAAGTAGGAGATCTGCTGCTTCTTTGCTGGAGATGAGTGCGTCCAGGTTCATCAAGTGCGTTACTGTCGGCGACGGTGCTGTCGGCAAGACCTGTTTGTTGATTTCGTACACCAGCAATACGTTTCCCACGGTTATATTCTCCTTCTTAACTTTCGGGACATTTTCCTCGTCGTTGTTTGAATCGCAGTGGTCTAATTCATGTATATGATAATCGATTGTTCCTTGCACATGTATTTTAGTTTCTTGTTGGAAGGATTTGCTTATATCATCAACTAGGCAGATGAAATGTATTTTTATCCTGCTTGTTTCTTATGTATTGTATAGAAGCGTGGCGTTGAAATTCTTGCTCCTGCCTGTTTCTTATGTTTTCTATGGAAGCGTGGCGTTGAAATTCTTGCTGTCGTACTCATCAGTTTGAGGAATTTCAAGTAATTGTTGACTAAGATTAAAATTCGCCGAAGAAGGGCCATAATTATTGTGGTAATTTTATCTTTAGGGCTGAATGCGTTATTATCATTTTGTTTTATCCAGTGATGTTCTCATGACAGGTCTCTTTTCTACTTCTAAATTCTAATCCTCATGAATTCTTTACTCTCCTGGGTAAAATGATATATATGATACAATTAGGAGCATGTATTGCGTTTTATGTTTGTAAATTCTGTTCTGTGGACGAATAAGAAGGTGGTTATGAGCCTTAATGAAAACCAATATAAGACGTTAGACTTTTGGAAACCCATAATATAGCTCGGGTCAGCTTTCCTATTAGAATAGGAGCCTTAATGAAAGGCTTTGGGTTGGCAATAAGGTTTTTTTTTTTTTTTTGGGGGGGGGGGGGGGGGCTGTTGTTCTGTGTCTCCATGCCTTGTGAAGCTTTTATATGATTCTGGGATGTAAAAAGTGGGAGCTGATGTTTTATCTTGCATACTTTCCATCTTTTGTAACTTCGTTTACTACACATTATAGCGCTATAATGTTAAGCTTATCATCTTTTTCCTATTAATAACAGGATTACGTGCCAACTGTTTTTGACAACTTCAGTGCTAATGTTGTTGTTGATGGAAGCACAGTAAATCTTGGGTTATGGGATACTGCTGGTAACACTGCAACTACAACTTTCACTAGATAGAAAATATTTCAAATTCTGCTTATTGTTTGTTTCTGGTGATTTAACTTGAAGTTTGACAGGTCAGGAGGATTATAATAGATTAAGACCCTTGAGCTATCGAGGAGCAGATGTCTTCATACTTGCCTTCTCCCTTGTAAGCAAGGCCAGCTATGAAAATATTGCGAAGAAGGTTATTTTCTTGAACAAAACAAATATACTTAGACCATCGGCATCATGCACATGCATTTCAAATTTTCAGTTTACTGATTGATGATATCAATTGCTGTTTTTAAATTTTTCATTTCAGTGGATCCCTGAGCTGAGGCACTATGCCCCTGGTGTTCCAATAATTTTAGTTGGAACGAAGTTAGGTAATCATTGTCCGACTCTGTAAGCCAAAAGTTCCTCTTATGCTTGATCCTTAATATATTGGCATGCTGTAATTGATTCTTAACATGCCTGTTGCAAATGCTGTAAAATCTGTTTTTCAGCGAACTATTTACTTTAGACTGAAAAATCAGCAAATATAGATAATGATGTCAAGAGTTACCTTCCTGGTCCAACAGGTTCTCTTTCATCATTACACTAATTAAGTATGCATTAAGCCTTGGTTTTGAATTCTCAGGAATAAAACATGAAGAATTTTAAAGACCCTTGTTTTATAGTTTCCTGTATCTGTACACTAACTGGAAATATGAAATGACGTGAGTGATGTTTTGGAGATTCCAGCCTTCCCGTATAATATTTTTTTAGAGTGGTGTAATCAGTAATGTGATGGGAACCCAAGATTTCCCTGAGTTGCAGTAGAATATGGGTACAGCAGGAATGAAATTCAGAAGGAAAGAGCAAAATTCATGGTGCCCGGAGGGGTTAGAACTTAGAACCTTCAACAAGAATACCCAAAATTCTGCTTATCTTCCCCATCTGCCCTCACCTGCTTTTGATTCCCATTTTTCTTGATGAACTTTCTCTAAAACCTGCCAACAGGTATCCGCATTTTCCTGAAGCCCTTAATAGGCCCATATATCTTCTTGGTACAGCTATTACTAACTGCAGTGGCCTATAAGCATAATTGTTGGCAATATCAATTTTTGTTGTTTTAAGAATATAAAATCACTAAGATGTTAAATTATTTTGAGTTGAGTCTTGCAGACGAGGAAACAGCTTCCAGCCAAGTAGTCATTGATCTGAAGACTTCTAACCAAAAGTAGTAGGATGATGCAAAAGATTGATCTCGTTTAATTTATTCTGCAGATCTTCGGGACGATGTGCAGTATTTTGCAGACCACCCTGGTGCTGTGCCTATAACTACAGCTCAGGCAAGAACTACCCTGCCTTTGACTTTTATACTTTCGTTTGGCAGGGGATTGCTGGTCTATGGACACATTAATGCTTGTTACCATCTGAAAGGGGGAGAAACTGATATAGTCCCTCACTTTACCCTTTTTTCTATGCGGAGATTTGTTGCTAATTAATAGTATAGTTTATTTTGAAGTTAATGTTTGTTTTTAATGTCTAAAGGGTGAAGAACTGAGAAAGCTGATAGGCGCTCCTGCATACATCGAGTGTAGTTCAAAAACACAACAGGTTCGTAGTTTCTTCACTTGCATTACATTATTGCAATGACAGTCCTTTTATGGGTTTCTTTCTCCCGTGATTACAGAATGTGAAGGCCGTTTTTGACGCAGCCATCAAAGTGGTTCTTCAACCACCAAAGCAAAAGAAAAAGAAGAGGAAGGCTCAGAAATCTTGTTCGATATTGTGATTAATTGGAAAAAGATGGAAGCTTTGCATGGTTTGAACTGGACTGATATTCTAGGCTACTATGTCCAGTCAGTCGATAACCGACTTTAATAATCTGTAACTATCTTCAACTTCTCTTGACAGCACTGCATTTTAATTTCTTTTCTTATGCCTGCTACATCCTACATGTAATGATGAGCTTCCCAACGAGAAAAATTGTTTCCTTCATACCTTGGTCAATTTTAGTCTCTTGTTTGCTTACCACTTGATCGATGATGAAACAGGATTTTTTTTTTGGTTGGGGGGTTAACTTAAAAGATAAAAATTGCATTAGTAAAAAGACCGGTAGTAAGACACGCCTGTAATTCCAGAACAATCGATACAGATCCCATTTCCCGAACTCTCAACAATCGAGTTATTATCATCTCAACAGGCCCCATGCATGCATGGCGTGTTACACGGATTTTTAATACCAAGATTTCTGCTAAACATTTCAGTGAAATTGACATTAATAGTATATACAGAATATCAGCGACTCAACGTCGTGTGCTTGATGTTTTTTTTAATAATAATTTGGCACATTTAGTTAGCAAAATTTCTTCTACAGGGCTTTCTAAAAATAAGCATTGTCGTATAACAACTACGGAAGAAGCCACAAAAGAATCAAAATGGTACGGTGTAAGGCAACGCATAGATATCAGCCTCGGGTAAGAATTGAGCACGAGGCCATAATGTTGAACTGGAACACCCTAGTGCATCGCTAACAGATTTCACTTTCTTTGTCGACTGTGTTTCCTCTTGTCGCAGAGATGTTGAAAGCCACCAATCCTGATCCTCTAACTCGAACCCTTTGAGCTGGAGGGCACAAGAGTTCCAATTCTGAAACAAGGAATTATAAAGGGATGCCTTCCTTCCACGTTTACTATCAATCGGTTTGGAGCTTGGACCCGCTCCAGCACTGGTTAAATATTGATTTTCTTTATGTTCCAATTCCGAGTTTCTCCGCCCTTCAGTGATGGCCTTTGTAATTCCTTTACTTTCAGTAGAACCTGCGTGGTAATCTTGTTGCAATTCATCATGTTCTCTGTGTTTTCTCAATGGCAATCGGATTTTAATAGCAGTTCCTGTTTCACAAATAGTACAAGAATTGAATATAAGTAATGAGAACAAACATAAATATAAATACTAAAATCATCTTGGAACACAAGATACTAACCATGATCACTACTTGTTGACGACACGCTTCTTTTCCTCTTGTTGCTGGTTTGAGTACTGTCTGACAAGCAGCAAGGTTCAGTTGAAGAGAAAGGCTGATCATGTTCCTCGGTGATAGCACTCCTTTCATTTAGCTCATTATCTTCTACCTTTTGCAAACAGCCACTGCCTTGCTCTGTTATTATTTTCTCCAGCTGGTAGGACTCCAGCTCCTTCAGTTTGCACTCTTTCCTTTTACCATCAGAATGATGGGCCGCATTTGCTTCCTTTTCTTTTCTTTCTTTCCTCTCTTTTCTCTTTTCCTTTTTCTTTCTCCTGTCTTTCTTCCGTTGTTCTTTGACTTCATCCCTTTCCTTGGCTTCACCCCTTTCCTTGGCTTCACCCCTTTCCTTCTGGAGCTTTACAGCACCAGAACAAAACTTTCAAATAGAGGATAGGGCAGAGCAAAGAAGCAAATATGCTAGACATGCATATCAATCTTCCCTTTGACCCGAATAAACTAAATTCTAATAAACATTCATTCTCATCTTTGGAGCGTCAAAACCAACAGTTCCATCGAAAACAAAACCAACTATCTCTTATAAATAAAAGGGACCCATCATGCCACAATGTAGTAAACGGACCCAATGAAGTTTAAGTACCAAAATCAGATTCCTGACCTACAGATTAACACACGATTTATTTTCAAATCATCTTACATCGTGAACTTATTGTGGGTTTCAGGAAGAAAATGGGAATCGAGAAAGGCGTGGCGCCCCATTATTTCAAATTTTTTAAACATAACAACGGGGAAAACGGATTCCTTAAATGTTGCTTTTAATCTAAGACTCATTTGAATAAAACATAAGTTCGTAAACAAAGCACAAAGGTTCTTTAACCAGAAAAAATAGTTTTAAAAGAAGAAACTCCCAAGGAGTTGAGTTTAGAAACCAGGAACGCCGAATAGAACCCTGTTCGTCATAGGTATTAAACGGATTTTAAGTCTTAAAACTATTAAATTCGTATTTAAATTAAACTTGTTCTCTGATGAAAGCTTTCCAGATAGACCATAGTCTATTAATGGGTATCACACTAAAACGCAGATAACCTAATTCATCACATACTAATTATCGGGTCGAGGTAGCAACAGAAGTCCAATATTTACCCACAGATTTTAACGCATGCAGTTGAGCAAAACCCAAAAACGAAACTGCTCAACAAACCTTAATCGATTTGATCATCAAATCCTCGCTACATGCCCCATTCCTCATACACCGCGAAGGCGGGAAAGGGAAGCACCTAGACATCTTCGATTTCAGAAGAATCGTATGGTCACTTGGAATCGCAAAATCAATCGACGATGACGGAAAACCCGAAAGATTTAGATTTCAGAAAGAGAGTAGGGCACGATCTCAAGAAACCCTAGTTCTCCGGCTTCGTCGGCGCCTCAAAGTTTCGGAGGAACCCTCAGATCTAAAAATTTCGAGGCAATAGATGGAAAAAAGTTAGCAGCCAGACCTGAATTTATAGCCAGAGAAATCGACTTCAAATGAGACGCGGCTTTGAAATACCCATATTACCCCCAGGACACTTTTTTCATGTCTTAGGCCTCTTTGATTAGCCAGCCCAGCCCAATAAAAAGATATCTGTATAATAATAAATATGTATTTTAAAATAATAACATAGGTTGATAATAGGAAAATAATATATATTATTTTAAAATAATAAAAAGTAATTATTTGTACATTTAAAAAAGATATCATTATTTTTATAAAAAAAATTGTCATTATTTTTAAATATAACTATTCAAATATAAAATATTTGTACTTTGAAATAACAAGATAGGTTGATAGGATAAATATATCTTATAAAAAGATATAGGATAAAAATATGATTTAATAGTAATTTAATGTTAATATATATAATCATCAGTAACACTTCAATTATAATTAAAAATCAAGATACTATGAGGAAAAATCAACATGGTGATTTTTTTTTACACATCCACATTAAAAGTTCAACATTAAGTTATTGTAGAACTTTCAACACATGAAAAAAGAGTTAGAATACCCAACATGAATACACTAACAGATACAAATTTGAAAGTAACATGATGATTTACCGATTGCAACTTCTTGAGTCTTTCTCACTAACGGTTAAAAACTTGAAAGTAAGATTCATTTTCAATTAATAATTATTATTAATTATAAAGCAGTGGTAAACTTTGTCATTCCATTGATAACTATTAATTTAAATGTTGTTAAACTTAACGTGGCTGAAAGGAAATTGATAACTAAGTGTGCTAAAGGGTGTTCGATTAAGTCGTTTCTACAACCTTTCTAATAATATAATAGATAGATACTTCGAATATTATATAATAAATAATGAATATAATTTTTTATTATCTTTCTAACACTAATAATAACAAGGAAAATACTCCTATCAAGTTTCTTATATCTATTTTGTTAAATTCTCCAACCACATGTGATTATGGGTCATATTTTTTTAATTATTATCATTTAACTATAAACTTATATCAAAAAAATAACAACACATAATCAACTGTGATTGGAGAATTTGATCTAATTATGATAATGATAATAATAATAAATATCTAAATTATTCCCTGTATTTCGTTAATAAAATATTATCGAAGGAACAAGGAAGCCACAGCCTCAAAATGACCCTGCTCAGAAGCTACGCGTAGCATCTATATAAAGTTGAAATTTAATTTGTTTATTATCAAGAGATAAAACAACACCCTTTTTTTATTGGCACCCTTTTTTTATTGGCAAAAAAAAAAATTTACCTTTTATTATCCTAACAAATATATTTTATCCAAATTCCAAACAATTTTTTTAAAGAAAAATCCATACCTTAAAACCTATTTGACCCAAACCCAGAAAAAAAACAAGAAGGCCTATATAAGGGTGTAAGATTATATGCCACTCCAAGTAAAAAGAATAACGATTTTACCCAAGCAAGGTGACACGCGAGAGAGGCCAAGCTTTTACCAATATTCTCTTCCCGGAATCGTGTGGGCTTGATCGGTGTCTCTCTGCTCCGGTGCTCCCAAAACCCCGATCGAAGCTAATCTCTCAGTCCGTCAGCGAGGGACTCTGATATCATCATCGTCATCATGCAACACGGAGACTACAATTCAGCTCCTTATTATCAATTTCCTCAGATGCAGAACCCAATTCACAATCCTAATCCTAACCCTAACCCTATCCCTCCCGATTCAGTCCCAAATCAGTATGCCTCCGCTCCTCCCTTCACCTCCGATTACTCGCCTTACGCCTCTACTTATCCTCCATACCCTCAAAATCCCGATCCTATTCCAGTCGCTCCCACTGCCCCTTCATATCCGCCAACCTCCAACCCCAATTTGAACTCTTTCAGTTCTCCTCCCCAACCTTCCTCTTTCCCTCCGTTTGAGTCCCATGTCCCGTATCAACAACCTCCACAACAACAATGTCAATATCCCCCGTATGATCAACATCAGACGACTCCAAGTTATGCACCTTCTTCCTCCGCAATTCCTCCTAACCCCACTCCCAGTTCTTTAACCGCGTCCTTCTATCCGGCTTCGTACTCTCATCCTGGATCATCCATTCCCCCTACATACGAAAGTCCGTACGAGAATTCCGCGAAATTTGATTATGGTGGTGCTTATGTCGATGACAAGTATGGAAGTTTTAATCGTAGCCGGTCTGATTTGGGGTCGGATTTGTATGGAAAGCGACCGGATACTAGGCATGATACTGTTCGTGATGATATTTATGGAGATGGTGTGTATGCCTATAGAGGGGCCGAAACGGAACCATATGGAGCACGAGGAACTGCTCCCAAGTCTTCAACTTGGTCCGGCTTTGATGATTATGGAAGGTCAATTAGTCTTCCCTCTGCGAAGGAACCCTCTTTTTCAAACAAGGTTGTGAAAGCTGTGCCTAAGGCTGATGCCCAAGAGGATGTTAAAAGCGGAGTGCAAAAATTTCGTGTGAAGCTATTGGCAGAAAGTGGTGGTCAGAGCACTATGGATGTGCTCTGTCAGGTAGAAGCTAAAGGCTTTTAATTTGAGTCTTGAATATATCATTAGTATTTTTGGCGGCTTTGTTGTTATTTTTATTTTTGTTTTGTTCATCCTCACATTATAATCCAAATTATTGATTTGGTCTATTTTATCCTTTTAGGTTGGTTTGGATGTAATTCGTATGCTGGATCCAAGTACCAGCCGGATGTTGAGAATTTATCCTCTTGAGAACATCACGAGATGTGACGTGAGCATACTGTTCTGCATGAAAATTTGACTAAATGTTCCTTGTTTTACTCAATATAATGTTCTTCAAATCTTATAATACAGAAATTCGATTCGACTACCCTTGCATTTTGGTCCAAGAGTCCAGTTGACATTGAGCCAAGACGAATCAGATTGCAATCCAATAGTTACACCACTAACACTCTCTTGGATACAGTTACTGCTGCAATCATACAGGTAGAGTTCGGAGGTCCTTCACTTTTGATACATAAAGGAACTCATTCAGAAATACACTGGATTTGTTTTAGTTCAGAGAGTTTGAACCAGGGGTGGAGGGGTAGTTTTTTCTTGGGTGAGAGATGTTATAATGCCTCATATTTTTAAAAACTTATAATTATAATTATTGGAATTTGTTATACTTTTGCCAAAACACAATGTTAAATTTAAGATTGGAGAGTCTTAGAAACAAGGAAAATGTAAATACTAAATATCAAGGTTAAAAAATAGGGTTTGCTCTGGATTCCTCTTCCTCTGCTCTGACATTGAAAACTGAAAAGTTCCATTTTGCTCTTAAAATGCTTAGTCATTGCTGAAGTTCTTATATGTGGGTACCATTTATTGTATTTTCTGTTCCTTATCTGCATGGACTCTTGTATTCTTTTTCTTCCATGGTCTATTCTATGTTAAATGTCTAGGTCATTAATGGAAATTTCATTGCGGTATATTTATTTCTTACTCCTATCTATTCTTTTCCTGTCCTGTATTGATTCTCTGTGGTCCATATTTGTAGATTTTCCAGATATTCTATTTAGGTAGCTTTCTCTTTTCACATGTACTAGATAGATATTTGCGTGTAGAACATGATGTTAATTTTCATGAATCTATTCCCCCACTAACCATTAATCATTACCTCTTAAAGTTCTGTACTTGAACCATATGCATTACAAGGTTTAATCTCATTTGTTTAAATATATATTCTCTAATGCGTCTTTTGGAACGATATTTAAACTTTTCAGTCACAGTACATTATTCTTGGCCAGTTCCTTATCTTTTCATTACCAGGTCTTATAGTTAAAGGAGTTCTGTTTTATTTCCCCACTTTTGGTGGGTTGTGTTTTTTTATGTGGTTGTCCTAAATTGTTTTGTAGGGGCAGGCATTATTTGATGATTGATATGGATAATAACTAACTTATTTTAATGCAGTTCAAGGAAATGGGTGGAAGCAGGAGGCCTGTTGAATCATTGAAAACTAATGAACAACCTACGGAAAAGAAGAAAGGCCTTGTTGATTGGGTGAATCGGATCAAACCTGCCAACGAGGAGAAAGATCATTGGGTAGGAACAGATGCATTTTGAATTTTATGAACTCGTTATTTTTACTATAAAACTATTTTGAATGTTTTCTTTTCCTGGCGGCTGATATTACATTATCTAAACGAAAATGAGTTGGTCAACTGTAGTGATATTAGATAGAAGTTGTTTGTTTTGTCTTGTGTGGAAAGTACTTATTAGGTTTTATCTATATTTAGGTCCCAGATGAAGCAGTTTCAAAATGCACAGCTTGTGGGACTGATTTTGGGGCTTTTGTTCGCAGGGTTGATCTTTCCTCTCCTTTCTGAAGTGAAGTTTTATTTCTTGTGCTTAATTGCTAATGTTGTAATTGTTGATGCTTATAACAGCATCACTGTAGGAACTGTGGGGATATTTTCTGTGACAAATGCACACATGGTAGAATTGCTCTAACTGCTGATGAAAACGCTCAGCCAGTACGAGTTTGTGACCGATGCATGGTACGTGTAACTTCTTTATGTTTTCCTGTTCATTATTGAGATTATGGGATTTGACGGATTATGTTTGGGTATGCGTATGTTTTTGTTGGATTAGTATAAGCTTATCTTTTCATCTGTAATTAGTTAAGCTGTATTATCTTGCATTGGTTGTATCTCAAGCAATGGAACCTCCCCTCTGTTATTATTATATGTTGTACCAGCCTCTGATTATTAAGACTTTCCAGAGCGTTCTTTCCTTTTCCTTTTCACAGCTTTGGTAATTGCTGAGTTTCTAATGTCATTCTATGGATATGCGTTGTCTGTATGGGGAATTTTTGGTTGCTTATCTTTTTAGCTGCCTGGTTTACCTTTGCCTCTCTCTATAAAGTAAAATAATGGTCTTTTGTTTTCTGTTGGACAATTTCCCTCGTTGATTTTAAAATGTCTATGTTCTGCCGAATCTGTGTAGTATTCTAATACTTACATTTTGAAGACTCGTGTTATGTGCATTGAAAAGATTGGGATCCTTATCAAGTCCTTTTACTGTATAGGCTGAAGTGACACAGAGGCTCAGCAATGCGAAAGAGGCTGCAAACAAGCCTGCATTGCAAAGTCATGAGGATCTTGCGAGGAAACTTCAGGTAAATAGTTAGGAGGTGGCACTTGCTTGTGCTGTTTTTCTGTGGATGAATTTAATTAGTTTATATGATTACTTTGTTAAGCTGACATTCATGTGTAAGCATTCATTAATGATGATTGTTTTTGTAGGAGGAGCTGGATAGGAACCGGAAGACATCAGGTATTGTTTAATCTGAATTTAAGTGTTTTTGGAGCCAGGGTTGTAAATGGTTGTAGAGATTTGCTAGTCTGACCAGGTTTCAATGAAATCCCTTGAGTTATTTTAGCTCGATCATCTAACTGGTCTAATTCACAGGTTCCAAGTCTGATGCATCTGGAAGACGGATGAAAGAAGTTGAATGCCCCACTTGTACAGTCCATCTGCAGGTTTGAAATTTTTTTTGACTAAATTCTTTTACTTTTATTTCCTGGCAACATTCCAAACTCTTGATGTCCTCAACTTATCCTCTGGCTGTTTCAGGTCCAAGTACCTAGCTCGGGTTCAGAGACCATTGAGTGTGGGGTTTGCCAGCACCCATTTCTCGTGAGTGCTCATTGAGTTCGGATGAATTTGGTACATAAGGTGTCTATACGAGTCAATGTGTTATTTGAGTTATTTTACTGATTGATTTCTTGCGCAATAATTGTTGGTGATTGGAATTGTCATTTGAGCATTAATTAATTTCTTCGGCTTGTTTCCCAGACTACGTTGAGTTGTGTTTTTCTCTCTTCTAGCTTTGTGTGCACAAGTGTTCTCATCCTTGTGGACACTGGAAATTCATGTACAGCTATAATTAGCTCAATATAACTTGACTGCTTTGAAACGATACGGATGTTGTGGGAATATGGTATAGCTTTTTGGTATGGGAGGTAAAACGGATCTGTGCATATGAATTTTTGACCAAAAAAGTGTGAATATGCAAGGGCTTGGTTAAGTCAATCTTTGATCAGTTTTTAGACTTTGTCCTTAATCTATCCAAATCGGGATGTTTATTTAGGGGACCATGATGGTTAAATATACCTGGGAACCGCAAATAGTTCACAGACAAACCAAAGATTAAGGGAATTGTTTGATTTTGTTTTTAAAAACGGTTTTTTTTTTTTTTTGTTTTGAAAAAACAGAAAATTATAAAACTTGTTTGGAAACCAGTTTTCAGTAAGTTATTTTTAAAAATAAAAAAACAAAAAGTTGTCTATGAAACAAAAAATGAAAATAGTTTTTAAGCGTTTTCTTATTTTTATTTTTCTATTACTTATTTTTTGAGACCACACTATCAATGTCGACTATGGTCATATCCTCGTTGGAAACGATCTTATCGAAGAGTTTTTCGTCTTCTACACAAATTGTTGAGGCCTTTCTCATACCATGGCGCAAATGATTATTAATGAATGTTAATTTGTGTAGAAGTTATCTAAATATAGAGTTTTGATTAATTAGCGTGATGAAGATCTAAGTATGTATCGTCCTGGGTCGCTTATCAACAATTAAGCAATGCAATACACAATTCAAGCTGTTTCATTTTAAGGGCATAGTTAAAAAAATACTTATTTAACTAATTTTAACTGGGAAAAATTCTAAATAAATACCGTTTGAAATTGTAAAACCCCCAGAAGTCTTCCGAATTTGTAAAAAAACTGAGAGGTACAAATGACCTATGAGGGATATGCAAATTTGGGTGAAATTACTTTTTCGCCCCTAGATTTAAATAATAATAATAAAAAACCCTCCAACCCCGCCGCCTGCAACCACCACTGCTCGAGGCCCCCACCGCCGGCCCCCGATGTGGCCTCGGGCGGTGGCCTCGGGTGGTGGTGATGGTGGTGGTCGCCGGGGGTAGAGGGTATTTTTATTATTATTATTTAAAACTAAGGGTAATTTCACCCGAATTTGCATATCCCTCATAGGTCCTTTGTACCTCTCAATCTTTTTACAAATTCGGAAGACTTCTGGGGGTTTTACAATTTCAAACGATATTTATTTGGAATTTTCCCTTTTAACTGTTCCCTTGATAAACACAAATTGATTATTTAAAGCTTATAATTAGGGTTGGGGGAGTATTGTATTTATTTATTTTTCTTTCAATGATGAACAGTGAATGTAAATAAGTGTGAAATAATGATAATTGATGCTCTTGGAATTTGGAAATGGAATTGTGGTTATCCTTGTTCAAATAGATTTTTGGAAGTTAGAATGCACTTAATCTTAATTAAAGATCCTAAACACTATTTGAGTGTATTGCTATTAATTGGTGATTATCCCTAGTACTCTACCAAACAACCACTTCTTAATAGACTATTCAAAGCCACTTAGCGAGCTATTAGAATTAAGTTAATGTAACTTGTTCCTTTATAAATAATGCTCACTGAGACCCTCAATAATAAGCAAAAATCAATAATGAAATCTAACACAACTATATTAGATAGTACAATATCAATGAATTTGAATAGGAAATCCACACACAAAGCTCAAGCTACAAAAACCCAATTCGAATCACATAGGTTGAATCCTAACAGATATACAACTTGAAATATGAGTTTTACAATACAAAACAAGATTCCTAAACTTGGAAAATGGCAAATACAATAATGAGAAAAATGGATTTAGCAAGATAACTCGCCTGTTAAGCTTTTGGAACTCAAGCCATGATGTCCATCTCCAAGAAGCAAATGAACGAACTCAACCATCGTGGAGCTAAGTGCAGCCACAACTCGTATGAACCACCAAACAGCCATGGAAGTTGAGGTGAAGGGACGCCATTGATGGGAGAAGGTGAGAGGGAACGATGAGAAGAAAAGAAGGCCGTGGGTGAAGATGATAGTGTGTTAGTGTGGGTGTAAATTGTGGTGGAGCCAGCCTTTAGATCTTGATTCTGATGGCAAAAAACGTTGCAATTTTGGCGTTAGTACTTATCTGACATTTCTGAAATTTGGATTCTTTTTTGTTATTTCTGAAAGTTGATACCTTTTCTGTCCTTTCTAAAATTCGGATTCTTTTTTAATTTTTTTACGGCGTCTTACTCCTATTTATCTGAATTGTTCTACATTCAAATAAAGAAAACCTAATACCTTCCTTTCCAAAATTCAATTACTTAGGAGAAATGATAAATTTTTTTGATGATTTTATCATTTTTAACGTTAATTTCATGTAAACACCTTTAATCACAACTGCTAATAAATAAAGTATTTTTGGCTCAAACAATATGAAAAACTTCCGAATTATATTTGAAAAAATATATTAAAATAGGCACTTATAATAGTGCCAAACTCCCAATAATAGATTGGTCGAATTTTTCTCTCGTAATGGTTTGATAAAACTGATTTTCTAGTCTTGTTGGGGTGTTTGGATTTATCTTTTAGAGAATAACTTTTGGGATATATAAGGTAAAAACGGCTTTTGAAGAATATGTTTTGGGATTTACGAGGTAAAAATAACTTTTGACGAATAACTTTTGGAAAATAGGTTTTAGATAAAAATGATAGTGTTTGGATATTGTTATCAAAATAGTTTTTTCAGGGTCAAATTTACCAAAAAGGACATTAGCTTAAGGTATTGATTGGTACTGAAAAAAAATACTTTATGATCTTAACAATTTATTTTAGGATATTAAAAAAGATTCAGGGTAATTACTGATCTTGAAAAATATTTTAGGATACTGACGGGTATTAAAAAGATACTTAAGGATACTGAAAAAATACTTCATGATCTTAAACTTTTTTTTTGGATGTTGAAAAAATAATTTAGGGTAATGACTGATCTTGAAAAAATATTTCAAGATACTGATAAATACTAAAAAGATACTAAGAAAATACTTCATGATCTTGAATTTTTTTTTTTGGATATAGAAAAAATATTTTAGGATAATGACTAATCTTTAAAAAAATATTTCAGAATTTGTTTGAGGTGGGGTTTTCACGGCAACTAGACCCAGCATGGTGTCATCAATTTGACGATCCACACAATACACGATTCAATTTCTCGGACTAAGGGTGAGATTGCTAGGGCTATGGCGTCCTGATGTATATATATTAACGATTTAACATGAAATAAAGAGTATGAAATCATGGAAAGGTGAGGTAAAGTGAGGTTGGATGATGGAATCGATTTGTGAGGAGGATAGTGTCAGAAGGTTGCTTAGAAGAAACTCCTTATGAATGTTGAGTCCGGAAACTTTAATTTGAGAACAAGCTTCACAAAGAAAAAAATGTAAGAACAGAGGCACCAAATCCATGATTGAATGCAGAGTTATGTGGGCATTGGAATTGCAGAGAAGCCTCAATCCTTTTTCACAGTTTCTTTCCCTAACGTGGTGCAAAAATGGGTTCCAACGTTTGGTGAGATAATGGCTGATAACGGTAGGTGGGATTTTTGTTCCACTTTCTTAACCATATAAGTATTTTTGCATCTAAAAAAAGTATTTAGTGTTGGGAGCTCCTAAAGGTATAGCACATGTGCATTTTTGCACATTTACCCTTTGTTCACATCTCTTTTTTTGCTTAAAGCATCCAGTAATTTGAACGGTCGTATCTATCTCCTCTTTAAGTTTGAGGATTTATCAGATTTTCAGACTAATTCAGATCGATTCGGACAGGACCGTAAGGGTGACAAAGCTATACCACCAAGTATTTAACACTATTATATTCCTAGGTCTCAAACTCGAGACCTCTAGTTAAGCTAGTACAATCCCTTACCAGTTGAACTAAATGTTTGGTGGTGCTCACGACCAACTTTTATTATGGCGTTTTCTATCTGGTTCTTTTCTTTTGGGATTCTTTTCATCTTTAGTCCTTGTTGCTTATCCTAATATCAAATATAACTAGACAGCCAAAAAAATGTATTAATTATAAGTATATCAAAGGAAAAATGATAGAAAAATATTGTCAAAATATGTAAAAGACAAATAAGGGTGGTGAATTTCAATAATTTCAAATTGACTGATTTGAAAATTTGAAATGTTAACAAATATGTGAAATTACATAAGTGCCCTTATTTTTTTTAATGAATACCTCAAACCCCGGGAAAAGCACCAATATATATATATATATATAAATAAAATATTTACCAGATTGAAGCACATTTGAAAGTAATTATCAAACTAATGCAGTCAAATACGTCACCTGATATGACGCCACCAGTCGCGTCAGAAAGTCTCGCAACTGGGTAGTGGCGTGAGACTGTCTCACGCCACTAGTGGCGTGAATGTGTTTCACGCCACTAAAGTGGCCTGAATTTAATATTCACCCCACTCTAGTGGCGTGAATAATTCACGCCACTAGTGGCGTGAGACAGACTTACGCCACTACCCAGTAGCGTGAGACTTTCTAACGTGAATGGTGGCGTCTTGTCAGGTGATGTATTTGACTGCATTAGTTTGGTAATTACTTTCAAATGTGCTTCAATATGGTAAATATTAAAAAAAAAAGGTTATTTTGGTGTTTTTCCCCTCAAACCCCTTGTCGTTCGTTGCTGTTGTCGGAGCTCCAATGTCCTAGCTAGCGACCAGAGCTCATATATATATATATATATATATATATATATATATATATATATATATATATATATATATATAGAATTACTTAAGCAAAATTCATTAACATAGATAGTTGAGTTGTTAATAGCAATATTAAAGTTGTAATAGGGTATTTGTTGAATATTATCAAAGTTCTGGTGGTCTAATTTTTCTTTCTTTCAATTTCTTAGGTAAAAGTTGTCAGTATAGATACATGAGTTGTTAGTAATATATATATATATATATATATATATATAGGGAAAATCGGATGTCCTGTCACAGGACCTAAGGATTTATCCAGTGAGTTAATAATACTGCAGCGTTTTAACGTTAATGCTCACCTGAATAATAATAAATAAACAAATAAAAAAACGCAACCAAAACGTCCACAACCTGCGATTGCCCCATCAAGACACTCCCTCCCTCCCTCTTTCTTCTTCGCACTCTTCGTCTTCTCCAGTGGATCGCGCGCGAAGAAGATCCCTCCCTCTCTCTTTCTTCGCCTCTGTGTTCGTCACCACTCACTCTCCCTTTCTTCTTCTCTATGACGTCTACATCTTCACTCTCTATGGCGGCCACTTCGAAGTGACAGGCGATCACCAAAATGGGGGAACGAGTCACTGACTAGATCTGGACTCGCAGCTCACTTCCTTCCTTCCTCTGTGTTCGTTTGAGCTTTCTCAGGTATGTATTTCTCTCGATTTGGTTCTCTATGGCCACATCTGTTCGATATTTTTGGCCGGAGCTTACTGCATTTTTTGTTTGGTCCGACTCCTAAATTTCTCTGGTTCGAGCTTTCTCTGATTTGGACCCATATGTTTGCTCTACTCGATTTCTCTGGTAGCTGCAAGATTTGGATTGTTCTGCATTTGTTGGTTTTTCTGGTTTTTTTTTTTTTGTTTTTTTGTTTTGTCAAATTGGAAATAGTGGATCCTGATGTTGTTTAATATAGAGAGTGAAGATGTTCTGCATTTGTTGGTTTTTCTGGTCCGACGCCTGAATTTCTTTAAAGGAGTTGCTACAGTGGTGACCAAGTTGTTTAATATAGTGGAGCCTGATGTTGCTGTGTTTGGAAAAAAAGATTATCAGCAGTGGCGAATAATTCAGAGAATGGTAAGGATGTTGAGAATCATCTGTGACCTGTTTACTTCATTGGAAAGTGGAAGAAAAGAAATTATAACTTTTAACTGTTATTATGTCCTTACCCTGTAACCTTTTTTATACCGTTTACCTACAATGTTTTGAATATACAATCCTAAGGTTGATGACAGTTTATTAATATTTTTTTTGGAAGAAGACCTAGAAATGAACAATTTAAGTATAATTCTTGCATTCAAAATTTCTTGGAGTCAGCTGCAGTATTTTATTGGAGTCAGCTTCGGCCACAAGGAAAAATGATTGAAAACTTGTGACTCATTATTCATTACTAATCACTCCATATCTTAGAGTCAGCTGCAGTATTTTCTTTGTCCATCTATCTTCAATCCGCTCTTAAGGTTATGATATCCTGTTCTTCAATCATCTCCACTCTCCAGGCACTAGTATCTATAAACAAATCATTGCTGGGAGCTAAAACTACTGCAGCAAATGGCCAAATAGATTGTAATATGCTGAGAAACTTGGTCATACAAGCCGTAACTGAAGCTGGTGGAAGGATTGACTATGCCGAGGTAAGATGTTAGAATCTATTTAATCTTTCTCTATTTATTTTGGAAGGTATGAATTATAAATACAGTGTTTAAAAAAGGGAGACATTATTAAAAAAAAGATTGCAGAAGCTAGATACATTTTGTGCCTTAAGTTTTCTGTTTTTCTTGTGATTTTAGGTGATATTCTCTTCATTAAGAGTTGTTTTCTGTTTGGTCTTATTTTAATCCAAGTATTGCCATCCAAACAAAGAGTTATTGTTTCCCAAAGAAATAAAATTGCAATTTTGGGATGAGCAAGTCATGCCAAACCAATTCATAAAAAATTACAATTTAGATTTAAATAGAATGCTTGAAAATTCTCTAAATGCCAAGGAGAAGCTGATCTCTGAATTGAACATGGAACTTCACATTTTATTTCTGAATTACAATTTGTGCTCTCGATATAGTGCTTGAGCCTTTGTGTCCAGTACCCAAGTTCAACACCCAAGTTTCTTCTACTCCTTTTGCTTATCTCTTGCAATGTCCATCTGCAAATAACACTTTCAAACTTTTCATCAAGTTTAAAGAGTCAAACACAAAACATCAACTTCACACGTACCTTTTGCTTCGGACAACCAGTTTTATAATGACCTTTTAGTTGACAATAACTGCAAGTCCTTTGTTGTTTTGTCGACATTTCTATGCTTGATTTGATACGTGAAGCAACCCTTGGACGCCCTTTAGTTCTGATTAGTTGGGCGGGATCACGCACATCATTAATGAGTGCAACTTGAGAAACAGAACTAAGAATGGGTGAAGGAACAATTTGGGGATTTGTTTCGTCTTCAATTCTCTTTCTTTTTCTTTCTAGTTGTTGTTGCAAAAAATCAGTAATCATAGTGTCAAGCCTTGTAATCTCAAAAATAGAATCTGAGGCTTCAGAAACAACAATGTTGATTTTGGAGTGAACCGACCACAAAGACGATGCACTAACTTCATTAGTAGTTGTTTCTGCATGAACACCTACAAGATTATCAGCCTTATAGCTTGCATTCATTGTCCATCTAGACAGTATATATTTTTCAGGTAAGGTCATGATTTGTTTCTTCTTCATGATGTATAAAATATGTTTGCACAAAATCCCCATAGTCTCAAGTTTTCCACAAGAACAATGAGCTTTGAACATTTCAGTCAAATGGTAGTCCACAATTGCCCACCACTTTTTATCAACTTCAGGAGACCCCACTCGATACTTGATCACATTTTTGTCCGTTGAAATCTTTTCATGAAAGTAATCATGTATGGCAGCCTTCCACTCTCTTTTAAAGATATCAAATAATTTTCTTGTGTAACGTTCTCCAGCTATTGCTTCAATTGGATGATTAGTCTCCAAAATTGCTTTTGTATTTCTACTTTTGAAATCCTCGTTTTCTTCTGCATCCCTCCTGGACTTGATTGCTTTGTCATACTGGGTCACAAAGTCATTTAACATCGTGTTAGAGTTGACGTATCCATCAAAAAATGAATTGATGCTCTCACTTCGGCCACTTGTGGTCATTCCAGCAAAAAATGTATTTTTCAAGTATACTTTTGCCCAATGATGACGTGAATTATACATGTTGGACAACCAACTACCTGCTTTAATATCATATTTAGTCATCAATTCTACCCACTTGCCTTCGAACTCTTCAATGTCTCGACTTTTATACCACTCACGGAAGTCAATATCAAAACTATCTTTATATTGTGTGCGCAAAGCTTGACTATGCTCCATAACATGTTTTTTGATATGCCATGCACAAAAACGGTGTCGTGCTTCTGGAAATATATTAGCAATTGCTTTTCCCATAGCTTTGTCTTGATCTGTGATAATAGCAATAGGAGACTTGTCAAACATACATGTCCGAAACTGTTCAAACAACCATGTAAATGTTGACTCTGTTTCATCTTCTAACAAAGCGGCTGCAAATAAAATTGATTGCCCATGGTGATTAACCCCCACAAAAGGGGCAAAAGGAAACCTAAACTTGTTCGTTTTATAAGTCACGTCAAACACAAGGACTTCACCAAATTGCGCATATGCAGCTCTCGATCTACCATCCGCCCAAAAAACGCTTCTTAGTGTACCATCTTCTGCTAGATGCATATCAAAATAAAAAGCTCCATCAAGAGCAGACTTCCTTTGAAAGTGTTTGATGACGCCTTGACATTCTCGTCCTACATTATTCTTTCTTTGTCCTGATAGAATAGTGCTGACTTGAATAGGAGTAATATTAACTTCTTTGTTCATAGCATTCACCACCTTTGAAATTTTTGAAGACGTTAAACCTTCCTCGGAAAGCTTAGTAACAAGTGATTTAGTGAAATTTGAGCGTCGTAAATCACCATGAGAAGGAAACTTCTTCACCTTTGAAGGAGTCATAATCAATGGATGATTATGTGCATCACTAAACTTCTCCACGATCCATAATCCATCCACTAACTTTACTTGTAACATCGCCAAACAATTTGTCCTTGAATCCCTACGCCTTTTGACATTGAGATCACCAACTATTTTATCATTTTGTTTCTTGACACCTTGCTTTGAGCACACATAATTCCACCTATATATTTGCTGCGTTTTCATATTCCTGCTAGTATATTGCTTACGTGTTCCAAATCCTTTACCTTGTGCATAATCATTATAGAAACCATAAGCCTCTTCTGCTGTCTTAAACACTCTCCCTAAAATAGGTGCCTCACTGAATCCACTATCATCATCTCCCACAATTTCTTGTACACTATCATCACCATATTTATCTTCCATGATTTGACATTGATCATCTTCTCTGAATTCATCATTGTCTTTCTCCAAATCAACAACGTCATCTGCATATACTAAGCTTCCACTTATGTCAATATCTTCTATAGTTGTTATCTGCGAGTGATCCATTACATAGCTTTGAAAAAATTGACCATTAACCTGTACAATTTTTACATCATTTACCAAAATAAGCTGAAATAAATTTCATGAAGATAGCCAAATCTCAATAAATCGGAAAGAACACCAAGATAAAAACATATGTGCAGGTGATCATTGTTTATGCATAGCCATCATCCCTAGAACAATTATTCATTATTGCATAATTTTTTTCTACAAGAATTTTTGAAAACAGAGAATTATGCAGATAAAAGCCAAGAAAATTTCTTATATACAGTCGAATATAAGATAGTGATGAACTATGCAGATAGCGATTTTTTGATAGCAATTTTTGAAAGCAGATAATTATGCAAATAGAGATGAATTACTATTGTGATGAACTACTGAATCAATTATTGTTGGAAATTGCGATGAATTATTACTGTGTTGAACTATTGATACAATTATGCTGATAAGAGAATTATGCAGATAACAGAACAAAGAATTTAACCGATTCTAATTTGAAATGAAGGACCGAAACTTGCGGTACCCGGATCTGGTGATCAACTCATTGCTTTGATTCCCATTCCAGTCTATCTGGCTTGAAGCACCAACTCTTGTTGCCAACTGGTTGAATGGATCATAGAAGGTACAAGATGTGCCTTTCAATGTATTATTGTCTCGATTGTTGCGATGAAAGAATCTTGAATTTTTTTGCTGGAATGTTACCAAATTCCTAAATCGGAATTGATCTCCTAAATATGTTTCCGTTGAAAGAACCTTTGAATTTGCTTGCTGGAACGTTTGGTTAATTATTCTCCCTGCCGAATAGGGTTCGGAGCGTGTTTCCCTTTTTTTTTTTGGTTGCGTGGTTTTGGTTCAATGCGTGTTTCCATTTTTTTTGGTTGCGTTTTTTTTTTAATTATTATTATTCAGGTGAGCATTAACGTTAAAACGCTGCAGTATTATTAACTCACTGGACAAATCCTTAGGTCCTGTGACAGGACATCCGATTTTCCCATATATATATATATATATATATATATATATATATATATATATATATATATATAAGGACATTGGACAACCTTTTAAAAAGTTGGTAATATATATATATTACCAACTTTTTACTAGAGATTTTTTTTTTTTTAAAAAATATATATATATTAGGCCATTGTTTACAACTTTAGTATCGTTATTAACAATTTTTATTTGAGCAATTCACAAAAAAAATATATATTAGGCCGGCCGCTAGAAAGGACACCGGAGGTTCGGTGACGGGCCACCCGTGACATCCTAAATTTTGGATCTAAAAAATTAAAAGTATGATATGAGATAAATTGTGGAAAATTAGCCTTAGTTATTTTAAAATTAATTATTTGAGACCTAAGGTATATTTTCTGTAGAATTAAGGACAAATAGTTGAGAATAATTTCTGGACTAAATATGTTGGAAATAATATTTTATTGCTTAAAGAATTGATCGGGATTAATATGGTGTGAAACCCACAAACTAACCCCCCAATATATATTTCTCATTGGGCCTAATATTTACACGCCACATAGCCCTTATTTTCTTACTGTTCCTATTCTGCATGTATAAGCCACATCCTACTTCATCACATGAAACACCAATTACTTATTTTTGGTCAGAACCAATTTAGATCAGCAGCCGAAAACGCAGCCCATGTACCTGAATTTATCCAGCGTCCATATACTCCCTTAATTCATTTAACACTCAAGCCCAAACCCCCCAGCCCATTATCTTTATTCAACCCAATGTTTTTCCCTCCAAACACAATATAGCCTCTCCTTATTATAAAAAAAAAAAATATAGCCTCTCCTTAGTTTCTTGTCTGCATGCCACGTACCACTCCCTCCTTCCATACACGACACCACATGCATACGACACTCCCTCCCAATCCTTCATCCATTCTCTCATTCCGGCCAGCTCACACCCGGCCCCTCCTCGATCTCTTAATATTCATTATTCCATTCCCTTACTTCTCCACACCAATTTCGGACCTGAACGACACAGAGAGAGACCGAGCTGAGACGAGAGATCAAATTGAGAACGGAGGAGACGGAGGGAGAGACCGAGAGAGTGATCGAGACGGTAAGGAGTCGGAGGAAGAAATTGAAGAAGGAAGCACCGATTCTCACATGTATGCAACACTAGAATCCTTCAAAAGTGAGTCTCCTAACCTTTTTTCCAGTTTCATTTCGGTAATTTGATGTGGTTTTTGGGGATCAAAGCTTGCTGGAAGTTGAGGGATTATAGTGAGAAAAATCTGTCATTATGAGAGTATGATTTCAGTGCTTGCATGTTGATTTTGAGGTCGGTTTTGGACTGGTTTTTGTGTTCCTCTGACTTTGTAATCAAGTCTTTAAGCCATAGCCATGCATCTCAATTATATTTGCATAGGTTCTGATTTCTGAAAGATATGAAGCAAGAAATAAGCTTGCATGTCATGTTTTACAACTTTGTTCAAAGGTCCGAAAACAGAGCCTCTTGTGCCAGACGTTTTTGTAAGTTAAAGGTTGATTTTTTCTCTGAAACTTTTACAGGAGTTAGTACTCTCCTTAATATTTAAAATGAGCTTTGGATCGCCTAAAAACGGAGGTCTATAACTCCAATTATAATTTTTGGAAGTTGAGTTATGATTCTGGAAAATTTTCGGTATGGTTTTGGAGTAGTAAAATGGCGTTGTGTTTTGGACTAAGTAAATCAAGTCCAAAAATTTTGAAAATTTTCAGACATGTAGTAGACACATATAGAGGTTTAATTTGATAGGTAATTTGTCGAATTTAGATAAGTATTGAATGAGTTATGATTTTTCAAAGATTGGTCAAGAAATCTGAAAAATTCTGGATATTGCTTATATTTTTCAAAATTTGGGAATATTTTTAGTCATAAATCAACTTGATGACTTTAATTGATGAAAATAGACTTATCAAGGTTTAAGTAGAAAATGGAATAACTCCATTTGGAGTTGTATCTGTCAAGTTATGAATTTTCCGAGAAGTTAAAGATTGAATTTTTGATAAGTATTAAAATAGTCACACAAGTTATTAATTGTGCATAACCTTTAAAGTAAAGGTTTCTTTGGATATATTGAAAGGATAAATGGCTAAGATGACATTTATTCCATAGTGAATAATATCTAATTAAATAAGTCCCAATTGGTATACATCACTAGTCATAAGGATACTAAAAGATAAGTATTTTGGGGTGAGTCTAAAAGAGGTAAATCTTAATTATTTTATTAAGATTGAATTAACTAGTGACCCATCTCTATATAAATGTTAATTATAGGACCTGAGAATTGCCCGTACCTTAAGGATAAGCATAGTGATAAGAATCCGGTGGAAGGGGTTTTGTCGGTAAGACCAATAGGTAGTAATTGTAATCTCACATTCTTTGCATTGCTATATATATTTTTGTAAACCATATTGTATGTCCTGCTTGTATGAGGCTAGTACCACTCGTGACTCGATTGAGCAGAAGGGCCGACCATGGGGCCAGCTTTCCGGTGGCTAGGCAGGGCCTAGTGCATTTAGTTATTTTTGGTTTACCCAAAATGTATTTCCTAGCGTTAAGGTATTTGAAATCATTTTATGATTTACGTGTATTACAAGCTGCATATGGAATGTAATACTTGTCGATCGTTTGAATTTGAATGCTTTATATGCTGTGTGGACTACTCTGTTTGGTTGATTTACATATATATTGTATATGCTTGGAATTTGAGACTAACCTGTTACTCTGGAATTCATTCAATTGAATCTCAGAACCTTCCAATAATCCAAGTCGTGGGCAATCTAGTAAGCAAGGTTCAAGGAGCGAGGGGTAGAAATCACTTGACGCGAAGAAGGTGGTGGTGATGTTAGTACTGATGAATCATTTGTGATTCACCTCTTATTTATATTCCTTATGACTTAGATATTGTTTTGAGATAGCCGTATGTGGCTACTGGGATGTATATATTTAATTAGATACATAAGATCATAGAAGTAGCTAGAACCTATACATACTTAAATATTGCTACAGGTATTAGGCAAGTATGTCACGAGCCCATAATGTGATGGATGAATGATTGAATCCTAAATCATTAGGTTAGATATATAATATAAATGTACTATGATAATAACAATTAAGGATTAAGGTTCGATGAATTTTAAATAAAGAGTTTGAACCACTTATAAAAAGTTTTCAATAGTTTTGTGATTTTTTTTTTTGAAAAGTCCATTTGTACTATAATGTTAGAAATTTTCAATTGGGTTAAACTTTGAATTTTGAAAATGGGTTTTTGTTTCTAGGTCCAAACCTGATGTGGCGGTTCGAATTCATTATTATATAATGCATCTAACCTATATTATATGTTAATAAGGAAGACACTACTCTGTCCTTGGGGCAAAGAGCAGTGGGGTTTTGCACCGCCGGCAGCGGTCGCCAACGCCAGAGCTTCAACAGTTGGTAAGGGGTTTTAGGGATTTTCTTAAAAAATAAAAAGAAATAGTACTTATGTAAATTCACTCAACATTTCAAAATTACAAATCCGTCAATTTAGAATAATTGAAATTCACCACCTTTTTTTTTATGTTTTACATATTTTGACAGTATTTTTCTATTATTTTTCCTATATTAAATGTTGAAAATAACCATTTATATGTCCCGTTCAATGGATGTGTTTGTCTTTGTGTGTGTAATTTTGAAAATAACCAACTCTTGTTCTATTCACGCATTTAGAGATTTTACCTTCTCCAATACTGAACGGTGATGACGCCTTTCTTGTAGGGTGTGAATGAATGATAACTTGCTTCGTGAAACTTACCTCACATTATTTATTTTGAATTTTAATTAATTAGCGATAGTTGATTATTTGAATTTCTTTTGATTTGATTAAGGTTATTTTTAAGCTATATTAGATTTGAAACTAATTCCTTTTGAGATTTAAAGTATAAATGGTTTTCACCTTTCTCAATTAATATGCTTCCTAGGATTTGAATTTGTATTATTCTCCTTGTGGAAGTGAGGCCACTTACCACTTCAGCTAATAACTTTTTGATGCTCAAAACTAACTTGTTAGTGTTGACTTAATTTTCAGCCCCACGAAAAAATGTTGATTTATGTTTGTTTGGAATAGCGATTGGAACCTTCAAAAGTTGCTTTTCAATTGTTATTTACAGTATACGAGGTAAATATGTAAAATTAGTATTATCTTAATATACGTAAATAAACACTTTTGGGAGTCACAAATGTGATCCCAAATACACACAGTTAGTGTTTAACTGTGCTGAAAACGTACATTCATGTAAGTCAAGTTAAAATTCATTTCATAAACTTAGTTCGCATACTGTAAATCACGTTAGAAAAAAAAAATCTACGGCGAATCCAGACACTTAATCTCCCAGTGACTTACCACTAATCACATTGGAAAAGTACACACTTCCCCACTTTCATTATTGTCTTTTGCGTTTCCTCTGCATGCCTTCTTTTTGATAGTTTATACTCCCTCCGGTCCTAATTATAGGATATATTTAACCGATTTTGGGGAGATTAAAGAAAAAAGTTAAATTAGTTAATTTTACTCATTTTCCTAAAATGTCCTTATATAAATTTAAAATGACCTAAGTGAAAGTAAATCAATAGCTCTACCACATGCCTCTCCAACCTAATTTTTTTATACATACATACATATATAGATACATACATACATAGATATATATATATACACACACACACACACACAATATATATGTGTACGTACATATATCGACACACACACACCCCCACACACATATAAACACACACACACAAAGATATACATGTATATATGTGTGTGTGTTTATATTTGTACACACACATATTGACACACACACACAGCCAAGGACGGAACTTTGAAGGGACTAGTGGGGGCCATGGCCCCCAAAAAAAAAAAAATTGTTTGGAATTTTTTTGTTAAAAAATTTAATATAATGTAAAATTAAATTTTGCCCCCAATTTCCCCATCTTTTATATCTCTGGGGCTTATAATTCAATTTGTGTTTCATGTGAGGTCTTGTATGATTTATTTTAATCTTGTCATTTTTTTCTATATTTCATTCTAATTACTTGAAATTTTTAGTTTATCGGTGAAATTTACTTTTGTGGTGTATTCTTTAAAATACTTTTACCCATTTTACACTACATCTATAGATGAAGTTAATTGATTTTTCATTCTAAACCTCAGCCTCTTGCCTTCCAATGTTGTGGTGTTCAATTACATGAAGTTTATGGTTAAATCAAAGATTCACAATCACATAAATTAAAGCCTCTTGGCTTCCAATGTTTGTGGTGTATTTTTTATATATTTTTCTTTTCTTGTTTATATTCTTTTGTTTTTAATGCATATAAAACTTTCCTTAAAAAATTTGGCGCGCCCGAACAAATCCCCACCACTATTTGGCCCCCCCAAATTTTTGTCCCAAGCTCCGCCCCTGCACACAGCCACATATCTCTCTGTGTGTGTGCGTGCGTGCTGCACACATATATATATTTGTGTATAGACACACACACACACAAAATATATGTGTGTAGACACACACACACACATATATGTAGACACATACATATATGTGTGACTGTGTGTGTCTATAGATATTTGTGTGTAGACACTAGACGCCACACACACACAAAATATATGTATGTAGACACACACACATACATACATACATATATGTAGACACATACATATATGTGTGACTGTGTGTGTCTATAGTGTCTATAGATATTTGTATGTAGACACTAGACACATACATATATACATACATAGATACACACACACATATATATCTAAAAGTTTTGTTGACTGGAAGAGCATATGCGTCCACATATATATGTACATATACTCACAAAAAATCAAACACACTTGAGAGAATAAAATAGGGGTATTTTAGAAAAAAAATTGACAATTATTATAATGTTATACTATAATTAGAACCAAAATCAACTCTCAAATGTTGTCTTATAATTAGAACCGGAGAGAGTATTTTTTAATGGTTTTTAAAAGTACGAATTAAATTTATATTCACAGAAATACAAACAAGGTAAAAAGAAACATAATGGGGGAAAAACCAAATTGCTCTCTCCCTCTCTCTCCGATGACTTTATTTAGTGCTTTTTGCCTCCCCTAAGCTAAAAATTTACTCGCTCGTATTCGTATGGATTAAAATTTTGAAAACGACACATTATCTTATATTTTGATTACCGTTCAGGGGCGAATATGAAGATGATTATTATTTTTGATTGGATATGAAGATGATTATTGCTACTTCATGATTGAGTCCAATTATTAATTCTTGAAATGACCCTTTATACCCCACTCATTGGCCCAATGATTTGCCATTTCAATTATTTCGGTGTTGATGGGATTGATTTTTGGAACAATTGGATAAAGGTCCTAAAGAACCAATAAAATTTTGAAAAAGTTGTACAAGAAAGTGAAACATAAGAAGAGTCCTAAAAAGTTGTTAATCGCATAAATGAAGTTGTTAATTAACAACTCTATTTATAAAAGTCAGATTGTAAATATGATTTATATTTGGAATGACAATTGGGAAGTGATTTTTTCTAAATGAGTTCTTGTTTAGATGATTATTTGAAAAGTCAGTTGATATGGAAAATGACATGAATCTTATTGAATACTACACACACATATTAGTTGTATATATTGTGATAATTTAATATAAAAATTTAAATTTGATAAAAAAAATTAAATTATTATTAAAAAATAAAATACTTTGAAATACTTAATTAAGTATATTCTAATGGATAAATTAGAATGCATACAAATATATATTTAGTATTACATTGCTTATTAAATCACTTATCTCTTACATTTTTCTCCATAAGCTAAAAAGAGTTATTTTAAATAAGCCTATATGAGACAACCACTATCGATCTCAAACATTTCATTTTCTCTATTGGGCTTAAATCACTGTGCTAAGCTTTTTTAATTTCTTCCGACACCGCTATGCCAAACAGGCTGTTTTAGTGCTATAATGCCAGAGTGTACGGTGCATGATAAAAAAGATGGGGAGAGGTTAGTTAGTGGTTACATTAAAGAGGTTATGTTTAATACGATTGTTGTGTTTCACCTACTTTCGTCTCCCTTTTATTATTTCTTTCATTTCACTCCCTCACTCCTGTCATCCCTAAATCTATATACTATCATCATTTAAAAAAAAAAAGATTTATATATCTTATCCGTTCAGATCGAGGAATATTCAATTACTCCGCTCCAATGGTTAATTCACTTTTAAATTTAGCAAAACACTCATAATCTACAAATACGTTATGAGTTTAAATATATGAGGGCTTTGTTAATAAGTGATTTATAAGTAGCAAGTGCTCTTTAATCCTAAATTATTATTGGCCCTTGTGTATCTTTGGAGTATAACTCACCTAAATTTTTTGTTAAGTTAATTAACAATAAGGAGTAAGTATATATAACATGGGCAAAACTTATGTCCAGTTCTTTAGGTCTTGTTCGCCAATGGGATAATGCCACCTGTAATATTTTTCCACATCAGCCCTATCACTGTTAGCCCACTGAAGTTTCTGAAAAAAAAGGGAAAACTAATCTGCCACTGCGAGTCCCTATAATTTCATCAAGTTTTGAATCAGGTTTTTTTAGTTTTCTTCTTCTTTTTATTGAATCCTTATACTTCACTCAGTTAAATGTTTAGGTCCTTCCCGTTAAATGCTCCAAACATTGGTTAATGACAGGGGACCACAATGAAGAAGCTGGAAATGTGGACCAGACTCTCTCTCTCTCTCAACCCTTCTCTCTCTAGATCCAGTTCATCCTTTACTCTCTCTCTCTCTCTCTCATTCTCTGTTCTTAGAATTTCTTTATCTCTACAATGGCGAGCTTCAGAGTTGTGCTGATGCTAGTTGCTCCTTTGTTGGTTAGCTCAACAATCTCCGGCTTCTTCTCTGTGCCGATGGCTGCTCCACGAAAGGTGATGGCTCCGGCTGCTATGGCAGCGACGCCATCTGCAAGCTCACCAATGGCTTCTGCATCACCGGATCTTCCACCGTTGTGATTGTCAAAGCCGCTTTGCTGGTGTAGAGAGATTATGCGATCTTTGTCGAATCGAGAGTCCTGATTTTTTTTTTTTTTTGGTCTTTCCGTTTCTTAGAGAGTTCTGACGAGATCGATGATATATTCATTTAATTAAAAAGAATAAATGTTCATGTCTCTCTCACCATGTTCTTTCATCCCGAAGGTAACTAACCTGAAGAAAAGAGTGAAACCAAATAGGAGTTTTAGTGGGCAGTGGGGAGCATGAGAGGGTAGGAAGCAACTGGAGGAGTTTCAGAAAAAGCAAACCAATACCCCACTGAAGCAATAGAGGTAACTAAAAAGGTTGAAACATGGAGAAAATTAAGGATGAACTCATGAAAGAGAAGGAAGGAGGAAGTGAGTGAGTGTGATCATGTGCTCAGCTTCTTCATTGTCGTCCCCTGTCACTAATGGAAGTTTGGAGCATTTAATGGGAAGGACGGAAATAATTTGACTATGTTTCCATGGCTTCATTTCCTAGAACCAACACTTTAGAGGACAATTAATGGAGGAGGTTTGCTGATGGAAGAATTTATAAAACAACGTTCTACTGATTTTTTGGTCATCTCTTCCTCCGTCATGAGCAGTTAGACGTCCCCGTTGTGTTTTTTAGTGTATCCATCGATAGGATCTTGATCTTCCTTTGATAGAGCCAACGGAACTCTCAACGTTGCCGTTGTCGGGAACTCTAGGCTTTTCTCTCTCTCTCTTTTTTTTAGAAACTTCAATGGGCTAACAACGTTAGGGCTGATGTGGGAAAATATACCAGGTGGCAGTATCCCATTGGCGAACTCGACGTAATGATCATAAGGAACTGGACATAAGTTTTGTCCATACAACCTCCGATTCTAATTATAAGACCTAGTTAACTTTTTTGGAAACATTAAGGAAGCTAATTAAATTAGTTTAAAGTATTTTTATTTTTTCCTTTAAAATAAATAGTTTGATTAATAAACTAATATAGAATCTAAGAAAACATAATAAATGAAATGATTAAGTAACATATTTAGATTCCTTAATCTCTCCAAAAAAAGTCAACTAAGTCTTATAAATTAGGACGGGAGGGAGTAACATTTAAGAAAAAAATGTGTAAAGAAAAAATTTGTACAAAATAGAATTAAAAAAACTGTGAGAGGCCTTTTATGAAAGAAGCATTTCCTACTGCCCTCTTACAAAAATCTAATTAAAATCTATTTGTCTGATCATAATGAGAGTAGCATTTCCCATAAAAGGATTTTCTTTGGAAAAAAAATATCTTCTCCAAAAAAATATAACTAAGAACCAATGACAACGAATGTATAGTATTACAAAGCACAGAGGACAAATGTGAGTAAAAATGTAAAATGAAAGCGTTAATATAAATAATAAACATACAATAGATATTATGACTTGATATTTATGTAGGTTTGTAAAAAATTTCAATCAATTTTTTTTTTTCAATATATTTGTTTAAATTTAATTTCCTATAGATAAAATTTTGAATTTTTCTCTAAAAGAATTCTCTCTGTGTATATCGTCGTACTTGTACAATTGTTCTACCATAAGTAAATGTTCAGGATCGGGGGAGCATATTTCCTCAAAATATCTTCTTTTATTTTCTTCTCAAAATCTCATTTCTATCTTTGGATGAAAAAATAGACGGTTCAGATTTAATATTTTTTAAAACAATTATGATAGTGTTTTATAAATTAAATTTTTTATTAATTTTGTTTGTATTAAAGGTATAAATTGTGTAGATTATGATTTAATAGTTTAATTTTATTTATTCAGGTTTAAAATAATAGTTTTATAAAATATTAAATCTGGACCATCGATAATCTGAGGGTGAAGATTAGATATCGAGAAGAAAATGAGAGAAGAGGTACCAAAAGAATTCAAACCCTTGAGACCGGCGGTCGTATGTTGATTGATGAACAGTTGAAGTGAGGGGACCTCTTACTTTAAAAAGTATGTACTAAAACTAAAAAAATGTAAAACCGCTTTGCGAAGAAATCTTCACTTAATGGAATTTTGACTTGTTGAATTTCTGATGGAGAAAGAGTTATAAAGAATAATTTATTACTACTTTAAAGGTAATATCAATTGAAAAAAATACTTGACATATGTATATGCTTATTATTTTTATTACTTGATCCGAAATATATATATATATATATATATATATATATATATAGAGAGAGAGAGAGAGAGAGAACCTCATTGTGTTTAGGCTGCACGCAATTAAATTAATCATGTTTTCAATTTAGAGAACCTTATTTTTAGCATGTTGTTTTTTTTAAAAAAATTATAGTAAAGCTCAAACTTAAAATTAACCTAGCTAAATATTCCATACCGGACCGTTCATACAACCTCCAAGCTAAGGCTCCAATTATTGTTATATTTCTTGTATAGTTTAAGTTCAACACTTTATTTTAAAAATAAATTTATTCATATAACTTTAATTTAATTTAGAGCAGACAAAACTATTTAGTACTAGTAGATGCACAGTAAAGAGGGGAAAATAATTGGGAGAATGACATCTAGGTCCCAAATCATGAAAAATAATATATTGACAAGTTTCACAAGTAATTAATGATAATTAATTTACTTGTACCTCTTGTTCACTTGTCAATGAAGACTTTTATGATACTCCATCTGGTCCTAATTATAGGAGCAATTTAACCGATTTTGAGAGAATTAAGGAGAGAAGTTAAATTAGTTAATTTTACTCATTTTCCTAAATTAAAATGTCATTATATAAATTTAAAATGACACAAGTTGCCCTAGTTATAAGTGTTTCTAATTTGCCTTACGTTAGACATCCATGACATATTAATTTAGTATATATGTATATTAGTTGCTTTTTATATAGTCATGTGTATACATATAGATCTAATTTCCTTTCCACACGCTTTCTAATTGAAATAATGGTCTTGCTATATAAACATATATGTGTGTGTATATGTGTATACATATAGATCTATCTACATGCATAGAGACACACCCACCCATATATCTACACACACACATACATACATACATAGACACACACGCACACGCACACGCATACATACATAGACACACACACAGATATATATATATATATATATATATATATATATATATATATATATATATATATGTACACACATATATATTGACACACATAAACACAGATATACATATATATGTATACACACGTATATATAAATGCTCCTAATAATAAGTATAAATAGGGGTATAGGAAAAAATTGACAAAAGTTAAAAATTGCTCTTATAATTAGGAACAAAACCAACTCCAAAATTTGCTCCTATAATTAGGACCGGAGGGAGTATTATTTTTCTTGATTGAGACCTAGAAGTCATTCTCCCAAAATAATTCCATATTTATAATATCCATTCATTTCTACAAACGTGAGCGGAATGAAATGGTAGCGATACTGATTAACTGATATAAGATATTTCTCTTCTCCTTAATATAAGACAATTTAGAAAGTTGATATTTATACTAAGTATAAGACATAATTTTTATATTTGTCAATCTTTTCATAATTTACCTTTATTATAACTCTCTCAACAATAATCAAGGAGGAGAGGGGATGAAAAAGTTAAGGAAGATGATTATGCATGTTTGGGAAACCTCTAAACCGTGGTTTCATAAATCATTTTCAACATGTTGAAACAAAACTTCTCTCACATACTTACCTCGTAAATCGTAAAAGCTCTTTAGAAAAGCTAAAACAAACATACATTTGTATTTTAAAGAATACATGTCATATTAATTAACTTCCTTAATATAATTAATTAGATAAATATACTTTATATTAAGTACCGGACCCCAGAGTTCCATATTATATCTTCTTAACCGCGCATTAAATAACTAAAATGACACCTGTCTATATTCAGTGGTGTATATATATGTCACTGCGTCGTTGGTAGTGGAGAATAGGCAAGAGATATAACTTATAAGAGATTTCAGATCGATAACTGTGTTTTGTACTTTTATTACTTGTTACTTTCTGTTTCACAGAATCGAACCACACATGGAGGCTTTTGTGGAGGCGCCGCCGTGTCGTTGTTGTTTAAGGTTAGTGGTCGGAATGATGGCAGTGATGTTATTATTATTAGGAGGATGGTGCCGGGAAGCGACAGGTTTGGTGAAAGTGCCGCCGGATTTGAAGATTCCGGCGGTGTTTGTGTTAGGAGATTCCGTCATGGACACCGGCAACAACAACGATTTGGTCTCGCTGGCTAAGTGCAATTACCTTCCTTATGGTAAAGACTTCAAAGGCGGCGTCGCCACCGGCCGGTGTTGCAACGGAAAAGTTCCTTCTGATATCATAGGTTTTTTTTTTCTCTCGTCCCTTTTCTTGGTTAAATAATTATTAGTTATCTCTTATCTCTCTCGTGTTAATACAGTGCTCCCATATCATTTTCAACCAAGGACACCTCTTTATAATGGGTCATGACAAGGACGTAAAGTCAAAATAAGTAGAATAGTGAAAGTCAACATTTATTGTGACAAAAAAAAAGTCAATATTTATTCAATTCTTCTTTTTATTATTAGGCTTAACGGCCAACTTTACTCAAAAGTTTTAAGTTGTGAGTAATTTTGTATTCACTGTTAGTTAATTGTTGAGCTGACAATCCACATATCATCTAAGTTATTTTTGTTAAAAAACAAAGTTATTTTGAAAACTCATGTGTCGTCTACTTCATTTTTTTAAGTTATATTTAAAACATTTTGAGTAATTAGCACTTTAACAAAAATGATGTGATGAAATATGGACTGTCAGCTTAAAATATATAGTCAATTAACCATCAAAATTAAATGAGTTAACAGTTAGAACAAAATTACTAATTTTTTTTTAACTTACGGAACAAAATTGCCTTGGTAAAATTGACCCTTGTCCCTTATTATTATTAACATGCCATTATTGTTTTTAAAATTAAACATATTCCATTATGTGTCAGTTGAGGAACTGGGAATTAAGGAGCTGTTGCCGCCATATAAGGATCGAAATCTCAAGACTCAAGATCTGCTCACCGGAGTCAACTTTGCCTCTGCCGCCGCCGGATATGACCCTCTCACTTCCCAATTAGCAGTATGTATATATGTATTTCTAATCTCTCGTGTACAATTAATTAAAGAGAGGCTATTTATTGGATTTGGATATATGAAAGATGTGATAATTAATGAATCAGAGAGCGACGCCAATGACGGATCAAGTGAAATGGTTCAAGGATTACAGAGAGAAGATAAGAGGGATAGTTGGAGATGAACAAACAAAGTTCATAATGGACAACAGCGTCGTTCTGGTGGTGGCCGGCAGCGACGACATAGCCAACACGTACTATGGTGCCCGCGTTAGGCAACTCCAGTACGATGTTTCCGCCTACACCGACTTAATGGTCAACGGTGCCTCCGATATCGTCAAGGTACTACATATAATTAATATAATAATTAAGCTCCCTCTTCATACTTACTTAATCTGGTATATTTATTATCTTTTCCTAAACTACCTTTTTTTTATCATTATTGTTGTTCCTTCAAAACAAATAGAAGCAACAAATTCAAATAGTTACAAGGCATTGCTATATAAGATATTTCAGTATTTATTTAATGGGAAAATTATAATGAAGGACCTGGAGGAAAAAATATTTATTGAGAAGTACCATAAAAATTCTAATTATTTAGAATGACTAAATAAAAAAAAATTAAAAATTAAAAATACTAAAATACCCCTAAGGAAATCTTATCCATTCCCTCCTACATTCTCTTCCATTTCTCTCCCATTTTACTAAATTAAATAAAAGCTTTCTCAAATTTTCTTTTTTCACAACTTGCATAGATATCTATGAAAAAAAATTACACACTCTTCAATTTTATCAAAATTATAATTGTTAAAATAAAATAAAAATTAATTGAAAATATATTTATATAATTTTAGTCAAAATTAAGGTCTCTTATAATTTATTATATATCTTAAACCGGAATTTTTTTATATGATTTATTTTTATTTTAGAAGAAATTTATGTGGGCCAAAAAATTGATTTAATGTTAATAAAATATAAAATAAATCTATTATATCTTGAAAAAACATGAAATGAGCTTAGTCTTTATTTTTATAAAAAGTGCTTAATTGATGTTAACATTGATATACTTGCTGATATAAATATGGCAACTTGATGATATGTTCCTTAATTAAATTATCTATTGATTATATGAACATAAAACTTATTAAAAATTAAAAATTAAAAACATATGAGTTTGAATCGTATAGTTTACATGAGTGTGAAACATGGTAAAAAATTAAAAAAGAGATATTATAATATTACATGTGGATGATTGACGGTTTTAATTTTAATTTTAGTCATTTTTTTTTTTAAATTTATGAATACAATAGATAATGTAGAAGGTTTGACTAAGGATAATTTAGTAATTTTAAATTTATATTATGATGTTTGGCCCTTCTAAGTAATTACAATTTTTATAGTCCTTCTTAATAAGTTTTTTTTTTCTCTAGGTCCTTCATTCTAATTTTCCCTTATTTATTACAATTAATAATTTACATTTCATAATCCACCCGTAGTAGTTAGCTAGCTCAAGCAAAGGGAGTAAATTACATGCATGTGTCTGTCTCTCCCCAACTTTATTCATACTTTATACAGTGGCGGAGCCACACTAGTGTACATGTCTGCAAGTGCAGACACAAAAGTTTTAAAATAGATATATAATTTGAGGGAACTTCTCATAAAAAAACACCAATGATTTAGTGGTAGAAGAGTAACACTATCACGCTACAATCGCTAGTTTGATTCTCGGCAGGTGCAGCAATTCGCATGTATCATTCTTTTTAATTGGTATTTTTCAATTCGCATGTATCATTCACATATTTTGATATATATTTTCTTTTTTATTTTTCCCTTTTTTTTATAGGGAAAAAATTTACAACAAAATACCCACCATTTTTTATATATTTTTAAAAACTATAAATTAAATACATTTATCATATATAAAAATACCCACCATTTTTTATATATTTTTTAAAATTATAAATCAAATACATTTATCATATATAATTTCACTCTTAATTATAAATAAATCCTAAAAGTAAAAATTAGGATATTACAAAAGTCGTTGAGCTTATAGGGGTATCAACTCTGTTGCAGTGATCCATTCTATATTTCTTAAGAAGCTCTTGCAGGTATTTGTTTGAGAAATAAATATTTCATTCTTCTTTTGCTTGATTCGAAGTCCTAAGAAGATATTTAATTCTCCTATAGTAGACATTTCCAACTCACCTTGCATGATCTTAGAGAACTCCATTCCATGTTTCTTAAGAAGCTCTGCATGTATTTGGTTTGAGAAATAAATATTTCATTCTTCTTTTGTTTGATTCGAAGTCCTAAGAAGAAATTTAATTCTCCTATCGTAGACATTTCAAACTCACATTGCATGATCTTAAAGAACTCTTGACACACTTATGTTGAACATGATATGTTTGATAAAATTGATGATGAAAATATAATGCAATATTTTCAACGAATGAAGAATTGAATAATGCTTTTGTAATCGTTCTGTTATAATAACTTAGTTGACTCTTGATTATTATTTTTCTATGTTAAGTTGAAGTTTTCTTTTCTTTTATTGTTTACATTCTTTTGTTTTTTAATACATTTAAAAATTTCCTTAAATTTTTTTTTCGGGGGCACCCAAATCCCATCATTATGCACCCACAAACATTAAATCCTGGCTCCGCCACTGACTCTATATATATGTTTATTTATTCATGAAGTATTTCTCTATTGGATTTATTCAATTATATGTGTATTGTGGTGGGAAGGGATTATATAAGGTCGGGTCGAGAAGAATCGGAGTGTTCGGGGCGGCTCCAGTCGGGTGTCTGCCGTCTCAGAGAACTCTCGGCGGAGGAATTCAGAGGAAGTGTGCGGAAAACGAAAACGTGGCGGCTAAGTTATTCAACTCCAAACTCAAAAAGCGTTTGGAGCAGCTGGAACAAAGTCTTCCCAATAGCACTGTCCGTTACGTGGACATTTACAACCCTCTCCTGGATGTCATAGTGAACTACAAAAAATATGGTATTATTATTATAATCCTTTACGCGTAATCATTTATTTATTTTATATATTCAGAGTTAATTATTGATTCAAATTGATCTCTGCATACGATAGGATTTAAAGTGCCGGACCGAGGTTGCTGTGGGACAGGTATAATAGAGGCAGCACTTTTGTGCAACAGATATACTCCGACTTGTCCTGATATAGAAAATTATGTATTTTGGGACACTTTTCATCCCACTGAAGGTACCTATAGAGAGCTCATCCCTCCCATTCTTCAAAAATATGTTGATGACTACGCTCGCGGTATTCGTTGAATTATCGATCTCGATCTTCACAATAAGACTGTAACTTTAATTTATTATGTATTTGTATACGTACGTGCATTCATGGGCATACTTGCTTGTGTTTTCACCAACAAGCTAGATGCTGGATTGAGTATGAAAATAGAAATATATCATATGTAATTGGTGATTGAAAGCAAGTGAAAAGCAATAACAAAGCAAGTTTTAAGTAAATTTGTTCTTTATTATTATTGAGGATGACAAGTTATTCGAGTTCATTAATGTCCCGTTTATTTGGTTCGTGGATCCCAAAAAAAAAGGGAAAATCGAGGTCTCAAAGTACGGAAATAATCACAAAAAAGTCTCGTTGTTAAAATGTTTTTATGAAAATTTCGTTATGAAAATGGCTTCAAATGTTGTCAAAATGACTTTGTATGTTGTCAAAAATTCTCCGAGTTTTTCATACGCGTAGAATTTTAGAAAAATTTTGGCAATATGAAAAGTCATTTTGACAACATTAGAAGTCATTTTCACAACAAGATTTTCACAAGGACATTTTAACTATTAATAAAGCCATTTTGACAACATGAAAAACCATTTTCACAACGGGGCTTTTTTGTGAGGGAAATTTAGTAGCTTATTTACAACTAATCACAAAAAAATCCCTGTGATGGAAATTTGGTATGAGACTTTTTTGTGATTATTTCTGTATCTTGGGACTTCATCGTGATTTCCCAAAAAAAAAAGTTCTCATATCTTGTAATCCTTATTTCATATGTCTCATAAATATAATCCTAATGGATCTATTTAAAGAAATCATCGTTATGAAGTGTAATCCTCATACATTATATATAAACCCAACCAAATACTGAATCAACCATTTATTTCACCATAATTACATGTAATTCATTTTCATAAAATCAAACTAAAGGAGCCATATGTTTTTGATGATGCTGTGATGAGGTGGAGTGGAGATCTCAGAAATTAATGTGAAGTGGAAGATGAGGAAAACCAAATAGTGCATACATACTCCCTCTCTATCCCTTATTATAAGTTTTAAATAATTAATTTACATTAATTAAGAATATAGTTAAAATTAGTTAAGGTAATAAATATGTATTGTTTTTTCAATTATGCCCTTACTGATTCTGATTTCATTTATAAGTTCAAATTAATTAACTCTCAAATGCCAATGAGAGTTAGTTAATTCATTAATTATGGGTTAAATTTCCCATTTTTGCCTTATTTGTGATTGGTTTCAAGAATGAACAAGAATAAATTCTTTTTATTTATTACAATTAATAGAGGCAAACTTGTAAAAAAAATATTATTATTATGAAATTGGACTAATAATAAGGATCATTTTTTTTTTGTCAAAATGGACTTATAAATAAGACTAGAATAAATGCAATAAAATACAATAAATAATATGTAAAGTCAGAAAAAGTATCACTATATCTAATCCTAAATACAAGACCTTGAATTTTTTTTTTTTTGGAGAGGTAAAGGAAGTTAAATAAGTTACTTAATTAGATATATTGTGTATGATTAAATTATATATCAGTTTATAAGTCAGAAAAATTAGTTTGGAGAAAAAATACAAATACTTTAAATAATTTAATTAACTTTCTTAATCTCCTCAACAAAGTCAATTAGATCTTACATTTATGATGATAAGTAGTAAATATTTAGACAAACCTTAAAAGAATCTTATATTTTGAGACACATTTTCACAAATTTAATTGAAAGCTTACAGTATGACACGGGAGTATGAAGGAGTATGCTGCTGACAGACCTCTCATTGATGGAATTGACTTTCCTCCTCTATGCAGCTCCCATCCGCTGTGTTGAAACGTGACCGTTTTGTTTCAAAAAGTTGAAAATGTGGCCCTTTTTTTAAAAAAAATTAGAACACTGATTGATATTAAAAATATACTTTAGAAATATAGAACGGTTCTAAAAAAATACTTCATGATCTTGAAAATTATTTTAAGATCCTGAAAAAAATATTTTGGGTACTGACTGGTACTAAAAAGATACTTTAGGATACTGAAAAAATACTTTAGGATCTTGAAAAATTATTTTAAGATTTTGAAAAAATATTTTAGGGTACTAAATGGCACTAAAAGGATAATTCAAGATATTGAAAAAATATTTCAGAATATTTTTATAGGGTACTGACTGGTACTAACTGGTATTTTAGAGTATTGAATGGTACAAAAAATATACTTCTGATTTTTTTTTCAAGATCTTAAAATAATTTTCAAGATCATCAATTATTTTTTAAGTACTGTTTAGTATCTTGAAGTATATTTTTAGTATCTGTCAATACCCTAAATTTTTTGTTTTTTTAAGGCTGCAGGTTCAGCTTTTTGAGCCAAAACCGTCATGATTCAACATAGCGGATGGTTGCTGCATAGGAGGAAAGCCGGTTCCCTCATTGATGGTACCTTAAACTAAACAGTGTATGGTAGATAGAGCCGGGAAGTCAGGTCGAACTCGTCGGGCTGACCTTTTTAGGCCCTAACCCTTCAAGGGTCGGGCTTGAAAATTAGAGAATTTAAATAAAATTGGATTTGCAGGGCCGGCCCTGTAGGGCCTCGAACTTAAAAGGGCCGGCCCTGCAAGCCCTTTTAATTTTTTATTATTACTTTTTGAATGCATCGATTCATATATGATAAGAATTTACTAATTTATATATATATTGTATTTGTTATAGAGTTATTTATCAATTTAAGTACAAATACATAAATACATAATAACTATACTTTGATTTTATGATTTGTTTTATTATTTGTTGTAGATAAAAATTATGAATGTGTTCATGATGCGGGAAAAGAAATTCATGATATTACTTATGAAGCGTGGCCTACTACTCAAAGTGAAATATAATCAAATGTCTTTGAAATTGATGATAGTGGGGAAGAAGATGAGAATGATAGCCATCGTACTAATGTTGCTTAGTGGTATGCTTATTATATTTTATGTGAGTTATTTGTGAATAATAGTTTGTTTTTGATTACGAATTAGTGAATGTGTTTATTTGTAATTGAATGATGGTGTTGTTTGGATATTAATGTTGAAAGCACTTATTTGATAAATTAGAACATTAATTGTTATAATTTACTAATTATATTTCTTTGGAAAAAAAAGAGAGAAAAAATAGTTAAAATTTGAAACAGTAACTTTCAGGCCTTGAAAAGCTAGCCCTAGTCCTGGTGCTCTCAAGTCGGACTTTAAAAACTGATGTTTTTCTTACCCCAGGCCCTGACCCTTCAAAGACCAGCTCTGATTCCCCGCTCTGTTTTTTTTTTTTTTTTTGATAATAAAGGATGACATATAGTCAGAAAATTAAGCAGAAACTAAAACATCAGGGGAATTAATTCCCAAACACTCCTGAGCTACCAAAGAAATCAGCAACCCCGGACAACTCTCAAAGACCTCAGAGTGATTAATACCCAACTTGGCCAATTGATCCGCCGCCTGATTAGCATGACGCAAAATATGTCACACACTCACCTGCCACTCCCTCTGCAGCAAACTTTTTATTCGAACCAAAAGAAGGCTGTCAATGGGAGAAATTGCATCCGACAGCCATGAAACAATCTCCAAAGCATCGGATTCAACAATTAACTTTTTAAGGCCTAACTCCCATGCCAGAGATAAATCTTCGAATAGAGCCCATTCTTCCGCCACATGCGCTTCACAGATTCCAATTTTCTTCGAGAAACCATAAACCCAGAGCCCCCCACTGTCCCTCAAAATACCCCCGCATCCAGCTCTCATCGACCCTTGAGCCACAGCACCATCCACATTCAGCTTATACCAACCTACCGGAGGCCTCATCCAGGAATTCAGAGTAATTCCAGAGGACTGATTCTCGATTCCCCGCTCTGTTGATGACTCATTATTGGTATATTATATTATTAACAAGAAACCATTCCTCGTTAATTGGATCAATTCGGAGCCAGCCACATACATCCACGTACTGTTTTGACTTCTACGATATGAAGCCCAATACTGGGAACCCAGTAATTAAAGAGCAATTACATATCGCTATATCAAAAAAAAAATTTACATACCGCCCCAACACCCAAAACAATTAAACCCCCAAAAAAAAAAAAAGGCGTGCACAGTGCACACACACAGATTATTCGACAGTTTTTAAAATTCTTTTGATTTACTCCTCGACGTGGCTTGGTTCGCAAGAACAACTTTGTCTATTATGCACTTCAGCTTCTTGATGAGAGTTCTACACAACGCGCTTTTTCTAGAGACTAGTTTGTTTGAGTTGGTGTTAGAAAAACACGTTTACGTAAACCGAAACAAAACTCTTTTCACAAACTTATCTCGTATATTATAAATTACGTTGGAAAAGTAGCTTTTATCGTTAATCCAAACCGACAAACAACATGATGTCTAAGACCCCATTTGTTTTAAAGAAAGGGTTAGAAATGAATGAATGGACAAGAAAATAATGGAAAATATTTTGTCATAGAGATGTTTAGTTTACATTGAAAAAGAAAATGTGTCGATAGAAATTTTTTTATTTGGTATGAGGAAAATAATCCAAAAGACTATCGCCTCAAAAATATTATTTAAATTCCTATAGGATCCACACACCCCACTTTTTATATCACATTTACAGTTACATCCATAGGCTTTTATGTCTTTTGATGATTTTCCAAGTGCCGGAAAATTAGTGTCATTTTCTTTTATTCAGTTGAAAATTAGTTCCGGTGGGAAATCATTTTTAACTGTAAAGGACGAATCAAAAGTTTGTCGTTGGTGGGAAAATTTGATTTTTCTTTTCTTGTCCCAAATTTTCCTCTAACCAAACAGGCTCTAATCACTAATATAAAAAAAAGCTTTTAAAACAAGACGAAAAATGTCTCGTAAGATCGGATCTGGGACCGGTCTCGATACAGACGATCTTAAAAGTTTGTTACTTTTAAGATTGAATGCGTGACTGGTTTTAAAAATACTTTTTAAACCGAACTTTTTAAACATCTGGTTTTAAAAGTAGACTTTTTAAATCGGATTTTTTAAATATCCGGTCTTAAAAGTAAGTTGGCAAAAAAAAAACTCTCCCTTCCCAGTAGGGGTGGAAACAGACCAGGCCTATTATGCAAGGAAGTGGCCTGAGCCTGGCCTGTGGCCTGTTACAGGCTAAAATTTTGGCCTGTTAAAGGCTCGGCTGTTACGATGCCTGTATTTTTTACAGGCCGAAAACAGGCCAAATGCAAACAGGCCTACGAGTATATAGGCCAACAACAGGCCTAATGTAAACAGGCCGGAAACAGGCCTACAATATACAGGCCGACAACAGGCCTAATGTAAATAGGCCGGAGGGATATTAATTAATGTTTTTTATAAAAAAATTATTATTCTTAACAGGCCGGCCTATCAAGCCTAACAGGTCTATTTGGAGGTCTAGGCCTGACCTGTTAAAACAAAAAAGACTTTGGCATGGCCTTTTAGCCTGACAGACCAAACCTGACCTGACTTTTAACAGGCCAGGCCACAGGCCCTGATCTATTTCCACCCCTACTTCCCAGCAAAGCCACAACCACCATCAGACCAGATTTGGAGGAGAGAGGGACCTAGGAGGTGGCGGGGGTGGGAATCTCTCACTTCGAATTAAGAGATGCAAACAAAATTCGAATCAGTTTGTCGACGTACTTTGTTTTAGAGAATAGATTCTCCAAGTTGTCTTTATTTTTGAGATCACCCTAAAACTAAACTAGAGCAAGAGAATCAAATCACTGAAAAGAACTAGTTAACTTTGAAACTAGTGATTGAAATACAAAATCAAACAAGAAATCGGTTTATTACCTTTGTAAATTTAAGTCTCTCGAAAAGTTCAGGTCTAACATCTTCACGAACTCGATCCACAGCTTCTATGACAGAAATGTCCAAATCATCAATGATCAAAACCTTGAATCTACTTTTGAGGAGTTGAACGACGGTGTGAGTGCCGATAATTTGGAGCAAGAACAAAAGAACAAAGGACAGGATGAGATGAGACGACATGAAAGAGATAAAGCAGAGAGTGAAATTTGAATTTGGAGTTAGAAAGATAAGATTCTATGAATATGAATTTGGATAGAAGTGTCATTATCTAAATTTGGAAGAGAGGTTGAGAGAGCGAAATATAATTTTCGGAGAGGAAAAAGAGAAGATTCATCTTTTATACTGGATTTTTAAAACATGAGGTCGTAAAAGTATGATTTTTTAAACATTCGGTCCTAAAAGTAGTTTTTAGACCAGACCTTTTAAACATTCAGTCTTAAAAGTTTTTTATGTTTACAAAATTACCACCGATTATACTTTTTAGACCTAATCTTCTATAATCTGGTCTAAAAAAAGTTCTTTCTATTTACGAAACTGCCACCAGTTATACTTTTTAGACATAATCCTCTATAATCCGATCTAAAAAAAGTTCTTTATATTTATGAAACTGCCACCGGTCATACTTTTTAGACATAATCCTCTATAATCCGGTCTAAAAAGTTCTTTATATTTACGAAACTGCCACCGGTCATATTTTTTAGACTTGATACTCTATAATTTGGTCTAAATGTAGCGGTCGTGTTAAAAACCTTTTTAATGATTGGTAAATAAGAACAAAAAGGTTTATGAAACTTACGGATTCTCTGTCAAGAGGGGATTATGCGTGCATGATTATTCATGAATAATGATGAGGATAAAAAATTTATGAAATGTCGATTTGTAATGCAAGTTATGGGTGTTTGGATTCAACATGCTCAAGGTTGACACCAAAAATTGCCACAATCCCTGTCCACTGTTTTTCTTCAAAAAATAATTAAGGAGGCAAGCATGCTAATGGTATAAGCGGAATCAAATCCATAACTTCACACTCATTAGGTTTCAAAACTTTTGGCCGGCCAATCTGGTCCACTCTACTTAGAACTATATATACATATCTTGGTTTGTTCAAGAGATTAATTGGTTTCTCCGTCCTTCCCCTAGGCCCTAACCCTTGTCTTCGTCTTCCACCACCAATTTTCTTTGTTGTTCTTGTCATAATGTAAAAGACTTCTTTTTACTATAACCTCTGAGGCAACAAAGATCAAGCACAGAAATTCACCATATTTTTCTTCACATCATAAGTCTTTATTACTCCCTTAAACTATAAAGTAAGTTTTACATTGAGAACTCGAGGAGTACCTAATAAGACTCAAGAGGTAGCTAAGCTTACACATGAAAAAAGGGGCTTCATTAAAAATTGAAATCATCATAAGGATATATATACAAAAGTAGTACGTTTCTCTAAATTATGATTATATTTTTTTATATAATTCTCTTATATTATATAAACCCAACCAAACACCCAATAAACTATTTATATCACAATTACATGTAATCTCTTTTCATCCACTATCAAACTAAGGGATCCATAGGTTTTTGACGATATATATGATGAAAAGCAAAGAGTGCATGAGTGTTGCACCCAGGCCTATTCATTGATGCTTCAATTCCTTAAATTAAAAAGAGGAGGGTAGATGAGTCATTATTGATATAATAATAAGAGTCCCAGTTGACCACCAAAAGTTGACCTCAAGTAAAGGGGAACTCCCTCATTAATTGGATCGATTCGATCAGAGCCACTCACATTCACGTACTCCCTCATTAGCTTTTAAAAATCTTTTAATTTGCTGATGCTCTTTCACACACTCACAAGGCTAAATGACGCGGCTTGGTTCGCAACAACAACAACTTTAATTAAGTTTGGCTATTATGCATTTCAGCTTCCTGACGAGAGTTCTACAGAAGGCGCTTTTTCCTGAGACTCTTTGAATCATAATTAATAACACGAGTTCTAAGATTGGTTTATAAGAACGAAAAGGTTTCTGAAACTGACAGAGTCTCTGTTGAGGGGATTATATTATTACGCATGATTCATGACGAATAATTAGGATATATAGAGAATTTTATGAAATGTACGTCCATATATTTGTAATGCAAGGATGTGAAACATGCTTTAAGTTTAAGTATAGGGAAAATTATTTCTCCGGTCACTGGAAATAGAGTTATCTCCAGTGACCCCAAAACTACGTCGTTTTGAATTAATGAAGGGTGTGTTAGTAATTTTAGGTGAATTAATGAAAGGTGTTTCGGTAAAATTTATATGATTAAAAAATAAACAAAATTACAGAAACACCATTCATTAATCCAAAACGATGTAGTTTTGGGGTCACTGGAGATAACTCTATCTCCAGTGACTGGAGAAATCCTTTACCCTTAAGTATATGATTAAATTAACAGTAGAAACTACTTTTCCAACATGATTTATGATATACAAAATAAGAATATGAAATGAGTTTTATCTTAGCTTGCGTAAATATAAATGTGCTTTTGCAACACTAATTCAATCAGGCTCAAGATTACATTGACACCAAAACTTGTCACAAGCCCGGTCCCCACTCTGGCTCCTTTTTTTTTTACCCCTTTAAAAATAAAGAGACAGGCACTAAATGGTACGAGCATAAATCTACAGCTTTTCATTTTTCACTTATAAGAGAACTTCTATGATACTACCACATATTTTTAATATAAGATTAAGTTGATTTTTTTAGAGAGGTAATTAACGTTAAACAAGTTAGTTAATCATAACATATGTTGTGTACCGTTTGATTATATATCAGTTTATAAGTTAGACAAATTATTTTGGTATAAAAAAAGATAAATATAAATACTCTAAAGTATTTTCTCTGGTCTTTATTATAAGACACTAACTGTCAACAATTTTTTATCTTTATTATAAGGCACTAATTGACTAATTTATTGGGGTTTTCCCATTATGCCCTCATTTATTTGGGCAATATTTTTCATTGACTATTGCATTTTCAATTCATTCAGCATGTTTCTCTCTTTCCCCTAATTAAGTTTGTATATTTCCAATCCAATCAGCATATTTCTCTCTCTCCTCCCAATAAAGTAGGGGTAAAGGTGGAAATATTTATTAACTGAACACTAATTTAATGACTTAATTGTCTTTCCTTGGTATAAGAGAAATTGCAGTTGGTGCCTTATAATAAGGACTAGAGAGAGTAATTTATTTAATTTTCTAAATCTCTTCAAAAAAGTAAACTGAGTTTTATATTAAAGATCAACAATAATATTAGGCTACGAGTTAACGTGGTCCACCCTACTTATGATGATACTCCCTCCATTCCTATATATGAAATCCTTTCAATTACCAAATTACGAGATTCTAGAAAACAGTTAAGATTAGTTAAAAGTAATTAATATATAGAAAATATATATTTTGAGAGATATCCCTATTTATGAATGAGTAGGAAAGAAAGAGTAGTGATGAGAAAAATAAGAAAAAGAATATATAATAAATAAATGATGTGAGAGAATGAGGGCAAAATGGGAAAAAAAATAACTTATAGCTAGTATAGGCACAAAAGTGGTAACAACTCAACAAGACTTTCAATGCAATTCTAGGTGGTGGATGCGTATCGTTTAGGCTTTCAATCCAACAGATTTCTTCTTCATGCAATAAACTCATCATTTAATATTATTTATATGTTTAATTTATGCATATACTATACTTGTTATTTTTTTTTTACAAAATTATAGATTTGAACCGAATTTTTTTTGTCTACAATTTAATCATTATTTCAACGTCTTAATAAAGTTATTAAAATAGAACCAGTCACTGAACCGGTCGAGGTACTGGGTCAAGGGTAAGTCAAACCAAAATCAAATCGGAGCTAACTCGGGGCCAAACTGGTGAGATTATAAAAAATATAAAAAAATCGATATATTTTTTTTTAAATTAAAAAATTCTTAGTTGGATTGCCTTGATTATGTTTTGCGATTATATCAAATTCTTAGTTGAAGTTTTTTGGACCCAATGGTTTACCATTGAAAGTTCTCCAATGCACGATTCACTATTTCCTTTATGTTCAATAATACGATCATGTTTCTGTAATAGTTTCTGATATCCTCAATCCTTTCTTTTATCTCCTAACCGCCCTTCTTTTTTTAAGACACACTCCTTTACTTATTCTTAAAACCCTGAGCTGCACACGCACTTATGGTTAAAGTCCGACTTTTGTATTTAGGCTCAGCTTGTGCTTATGTTAATTAATTCTGACCTATTTCAGTGTATCTTCACATACTTTTTTATTATATTAAAAATTTTAGGTAGAGGTAGATACTGGTAACTCACCAGGGCTAGGGTACGTCTCTAAGCTCAAAAAGAACGCTTACAGAGGTACTTATAGATCGCCCAACAATGAGACCCTCACATTGATCAGTGGGTATCGAACCTCCTCCCTTTTGGTATGAAGGTTAACGCTTTAGCCAACTATATCACTCCATATTAGCTGTATCTTTTTTTTGATATAAAAGAGAGCTAAAAGCCTAAGTACATAAAATAAATTACAAAGCAGGGGGAATAAATCCCAAACATTCCTTATCAACTAAGGCCCTTAAGGCCGAAGGACATTCACTAAGGATCTCAGACTTGGATAGACCCCAATTAGCCAAAGCATCAGCTACTCGATTAAATTCTTTAGGGATGTAGCAAAAGGAAACAGCCCAACTCCTATTCAGCCCAACCCCATATTAGCTGTATCTTCACATACTTTTTTTTTGATATAAGTATCTTCACATACTTGATACTTGGATTGGATATCTTTGTGTTGTACAAGGCCCAACCGGAGTGAAATTAGGTCCAAAAAAACACCTAATAACTACTCATATTTCAATTTTCAAAGGTACCCCTCGTTTTTGGGTTCAACTGGTAAAGGGGTCGGACTTCCTCACCTCAAGGGAGGGGGTTCGATCCCTGCGTTGGTCAAGGCGCTGGGGGAGGCATCCTAAGGGTCTAGGAAGCAGTGGAAACGCGGGTAGAGGTGGAGACATGTGTACTCTCTGTCCAGTATGCCCCGTGTATTGGGCTCCAAGTGCCCTACCCTTGGATTGTGGGTGAGCCAACCCCTTTCCTAAAATTTCTTTTATCAAAAAAAAAAAAAATTCAAAGGTGAAGAGCCCACTGTCAACCTTTGTTGGGTTATAATATTAACCGTCCATTTAATTCCCAGGTTAGCCAAATCCCTATTAAACCTCAGTTGACCGTCAAATTCTGCCAAACAGAGTGCTCATTGTCGTCATCCAGAGTGCTCAGTTCAATTCAAACCCTTGATCTCGTCCTACTTCAACATGAACAGTGGTTGCCGCCAGCCTCCCCCTTATTCCTTTTGCAGTTTGAGTCTTCGATCCATCTCCACTCCAATGACTCCTTCACGCCTTTTTGTTTTTTTCCTTTCTAGTTTCTTCGTCCACTTCGTTTACTGCAAATCTACTCAGCCTCTTCTATTTTCTTCTCGTTTTCTTTTTCTATTATCATAGATTCAGTGTTCTCTTACTTCTCGCTACTATCTCCATCATCTTCAAGCTTTCCATATTTTCGGGTCAGTTCAGCGGGTCACCCGATTCTCTCTGGGTCACCCTGAGTCGGCTGGATCACATCTTGGTCAGGGGTGACCCCGGTTTTTATGACAGACCAAACTGGTTTCACAGACAATTCGCCATTTTCCAATCGAACCGGCCAGTCCAATTTGGGTTTCATAACCATTCATCTTAAAATCATTTTTGTGAACACACTTTATTATATTTTATTATTTTATAAATTTATTTGTATGATGACGATTATGTGAAGTGTACGTGTTAACAAAAATATTTTTAAGATGTAAACAAATAATAATGAAAGTATATATATAAGAAATTCAGTTCAAATTCATAATTTTGTGAAAAAAGTATATATAATATATACATAAATGAAACATGTAAATAATATGAAGTGACTTTATTGCAGAAAGAAGAAAACAGTGATACATCATCCACCATATCTACTATTTGCGCATTGAATGCCTTGTTTTTTTGCGCATTGAAAGCCTTGTTGAATCGTTGTTTTTTTCTGCCAGGATTGTTGAGTTATTGTTATAATATCCTGTCCCCTATTCCTTATATAAATTTGCAAATTTAAATACCCAACCCAACCGGTGATGCATGTTACTCACTGTATGGATGGGAATTACAAGCTCCTTTTTTCTCCTCGGTGCTTTTGCTGAACTACCTTCATTATTATTACTTCTGAGTGAGCATATATATATATTGAACATTGATTATAATAAAAATTTACCTTGGAGTTGTCATGTGGCCTCATATCAATCTATACATATCACATTTCAAAGTAAACGTATGATCGAGTCGAGTTCCCCAACTGGCTTCTATATAGCTACGTTTTTAAAAGAGTTATAACTTTTTTTTTTGAGATTTAAACAACTAAATAAGTTATTAAATCATAATATATGTTTTGTATTACTATTAGATCATACATCAGTTTATAAAATAATTTTTTCAAGATTATCAAGTATTTTTTCAGTGTTATCAGTATCTGTTTTGTTGTAGTCAGCACACTAAAATATTTTTCTAAGATCCTAAAATACTTTGAAAAATTTTCGGATCAATAGTATTAAAAAAATACTTCATGATACTTACTAACATTGAAAAAAATACTTCATGAGCTTGAAAAAATATTTCAGGGTAATAATTGGTATTAAAAAAATAAGGGTATATTTAGAAGAAAAATGTCATCTTTCACAGAGTTATTGATTTTAACTAATCTTAACCACTACTTCGTTTTAAGCAATAAAGATAAAAGTTGTTTATAAAATGGAGTGAAGGGAGTATATATTATTTAGCATTCTGTTGTTAGATGGATCGATTTAATGCACATGCAGTAAATGAGGTCGAACTAATAAAAGAAGTGTCAGTGTGTGTGAGAGAGAGAGAGTAAAAGATAAAGGTAGGCGAGGGAATGCCGAAATTTGTGATTTAGTCGGAGGGTGTATATATGAGTCGCTTTTGAATAATATATCTATAGATCTATTGGCAACACACACACACATCTAGAAGAAGAACCAGTACAATGTACAATGTTATATGCACACACACGCACACAAGCATAAAGAGAATTAAAAGCAGAAAGCAACTTATTAGCAGGTAGCACTATGGTTGCAGTACATGGCAGGGGGAGAGTGTGGGAAGTGTTTGGGGTGGTGATAGTACTGTTATGGTGGAAAACGGAGGGGCCGGTGAAGCTGCCCGAAAATGCGACGGTGCCGGCGGTGTTTATGCTCGGAGATTCCATAGTGGACACTGGGAACAACAACAACAACCCTACGACGATGGCTCGGTGCAATTACAGACCTTATGGCAAAGACTTTGAAGGAGGTATCCCCACCGGCCGATTTAGCAACGGAAAAGTTCCCTCCGATATCATTGGTACTCTCTTGAATTCTTCTTCTTCTTGTTTTTTTTCCCAATTCTCCCCAGTCCTTTTTTTACTGGTGGTCTTTATCAAAACTCAGTTAATTTGTAGAGTTTTTTTTTTATTACTTGCTGTCAAAACACTAACAAATGGAGTATTTATTAAATAGAGAAAAGGTTTGCAAGTAGGGAGTATTTAGCAATATAATACAATAAATGATGTGTATCTACTGTCTACTAGTATAATAAAAAATATGTAACTGAAACAATGCAACATTTATTATAATTAATTCAATTAATTTTAGAAAAAAAACAATATTATTGTGACCACACACACATATTGTATCAGTGGAAGAACTGGGAATCAAGGAATTGCTGCCAGCATATTTGGATCCGAATCTGCAATCTCAGGATCTGCTCACAGGCGTGAACTTTGCATCGGGCGGCACCGGATACGATCCTCTCACACCCAAATTAGCGGTACATACATATACATATACATACACAGATACACACATATCAATCTTATTTCTTAATTAATTACTATATATTGAATATTTCCACCTAATTAATCAGGAAGCAATATCGTTGCCTGATCAAGTGGAGTTGCTCAGACAATACAAGGTGAAGCTAAAAGCACTTGTTGGAGAAGAAAGAAGCGATTACATCGTATCAAACAGCGTCGTTTTTGTGGTAGCAGGAACTAATGATATTGCCAACACTTACTTCCTGTCTCGCGCTAGACAATTACAATACGATGTTCCTGCTTACACTGACCTTATGGCCACTTCTGCTTCTAACTTAGTAACGGTACGTGTACACATACAACAGTGAGTGAATAATTATATTTTATTAGTTTAAGAAATTAATTGACGATAGTTTTATTACTTCATGATGAATTAAAAGGATTTATACGAAGCTGGGGTAAGAAAAGTTGGGGTGTTTAGTGCGCCGCCAATAGGCTGTGTTCCATCTCAGAGAACTGTAGCTGGAGGAATAGAAAGAAAGTGTGTGGACACATACAATGAGGCAGCTGAGTTGTTTAACTCCAAACTCTCTAAAGAGCTGGCTTCTCTTAATCACGAATTGCCCGGTAGCAGAATTGTTTACATGGATGTTTACAACCCTTTACTCGATGCCATCGTCAACTACGAGAAATATGGTAATCATCTATTAATCACTTCTCACTCTTAAATCATCATCACTACATGTTTCAATACAGTACTAGCTCCCTCCCTTCGTCTCTGAATATAAGTTTGAAATTTGTGAATCAGCTTGTCCTAAAATAGAAGTTTGATTATAGTTTTTTCAGACCATTTGTTGCATTTTTCCCCAAATTTACCTCTCACTATATTTGTTGCATTATATTGTCTCTTTCTTTCTCCCATTTATCCTCTTTCCGAATATAACATCATAGTTGGTATAAAATAATACATATATATATTGCTTTTAACTAACTTTAACTGTTTTTTTATAAACACAAATTGGTTATTTAAAACTTATATTTAAGTACGGAAAGAGTATATAAGGTAATTTACAGAGTTTAAAAATAATAATAAATTTTACCTAAACTCCCTCTCAGAATAGTATATCAAAGGTGTTTTTTTTTGGCCAAACAGTCAATTTTTTTAAAATAGTATATCAAAGTTAAGCGCTCCGATTAATCTTGCCTTGTTAACTTTGTCAAAAAAAATGTTTTTACATTATTTAAGAGCACAACCGGAGTAATATTTGGAAAAAAAAATTGAAAATCCCCAAATGATTTATCACTCAAATCCTTATTATAAGTCTTTTTCTAAAGGAATGTGTGGAACTATAAGTCACAAAGAGAAAATTACATTTTTCAAGATTACTTTAAATGTCCTATTTAAAGTTTAATGCAAATTTCCCTTTTAATGCATAATATTAAAAAAGGATGAATTTGGAAAAAAAATTATATTTCAAACAAATTTAATAACTTAACCACAATTGTGGCTTTAGTGAAATGGTTGGAGATAACTAAGGATCGGAGCTAGCTACCATCAATTCCTTCTGGATTGAGGTTAAAGAGAGTGTATATATATAGACACACACATTCCTCGTACCTAGCAAATTTAATATATGCATTATATTGTAGGGTTTAAGGTGGGAGACAGGGGATGCTGTGGAACAGGCAAAATAGAGGTGACACAATTATGCAATCATCTGACACCAACATGCGCCAATGATTCAGAATATGTGTTTTGGGATAGTTTTCATCCAACTGAAGCTGCTTACAGAAAGCTCATCCCTCCCGTCCTTGCCAAGTATATCAGCCAATCCTTCTGACCAAAACTTAATTCTTAATATATATACTATATATATAGCAGATGCAACCACTGAATCATGACCATGCTGATGGCTGATAGTTTTCATTGTCGTATTATAGTATATGCCTTTAATTAATATACTCCCTCCGGTGAAGTTGGATTTAGTCCTAATTATAGGACAAAATTTTATTTTTTGTCAATTTCTTTCTAAAATACTCATATTTTATTCTCTCAAGTGTGTTTGGTTTTTGGTGAGTATATGTATGTGGGTGCGTAAACTCTTCCAGTCAGTAAAACTTTTACATTGTTGGATTTTAATTTATTTATTGATCCGTTGACGTTATTTACCAATATATATATAAAAACACACACACACATGTAGTGGCGGAGCCATGAATTTAAGTTTGTGGGTGCACAATTAATGCTGCCCCCGAATTTTTTTTAAGGAGGATAAAAGGCAACCCACTCCTTCGTAAAGTTTAGGACTAGAAATGGGGTTCAATTGAAAAGTACATGTGACTGTAGAATTTTTTGTTGTTGTTGAGAAAACTATGTTAATTAAGTTTGATAATATTTATATTTAATTTAATCAGATGGTCATATTAAAAAAAAAAAATCATACTAAAAAAGTAAAACGTTGGCTCTGGCAGCGGGTAGTAAAGTTTGGGGCCCATAAAAATAAAACCACCAATGGGCCTCATAAAACTATATAATAATGTCCCATATTTTGAGGGGGATTATGGGTGTTTATGCTAACCACCTGCAATACCCACTCCTTCGTAAAGTTTAGGACTAGAAATGGGGTTCAATTGAAAAGTACATGTGACTGTAGAATTTTTTGTTGTTGTTGAGAAAACTATGTTAATTAAGTTTGATAATATTTATATTTAATTTAATCAGATGGTCATATTAAAAAAAAAAGTCATACTAAAAAAGTAAAACGTTGGCTCTGGCAGCGGGTAGTAAACCACCAATGGGCCTCATAAAACTATATAATAATGTCCCATATTTTGAGGGGGATTATGGGTGTTTATTCTAACCACCTGCAATAAGGTGGCTCCGCCACTCTCTCTGTGTGTGTGTGTGTGTGTGTGTGTGTGTGTGTGTGTGTGTGTGTGTGTGTGTGTGTGTGTGTGTGTGTGTGTGTGTGAATTATATTTGTAGTGTGTGTGTGTGTGTGTGTGTGTGTGTGTGTGTGTGTGTGTGTGTGTGTGTGTGTGTGTGTGTATCTTGAAGTATCCTTTTAGTACCATTCAATACCTCGAAATATTTTTCAAGACCTAAAATAAATTTTCAAGATCATTAAGTATTTTTTCAGTACTAGTCAGTATTCTAAAATATACCAAGCAGTATCCTAAAATATTTTTTCAAGATCACAAAATAAATTTTCAAGATCATGAAGTATTTTTTTAGTACCAATCACTATCCTAAAGTATACTTTTAGTTCCATTTAGTATCCTGAAATATTTTTTCAAGACCCTAAAATAATTTTTCAAGATCTTGAAGTATTTTTTCAGTATCATAAAGTATATCAGTCAATACCCTAAAATATTTTTTCAAGATTATAAAATAATTTTTCAAGATCATGAAGTATTTTTTTTAGTACCAGTTAGTATCCTAAAGTATACTAGGCAGTATCCTAAAATATTAGCAGTCAATGAGTCATAGCATTTGAGAGGTTGGAAATGAATTTTAAGAATATAAAATGGATAGCCAAGATGAAGTTAAATAAATGGGGTAGATTGACTTATGAGGGATGATGAGAAAATAGGATCATGAGAGGATCATTTTCCGTAAAGAATATGAATACAACTATAGGTTTGATAGGTTATGCTACATGTATTTAATATAAGAGATATATAACTAATTCAATTTATGGGTGTTATGAAAATTAGTTAATAGTTATTTGGTCCTATATATATATAAGGCAGTTCTAGCATGTTTCACACAGATCAAGAAAAAACTTAAATAGCATTAGTTTTTTCATAAAATTCAATAACTTTCCAACTTTACCCCTATTTAATATATATTATACTCCATGAGAATAAGAGTCCAAGTTGACCACCAAAAGTTGACCTCAAGTAAATTAAAGGGGAACCCCCCTCATTAATTGGATCGATTCGATCAGAGCCACACACATTCACGTACTCCCTCAAATTAGTTTGGTATAAAAAAGATAAATATAAATACTCTAAAATAATTTATGTACTTTTATAAATCTCTTCAAAAAATTCAACTGTGTCTTACTCTCTCTGGTCTTTATTATAAGGCACCAACTAATAATTCTCACAAACCAATAAAAACAGTTAAAGTCATTTAATTAAAGTAATTTTCAATATTATCCCTACTAATTGCATTAAACTCTAATATCATATTAATTATTATTCTCACTCCACTACTAAAAAAATAGCAAAATAGCGACGGAATTTCCGTCGCAAAATTTGAGCAATTTGCGACGGACACGAAATTTCTTCGCAAATTTATAGTTTTTGCAATGGATTTCTAGATCCGTCGCAAAATCAGGAAAGCTTTTTCGCAAAAAGCTACTAATGTCTTTTAATACAATCAAGGTAGAGGCAAAGACGACCACTACGAAGCTTCAAGATAAATCCGAAGGCTCGCACTTTGGTCTTGCCTTGAGGTCAAGGCGAATTTCAAGGGGGAAGTATTGAAAGAGTACCGGATTAGCGGAAGATAATAGAAGTTGCGGTTAGTTAGAGATTTTAGGAATTAATATTTAATTAATTGAGTCTATTTTTATTATCTTTTATTATTATTAGGAAATAAGAGGAATATCTTATTAGATATTATCTTTTATTTTTATCTTTAGGAATTAAGAAATAAGAAGAATATCTTATTAGATAAGATTTAGTTGTTAGGATTATGATTATTAGTTATCTAAATCTTAGATTTAGATATATTTTCATATTTCGTATTTATATTTTGAATAGAGTCTACCCTCTGTAAATCATTATAAATAGGCCTAGTGCCTCATCAATAAAGTGTAGAATATTCAGAGAGTAAATCGATACGGGAGATTCTCTTTAGACTTTAATAGTCAAATGAGTTACAGATTCTGGCTCATCCACTATTAAGGATGTGGGCTGATTTAGAGAAAAAGTGAGATTCTTGCCTACTCTCTCTATCTTAGAGAGACTGTTCTTAAAGAGTTAGTGACATTGCTTCTCTTTAGAAACAGAGTAAATCTATTTTCCTTTTATTTCTCGAGTTCTCTTTACATTTTCATTCACATTTAACCTTCCCATAATCCGTACCTTACCATTTTTGCAAAATCAGCAAAGCTTTTTGTGACGGAACCATTATTCTGTCGCAAAAATCGGGAGTTTTATCCACTAAGAATGGCATCCATTTCAACCAAAGCTCTTCTCCTCTTCATGCACACCTTCGGTCCTCCTTGATCGGCACCTCCGACCGTCCGACACCTCCACGTCCTCCTCCGTTTTTCGGCCCTCCGCCTCCCTAGTTCCCTCCGGCCCACCTTCGCGCAACCTCCACCTCCTCCTTGAAAACCTCCAGCCCTCTGCCTCTTCCAAGCGACTTCCGGCCTTCCTACTGTGCATTGCCGTCGCCGTTCTGCCGCCCTCACCGTCGACGTTCTCCCATCGTCACCGTCACCGTTTTCCAGGTAAGTGGGAATTTATTATTCACGCCAATTTTAAAACTTATTTATATGAAAGGTAACACATCTATTATTCTTCTTCCTTTATTCATCAACGATATTAATATATATATATAATTATTTAACTATATTTTAAAAGTGCATGTTAATTAGGATACACACACACACACTTCGGCTGTTTACGCACATGTGGTACATTTGTTGGGTCTCATTTGCCAGAGAGGGAGGAAAATAAAACATTTAGATATAGACACATTAATTAATGAGTGTCATGCACAAATATAATTAAATAAATCAACTCAGATGTACGAGAGTTTTCATATTTTATAGTCAACTGGACTTAACATATATATGCCTATAATTCAAGTCATTGATACTAGCTAGAGCTGGGAATCAGGCCCGGCCCGGCCCGATAGAGCCTGGAGTAAGAAAAACATCTATTTTACAAAGATCGGCCCGATAGTACTAGGGCCCAGGGCCGGCCCTACAGGGCCTGAAAATTACTATTCCAAATTTTAACCATTTTTCTTTCGATTTTTTTCAAAGAAATATAATTAATAAATTACAACAATTAAGTTCTAATCTATCAAATAAATGTTATCAACATTAATATCTAAACAATCTAAATCATTCAACAAATTAAATAAACACATTCATTAATTCGTAATAAAAAACAAATAAACACAAATAATATGTTTTTTCCTTTTTTTTTTCAAAAAATATTAAACAAAGGAATTGCTTTATGTATGCCCACGACAAAATGTCTTTCCCTCTTGTAATTTTGTGTGTCCTGCAGATTCCTTTGGTTCATGCATGATTTTACTCACAAGTAAAAATAATTATACTTATTTTACACAAAATATATTTATAATTTATTACTTATATAATATTGTAATACCAAATATGTGTTTATTTAATATGAAAACATCCATTCTTTAAAATTTATAATAACTAATTATGTGTTTTAATACAAAATAATAATAAACATAAAAAAGGGTTATAGTTTAAACTAAAAAAATCTAAGTAATTACAAATAAACACATTCATTATACTTGCAGGGTTGGCTCGATTAAGCCCGAGGCCCTGTAGGGCCAATTTCAAATTTCTGGCCTATTTTTCAAATCCGAACCCTACAGGGCTAGGGCTTAAACGGGCCGGCCCGATGGGCTTGACCCGATTTCCCGACTCTAATACTAGCTAAACCTTGCATTTTAATTTAAAGTTGTGATAACTTTCTTCAATGGGTGTTTGCAACCGAAACATGGTTTACAAGGTTGCATTATGCCTCGCATTAAATATATGAACACCAATTAAATGCTTCTGATGCTTAAGTGCCTATTAATTTGGATTATGCTTGTAGTTTGTAGGAGTTTCCATGATGTTTTTTGCCAACGAGTTTTCATGATTTTTATTAATGATATTGATGCTTCTTTTAAATGTTTTTTTTGGTAAATCTTTTAAAACTTTTTCAATCTAATTTCAAACTTCTTTTTAAGATAATGCTTAGTTTGTTATCCAACCTGTTTGGGCTGGCGGTAGGAACGGTGGTTTAAAAGCTATCTGACTTTAAAAAAAGCTCGATAGAAAAAAAGTCAGGTTATGAATAATGATTTGTGTTTGGATTGATGGTGGTAGAAGTGGCGGGGCTCACGTCAAAAAGCTGAGAGCATTATGGAAAAAGTTGGATTCTTGAAGCTTTTTCCTTAATTGACTTTTTGAGCTTTTTTGACTTAAAGTTCAGCCAACGCAATGGGCAATCCAAACAGGAAAAATTGGGCTTTTTTCTCACTGGGTCGTTGGCTTAAAAGCCACTGAAATTTTTACATACCAACGCTGAAAAATAAGCCACTCCAAACAGGATTAACTATGATATTGTATTAGTTGGTAATCTTTTTGAGAAAAGTGGGGTGTTGAAAAGTGATGTTTAGGGATAAGAGAATTAAATAATTAACGTAAAGTAGGAGGATGGTGTGAGTTTAGGGAATAATGAAATTTGTATGTATTATAAAAATTAGTGAACTTAGCTGCTTGAGTTAATCTCTTATAAAAATGACTGTTAATTTTTTTTAAAATATCTCATTTAAATTTTTGATTTGAAACTATCCTTAACAAGTTACGCAATAAACATGGATAATTTGAAAAAAAAAAAAACTTAATTAAGTCTTATATATTATTGTCTTAAATAATCATATGGATTTTTATTCCCTCGTCCATTTAAATGAAGTACAAAAAATAAATTGACTTCGTAATGTTGGTTTTGCAGATGATAAAAGGGTGAAGACATTAAAACAGGTGGTGAGTCAGCAAGCAGATCAGCTAAATCAGTAAGGAGAGCAGCAAACATATGATGATGATGATGATCATACTGCTGTTGTTTAAACTATTTTTTAGTACATATTGTTTGCAACATTATTATTTATATTTTTTTTCTCTATGTAAACTCTTTATGATTGTTAGTTGTTACTATATATTTTTATGATATACAAGTTTTTTTTTTTATTTCGTAATTTTTTATGTAATTTTTTTTAATAAAATAAATTTTGCGACGGAATTTAGTTCTGTTGCAAATTTTGAAAGTTTGCGACGGAATTTATTTTGCAATGCAAATTTCTAAAATCTGCGACGGAATTCAGTTTCCGTCGCAAATTTCCAAATTTGTGACGGAATTTGTGTTTTTTGTCGCAATTGTGATGCCATTTTTTGCGACGGATAGAATTCCGTCGCAAACCGTTTTTGCAACGGAAAATGCCTTTTTTGCGACAGATTTTTTTCCTTTACAAAAAATTGACTTTTTTTGTAGTGCTCACTATTGTTATTAATGCTCTTTAAAAACAAGTAATTGCCTTATAAAAATAACTAAATACATTTGTTAGTTTATGTCTTATAATAAAAACCAAAGGGAGTAGATAGTATTAGGCTACGAGTTAACGTGGTCCACCCTACTTATGATGATACTCCTTACTTTCCTATATATAAAATCCTTTCAAACGAATTGTGAGGTTTTAAAAAATAGTTAAAAGTAATAAATATGTGGGAAATATAATTTTTTTTTAGAGATGCTGATATTTATAAATGAGTAGAAGAAAAAGAGTAGTGATAAAAAAATAAGAAAGATAATATATGGTAAATAAATGATATAAGGAAAGCGAAGGTAAAGAAAAAATAATTAACTTGAAGTATAGGCACAAAAGCGGTAACAACTCGACAAGGCTTTCAATGCAATTCTAGGTGGTGGATTCTTACCGTTTAGGCTTTCAATCCTACAGTTTTCTTCTTCATGCAATAAACTCATCATTTTTACTTATGTTTAATTTAGGTATATATTATACGAGTACTTTTTTTTTTGTCTACAACTTAATCATTATTTCAACATCTTAACAAGGTTATTAAAATCAGATTGGTTACTGAACTGGTCGGGGTATTGTGTCAAGGGTTAGTAGGTCAGATCACAGTCAAATCGAAGCTAACCCAGGGACGAATCTAGGGGGCAAGGGGTGGCCCGTCCCCTAAAATTACAGAATCAAACCCAAATTTTTAAGAAATTATATTTAAGCCTCATAAAATTTTTTATATTTTCACTTTAGTCTCAACTAAAAGTTTTATGGAGGGACTAAACTGAAAACATTGAAATTTTTATGGGCTCAAATGTACTTTCATGAAAATTTGGGTTCTATTCTGTAATTTTCGCCCCCTTAATTACATATCTAGTTCCACCCCTGGCTAACCCGGTGCTAAACCGGTAAAAAAGTAAAGATTTTAGGGTTATGAATATGAAATTATAAAGAATATAAAAAAATTGATATTTTTTTAAATTAAAAAATTCTTAGTTGGATTACCTGGATTATGTTTTGCGATTCTGTCAAATTCTTAGTTGAAGTTTTTTGGACCCAATGGTTTACCATTGAAAGTTCTCCAATGCACGATTCACAATTTCCTTCATGTTCAATAATACGGTCATGTTTCTGTAACAGTTTCTGATATCCTCAATCCTTTCTTTTATTTCCTAACCGCCCTTCTTTTTTTAAGACACTCTCCTTTACTTATTCTTTTTTTTTTTTTTTTGCTTACGCAAGGTATCCCCACAGCCGATAGTCATGGGACTAATCCTTCGCCCTACTGTCAGCGCACTAAGTGGTAGAAGGCTGGCCACGGGGTGCTTTCCATTCACAAGAGTTGAGGATCGAACCCCCAACCACTTGCTTAAGGGACGAGATGCTGAACCATCACGCCCACCCGTCGTGGTTTCCTTTACTTATTCTTGAAACACTGGGCTGCACACGCTCTCTTATGGTTAAAGCCCGATTGTTGCATATTGAGAGTACCCATATTTAGGCTCAGCTTGTGCTTATGTTAATTAATTCTGACCCGTTTGAACAAGGTATCTTCACATTTATTTTATTTTTTTGATAAGAAAGATGGCATACAACCTATATTAAAGATAACAATTACACATGAGGGGGATTAACTCCCAAACTCTCAAGCTCCACCCAGGATCTTAGCTGAGCGGGACAAACATATAACACATTAGAACTAGAAATGCCTAACTTAACTAAAGCATCAACAATTCTATTTTTATCTCTAGGAATAGATTTTAACAGAACGTATCTTCACATACTTGATAGTTGGATTGGATGTCTTTGTGTTTTATAAGGTCCGTTGGGCCAAATTGAAGTGAAATTGGGTCCAGAAAAACACCTAATAACTACTCATATTTCAATTTTCACAGGTGAAGTGCCCACTGTCAACCGTTTATTGGGTTATAATATTAATCGTCCATTTAATTCCCAGGTCAGCCAAATCCCTAATGAACCTCAGTTCTGTTCCAACACACTTGACCGGTGAATGCCGCTGAACAGAGTGCTCATTGTCATTGTTGTCATTAAGAGTGCTCAGTTCTGTTCAAACCCTTGATCATCTCGTCCTCCTTCAACATGAACAGCCGCCGCCGCCTCCTCCCCCTTGTTCCTATTGCAGTTTGAGATTTTGATTCGTCTCTACTCTGGTGACTTCCATCACACTTTTTTTTTTTTTCTCTTTTCTAGTTTCTTCATCCACTTCGTTTGCAGCAAATCTACTTGCCCTTTTTTATTTTCTTCTTGTTTTCTTCTTCTATTTCAGTGTTCTCTTGCTTCTCTCTACTATCTCCATCATCTTCAAGCTTTCCTTCTTTCCGAGTGAGCTTAGCGGGTTACGCCGGTTCTCCCCGAGTCACCTCGAGTTGGCCAGTTAGGGGTGACTCCAGTTTCTAAAACATATCGGACCAGTTTCACAACCGGTTCGCCGGTTTCCGATCCAGTTTCATAACCATGCATCTTAAAATCATTTTTGTGAACACACTTCACATACACTATTATTTGTATGATGACGATTATGTGAAGTGTATGTGTCAACAAAAATATTTTTAAGATGTAAACAAATAATAATGAAAGTATATAAGAAATTCAGTTCAAATTCATAATTTTGTGAAAAAAGTATATATATTATATACATAAATGAAACATGTAAATAATATGAAGTGACTTTATTGCATGAAGAAGAAAAAAGTGATACATTATCCACCATATACTATTTGCGCATTGAAAGCCTTGTTGAGTCGTTGTTTTTTCTGCTAGGATTGTTGAGTTATCATCAATATATACTTAATAGCAATACGAGGATGAGCCATCAACTATTCATGCACTCACAAATCACTGTTTATTTAAACAGTATCAGCTACATATGTCAAGCTGTTTGCTTTTTGGGGCTCCGTGCTTGCTTCAATAGGTGTAGGTAGAAGGAATTCATCTGTATATTGTATACCCCAATGCAGGTTTCACCTTATCAGAAAATCATATTTGTTGTAAGAAAAAAAAACCTATTTTGAAATGTTATACTCATTAATTGCTGACAAAGGTGTCTCTTTTCACGTTTTCCCATAACCGTATGATTTACGAAATAGCCCCTCTTCATTTACTCCATCTTCATTGCTCTCTTCACGAAATTGCCCTCAACCGACAACTATACCCTCAGCTCATCTCCAAGAAAGCTTTTTGGTTCTTCATTATCGCCTTCCTGAAGAAATCCTCCTCTCTTCACCGACACCGACACCGACACCGGCAACCATTTCCATCATCTAGGAGCTTCGAGCCCCTCAGCTCTGCCAGCTATGCCCTTAGCCCAGCTTCAATAAATGATCCATGTTCTTTTGCCAGATCCATGCCTCCTCTTCTTCACTGTTGCGTTTCAGATCTGTTCCTTCTTCGTTGTTGCGTTTCAGATATGGTCTTTTAGGATGGGAAAAATTATCGTTATTGTCAGGGTACAACTTCTCTTCTCTTCCATGGGAGCATGTTTTCTATAATTTCTTTTGTTCATGCGATGCTTAGCTCCAAATGTTGCAGGTGGATGACAGCAACACTAATAGACTTCTATATCAACGTTGTGGCTCTAGCAGTATGTCTTTATTGCTTTCTCTTACCTGCTATAAATTATATGAAAATACATTATAGCCATTATATTATTTTTAAGTGGTTCATTCCTGGAAATTCAAGTTCATAATGAGCTTCTTGGTCATCTGAATGCTAGGAATTGTTAATTTAGTTCATTTTCTTAATTTTTGATGGTCTCAGCTTTGCTACATGTGCCTATATTGTCGTGCAATTCTTAAAGCTGTCATCTAAAGAAACTTTACAAGATCCAATGTATTATGTTCTGTTTAAGCATCCAAACAAGTATGCACCCACATCTATTGATGTTTCATTTATCTTTAACATTTACCAATCTCTTACTCTATCATCAACGTTGTTACCCCACTTGTCATTTAGTTCTGAATCAGATTGACACTGAAAAGCATGTTTGCATAGGAATGATGATGAAGCAGGGCAGAACTAGGACCATAGAAAGTATCCTTTCTAATGCTTTTATTTTCTTTAGGAAATTTTAAATTTAACTTTTTAATTGCTTGTGCTACTCAAGATCTTCTGTCCATTATATAGAAATTAATATAGTCTGTTTATTCCTTCTACTATTGTCTTGGTACAAAGTGGCTGTTCATTTATTTTTCACCTCACTAATACTAATTCCTCTTTGGTCTAACTGACCAACTCCTGTCCTTCTTCCTCTCAAAGAAAAGGAAGAAGAGCTTTTCCCCCCTGAAAAAAAACATTTTATGACCAATATGATAAGAAACATCATTTCCTACACTTGGATGAGATTGCCTTTCTTATTGCAGTAATCAAAGAGAGTGTTCCAAAGCTGGACTTGGATGATGATTTTCAGCAGAAAAATGAAATTGCAAAAGCCGTGGAAGAAGAACTCGATAAGGTTAGTATTTTTGGTACTTTATTTTGTGGAAAATATTTCTATTGAGTATATTATCCATATATATATGTATGTTTTGTTGCAGGTGAATACGAATTTGGAATATGTCTAAGTTGGAGGTTCCTCCCAAAGGTGGATTTAGTTTTGACCTCTGCAGAAGAAATGCCGTGCTTCAAAAGAAGGGTCATACGCCAATTAAGGCTGATGTATTTTGGTGTATTCTTTTCTTTTTCTTTGGTATATTTTTTCCACTAGCATTTGTGCCTTTGATATGGGTGAAAATGTGAGAAGCCCATGAACCTCCTCAGGCCTTGGAAAAACAAGAAGTTAAGGACTGATTTGTTTGCTTTGTAAATTTTACCCTTCAAGGCATTGAAATCCTATTTAAGTATGTGTTCCTTCTATCTTCTTCCCGTAGTTTTTTTTAAATGGCTTAGTGGTGCACTGCGTTATTAGATTTAATCAGTCAAATAGGAACAAAAAGATTATATAATCTGCTTTCTTGGGGCTGCAACTGATTGCTTATGCTTACTAAGAGCACAGGATCTTCTTCCACCATATGAACTTCACACCTTTCTGTTGCTTTGGCATCTATCTAGGCTTGCTACTTAATAAATTTGGGATTTTTACCAAAGAATTACTTTTAAAATAAAAAAATACCAGATCAGAGCACTTTTTAAAATATGTTCTAAACTAATGCTCACGCCAGTAGTGGCGTGAGACAGAGTCACGCTACTACAACGTGGCGTTTCTCTCTCTAACGCTAGTACTGGCGTGAAACTTTTTCACGCCACACAGAGTGGCGTGAGACAGTCTCACGCCACTCTGGTGGCGTGAATTATAAAATAAAAAAAAATTATTAAAATTATAAATAATAATTCTAATTAATTATAAATAATAAAAAAGAGTATTATTTTAATTAATAATTAAGGGAATTAAGGGAATAGCACTATTGTAACAACTTTTAACCTAAATTGTAGCAACTTAATATCGTGTTAAAAGTTGCTAATTAATTAATTTAATAAGTTAACTAATTAATTAATTTACTAATTAGTCTTGTTCCTAAGGTTTATAATAAATTTTAGATATTTTAATTCCCTTAATTAATTAAGGGAATAGCACTATTGTAGCAACTTTTAACCTAAATTGTAGCAACTTAATATCGTGTTAAAAGTTGCTAATTAATTAATTTAATAAATTAACTAATTAATTAATTTACTAATTAGTCTTGTTCCTAAGGTTTATAATAAATTTTAGATATTTTAATTCCCTTAATTAATTAAGGGAATAGCACTATTGTAGCAACTTTTAACCTAAATTGTAGCAACTTAATATCGTGTTAAAAGTTGCTAATTAATTAATTTAATAAATTAACTAATTAATTAATTTACTAATTAGTCTTGTTCCTAAGGTTTATAATAAATTTTAGATATTTTAATTCCCTTAATTATTAATTAAAATAATACTCTTTTTATTATTTATAATTAATTAGAATTATTATTTATAATTTTAATAATTTTTTTTTTAATTCACGCCACCAGAGTGGCGTGAGACTGTCTCACGCCACACACAAAAAGTCTCACGCCAGTACTGGCGTGAGAGAGAGAAACGCCATGTTGTAGTGGCGTGAGACTGTCTCACGCCACTACTGGCGTGAGCATTAGTTTGGAACATATTTTGAAAAGTGCTCTGATCTGGTATTTTTTTATTTAAAAAGTAATTTTTTGGTAAAAATCCCTAATAAATTTTGTGACGTGAAAAAGTGTAATTTTGTAACTCTCTTAGTCTATCCTGTATTTTCGTTGAATCTTAGCTTTATATCAATTAATACATGATCTCAAGTTGTATGATTAACGTATGCATCAATAAGTCCAATGAATGGTAAGGTTAGACAAATGACATAGTTTTTAGTTATTAAGCTTCATAAAAAGTGTAGTTCTGATTACAATATTTCATCAACTTGATCTTATTAAGCTTCTATTAGAAGTGTTTTCGTTTGTGTTTATTAATATGTTATTCATTCCCTTTTTCCCTGCTATAGATTTCTGAAAAGAATGCCTCCCCTTCCTTTCTTCCCCATTCTGACTTCTGTTTGAGTAATTTAACATTATGTGGCCATGACTACTTATTTTTAAATGACAGAACTTTGGCAATAGTAATGGGAATGCTAACTGTTTTATGCCTTTCTCTTCTAGAGATCCCATCCCTGCCATTAGTGGTTTATTGCATATAACCTAGGTTTATTACTTGCAACATTTCTTTTCTTTGTCCATATTTATTGTTTGTATAGTATATTTCGGTTCCCTTGATATCTCAAATTACTTGTCCTGTCATGCAATGTCTTCCTGCTACAGAGACACCTAAAAATCATGATCAGTATGGGCATGTCAGCAAAGCAAGAGAAAGATGCTAGGTTTCAAAGCATGAAGAAGGAGGTTGTCGAGATCATCAAGATGCATGCCCCATCTCTGGAACCCAAGGTATATTTCCTTTTATTTTCACTCTCAACATGGTCAGCTTATAACGGCTCTTATAAGGTCTCATTAGTTGATGATCACTTTACTACTTCACTACCAGTACCATCATCATTTTGTTTCCAATTCTCACATCAAGTGTTTCTTTTTCGTTCTCATCAATTGGGTGTGAAGCATGAACCCATATTTGCACTGACCATTCTGGTAATCAAGGTTCAAGGCATGCTTTAATACTTATTAAAATCTTCTTGGTCGTGGAAAGACTCTTTCATAACATGTTTTTTTTTTTAATCAGAGATGGTTTTTCATTTAAATGCTCTTTCATTCTATTTTCTTTCCGTAGTTTTTTTTTTTTAAGGGCTTAGTGGTGCACTGCTTTATTAGATTTAATCAGTCAAATAGGAACAAAAAGATTATATAATCTGCTTTTTTGGGGCTGCAACTGATTGCTTATGCTTACTAAGAGCACAGGATCTTCTTCCACCATATGAACTTCACACCTTTCTGTTGATTTGGCATCTATCTAGGCTTGCTACTTAATAAATTTGATTTGGTGAAAAAGTGAAATTTTGGACCTACTTGGAGTTCAATTTATTAATTTGGTGAATGTCTGTTGGGGTGTGTTAGCATCTCAAACATACAAGTCTTAAACCTTTACTGTATTTCTCATTTTAATTTTTGACAGCTTCATTATTTTAGTTTAAACTTAAAGATTTTATTGTGGGATACTGAGAGATTTTATTGGTTAAGTATGTTTTCATTAAGATATTGTCTTGGGATAGGTAGGATTCCTGATTTGCTGTTACGTGAGTCAAAGTCCCCTTCAACAAGTGTATACTTAGACAATCAGTTTATTGGGAAAACAATGGTGAAGACTTTGTGAGCACATTCATTGCTTTATCAAATGTCTTAAAATCACTACCTCTTAAACCAAATCATTTGTAGCATCAACAGCTTAAAGAAGTCAGTTGGGGGCTTGGGCTTCAAGAGCAGTTTTTCCCCCTATAATACATTACTAACAAAGTCTTTGATTTTCTCTTTTTGTTGTCTGTTTCAAGGGCTCAAGTTAGGTTGAAAATCTTACGATTGTTTTGAGTTATTTTTGCTTTCATGATGTGGTGGCAAGGTTTAAACCTTACATTTGAGTGCACTCTTCAGTTCTTACTGCTATTGTTTTTATTGTAGGGTCCTTTCCTAATTAAATTTAATGGACCTGAAGGATGGTAATGGGATCCAGAAAAGGTTTGTTTATAGTTATTATGTTGTTATTGATATAATTTATAGCTATTAAGTTGTATCTGCTTACTGAAAACGAGTTCCTAAAAAATATGACACGTTTTTTGTTATTTTAACCTTCTTCCCAGATGTTCCTGTTGTAGTCGATGATAATGGATGCAATGGAAATGAAGATATAAATTTTCGTTTCACAGGGTAAGACACTTATTTGACTGAATACTTCATTGTGTCCTTTTAAACCATCTGTTTCCACTTTTTCTGCTTTTCAACATTACCCTCTGACGTCCGTATTGACCACCGTTTATAGTGGTCAAGCCATTAATGATTTGTGAAAATTCAATTCTTGCTAAATACCATTTTTATCAACGTTCATATTACCAATGCGATTCCTTTTTTTTTTTCTTAAACAATGCAGTCACTTAACTGTACTTCTTCAGACTCAGTCATATGTAAGGATATGGGCTTACTTACTTTATGGCTAAGAGCTTTGTTTTTTGTTATTTTTATTTCCCGTTTCTTACATGATAACTTAAAAACTACATTGCAAAACATTATAACTTAAAAACTACATTGCCCAGAAGTGACCATGCCTTGGTAGGTATGAATAGTTACCGTCTTCCATATTAAAAAATTTACACTCCTAACTACTGCTTTTTCATACATTTATAAAACATTCCCCAATGCAAACACACTTATGCGTATGTTTTCAGTCTAATTGTCATGTAAGTACATTACTCTGATATGCCCATACCTCATTAGGTATGATTAGGTACTGTCACTGTTTCTTACAAAAAGAAATCTGTCACTGATTAGGTACTGCCACTGGTGGTGGTCTCTATTACTTAGAATTAACATTACAGTAAATCCTACCCAGCATTTAAAAGTCAAATTAAGTGTCTCTACAAAACTGGAAATGGAGAAAAATTTCACTTGAGGTCCAGGAGAGCCACCAACAGGCCAGTTCACATCTTCCTGCAACAAGGTGTATTCCTGTCCAATTCCATACCTATTTCCAAATGAAATAGATGTAGAGAGTCGGTAAAGGCATTAATTCCTAAGCAAAAAGATTATTCAGATTCAAAATTTAAATTAAAGTACAAAAAATATCAAGGTTCTTCGAGAACAACATCATGATGGCAACTATTGGAAATGTAAATTAAAGCATATGTTAATGTTGTCTGCGGTAACTACTACTGGAAAATAGCAGGTCACATTAAAAGTAAACTCAGTTTCCTTTTCTTTTCCTTTACTCCATTTTAATCAGTTAAAATCTAGACGTGTTGGAGCAAAGTTTTTTCCTTCATCATCTTAGCTTTATCTGACAAAGCCTTAAATCCAGGGGGAGTAGGTACTTTTTCTTGGTATGCCTTAACACATTAAATGCCAGTCATTCATTCGGGCCTCATCTAGATTTTCTCTGATTTACTTTTGAATGCAGCCCCATCTCTATATAGTAGGAAATAGGCGTCAACGTTTAAATTTTATTGATGCATTTGGTCACAACAGTAATTTTATATTTTAAATTACAAGACAGATGGAGACTTGCAGAGTTATGGGTGACACATGTCCTTACTGCCTTGCTGCCAACTACAGTAAAATCATCAAGGCTTCAGTTATTGTTTATTGTCACGTCTGAACTATTTTTCCAATTTTCTGACACTTTTAAAAGTTGGTCAACCTCTTTGGTTAGAAATGAACCACCTCAAACAACTAGGCAATGAGAACATCAGATATGGAAGGATTTTTTCCTTGCATTCTATGTACGAATGACACTTGAAAGTCATCTCTACGAGCTACATTAATCATTGTTGCCTAGATGTATAGATCAGGCTCTGCTTTCTTCAGAGAACAACATTATTGAGAGAGCGCTTTCATACTATAATGTCTATTATGATTCTAGCATTCTTTCTTTATGCAGGGAACAACATTTATCGAAACTAGTGTTTGCACATGTGCAATTATATGTCGCTTTATCAAGACTTAACAATATTGCAAGTTTGAAGATTCTTATAAGAGATGGGAAAAACCAGGGAAAATGTACAACTACCAATGTTGTTTACAAGGAAATATTTAGAAATGTTTAGAGAGATAATTTAGATATTGGATGTTCATTTTATATATATGAATGTTTATGTAATCTAATGGCTAGCATGTTGATATTATTTTGTTGTTGCTTTTGAGCTGCTACATACGTTGCTAAACATGAAAGCTTACAATTACTGATGTTGTTGTGGTGCATATTGTGTTTTCAGATAACACGATAACTTATATTTTTTGTTGGCCGATTTGAAACAGATTTCTTTTCTTTCACTATGCTTTGTTTTTTACTCAATTACTTGATAATTTGGATAAGTTTAAGGAGAGGATACCTGTAATTTTTTTGAATTGTTGCACCGCGCAAAGCGCGGGGGAATTTGGTTCTTGTTGTTATAATATCCTGTCCCCTATTCCTTATATAGATTTGCAAATTTAAATACCCAACCCAACCGGTGATGCATGTTACTCACTGTATGGATGGGAACAAGCTCCTTTTTTCACCTCGGTGCGTTTGCTGAACTACCTTCATTATTATTACTCCTGAGTGAGCGATGTATATATATATTGAACATTGATCATAATAAAAATTTACCTTGGAGTTGTCATGTGGCCTTATCTATCTATATATCTCATATTTCAAAGTAAACGTATGATTGAGTCGAGCTCCCCAGCTGGCTTCTATATAGCTGCTCCCTCTGATTGTAACACCCCAAATTTCATACTACAAATTGTGTCGGATGACACTTGGTTTTAGAAAAATTCAGTAGAATTTGATATGCTACATCAGAGTACTGCGGAAATGGAGAGCAATGTACTAACAAATGGACAATGACGAGTAGCTGATATAAACATACCCCGACATATGATGATGCCAGGCATATGCTGGTATATTAAAAATTTCCCAAAGGAATATTCATGTGATACAATATACAGAGCTTTGTACAATTTCTCGAAAAGTAACTATACAACCTAGACCAAGCCTTAACTAGACTTGGGGCAATGAACCTAACTCCGTTAACCGAACAGAATGGCCAGGTAAGTGTCTATCATGGGGGCCTCACCGAGTTCACGGCGACTGATTGGCTGACCCACATAGACTAGCCTTGCCTTCGGCACCAAACTGTTCGAAGTAACGTTATTAGATCCATACCTGACAATAGGCTCTGATAACTTCTTTTGGCTCTTGTCTCGACCCTCGGTGCATTATTACAGCTTTGCCCCTTGGCTCCTTTCTATGGCTCCGTCTACCAGTGCCTTCTCTGTTCCTGGTCCTTACCTGTACTATCATTTAAGACTGAGGTCCAATGCACATTGGACCTCAGGTAACAGTTAACCTCATGCTTATGTATCAATATATGCATAACAGATATCTCTAACATTACAGCAATGATCAAGCCAGTACATCGTATGATCATTTGATAACAACTACAATAACATGTAAAGTTATCACTGGTCTGCACTTTTACCCTGTGCCACGATGTACGGCCGTGTCCTCAGCGCTAGGAAAACATAACGGCATTATCATGACTATAACCCGTGTAAAGCTGTATTTAGTGATCTAGATACGGTTCCCTAGTCACAGTGCATGTCCAGGACAGAGTCCTGTTCATGGTATCCACAACATATACAAACATAACATAAGCATTAGAATCAGTGTTACAGTACGTCGCGAACGTACCTTCTACCGTGTATTTGGCCAAATCGTCTGGCCTTTTGAACCCGACTCCGGACCTCCCAGATATCCTAAAGGGTAACATTGTACCCATTAACTCATGAACAATATCCTAACAGATATCTTGGCCACAAAGTACTATTTTACCCCTGACTTTGCTAACCGGCAAAATTTCGCCAGAGCTTCGCTACTTTGACTCTAATCTTCCAAAATTTTGCCATATCTCCATTCCCAACATATTTTCAAAATAAATACCATATTTAATCATAAAACATGATATCGACAATATATTGGAAGACTAAAGATCAAAACAACATCTACCCTAGAACTTCAAGAACTACCGAACTAAACTAGAACTTAAAGCTAGAGACCGAAGAACTTACCTAGATCTTTGCTACTTTTCCTCAAGAGCTCTTCCTTCTCTCTATCATCTCTCTAGATTTCGAATTAGGCAAGTGAATTGGTGAGTTTTGAAGAGGATGTGAAGGCCTATTTATAGGAAAAGTCCATGGATCTCAACCCTTGGATCAACTTTATTGAATTCAATCCTAGCCCTCCATTTGAACCCTTAGCTAACAAGTTTTCTCCTCCATTTTCCACCACAAAAAACGTCCCCCTATGTCATCCTTTCAAGAAATGAAGTCATGCTAATGATGTCACTCTTGCTTTAAGGGATTTCTACCGATAAAGTTCCCTGTTCGGTGTTCTAATCGCGTAATCTTAACTAATCTCAAATTTCCTTGATGTCACCTTGGAGATCTATTATTTCTCTTGAGAAATGTTTGGATCAACAAAATTTATGGTCCTATCCAGGGTATTTCATAGCCTGTTAACCATTTTAAGATAAACGCCGTTGGTTACGGAAGCGACTTCGGAATAACCAACTTCGGGACAAAATTCCACTTGTTCATACTATGTCCTGTTGTTAGAAACCTAATTCATGGTTTTCAAGATATGATTTTATTTCCATTGGTTCTCGTTTATCCTATCTGCCCTTTTCCACAAAATATCTTTTTCGTCTTTTCTCTTAATCATTTCTCCGACTACGAAAATGACTTCAGAGATAGCCTACTCCGAGATAAAAATATACTTGTTTATAATAAGTCCTTATGTTAGATACTTAGTTCATTTATTTCAAGATAGAATTTATTTTCTATCGGTTCTCATTTACCCTATTTGCTTTTTCAACAAATATCTCACAGAATATTCTTTTTCCGTAGATTCTTTTAAACCACTTCATGTTCACACACACATACCCAATTTTCGGTTTTCCTCCCCCTTTTTTAGACTTTTTACATTTTATTTAATTAATTAATTATGATTTAATTCCTCTAATTAAGCAATTATCCCACTGGTTAATCCCTTGTTGGTTAATTAAGCTTTAGGGATTTTATGTAATTCACCTTATATACTTCTTATTTATGCCAAATTACTTAGCAATATTCTTTATACTAATCTTGATCCCTTATTGGTCATTAATCTCCAATTAGGGGTTTTAAATAATTAACTTTGGATATCTCCTTTATTCATGTCTAAACAATTAGCCATTAATTATTTAATTAACCACTTACTAATTGTTGAAAATTTTCTTAATTGAGATTAATTATTATCTCACAACTATTGCACTGACATTGGTATTTTATGCACCATGCATAATATTAAAAATCACGGGGCAACTTAGGTTCCCCAAAATAATATTCTATTTTGCCTCATTATTTTCCAAGGAAAATAATCCCAAAAATTATCTAAATTAGAGACAACATACTTTCTAATTTTTAATAAATATTTAATTGTCTCTCAGGATTTATTATAATATTCTCAGGGTATTTTATGACCCATAACTGCATTTTTAGGGATTTTGGCACTTAATTCCTTCTAATCTCAAGTGAAATTACCTTAAGATAATAAGATAAATACCACAAGTTTTGAGACCACATATTCACCTATTTCTAATAGGTATTATCCACTAAATTATGATACTTATCATAATTGAGATTTTCAGGGTATTACACTGATTCTTATTATAAAGCACCAACTAATAAGTTTATTTTGTTCTTTTTATAAGGCACTTGCTTATTTCCAAGAAATATTAATTATTTTTTCTCATGTATGCCTATAATTAATAAGGGTAGTAGGTGACACTACTACAAAAGGTAGATTTCACGACACCCAATTAACATCCGTTTTCTAGCAACACAGTCGTTAAAAGGGAGGCGGTGACATATTTGAAATTTTGGTGAGAATATTCTACCACTGAGAGTAATAATTAATATAATGTTAGAGTTTAATGCAATTAGTAGGGGTAATATTGGAAATTACTTAAATTTTAAGACAACTTTATTGACTTTAATTGTTTTTATTGGTTTATGAGAAAAGTTAGTTGATGCCTTATAATAAGGACCAGAAGGAGTACATTTTTGTTACGAAATATCCCAAATTTTCTGGGGGACCCGCGTGCCGCCTGATTGATGCAACTTCAAAAGAGTTATAACTTTTTTTTAGAGATTTAAAAAACTAAATAAGTTACTAAATCATAATAAATATGTTTTGTATTACTATTAGATTTAACATCAGTTTATAAAATAATTTTTTCAAGATCATCAAGTATTTTTTTAGTACTATCAGTATCTTTTTTGTTGTAGTCAGTACACTAAAAATAAGATCCTAAAATACCTTGAAAATTTTTCGGATCAATGGTACTAAAAAGATACTTCATGATACTTACTAGTACTGAAAAAATACTTCATGAGCTTGAAAAAATATTTTAGGGAATGATTGGTACTAAAAAGATACTTTAAGATACTGAAAAAATACTTTATGATCTTGAAAAAATATTTTAAGGTAATCACTGGTACTAAAAGATACTTTAAGATATTGAATGATATTGAAAAACCACTTCATGATCTTGAAAAAATATTTTAAGGAACTGACTAGTATTAAAAAATACTTCAAAATAATAATTTTTTTTTTTTTTTTTTAAGCGAACAGTATGTATTTTGCCCCTAAATGATGCTGAATGATAGGAAAGGAGAGTAACAGAAGATGGGGGAGGAAAGCCGCGTGAGATTGAGCCGCCCCCGCCCTAACACTTGAAATCATTGCATTGGTAAAGATGAGGAATATGATCTTCCCCTCATCTTTTTTATTTTTTTATTTTCTCTTATCAACTTATTTAGGCCATTGATTGAGAAGATGAGAGAGATGTTAAAGTAGTATTGTGATTGATTGAACAAATATAATTTAGAGATGATAAAGGCAAGGCTTATAGGGGCTAGGTGGGCCATGGCCCCCAAATAAAAAATTGTTTATTTTTTTTAATTTAATATATAATGTAAAAATTTAATTCCCCCTGCCCCCAATTTTTTTTTAAAAAAAAAACATTTTTCCCTCTTTTTTTTTTTTTTTCATTCCCTCCCGCAGTCCTGCTCATAGACGTTAGCCATGCACTTCCTCTCCCCTTCCTCGGTTCCTCCGCTCTGTCATTTGTGCTTTCAGTCTCCATCCTCAATTCGTCTTCCTCCATCCATTCATGCTCTCCATCAGTCTCCATCCACACTCCATAGGACCACAAAAGTCTCTCTCTTCCACCAAGAACAAAAGCGAGGAACGCGCCTATTATTCTCCCAATCTCCCTTTATAACTCATGATTTTTCGGCTCTTGCTCACTACAGGTAAATTCTCCAATCATATTTATTTGCTCTGATTCAACTCCATATTTACTTTGTCTGGTCTTGATTTTTTTCCAATATAATAAATTTTTTCATTGGTAAATCTCGTTGAAATCGTTGAGTTTGATAAATTAATTAGTTAATAAGTATTTATTTGACCCCCAAATATTTATTCCAAGATTCACCACTGGATCAGGGATAATGAAAAAATGATTAGGAGATAAACCCAATGAGTGTCTTGAAGGTCTTGCTTTGAATACCCATCAAGAAACGATCTTGTTTTCGCGCGTTGTCGTTGAAATAATTAGTTGCGCTGCGAATTAAATTTACAAGAGAAATGTCACTGACTAAATAATTTGTGATGGTCTATCAGATGTTGAAATCATTCAATTCTGTCGCCTATCCACCGTTTTTTCATACTAGCATATCGAATGGGACATGATATGGAGGATTATCTCAAGTTCGAACATTGTCCCAAAGATATGTTAAGCAAATATTGAATAGTGAACGACTTAAAAGCAACAGATCAAAAATAACGTTGGATAGGCTGGATCCGCGGAGTACTCCATCCGTGTCTATTTGTTTCATTAATGCTACTCCCCAACTATCTCTCTTTTTGGATTTATCTTTTTTATAAGTAACTTTTTTTCTGTTTCTCAAAATTTAAACTACTTTTTTTTTCTACCCCTACTAAATATACATCTTTATATTAATTACCCCATACTCATCACTAAATCTCTTCCATTTACTTATTTAGTTATTTGTTACACATTCTCTCTCTCATATTTTTTCTGTTGTAAATGATTCACAATCCAGGTATTTAAATGTTGTTGTAAATATGAGTATTTCTTGTTGTAAATATGAGCATTTCCTGTTGTAAATATGGCTTTTTCTGTTGTAAATGGTCAGGTGTTTAAATGTTGTTGTAAATATAGACATTTCATGTTGTAAATATGATATTTCCTGTTATTAATATAAATAATATCAATAAAGTCCCTTAGGACTTCTGTGTAATTTTGTGATTTCAAAAGACTTTTTTGTAATTGTTTTTGTTTCTTGGGACCTGCGCGTAATTTTCCATATATATTATTTAGCATTTTGTTGTTAGATGGATCGATTTAATGCACATGCAGTAAATGAGGTCGAACTAATAAAAGAAGGGGAAATTACACTCAGGTCCTAAGGATGACAAAAAAATACAAATAGGTCCCAACAAAAATTCATATTACAAAGAAGTCCCCAGGGACTTTATTGTTAATAATTCATCGTAGGAAAAGTCCTTATTGCCCTTAATACATTAAAAAGGAAACAAGCACAGAAATCCTTGCGCGGGAATGAGAACTGGATTTGTCAAAAAGGGAAAAACGGAGCAGGGGAAAAATGGAGAAACACGTGAGCAGCATAGGTGAATCGAATCTCCACGTTGAAGGCAAGTAAGTGACATTTTCATGTCTTAGGCAAAGCTTAGATTTTGTAGCTGTCATCTTCTCTGTTCGTTGAATAATTTATTCTGTGGGTGTATGTTCGTTGCATTCAGAGAGTGAAGGGTTGAAGTTTGAGCTCATTAGTGGACTATAAGCTCGTACCTAGGTAAGTAATGCTAAGATTTTGCTAAAGATATCATCTTTACCGTTGAAGTTGGGGTTTCATGTTATTGGGTAGGGTTTTCAAACATTATGCTCTGTTTTTTGGGAAGGTAATGAGGGGTAACAGAGGGTCTGCTATGTTTTTATTGGTTTCTGGTTGATATGATGATGGAACATTTATTTAAAAGTTCTGATAAAAGATAATAAAGTTGTTGTAAATACGTACATTTATTGTTGCTAATATATACTTTCTGTTGTAAATACAATCCTCTTGTTGCAGATTGTCCTGAAATATGACAAGTACTTCTGGGAAAAATCTATTCTGTTTCTTTCATTTGGGGGGGGGGGAATTTTTAAATGGTGAGGGAGATGAAAGTTAATATGTTGGAGGTTTGGTAAGAACAAAATTTATAAAGGAAGGCTCAACCTATGATGAGTTGCGAAGAATCATATCATCTCTGATGGGAAAAGAAAGTAATGACATTTGTGTGAAATTCAAAGTTAGCTTTGATCCATCAACATATGTAGATCTTATAGATGATGAAGGGGTGGATCATTTAATAAAGTTTAATGAAGAATCTGGGCATGTTTACATTGAAGAGAAAGGGAATAATGACAATATACAACCACCATTGAATGTTGAAATGGCAGTGGAAGAAGAATTTAAGTTTAGTTGCTATAACAAAGCTAATTTGTTTTTGTATAAGTGTTCAATGAGGCCTCATACATTGTCATTACTACTACTGTAACTTGTGGTTTATTGCAGGGATGAGGACTTGTTTCGATTTGTCGGTGGATTGTCTATGTCTCCACCTCCTTTAGTAAATGAAAGTGAAGAGTTGCTACCTTTGACATGGTGTACTCAAATTGTGCCAACACCAAGACCGGAAATGAATCATACCAAATGGAGGGATTTGATTATTGGAGAAGGACAGATTTTTGCTAATGCTCTGACCCTTCGTCAAACGTTATACAAATACAGCATTGCACACAAGTTTTCATACCATTTTGTGAAGAACAATCAACAAAATTAAAGGTCATTGTGAAATGCAAGGTTGATGGTTGTCCTTGGTACATTGGTGCATATTCATCAGGAGAACATCAAGATACAGAGCTCCTAACATTGTGAAGTGCATATTCATCATAACCTATTAGGACTGATGGCACATTACTCACACATGCAAATATTAAAGATCAAATAAAAGAATATTGACCTGAAGCATGAGCATGATGATACTGAGCAAGGAGCACCAACTACGAAATACTAATTAAAAAGCTTCACGGGTTATCAATATTAGCTTTAGATCAATTCTCTGTGTCCATAATTTTCTACAAAATGCAAATTTAGAAATTAAAACATATTACATTTTCAGTAAATTAAGCAGGCTGAAGTGAACAGAGAGAACATTGGAGTATTAGGAGAAAATTATTCGGCTTTTATATATATTGGTTGATGATTCAACTGAATTATGCCCCTCCATTTCTAATTGGGGTAGATTATGATTATGATTTCTGAAAGTTCAAGGAAGTTGAAATTCCCACATTACAAACACAAATCTGGTAAGTCTTGCTTGGCATGTATATATTTTTTATCCCAACCAATATTTAAACTCATAAAAAACTTACTCAGCAAAGTCTTGATTTATAGTTTCACACAAAATACCACCAACTACAAGAGTGGTACTGCGTAGGTAAGGCCTCTTCCAGTATCAGGTTTTGCTCACAGTCGCAGAATCTAAAATTTACGAGAAACACATAAAAAAAGAAACCAATGAGCACGAACCACGCCCAGCAATATGAACAAAATAAACCAAAAAGAGAAGTGCAAGATAGCATTTGAATAGATAAGAAAATACAAGGAAAACCAAAAAGATAAAAATAAAAAGTACATGAACATACACAAGGAAAACCCCATAATGGGGAAATGCTCCTAAGAGAAACCTAACGCAAATTTCATTAAAGGCTTACCCAAATCGAATTCCATTCACGCATTCAAGGTTGACCCAAATCGAAACCTAACACACATTATCAACCAGCCGCACCAATGAAATGAAAATGGGGTAGAGGTAGACCCAGGATACTTACTAGGGAAGAAGCAGAGCAAAGACGCAAATTTCCTTCGCGGTCGAACGCTGTCGCAAGCCTGTCGAACGCAGTGGAGATCGAGATCACTGGATCTAATATGAGAGTGAGTAAAGTAATTTTCCTTCTCAGGATTGCTTTATGCGTTTTCTCCTTTGGGCAATAAGGTCTTTTACTAATATGAATTAATTACACAGAAGTCTTTAGGGACTTCTGTGTAATTTCATGATTTCAAGGGACTTTATTGTAATAAAGTCTCTTCCTTGTGACCTGTACGTAATTTTCCCATAAAAGAGGTGTCAGTGTGTGTGTGAGAGAGAGAGTAAAAGATAAAGGTATAGGCGAGGGAATGCCGAAATTTGTGATTTAGTTGGAGGGTGTATATATGAGTCGCTTTTGATGAATAATATATCTATAGATCTATTGGCAACACACACACACACACATCTAGAAGAAGAACCAGTACAATCTACATTGTTATATGCACACACACGCACACAAGCCTAAAGAGAATTAAAAGCAGAAAGCAACTTAGCAGGTATCACTATGGTTGCAGTACATCGCAGGGAGAGAGTGTGGGAAGTGTTTGGGGTGGTGATAGTACTGTTATGGTGGAAAACGGAGGGGCTGGTGAAGCTGCCCGAAAATGCGACGGTGCCGGCGGTGTTTATGCTCGGAGATTCCATAGTGGACACTGGGAACAACAACAACAACCCTACGACAATGGCTCGGTGCAATTACAGACCTTATGGCAAAGACTTTGAAGGAGGTATCCCCACCGGCCGATTTAGCAACGGAAAAGTTCCCTCCGATATCATTGGTACTCTCTTGAATTCTTCTTCTTCTTGTTTTTTTTTTCCCAATTCTCCCCAGTCCTTTTTTTACTGGTGGTCTTTATCAAAACTCGGTTAATTTGTAGAGTTTTTCTTTTTTTTACTTGCTGTCAAAGCACTAGCAAATGGAGTATTTATTAAATAGAGAAAAGGTTTGCAAGTAGGGAGTATTTAGCAATATAATACAATACATGATGTGTATCTCCTGTCTACTAGTATAATAAAAAATATGTAACTGAAACAATGCAACATTTATTATAATTAATTCAATTAATTTTAGAAAAAAAAAACAATATTATTGTGACCACACACACATATTGTATCAGTGGAAGAACTGGGAATCAAGGAATTGCTGCCAGCATATTTGGATCCGAATCTGCAATCTCAGGATCTGCTCACAGGCGTGAACTTTGCATCGGGCGGCACCGGATACGATCCTCTCACACCCAAATTAGCGGTACGTACATACATACATATACATACACAGATACACACACATATCAATCTTATTTCTTAATTAATTACTATATATTGAATATTTCCACCTAATTAATCAGGAAGCAATATCGTTGCCTGATCAAGTGGAGTTGTTCAGACAATACAAGGTGAAGCTAAAAGCACTTGTTGGAGAAGAAAGAAGCGATTACATCGTATCAAACAGCGTCGTTTTTGTGGTAGCAGGAACTAATGATATTGCCAACACTTACTTCCTGTCTCGCGCTAGACAATTACAATACGATGTTCCTGCTTACACTGACCTTATGGCCACTTCTGCTTCTAACTTAGTAAAGGTACGCGTACACATACAACAGTGAGTGAATAATTATATTTTATTAGTTTAAGAAACTAATTGACGATAGTTTTATTACTTCATGATGAATTAAAAGGATTTATACGAAGCTGGGGTAAGAAAAGTTGGGGTGTTTAGTGCGCCGCCAATAGGCTGTGTTCCATCTCAGAGAACTGTAGCTGGAGGAATAGAAAGAAAGTGTGTGGACACATACAATGAGGCAGCTGAGTTGTTTAACTCCAAACTCTCTAAAGAGCTGGTTTCTCTTAATGACGAATTGCCCGGTAGCAGAATTGTTTACATGGATGCTTACAACCCTTTACTCGATGCCATCGTCAACTACGAGAAATATGGTAATCATCTATTAATCACTTCTCACTCTTAAATCATCACTACAAGTTTCAATACAGTACTAGCTAGCTCCCTCCCTTCTCCCTTCTCCCTTTGTCTCTAAATATAAGTTTGAAATTTGTGAATCAGCTTGTCCTAAAATAGAAGTTTCGTTATAGTTTTGTCAGACCATTTGTTGCATTTTTCCCCAAATTCACCTCTGACTATATTTGTTGCATTATATTGTCTCTCTCTCTCTCACATTTATCCACTTTACGAATAACAGCCATAGTTGGTGTATATATATATATATATATAGATCGGTTATTTAAAGTTTATATTTAAAGACGAAAAGAGTATATAAGGTAATTTACAGGGTTTAAAAATAATAAATTTTACCTAAACTGCCTCTCAAAATAGTATATCAAAGTCAAAGTTTTTTTTTTGGCCAAACGGTCAATTTTTTTAAAATAGTATATCAAAGGTAAGCTCTTCGATTGATCTTGCCTTGTTAACTTTGTCAAAAAAAAAAAAGTCTTTACATTATTTAAGAGCAAAACCGGGGTAATATTTGGAAAAAAATAATTGAAAACCCCCAATGATTTATCACTCAAGTCCTTATTATTAGTCATTTTCTAAAGGAATGTGTGGAACTATAAGTCACAAAGAGAAATATTAATCACATTTTTCAAGATTACTTTAAATGTCCTATTTAAAGTTTAATGCAAATTTCCCTTTTAATGCATAATATTAAAAAATGATGAATTTGGAAATTTTTTCTATTTTTCAAACAAATTTAATAACTTAACCACAATTGTCTTGGCTTTAGTGAAATGGTTGGAGATAACTAAGGATCGGAGCTACCATCAATTCCTTCTGGATTGAGGTTAAAGAGAGAGTGTGTGTGTATATATACATTCCTCGTACCTAACAAATAATGTTTTATTGATAGTATTAAAGGGAAAAATTAAGAAAATTGAAATCTTAAATACCTAATCAACTATTTTTCTTGATTCATATATTTCAGTGAAAAACACCTTATATTAGAAAAGGAAGGAGTACATATAATTAATCATTCATCCATATGATTGGGATTTGGAAGCATTTGAACAAGTTATTACATATATATGCATTGTAGGGTTTAAGGTGGGAGACAGGGGATGCTGTGGAACAGGCAAAATAGAGGTGACAGAATTATGCAATCATCTGACACCAACATGCGTCAATGATTCAGAATATGTGTTTTGGGATAGTTTTCATCCAACTGAAGCTGCTTACAGAAAGCTCATCCCTCCCGTCCTTGCCACGTATATCAGCCAATCCTTCTGACCAAAACTGAATTCTTAATATATATACTATATATATAGCAGATGCAACCACTGAATCATGACCATGCTGATGGTTGATAGTTTTCATTGTCGTATTAATAAATGGGCGGACCCAAGTGAGGGGCTAGGTGCCCCGCCCCCCTAAAATTTATTTAAAAAAAATGTATGTGTACTGTGTATATATATTTATATGGAGTTACGATTTATATGTGTATCCACATATATTTATATGTGTATATGTATATGTGTGTTTGTGTGTGTATATCAACTGGAAATTAAAAAAATTAGTCAGTGAAGTGACTAGTAAGAACTGAAAAGTCAATCATTTACCCTTTTATTAATAGAATGATTAGACTTGCACTCACTCTTCTAGTTTCTACAGTAACTACTAAAAAATCTTTCTCTGCTATGAATATAATCAATAAACAGACTTCGAAATAAAATGAAAGACCAATTTCTTGATGATTCCTTGATTACATACATTGAAATAGAAATTGTTTTAAATTTTAGCACGGATTCAATTATAGATGAGTTTAATAATATGAAAACACGTAGAGTAAGAGTCAAGTGAAATGATCTTAATTTCTGTAATAGATTTCTTTCAATTTTTTGTATATTAGGTCTGTATTGTATTTCAAATACTTTTATTTATGATATATATAGTATTTTTTCGCCCCCCGTAATTAAAATTCTTGGGTCCGCCACTGCGTATTATAGTATATGCCTTTAATTAATATACTCCCTCCGGTCCTAATTATAGGACAACATTTGAAAGATGGATTTGGTCTTAATTATAGGGCAAAATTTTAATTTTTGTCAATTTCTTTCTAAAATACCCATATTTTATTCTTTCAAGTGTGTTTGATTTTTGGTGAGTATATGTATGTAAGTGCATAGACTCTTCTAGTCAGTGAAACTTTTAAATTGTTGGATTTTAATTTATTTATCGATCTGCTGACGTTAATTTGCCCCTATATATATATGTGTGTGTGTGTGTGTATATATATATGTGTGTGTGTGTGTGTGTGTGTGTGTGTGTGTATACATATATGTATATCTGTGTGTGTGCGCACATCTGTCAATATATATGTATGTAGATATATGTGTGTGTGTACTTATACATATACACACACATATATCTATCGATACACATATATGAGCAAATATACACAAAGATACATACACACACATATGTATATATAGCAGGACTATTATTTCAATTAGAAAGCGTATGGAAAGGAAAATCCTAGGTTGAGCAGGTACGTGGCAAGGGTTGTTAATTCACTTTTACTTATATCATTTTAAATTTATATAAAGACATTTTAGAAAAATGAGTAAAATTAATTAATTTAACTCCTCTCCTTAATCTCCCCAAATTCGATTAAATATGTCTTATACTTAGGACTGGAGGAAGTAGTATATAACTGTCTATTATGTGTCTTGTATGTTTCTGTTTATTATTATTTGTTGAAGATAATATTCAACATCAATGTATGTGACTTGATCGAATATCACCTTAACACCAAGCGACCACTAAATTGCTAGATAGGTGGGGCTCCCCATCATGTTTCTCACAAAGTGTGAAGAATATGAATACAACTATAGGTTTGATAGGTTATGCTACATGTATTTAATATAAGAGATATATAACTAATTTAATTTGTGGGCGTTATGAAAATTAGTTAGTAGTTATTCGGTCCTATATATATATATAAAAGACACTTCCAGCATGTTTCACATAGATCAAGAAAAACCTTAAATAGCATTAGTTTTTTCATAAAATTCAATAACTTTCCAACTTTACCCCTATTTAATATATATTATACTCCATGAGAATAAGAGTCCAAGTTGACCACCAAAAGTTGACCTCAAGTAAAGGGGAACTCCCTCATTAATTGGATCGATTCGATCAGAGCCACACACATTCACGTACTCCCTCATTAGCTTTTAAAAATCTTTTAATTTACTGATGCTCTTTCACACTCTCACAAAGCTAAATGACGCGGCTTGCATGGTTCGCAACAACTACAACTTTAATTAAGTTTGGCTATTATGCATTTCAGCTTCTTGACGAGAGTTCTTCAGAAGGCGCTTTTTCCTTAGACACTCTTTGAATCATAATTAATAACACGAGTTCTAATGATTCATTTATAGGAACGAAAAGGTTTCTGAAACTTACAGAGTCTCTTTCGAGAGGATTATTACGCATGATTCATGATGAATAATTAGGATATATAGAGAATTTTATGAAATGTCCATATATTTGTAATGCAAGTTAATTGGGTATTTGGATTCACTGACACACAGTATTGGTCATGAATCAAACATATATGTATATTTAAATTAACGGTAGAAGTTGCTTTTCCAACATAATTTATAGAGCAAGAGGTAAGAATATAAGAAAAGTTTTATGTAAACGTGTTTTTACAACATTAATTCAAACAGCGTGGAAGACGTTGACACCAAAACTTGTGACAAGCCCGGTCCCCTCTCAATATTTTTTTTTTTCAAAAAAATAAAGACAGGCACTAAATGGTACGAGCATAAATCCACAGCTTCAGTTTTCACTTACAAGAGAACTTCTATGATACTACGTACATATTATTTTTAATATAAGACTATAAGTTAACTTTTTTTAGAGAGGTAATTGAAGCTAAATAAGTTAGTTAATTATAATATATGTTGTGTATGATTTGATTATATATCAGTTTATAAGTCAGACAACTTAGTTTGGTATAAAAAAGGATAAATATGAATACTCTAAAATGATTTATTTAGTTTTCTAAATCTCTTCAAAAAAATTCAATTGTGCCTTACTCTCTCTAGTCTTTATCAACTAATATTCTCACAAACCAATAAAAACAGTTAAAGTCATTAAATTTAAATAATTTTCAATATTATCCCTATTAATTACACTAAACTCTAATATCATATTAAATATTATTCTCACTCACCACCATTATTAATTATGGGTGTACATGAAAAAAATATTTAATACTCTTTAATTAGAAACATGTAATTGCCTTATAAAAATAAATAAATACACTTATTAATTAGTTTATGTCTTATAATAAAAATCAAAGGGAGTATATTAAAGACCGCAGATAGTATTAGGCTACAAGTTAACGTGGTCCACCCTACTTATGATGATTCTCCTTATGTTCCTATATATAAAATCCTTTCAAACGAATTGTGAGATTTTAAAAAACAGTTAAAAATAGTTAAAAGTAATAAATATGTGGGAAATATAACCTTTTTTTTTTCTAGAGATACCGATATTTATAAACGAGTACCAGAAAAAGAGTAGTGATGAAAAAAGTTAAAAAGATAATATATGGTAAATAAATGATATAAGGAAAGCGAGGGTAAAGAAAAAATAACTTGAAGTATAGGCACAAATTAAAAGCGGCAACAACTCAACAAGGCTTTCAATGCAAATTCTAGGTGGTGGATTCGTACCGTTTAGACTTTCAATCCTACAGTTTTCTTCTTCATGCAATAAACTCATCATTTAATATTATTTATGTTTAATTTATGTATATATCATACGAGTACTTTTTTTCTTACAAAATTATAGATTTGAACTGAAATTTGTTTTTTGTCTACAACTTAATCATTATTTCAACATCTTAATAAGGTTATTAAAACCGAATTGGTCACTGAACCAGTCATAGTACTGTGTCAAGGGTCAGTAGGTTAGACCACAGCCAAACCGGAGCTACCCACAGGGAAAGACTTAGGCCCCCGCCCCCTAAAATTATAGTATCAAACCCAAATTTTTATGAAATTACATTTAAGCCTCATAAAAATTTTAATATTTTTACTTTAGTTCCCACTAAAAGTTTCGTTGAAGGACTAAACTGAAAATATTAAAATTTTTATGGGGCTCAAATATACTTTCATGAAAATATGAGTTCTATTCTGTAATTTTTGCCCCCTTAATTACATTTATGGTTCCGCCCCTACTAACTCGGTAAGAAAGTAAATATTTCAGGTTATTAATATGAAATTATAAAGAATATAAAAAAATTGATATTTTTTTTTTTAATTAAAAAATTCTTAGTTGGATTACCTTGATTATGTTTTGCGATTCTATCAAATTCTTAGGACCCGTTTGTTACAAAGAAAGTCCAGGGAGGGAAAGGGAAGATCTCAATCTTCCCATGGATTTTGGGTGTTTGTTACAAAGAAAGTCTAGTCAGCAACTCACTGGAATTGGACATTTTCCCTTATTTGAGGGAAGATGCTTTCCCTCCGAAAATGGAAGGAAAGCTGCCATTTTCCCAGGAAGATGGTTTTTTGACAGATTTACCCCTGAAATTCAAATTTGGCGGGAAGTTCGAACTTGGCCGGAAAGTTCAAACTTGGCGGGAAAGTTCAAATTTGACGGGAAAGTTCAAATTTGGCGAATTTTTTTTTCTTCAAAAGTTCGAACTTAACAATAATATATTTTTTAAAAATATATTTTAGCAAAAAAAAAATATTTTTTTTATTTTGAATTAATTTCTTTTGAGGGTAAAATAGACATTTCCTAATTCCTTACCAACTACCACCTCTTCATTTTCTTCCTACCAAACAACTCAAGTCATCTTCCCTCATCTTTCAAATCTTCCTTTCCATTCCATTCCCTCCTCTAAAGTTCATTTCCCTCCCCAAGCTTTCTTTATAACAAACGGGTCCTTAGTTGAAGTTTTTTGGACCTAATGGTTTACCATTGAAAGTTCTCCAATGCACGATTCACAATTTCCTTCATGTTCAATAATTCGGTCATGTTTCTGTAACGGTTTCTCATATCCTCAATCCTTTCTTTTATTTCCTAACCGTCCTTCTTTTTTAAAGACACACTCCTTTACTTATTATTATTATTATTTTTTATATGAAAATTTTAAGAAGGGGGTTGAGTTTACCCACGATTTAAGGACTGGGTGAAATCTCTCTTCCTCTTAAGTGATACTGATATTTGGCAGGGCGAGTCGTCTATTATCCTCAAGCTTTTACCTAGGAGCTAGGATGTTTCCTCCAGCACCTTAACCAACTTCAGGATCGAACTCTTTCTTTGGTGAGAGTGTCTGACCCTTTTGCCAGTTAAGCTCAAGGACAAGGGTTCACACTCCTTTACTTATTCTTGAAACACTGAGCTGCACCCGCTCTCTTATGGTTAAAGCCCGATTGTGCTTATGTTAATTAATTCTTGTGTGTGTGTGTGTGTGTGTGTGTGTGTGTGTGTGTGTGTGTGTGTGTGTGTGTGTGTGTGTGTGTGTGTGTGTGTGTGTGTGTGTGTGTGTGTGTGTGTGTGTGTGTGTGTGTGTGTGTGTGTGTGTGTGTGTGTGTGTGTGTGTGTGTGTGTGTGTGTGTGTGTGTGTGTGTGTGTGTGTGTGTGTGTGTGTGTGTGTGTGTGTGTGTGTGTGTGTGTGTGTGTGTGTGTGTGTGTGTGTGTGTGTGTGTGTGTGTGTGTGTGTGTGTGTTTGACCCGTTTCTGTGTGTGTACACTGAGCTGCACCCGCTCTCTTATGGTTAAAGCCTTGTGTCGCCTTGTGTGTGTGTGTGTGTGTGTGTGTGTGTGTGTGTGTGTGTGTGTGTGTGTGTGTGTGTGTGTGTGTGTGTGTGTGTGTGTGTGTGTGTGTGTGTGTGTGTGTGTGTGTGTGTGTGTGTGTGTGTGTGTGTGTGTGTGTGTGTGTGTTTCTATAGGGGTTTATCGTTTATAATGTCACTTGACATAAGGTTATGTCAAGTCACCCAAAAACTACATCGTTTTGAGAGTTCATTAATTCCTTTAACCCCAAAACGATGTCGTTTTGTGAGTTAGGAGAATTACTGAAGGGTATTTTGGTATTTTGTTTTGTATTTATTACATGAATTTTACTAAAACATCCTTTATTAATTCCCCTAATTCTCAAAACGACGCCGTTTTGGAGTTAGAGGAATTAATGAACTCCCAAAACGACGTTGTTTTGGTGCGACTTGACATAACCTTATGCCAAGTGACATGACAAACGATAAACCCATATATATATATGTGTGTTCACATACTTTTTTTGGTTGCCCACCCGGTTTACCAGAGCTTCGTCCTGACTAATCCGGATCCAACCCGCGTCGCGCACCTGGCTATGGTGGGAGAGTCTCCCAGCGGGGCTTTTTTGCATTCACAAGGCTCGAACTCGAGACCTTGCTTAAGCGACACAAGCCGCTTACTACTTGTTCCAACCCCCGTTGGTACATCTTCACATACTTAATAGTTGGATTGGATGTCTTTGTGTTTTATAAGGTCCGTTGGGCCAAATCGAAGTGGAATTGGGTCCAAAAAACACCTAATAATTACTCATATTTCAATTTTCAGAGGTGAAGAGTTGACTGTCAATTGTTGTTAGGTTATAATATTAATTGTCCATTTAATTCCCAGGTCAGCCAAATCCCTAATGAACCTTAGTTCTGTTCCAACACACTCGACCGTCGCATGCCGCCGAACAGAGTGCTCATTGTCATTGTTGTCATTCAGAGTGCTCAATTATGTTCGAACCCTTGATCTCGTCCTCCTTCAACATGAATAGCGGTTGTCGCCAGCCTCCCCTTGTTCCTATTGCAGTTTGATTTTTCAGTTCGTCTCCACTCTGATACTTCCTTCACGCCTTTTTTTTATTTTTTTTTTTCTAGTTTCTTCATCCACTTCGTTTGCAGCAAATCTACTTGGCCTCTTTTATTTTCTTCTCGTTTTCTTCTTCTATTTCAGTGTTCTCTTGCTTCTCTCTACTATCGCCATCATCTTCAAGCTTTCCTTCTTTTCGGGTCAGCTCGACAAGTTAAGCCGATTCTCCCCTGAGTCACCCTGAGTCGGCCGGTTAGGGGTGACACCAGTTTCTAAAACAGATCAGATCGGTTTCACAGCAGGTTCATCGGTTTCTAGTCTGGGTTTCATAAGCATGCATCTTAAAATCATTTTTGTGAACACTTTTCACACACACTATTATATGTTATTACTTTATAAATTTATTTGTATGATGACGTGTTTTAAAAAATATTTTTAAGACGTAAGCATATATAATAATGAAAGTACATAAGAAATTCCGTTCAAATTCATAATTTTGTGAAATGAAGTATATACAATATATAGATAGATGAAAGGAAAAATTACAGCCAGGTCCCAAGGACCATAAATAATTACAAAAAATTCCCAACAAAAAATCATATAACAAAAAAGTCTTAAAGAAATCCCTAGGGACTTTTTTGTTATTAATTCATATTAGGAAAAGACCTTATTGCCCATTCAGCATAAAAAAGGAAGGAAGCAAACAGAGCAAACTTGTGCGCAGGAGATAGCTTTCGTCAAAAAGGGAAAAACGCAGAAATCATGTGAGCAAGATAGGTTGATAAAATCTCCGACGTAGAAGGAAAGTAAATGACATTTTCATGTCCTAGGCAAAGCTTAGATTTTGCAGTTGTCATCTACTCTATGTTCGTTGAATAATTTATTTTGTCGGTGTATGCTCGTTGCATTCATAGAGTGGAGGGTTGGTAAATGGTTGAAGTTTGAGCTCATTAGTGGACTATAAGCTGGTACCTAGGTAAGTAATGCTAAGATTTTGCTAAAGATATCATCTTTACCATTGAAGTTGGGGTTTCATGTTATTGGAGACCCAATAATTGCAGGTCTTTTGAACCCTGTAGATTTCCTCAAGTTTTGAAATTCTTCCCCCACATTGACTTCATCTTTAGTTGAGTCATTATTGTGTTCACATTCTTCTCCTTGTTGTGACGTATGATCTTCACTTTCAGGCCCTTCATCTTCATCAGTTGACTTTGAACCTTCATCTTCATCCCCATCTTCTTTTTGTATGTCTCCCCCATTCTCTTCATTTTGTGAACGAGATTCTTCATCCTCACTTTGAACCGCATCATTGCCATCACCTTCATCAATTTCCATCTCCTTGAAGAGCCTTGCTTGATCATATGTTCTCTTTATTTCCTGAAAAGTATGATGAATAAATTAATTAGTGATATAATTGCACCCATTGTGGACGTAACATCGAGATCACATACTTACCGGGTGAGTGAAGACTATTTCTGGATGCAATTGCGTAGATGACTGGCCAACTCCATCACCGTAAGGAAGTAGCAACCCTTTATTTATTTCTCTCTCAGTCTACACTCTCCTCTTGACCTTAGTGTCATCCTAAAAATGAATCGCATCCTTCACCGTAGTGGCTTGTAGGGGGCCCAATGGAAAGTTTTGCGAGCAATAAATCTGCATAAGAAGTCAATAACCAATTATTAGCAAAAAATGACAACTTGTACTGCAACAATTTACAATGCATGATACAATGACCAATTAAATAACATGATGTAACATCCCGTTTTCACAAGCAGTATAAATTTTTTTTTTCAAAACATCAATTCAAAATCATCAGAGTAGAGCAACAGAGCAATTGAGTAACTGATATGTATATATAAAGTGTCGTAAGTCTGGCTGGCTATTTACATCGGTACGATGGCGAGTGTTTCAAAAGTGAATTACAAAAGGCTTACGCCGAAACAACAAAAGAAGTCTTGGTGGAACTTCTACGCGGTGCTTGTCTCTCTCCTCGGTCCTCGGTCCTCGGTCCTCCGGAAACGCTATGTTAAGGTGAGATCCAGCCACCGGATCTCGAGTAGCGGTTAACCTCATGTTTATGTATACACATACAAACAACAGACATCCACAATATCATCCGTACATACAAACACTCTATCATAACCCATGCATATGTATTGCCCCCAGCATGCAGACATATTGCCCCCAGCATACAGACAGATTGCCCCCAGCATACAGACATATTGCCCCCAGCATAAAGACATATCCTCTAACCACTATATGCATTCAAGCAGTATAACAACTATACAACACACATACCACATATATGCATACCATAAACGTCAGAGTTAGTGTTACGATCGTGAACGTACATTCGTTGTGATGTCGGTACTTCGACGGAAAACGGAAAAGCGGTGCGTTTGGCAATGCGACAGCGGTTTGTGATTACAGATATCCTATAAGGATAATATGACATTTATTAACATTTGACATCATAACGGGCATTTTAGGCATAAATGACCATTTTGCCCTGATGCCCTGTCGCGAAATTTTTGACGACCGTTACTTTGACTCTAATCTTCCAAAATTTTGCCATAACTCCGACCCCATCATGATTTTCGAAATTAATGACTAAAATACCCCTAACATATGATATTTAATCATACTTGGAAGATTAAAGACTAAAACAACATTTCTACTATAACTACCGAATCGAAAACTAGAACTTAAGACTCGATGCAGAAAAACTTACCCGAGCTTATTGCTTTTTCCCCCGGACTCCTCCTTCTCTCTACCCTATCTCTCTTATTCGAAATATTGCTCTTGAGTTGTGAGAAAGAAGTGAACCAAAGGGGGCTATTTATAGAAGAATTTTGAGGGCAAAATGGTAAACTTCCAACTTCAATTCTAGGCCATGGAATCTATCTTTCTCTTCAAGTTTCTTCCTCCTCCACAAGCTCATTTGGCCGACCTCCCTTGGCTCCCCAAAAGTCAAAAATCCAATCATATGATGCCACCTTGCATTGCTTCCAGAAGGTTTCTCCCGATAAAGTCCCCGATCGGTGTTCGAATCGCGTAATCTTGTAAAATCTTAGAAATCCAGAATCATAACTTTGAAGTTCTTTTATTACTCATTAAAAATGTCTGGGTTAACTAAATTTTTGACCCCTTTCAGGTCTTCTCCGGTCTGTAGAAGATTTACGGAAAAACGCGTCGGTTACGGAAGTAACTTCCGGAATTATCAACTTCGGGACAAAAATCCACTGATTCATAAAACGTCCCGTTGATTACTAACTCATCCCCAGATATTGAGTTATGATTTATTTTATTCAAACTCCCTTTTCCAATATCTGCCCTTTTTCTTTTTATCGGATCCCCTAATTACTCCGCCGGTCACGGAAATGACTTCGGAGATAGTCCACTCCGAGATAAAATTATACTTGTCTATAATATACTTTGACTTTAGAAACATTATCCATGGTTTTCTAGATAGGATTTAATTTCTATTCGTGGTCATTTATCCTATTTGTTTTTTTACAGAATATTCCATAGAATATTCCTTTTTATTAATATTTTATTTCAAAAATCTTATCTCCTTATCCAATTTGAGATTTTCGGTCCTTTTATTATTTATTATTTATTTTCGTTTTTTTTAATTATTTAAAATAATTTTTTTATATAATTTTTTTTACAAAATTTTCCTATTGGTCCATACATGTTTTTAGGCTTAAAATTACTTAATCTCACCAATTTTTCTTCATATTTTCCCATTAATTAGCAAATATATTTTATGCTAATTTTAGCCATAAACCACTAATTATAGGGTTTTACATAATTATCTTTGGATTTTTCTTTGTTTAAGCCCAAATAATTAGCCAATAATTATTTAATTAATTACTCACTAATTGTCGATAATTTTCTTAATTAGAACAACTCATTACCTCAAAAATTTTGCACTGACATTAGTATTTTATGTCACATGCATTATATCATAATTCACGAGGGCATTTTGGTCATTATAATACTTTTTAACTTTTCCCCCTTTATTTTTCCAAGGTAATAATTTAATAAATTACCTTAATTAGGGACAATCTTCTTCCCTATTTCAAATAAATATTTACTTGCCTCTTTATAATATTTTCAGGGTATTTTATAACCCATAAATATTTTAGGGACCTATTTGCAAACTTTCAAATGTTTTAGGGACCTAACTGCACATTATCTAACTTCAAGAGAAATTACCCTAATAACAAGATAAATTCAATACAAGGTGTTTGAGACCTCATATTCACCTATTTTCACTAGGCATTATCAACTGAGATTTTAGGGTTTTACACATGAAACTGATTAAAAAACAGCTACACTTACCATGAGAAAATACATACAACCTCCAATATATATATTGGTTTCCTTGAAATTGTCCCTTTCCCTTTCCTTACTTTTTTCTTGTACTCTCCAATAGAATTACAAAGTTTATTAAGCACAAAGGTGCACCAATCATACTCCCTAAAATCTTCCTTTGTCGCCACAATGACCTTCAAAAGTGCGTCACTAACTTTAATGCCCGCACTAGGACACAAGAGGGTTCCCAAGGCATAAATAACGAAAAGGATTTCAAAATCTTCTTCCACCTTGCTTTCAATTATCTAGTTCCCTATCATCTTGTATGGGATTGACCCATAGGATCTCTTTAGTTACTTAAATGTTTTATCGTCCTTCTTGGTTTTTCTTTCAATCTCCCCCCATGACATGTTAACCCTCTTATTTGTTTCACATCTTCAGGGCCTACATGAAGTGACTTCCCTCAAATGGAGACATTCTTTGTTGGAGGGTCAAAAGCGTCCATAAACTGACCACATAAATGTCGAGGAATTTATGCATAGCATATATTAACCAACTTATGGAATCCTATATTCTCCAACCCCTCCATCCTATCCGATCTATTTTTAATCTTTTCACACACTTTCATAAATTGATTTGGGCCACAACGAGTAAGGAAAGGAACAACATATTTTTTCCCCTGGCCCCTACATAATTTTTGGGCTCTCTTCCTATATTTTTTCCTCTCCTTATCTCTTAACGCATTCCATGCTTGTTTAACAGCCTGAGTCTCCTTTCTCAACAACTCGACCTCTTTATTCTTCATCTTCTTTTCCTTGAAATACTCTTTCGTGAACAATTTATACCCGGAGACCTTTGGCTTGACCTCTTTATCTGTCGCCATATTCTTATTACCTGAAAAATAACATCGGCAGTTTGATTTAATTTATTTACATTTGAGAAATTCACAGCTATTAGGTGAGGTTAAATTCACAGCTGTGCATTCAGATAAAGAGGTCCACTTTTCAAAACATTTATAAGAACACAACTCTTAGGTCTTACCCAAACACTCACTTATACTAGTTGTAGACTTGTACTATCCTTACACAAATTATATAGAAATGTTCACACAGGAAACACAACCCCAAAATAACAGCGAGTCAACCCACACCACTTCTTTCTCTCTTCATTGGCTCACTAAAAAATTTCAAACTAGCTATTAGCAGGTTTACAGACCAGAGAACGGAGTGCATGTATGATTAATCAAAAAGCTTAGGGAGAGGTAACTTGAATATAAAAAGTTGTTCACAATAAAAGCTAATGGAGTACAAGAATAGCATGTGATGACCCAAAGGCAGTAAATTGGAGATAAATGCCCTTCAGATTCATGAGTAATAAAAATGAGTTACTACCACAATAAAGTTGCACAATAGAAGCATAAAGCTTCTGAAATATCATATATGCATGAGTATTATATGTTAGGCAGAGTCTGTAGATCAAAGTATACATAAAAAAACATCAGGACACTAACATATCCCTTAGCAAATACATAAACTCCACAAATTACTAAATATTAAATAAATTCTTCATCATACTCTAATGCTTTTCTAGCAACTTTGTTGTGTATAACATCAATCAAGATGTGATAACATTTTGTTATGATCCAAAAACAAGAGCCAAACCGGCCCATCTTATACCTAAACCTTTGAATTCAAAACCATTCAACCCTCAAGGAAAATTCTAAGATATTCCCATCACTTATTTGCAAAATTTTGATGAACTGATACAGCCACAAGTTAGAAGCCTACTTAGGAAATAATACCAATTGTTGAATGTACTTCGCCCACTCCATTTCATCAGCTCAAAAGAAACGCTCACAAAAGCCCACATACATGCATCGAAATTCCATCACATTGCACAACCCATTTACCATGAATTCCAATTTTATAGCTTAATTTAATCAGTGCCATTCAACAAAAATTCCCAACCACACAACTCAAGTGTTCTTAAATTTTCTTTACTATAAGTTTAGCACCCATTCCTGTCATAATAGAACAACCCATGGGATCACAATTATTCTATTCAACAACCAAACCCGAATTTTGAAAGGGAGAGAGGCTACCTCAAAATTCAGTAACACAAAAAGAAGTTCAATCTTCCTTCTTAACGCCACAGTAGTAGCCTATAAACCAAGTTTAAGTAAGAAAGAATATAATCAGCCCCAACCAACAATTTTCATAGTTCATTACAAGAAGAGTATCTCTTACATTCACTTTATGCCTCTTGCTATAACACACACTCCACGCTTGAAATTTTCTCCTTTTGTCTGCACCAAAACCTTGGTTGCTACCCTTTTATGTAGTAAAACATAACCACAATTCATTTTAGGATGAATGAAATAAGTTTTTCATGAAGGATGTCTAAAGATTTACATGGGGAAATTGTTTATAGAGCCATGACTAGTGTTCGAGCACTTTCTCCCTGCTCTGTGTATGCGTCGAACAACTAAGAAAATAAAAGTTGAGGAAATCACTACAAAAAAGCTTCGTATTAGCCACGGAATTACGTGGGTAAAAATTATCCACGGAAATTACCCACGGATTCCGTGGGTAACTGACAATTACCCACAGAATCCGTGGGTAATTTCCGTGGATAATTAAAATTACCCACGAAAAATTTCCGTCTATTTCTTACCACAATATTTTTTGCCACAGAAATTACTCATGGATTCCAATCCGTGGGTAATTTTTACCCATGGAATTCCGTGGGAAATTACCCACGGAAAAAATTCTGTGGGTAATTCCGTGTCTAATACGAAGTTTTTTTTCTAGTGAATCCCTTGAGGGGGTTCTTTTTTTGGGCCGACATATATGACGAAGGGTGAGGAGGTTTCAGTTGCTCACCCTAAACAGAAGAAATAGAATATGGGAAGAGGCTTATATGCTGGCTTACCTTAGTCTGAGACTATTATTACATGGATGATTGCGATTGTCTCTTCCTCCTCCTTCTTCTCCAGCGGTTTTTGGTCCTCTCGTCTTATGGCTCTCTCGCTCTCTTAGACGAAGGAGGCGATACTGAGTGAGCGACATGCAGTAGGTTTATGCTTTTTGGCTTTTAAGGAACAATGCTAGATTGATAATTGTATATTTAGATTTAATTACAACCAGGTCTCTTGGGACTTTTATGTTTTTTCATAATTTCAATGGACTTTGTTGTGATAAATTCTCCTCCTTGGGACTTGACTATAATTCTCCCAAAATGAAACATGTAAATAATATGAAGTGACTTTATTGCGGGAAGAAGAAAACAGTGATACATTATATATCCACCATCTACTATTTGCGCATTGAAAGCCTTGTTGAGTCGTTGTTTTTCTGCCAGGATTGTTGAGTTATTGTTATAATATCCGGTCCCCTATTCCTTATATAGATTTGCAAATTTAAATACCCAACCCAACCGGTGATGCATGTTACTCACTGTATGGATGGGAATTACAAGCTCCTTTTTTCTCCTCGGTGCTTTTGCTGAACTACCTTCATTATTATTACTTCTGAGTGAGCATATATATATATATCGAACATTGATTATAATAAGAATTTACCTCGGAGTTGTCATGTGGCGTTATCAATCTATATATCTCACATTTCAAAGTTAACGTATGATCGAGTCGAGTTCCCCAGCTGGCTTCTATCTATAAAGCTACGTTTTTGTTACGAAATATCCCAAATTTTCTGGGGAGCCCGCGCGCCGCCTGATTGATGCAACTTCAAATGAGTTATAACTCTGCGTGTGTGATTAATTAGTATCTGAAATATATTTTTTGTTGTTGCAGTCAGTACATTTAAATATTCTTTTAAGATCTTAAAATATTTTAGGGAATTAGTACTAAAAAAAATACTAAAAAAGAGTGAACAGTATGTATTTGTACCTCCACGATGCATATTAATAGTAAAGGAGATCAGAGTAACAGAAGACAAGGGAAAAATAGGAAATCGGCGTGGGATTGAGCAGCCCCCCTACCCTACCGTACCCTCAGGATGCTATCTTGTTTTCGCGTGTTGTCGTTGCCAAAATTAGTTGCGAATTAAATTTACAAGAGAAAAGTCACTGACTAGATGCATCTAATATAATGGTCTACCCTATCTCAGCGTCAGCAACGCCACCTTTAAATGTACGTCGGTGTGATTAAAATAAACAAAAGAACATGCCATTTCACTGTTTCACATGTTGGCATGGGGTCAAGCTAACTCATAACGAAAACCAACTACCCTCATCAACACACACCGCTCTACACAACTTAAGGAGTTAAGGGTGAGAAGCATCATATATATATATATATATATCGGTATCCCATCCGATTCGTCAATATCGACCTTCAGTTTTAACTAATTTGAATTTGGGTTCTATAAGACGGATTACAAATACGTTACTGCAGCTTGATCCCTAGAGCTCTTAAAGTAATCCAACGTCACATTTTGCTAGATCAACCACCTGTTGGTCATCATATATATATATATATATATATAATGCACTACAAAAAGAAATAGTTCAATAGCGATGGAATTATACCGCTAAATAATCAGTGACGATCTATTTATCCACTGTTTTTTTTATACTAGTATATATATTCAATGGCACATGATATGCAGGATTATCTCAAGCTTGAACATTGTCCCAAAGATATGTTAAGCAAATATTGAATAGTGAACGACTTAAATTAAAAGCAACAGATCAGAAATAAGGTTGGATGGGCTGGATCCGTGGAGTATTCCTCCGGTCCTTTTTATAAAAGCCCAAAATTTGAATTGTCTTGGTCATTTTTATAAGAACCCGATAAAAGTTGTTTCAACATTTATTGAGTTTTTTTTTTTTCATTTATACCCCTCATTAATTATATATATTGTGTTAATTAAATGATTGATGATACTTAATTATGTTTACTTTTTTGTCTCTCTTCCTTGCCCCTCATAAATAAGGGTACACTTGAAAAAAAAAGTTTATTTCAAAACATATTTATTATATTTAATAATTTTAACCGATTTCTTAAACCACGTAATTCAATTATCGAGCTTTTATAAATAGAACTAGGGAGACTATTATGTAAATGAACAAGCGTGTCCATTTGTTTCATTCATGCTACTCCCTCCCATCATTTTTAGAAGCAACTTTCTTTCCTTTGGATTGATCCTTTTTATAAACAACTTTTTCTTTGTTTAAATTATTTTTTCCTTTTCTACCCTTATTAATTATAGATGTTTATATTAATTACCCCACACTCATCACTAAATCTATTTCATTTACTCATTTATTACACATTCCCTCTCAAATTTTTTTGCTCATACTCTTTCATATTTGTTACTCATTCTCTCCTCTATGTTCTTTTCATAAACAGGGACAAATTTGCAGAAAACATGACATTTTTCAAAGATTTATTGATTTTAACTAATCTTAACCGCTACTTCGTTTTATATAATAAAGATAAAAGTTGATTATAAAAAGGAGTGAAGGGAGTATATATCATTTAGCATTCTGTTGTTAGATGGATCGATTTAATGCACATGCAGTAAATGAGGTCGAACTAATAAAAGAAGTGTGTGTGTGTGTGTGTGAGAGAGAGTAAAAGAGAAAGGTAGGCAAGGGAATGCCGAAATTTGTGATTTAGCTGGAGGGTGTATATATGAGTTGCTTTTGAATAATATATTTATACATCTATTGGCAATACACACACACACATCTAGAAGAAGAACCAGTACAATCTACAAAGTTTTATGCACACACACGCACACAAGCATAAAGAGAAATATTAAAACAGAAAGCTAGCAACTTAGCAGGTAGCACAATGGTTGCAGTACATGGCAGGGAGAGAGTGTGGGAAGTGTTTGGGGTGGTGATAGTACTGTTATGGTGGAAAACGGAGGGGCTGGTGAAGCTGCCCGAAAATGCGACGGTGCCGGCGGTGTTTATGCTCGGAGATTCCATAGTGGACACTGGGAACAACAACAACAACCCTACGACGATGGCTCGGTGCAATTACAGACCTTATGGCAAAGACTTCGAAGGAGGTATCCCCACCGGCCGATTTAGCAACGGAAAAGTTCCCTCCGATATCATTGGTACTCTCTTGAATTCTTCTTCTTCTTCTTGTGTTTTTTTTGCCCAATTCTCCACAGTCCTTTTTTGACTGGTGGTCTTTATCAAAACGTGGTTAACTTGTAGAGTTTTGTTTTTTGTTTTTTTGGACTTGCTGTCGAAGCACTAGCAAATGGAATATTTACTAAATAGAGAAAAGGTTTCCAAGTAGTGAGTATTTAGCAATATAATAAAATAAATGATGTGTAATCTACTATCTTCTAGTATAATAAAAAATATGTAACTGAAACAATGCAACATTTATTATAATTAATTCAATTTTTTTTTTTAAAAGCAATATTTACTACTAAGCAATATGATTGTGACCACACACACATTGTACCAGTGGAAGAACTGGGAATCAAGGAATTGCTGCCAGCATATTTGGATCCGAATCTGCAGGATCAGGATCTGCTAACAGGCGTGAACTTTGCATCGGGCGGCACCGGATACGATCCTCTCACACCCAAATTAGCGGTAGATGCATACATACATATACATACACAGATACACACACATATATATAAATCTTATTGCTTAATTAATTACTATATATTGAATATTTCCACCTAATTATAATCAGGCAGCAATATCGTTGCCTGATCAAGTGGAGTTGTTCAGACAATTCAAGGAGAAGCTAAAAGCACTTGTTGGAGAAGAAAGAAGCGATTACATCGTATCAAACAGCGTCGTTTTTGTGGTAGCAGGAACTAATGATATTGCCAACACTTACTTCCTGTCTCGCGCTAGACAATTACAATACGATGTTCCTGCTTACACTGACCTTATGGCCACTTCTGCTTCTAACTTAGTAAAGGTACGCGTACACATACAACAGTGAGTGAATAATTATATTTTATTAGTTTAAGAAATTAATTGACGATAGTTTTATTACTTCATGATGAATTAAAAGGATTTATACGAAGCTGGGGTAAGAAAAGTTGGGGTGTTAGGTGCGCCGCCAATAGGCTGTGTTCCATCTCAGAGAACTGTAGCTGGAGGAATAGAAAGAAAGTGTGTGGACACATACAATGAGGCAGCTGAGTTGTTTAACTCCAAACTCTCTAAAGAGCTGGCTTCTCTTAATTACGAATTGCCCGGTAGCAGAATTGTTTACATGGATGTGTACAACCCTTTACTCGATGCCATCCTCAACCACGAGAAATATGGTAATCATCTATTAATCACTTCTCACTTTTAAATCATCACTACATGTTTCAATACAGTACTAGTTCCCTTCGTCTCTAAATATAAGTTTGAAATTTGTGAATCAGCTTATCCTAAAATAGAAGTTTCATTATAGTTTTGTCAATGCATTTGTTGTGTTTTTTTTTTTTCTAAATTTATCTCTAACTATATTTGTTACATTTATTGTTTATCTCTCATATTTATCCTCTGCTTTACGAATAAAACAACATAGTTGGTATAAAAAAAATACATATATATATTACTTTTAACTAATTTTAATTGTTTTTTGATAAACACAAATCAATTATTTAAAGCTTATATTTAAGGATGGAAGGAGTATATAAGGTAATTTACAAAGTTTAAAAACTAATAATAAATTTTACCTAAACTGCCTCTCGGAATAATATATCAATTTTTTTTTTTTGGCCAAACAATCAATTTTATTAAAATAGTAAATCAAAGTTAAGCTCTCCAATTAATCTTGCCTTGTTAAGTTTGTCAAAAAAAAATTACATTATTTAAGAGCACAACTAGGGTAATATTTGAAAAAAAAATAATTGAAAACCCCCCAGATGATTTATCACTCTGGTCTTTATTATAAGTCATTTTCTAAAGGAATGTGTGGTACTATTAGTCACAAAGAGAAATATTAATTAGATTTTTTCAATATTACTTTAAACGTCCTATTTAAAGTTTGATGCAAATTTCCCTTTTAATGCATAATATTAAAAAAAGGATGAATATAATTTGGAAATTTTTCTATTTTTAAACAAATTTAATAACTTAACCACAATTGTGTTGGCTTTAATGAAATGGTTGGAGATAACTAAGGATCGGAGCTACCATCAATTCCTTCTGGATTGAACAAGTTATTACATATATATGCATTATATTGCAGGGTTTAAGGTGGGAGACAGGGGATGCTGTGGAACAGGCAAAATAGAGGTGACACAATTATGCAATCATCTGACACCAACATGCGCCAATGATTCAGAATATGTGTTTTGGGATAGTTTTCATCCAACTGAAGCTGCTTACAGAAAGCTCATCCCTCCCGTCCTTGCCACATATATCAGCCAATCCTTCTGACCAAAACTTCATTCTTAATATATATACTATATATATAGCAGATGCAATCATTAGAAGAGATGATGAATTACGTCGTCAACAGCTAAATGTCAAGATCATCAATAAATTAAAATCCTTCAGCCATTGAATCATGACCATGCTGATGGCTGATAGTTTTCATTGTCATATTATAGTATATGCCTTTAATTAATATAGTATATAACTGTTTATTATGTGTCTTGCATGTATGTTTCTGTTTATTATTATTTGTTGAAGATAATATTCAACATGTACATCAATTATGTGTCTTGTATGTCACCTTAACACCAAGCGACCACTAAATTGCTAGATAGGTGGGGCTCCCCTTCATGTATTTCACGAAGTGTGAAGAATATGAATACAACTATAGGAATTTGATAGGTTATGCTACATGTATTTAATGTAAGAGATATAGTACAACTAATTTAATTTGTGGGTGTTATTATGATAATTAGTTGATAGTTATTTGGTTCTATATATAAGGCATTTCCAGCTAGCATGTTTCACACAGAACAAGAAAAACCTTAAATATCATTAGTTTTTTCATAAAATTCAATAACTTTCTAACTGTACCTCTATTTAATATATATTATATCCCATGAGAATAAAGTTAATATCATAATAAATGAAGGGTGAAATTGCACACTCATGAAAATTTTCTCCATCTGCCTAATAAACAGGATCAAAATTTCTCTCTCTCTACCCTCTAGATATAAAGGGAGATCTTATATTCCTTTTGATCCTTTTGATCAGCAATTTTTTTCTTACTGATAGTTAAAATTAGTTAAAAATAATAAATATGTCAAAAATGTTTTTTTTTTAAAAAAATATACCCCAATTTATGAAAAGGGGATAGGAGAGAGGATGAGTAAAAAATATAAAAGAGAATTGAGTATAAAATATAAGAGAAGATGTGTAATAAATAATTAAATAAAAAAGAATTAATGGTAATGAATAATAATTAATATAAAAATATATATTTAATGGGATAAAAAAGAAAAATATAGTATAAATTTTGAGACACAAGACAAAAATTACTTATCTAAGAATCAACATCAAAAGAAAGAAATTTCCTTATAAAAAAGGGGGAGTATTAATTAAGGACAAGAGGGAGCATTAATTATTGAAGTCGGTGGATTTTGTTTTTTGTTTTAATAGTAATGGTTCATGGTTGGCCACTTGGCTGGGACGCTGGGTTCTTTTTTACCATATGGGACTATGGGTACGTGTTAGGGCTGGAGGAGAGCTAGAATCACTGTTTAGTAGAGCCGGGAAATCGGGCCAAGCCCATCGGGCCGGCCCGTTTAAGCCCTGGCCCTGTAGGGCTCGGACTTGAAAAATAGGTCAGAATTTTGAAATTGGCCCTGCAGGGCCGGCCCTGTAGGGCCTCGGGCCGGCCCGTTAGGCCCGTTTTACTGTAGCATTTTAAAAAAAAAAATTTAATTACCTAGACTTCCACTTAATGAATGTATTTATTTGTACTTACTTAGATTTTCTTAGTTTAAACTATAACCCTTTTTTTATGTTTATTATTATTCTGTATTAAAACACATAATTAGTTATTATAAATTTTAAAGAAGTGATGTTTTCATATTAAATAAACACATACTTTGGTATTACAATATTATATAAGTAATAAATTATAAATATATTTTGTGTAAAATAAGTATAATTATTTTTACCTGTCAGTAAAATCATGCCTGAATCGAAGGAATCTGTAGACACACACAAAATTACGAAACGGAAAGACATTTTTCGTGGGCATACACAAAGGAATTCCTTTGTTTAATATTTTTTGAAAAAAATGGAAAAAACATATTCTTTGTGTTTATTTGTTTTTTATTACGAATTAATAAATGTGTTTATTTGTTGAATGATTTATATTGTTTAGATATTAATGTTGATAACATTTATTTGATAGATTAGAACTTTAATGGTTGCAATTTACTAATTATATTTCTTTGAAAAAATCGAAGGAAAAATAGTTAAAATTTGGAATAGTAATTTTCAGGCCCTGGTACTATCGGGCCGGGCTTTGAAAAACAGATGTTTTCCAGGCCCTGTTGGGCCCAGGCCCTGTCGTGTCGGGCCGGCCCTGATTCCCAACTCTACTGTTTAGTATGCTGGTCAAAATTCAAGATTCAAAAAAATTCAAGATTCAAATCACTTTTTCTTTTTTTCCATCAAGATTCATACCGTATGGGTACTTTATTATGTATAAGTATATTGGTTAAAATATTATAATTTATTTTCGTTGAAAATTGTACTACCTCTAGTCCTAATTGAAGAAGACTTGAATGAAGTTGAAGAAAGGGAACCTATTAACTTAAATGATTTGGACATTCCCGATTGTGTTGATGAACTTGTTGGAGGAGGAGTGGAAAAGGATATAGCCTGGGAACCTATTAACTTGAATGACTTTATATAAAAAAAAAAAAAAACTTGAATGACTTTATTTAAATTAAAGATGTTAAACTCTTTCTTACTTTTGGTGTTTTGGTTTTATTTTATATATTGTCAAGTTGACAACTCTATTGTTATTGTTACTTTTATGTTAAATTTATGAGTTTTATAATTGATGTTAGTCATTTTACATGCATATATATAGTCGAATATAACTTTATATCTTAGGTTATAGGATATTACGATCAGTCTCGATCCCTCAATTTACGATCTTCACACCTTTTCCCGATCTTGTATAAGATTTCGATTTTAACAACAATGATTATATCCAATGAGAATAAAGTTAATATCAAAATAAATGGGGTGAAATTGCACACTCATGAAAATTTTCTCCATCTGCCTAATAAACAGGACCAAAAAATTTCTCTCTCTGCCCTTTAGATGTAAAGGGAGATCTTATGTTCCTTTCATCCTTTTTATCAGCAAATTTTTTTTTACTGATGGTTAAAATTAGTTTAAAACAATAAATGTGTCAAAATATTATTTTTTTAAAAAAATACACCCCAATTTATGAAAAGGTCATAGGAGAGAGGATGGGTTAAAAATATAAAAGAGAACTGAGTATAAAATATAAGAGAAGATGTATAATAAATAATTAAATAAAAGAGAATTAATGGTGAATGAACAATAATTAATATAAAAACATATATTTAATGGAATAAAAAAGGAAAATATGGTCTAAATTTTGAGACCCAAGACAAAAATTACTTATCTAAGAATCAACATCAAAAGAAAGAAATTTCCTTATAAAAAATGGGAGAGTATTAATTAAGGACAAGAGGGAGCATTAATTAGAGGGATAGCATTAAGACGTGACGAAATTAAATCACCGACATTGTGGTTGGAAAATGAGTCCAAGGTTACGTACGTCGATTCCACGCATGGGATGTGAATTAGTTGGGAGTTACCCATCTATTTCTCTGTCATCATCCCGAAAACGACGTCGCAGACATGTGTTCGTACTATGGGTGTTCATGATGCCCACCGCCCTGTCCGCCCGCCCGCACCCAATGAAAAATTGCCCTTCCAGCCCTAAGAAACGCAGCCCAAACAAAATTGGGCATAATTGGGCTAGATATTTTTGCGGGCAGGGCTAGGTATCGGGCATGGTATGTCGCCCTGCCCATTTGGCCCTGCCCAGTAGTGTATATATTTTTTATTTTTTAATAGAATAAAAAAAGTATTTTATTTTTTATTTTTTATAAAATAGTATTATATATTTTTTGCAAATTATATAACTTATAATATAAAAAAATATCTTCATATCTGATTACTTCTTATTTTGTAATGTAATTGTTGTTTTATTTTTTCCTAGATGCTGCACATGGAGAAGGGGGAATGTAATGGTTACGGTTGCCGGTTGGCTAGCTAGTGGTGGATGAAGTAGGCAATTTGCAACCTTTAAAGTTTAAACTAAGGTCAAGAGCCTACAATTAATTGTTACTTTTACATGTAAATGATGTAATAATATTCTTTCTTTTTTGCTTTCTTGTAGGTGATTCTATATGCTTCATCCTTTTGACATTTTGGGGCCTTGATGCAACCTCTAGGAGTTTTGGATGCCTACAAGGCTTTAATTTCTATTTTTTTATATCTTGTATTTAATGGATCATGGACTATTTTTTGATGTCTTGTTAAGACATATGTTGTCTTTTTAATTTTAGGACTTAATTTGTAGACTTATATTGAAATATTTAAAAGTGTAGAATTATGGATGTTATTTAATTTTTCAGTTACTTAAACTATTTTTTTCACATAGGGTATGACAAGGTATTGCCACTTGGGCATAGAAGGGCCGCTCTGCCCAGCCCATTATCGCCCTGCCCAAAAATGTTAGGGCTTTTATCGGGCAGGGCCGGGCACTGGACTGTATTTTGCTGCCCAGTGACCTTTCGGGCAGGGCATTGAGCAAGGGTATTGCCCTGTCCAGCCTTGCCCATGAACACCCCTAATTCGTACCTGGCTCAGTCTCATCCTAACCCTACTCTCACGTCTCCATCACGCTTTAGCTTTTCATTTATACCATCAGAATTGTTTTCGTTCTTACTAATAAATTATCTGTCCACAAAAGTCAATCCTCTTCTACATCGAAAAGAAGGATATCGATGAACGTACGCATGTGCTGTATCAATCTTCAAGACATTGAAATAATTTATATTTGGTTTTAAATTTGTGTACAACCTTACGAACCTTCCCTTTAAGGAGATGACAAATCAAGAGGGGGGGTGTTTTATGGTTCAGTTTCTGTGCGTACAGGGAAAGTAAAAACAACACTGATGTCAGACACTTATAATTTACATCTATCTACAAAAATGTGTGTAAAGATTTTTAATTTCAAAGGATTTGGGATGTGAGACGTTCATATCTTTTGGAATATGGAAAAGCGTTATCAAAGAGGCGTTCCATAATGTTAATTTTTTTTCCTCTTATGCCTTTTGGGGTTTCAAGTTCCACTGTGAATGAGATGCCACGCTGCACTTTCATCAAACCATATTTCCACTCTCTTAATAATGGATATGGCAAGCATGTTAATTAGCTTCCCTTGTAAATTGCTAACCATGTGCCTTGGAAACCTGCGTACTCCTTGTCACCCTTAATACAAAATATATTTAAGAAATTGATCTTTATTCTAAATATAAGGCAGTTTTTATAATTGTCAATTTTTTCTTAATTTTCTTTTATTAATGTCTTCTAAAAAATAATCGGGAAATAGAGAGAATGAGAGAATTAAAAGATATCACACTAATATTTTAAAAAATACATATTAATTAACTCAACTTCAGATCTCATCAAAGAGGCAAAGAAGTTAATGTCAGTGGGCCAAAGTTTGGGAGGTTTAGCCAAAATTGAAGGAGACATGTGAGATACCCAAGAACAAGCCATTTGACTGTGCCACATGTCGGCATGTGGTCAGGCTAATATTTTTTTGATATAAAAAGGTTTTGAAGGGGTTCGACATCAGTCCCCTACCAAGACTAGGAAAATTTGGTATCCGATCTTCTGATTTGGATCATTCTTGGTCTAATTTGGATCATTCCAAATTCTTTGTTGGTGGTCCACTTTGGGACTGGTCAGGCACTCAGGCTAATATATAGAAACCTAGCTAAGAGTTTTCTTCTTCCACCTAGGCCAACACTACTCGTTAAACTAAGCCCAGAAAATATGACGGAATAATATCCATCTTTATTCAATAACAACAACAGTACGTCTCTACAATATATCAAAAAAAAAAAAAACAGTATCTGCACTGTTATACCAGTCCACTTATATACACCTAGATATAACTCACATGGGCCTCAAGCCCAATAACCCAATAAGATATTAATATAATACAGAAAACCACTTATACATTCACAATATTTTTAACACTTCCCCTCAAGTTAGAAACCCTGAACTGACAAGTTCCTAGCTTGCTCAAAATGTAATCATGTTGTGGTGCACTGAGACCTTTTGTGAGAAAATCCACAAGTTGTTCTTATGACCTAAGATTGGAACACAATAATCTTTTGTATAAGTTTTTCTCGGATGAATTGACAATCTACCTCAATATGCTTCGTTAGATCCGTAGCAATATGGATAGCAGCTTTGTTGTCACAAAATACTTTCACCGGTTCAATATGATATACATGCATCTCTTTCATAAGAGCTACAATCCATGTTAAATCAGAAGCGGCGCCATATGTAATGCCCTATTTCAGCCTCCGTAGAAGAAGTAGAGATAGTGTTTTGTTACTTCAATTTCTAGCAAATAATATAACCTCCTAGTTTGACCAGGAACCCGGTGACTGAACTTCTTGTATCTGCACATCTCGCACATGGTGAGAATCACAATAGCATTCCATGTTCATTGTACTTATGGATGACAAATAGATTCTATCACTAATATTTTTTAGACCGCCACATTTAGACTGTATATAGAGGATTAAGTCTAAAAAGTATGACCGATGACAATTTTGTAAATATAAAGAACTTTTTAGACCGATTCTTTTAATATAAGATCTAAAATATATTATTTAGACCGGTTATCAAAACAACTGGTCTAAATTTTTTTTTTTTAAAAATGTCAATTACTTTTAATATCGGTTATTATGCATGTTTAACTGGTTTAAAAGATGAAACTTTTAAAACCGATTGTTAATTATAGCTTGTCTAAAAGATAAGGAAAAAAAATACTTCTAAGATAGTTGTTAAGAATAACCGGTCTAAAAGGTGAATTTGTAAGATTGGATTTTGAGCATAACCGGTTTAAAAGATGAATCTTCTTTTTATTAAGCCAAAAATTGAATTTGGTACCATTGTCCCTTGCTGGAGATGCCGACGATCTGTTGATTTGTAGTAGAGGGAGCTTCCGATGTGGCTGGACCAAGAGAGCTGTACGTTGCTGTTTACTGAACTGTGAAGAGTGATTTAAATTGCAATTCTTCTTTTGTTCCATTATGTTGTTAGCCCCTGAACTGATTTGTGGCTCTGAATTTGGTTTTGTTGTGAACTATCTTGAGGATTTGAGCATGTATGAATCAATTAACCATGTTTATTGTTATTTTGTTTGCTTAATCATGTTATTTTGTGGCTCTAAATTTGGTTTTGCTGTGAACTATCTCGTCTGAAGAATGCGGCTGTTTGCTTATGAAATTGGATGTCGAAAACCATTATTTTGAAGCACTTTTAAGATTGATTGTTTTGCCATGTCATGTTTTAAAAATCTGAATTTTTAGACCTAATATTTGAATAACCAGTCTAAACACATTTATTTAAGAGAGGTTGCTCAACTGATTTTAAAAATAACAGACTTTCTTTTAAGATTTGGTGTATTGAGACTGGTTCCAGACTGGTCTAAAAAACGATTTTTATCCAGTCTAAAAAGGGATTTTTGTAGTAGTGCATGACCGGGACAATTCTTTAGGTATCTCACTAGTCTCCAAGCTGTCTTCACATGGGACTCTTTAGGTAGCTGCATATATTGAGTCAATACCTGCATAGCGAACGAGAGATATCGGGCTAGTTAAACGTTTTTTTTTTGTTGATAAAAGGGCCTAGTTTTTTTTGCTCAAATGGGACTGCATATATTACCATAGCCATAACAGTATAATTACAAACCAAACAAATAAAGCGAGCAACAACAAAGCAGAAAGCTCCAACAACTACAAGAGAAATCCAGACCAAGAAAGAAAAAGAGCACCACAAAGGAACATAGTCTAGCAAACTACATTACATCCTCTCATTTACAGAACAAGAAGAATAATCAGCATCCACAATGCAATTAGCCTCCCGAGCATCCAAGGTTAGAAGAGACGACAAAGAAGGTGATGGCTGCAAAACCCACCCGATCGGGCCCACCTCCTTAAAAGCATTTGCTGCAATTAAATCAGCAACTCTATTACCCATTCGAGGAGTAAAAGATAAAGAAAACCCAACCCTGTCAGATAAGAGACTAATAATATCGTGAATTATACTCCTACTCCTCCATTCACATAAATCAGAAGATTTAGCATCAATACAGGCAATCAAAGATAAGCAGTCAGATTCAAAAATAGCTTTGTCAATCCCTAAATCCATGGCTATCAATAAGGCCCTGTGTAACGCAAGAGCCTCCGTCATAAAGGCTGAAATAGACTTCACTTTATCCACGAACCCCCACCGGAAGGAACCATAGTAGTCCCTACACACAATACCAATAGCAGCTGGAACCCTATCAGATGAAAAGGCTACATCACTATTAATTTTATACACTCCTCTATTGGGGGGGGACCAGCAGGCACATGATACAGGAGCTTTAGTCAAGTTTTCCCTCGCAGTCCCCAAACACTCCAAATTACCCCAAAAGTCAATATTATTACGTTTAGCAATTTCCACCATAGCAAGTGGATTAGGAACAAGATGGTTGAAAACAAAGTCATTTCTCTGCTTCCATATAAACCACAACAACCAGCAAACTAACGAAAGATCATAAGAACTGAGAGCATGTGGTCCTGAAATATGTAACCACCAAACATTAAAGTGAGAAATAGTAGCAAGGTCAAAATGACCTCCTAGGCTACTACCAAACCATGCACACCGGGTCCATGAGCATCGAAAGAAAAGATGCTCAATACTCTCTTCAGCTTCCTCACAAATCAGACAGGAATAGCTTAGAGAGCGTTTCCTTCTGAACAGTGCAGCATTAATGGCCAAAGCACTATTAAGAATGCGCCAAATAAACTGTTGTACCCGAGGAGTAACCTTGACCTTCCACACAGAGTTCCAACGCTCGGGCGGTATTACAATTGAAGAACTAGCCCTATGGGTATCCACAAGAGCTTCTCCTTTTTTACTGTGATATCCCAATTTGACCACATACTCACCCTTCTTTGCAAAAGTCCATATCAATTTATCCTCAAGCCCATTAGTCGGTATAGGAATAGAGAGAATAGCACTCTTAACTTCATCCGAGAGAAAATGAGAGATAGGGGTGAGATTCCACACGCCATCAACAATTAAATCACTAACTTTACCATCCGTCACAAAAGGATCATCGCAATCAGGGGGTTGATCAGGGAAAGTGACTCCCGGGACCCAGTTATCCCCCCAAATTCGAATATTCCTCCCAAAGCCCAAGTCCCATCTTAAATCAGCCCTAAGGAATTCTCTCCCATCTACAATACTAGACCAGCACCAGGAAGCCTTATACCCCTTTCCCACATCAAGAAATTCATTCTGAGGAAAATATACACTCTTCAAAACTTGGGCCCATAAATCCGAAGGCCTCATCAAAAGCCTCCAAGCCGTCTTAGCTAGTAATGCATCATTCATGATAGTCAAGTCTCTAAATCCCATACCACCCTGGGCCTTCCCCAATGTTAGAGAGTTTCAAGCCTTCCAATGGGCCTTTGAACCGAAGGCATTGCCGTCCCACCAGAAATTTGCAACAAGACTATGGATTTCTTTACAACTCTTTAGAGGGAATTTAAAACAGTTCATCGGATATATAGGGATAGCTTGGATCACTGCTTTTATCATTACCTCTCGACCTGCAAAGGAGAGAAAGGAATTTCCCCAACTTTGCAACTTATTTGTGACCCGCTCTCTAATATAGGCAAGGGCTTGATGCTTGGTTTTTCCCCAGATACTTGGAATACCTAAATACTTGCTAGGATCCTCAATTGTCGGGATATCAAGAATATTACAAACATTGAATTTCACCTCATCAGGGGTATTAGCCGAGAAAAAGACACTAGACTTGTCTAAGTTGATGCTTTGACTAGATGCAGAGCAATATTGCCTCAGAAGATAAGCCAAACGATTGCAATTATCCCTGGAAGCATTCATATAAAACAGTGCATCATCTGCGAAAAAACTATGGGTAAGAACCGGACAACTCATGCTAAGTTTAACACCAGCTAACAACTGAGACTCTTGATTTTTTCTAATCATACTCGATAGCACCTCTGCTACTAAAATGAACAGATAAGGAGAGAGCGGATCCCCCTGGCGCAAACCTCTGGTAGGGGAGAAAGAACTAACTGAGTCGCCCGAAATACAAATATTCATCTTAACAGACCTCACACATTTCATAATCAAGGCCACCCAGGGAGCACAAAAACCAACTCTCAACAAAGTTGATTCCAAAAAATCCCATTCTACTCGGTCGTATGCTTTACTCATATCTATCTTCATAGCAAATTCATATTTACCCCCAGTCTTTTTCCTTCTCAAGTAATGATACACTTCATGAGCAATTATAATGTTATCCTGAATGCATCTTCCCGACACAAAAGCACTTTGATTTTGAGAAATACAACCATCCAGAAAGGGCCTCATTTTATTAGCCATAAGCTTAGAAATAATTTTATAAGAAAAATTACATAGTCCTAAAGGACGAAATTGAGAAACATGCTCAGGCCTATCTACTTTAGGAATCAGGGTTAAATTAGTAGCATTAATCAAGTCTAATTCAGAATTACCAGCAAAAAATTCCTCAACCAAGAGACAAATAGAATCGCCTATCTCCGGCCAAGAGCTATGATAGAACGTACCTGAAAAGCCATCCGGTCCAGGGGCTTTGGAGCTACCAAGGCTAAAAACAGCCACTTTGATTTCTTCCCTAGTAAGAGGCATCATAAGTTGCTGATTCATTTCAGCTGATATTTTGCAGTCAATGTAGTCCAGGACAATCTCAGAGTCACTCGAACCAGAAGAAGAGAAAAGTTGTTTATAAAAGGAAGAGATATTTCCTTCAATTTCAGAGCGCTCCTCCAACCAGATCCCTGCATCATCCTTCAGTCTAAGGATACTATTCCTCTGCCTCCTCTTAATAGTTGACATATGAAAGAACCGAGTATTCTTATCCCCAGCCGAAAGCCAATTCACTCTAGATCTCTGCAGCCAAAATTTTTCTTCCTTTTCTAGCATTCGCTCAATGGCCACTTTGACTTCACTTATCTCCGCCACATTCTCACTATTCAAACCCTCCTCAGTAAGGGATGACAACCGATTCTTCAATTCTGCAATTAACTTCAAGTTGTTGGGGAATTATATTTTACTCCACTTCACAAGCCCATCCTTACACCTAAGAAGTTTACACACAAAATCAGAGATGAAAGAGGAATTACATCTAGTTGTTGCATTCCACCATCCCACAATCACCTGGCGGAAATTAGGGTGACTAGCCCAAGTTGCATCAAATCTAAAGGTACGCTTTCTTCTAGGTGGTATAGGAAGTAATTGAACATAGAGAAGATGGTGATCTGATCCCAAGGGTTCAACGTTAACTACCTGCAGATTAGGAAACTGCTCCCTTAATTGCCAATTCCCCAGAGCCCGATCTATGCGCTCATGAACAGTTTCTGGAGGATCTCTATTATTGCACCAAGTAAATCTAGCCCCAGAAAAAACCCAGATCATTCAACTCACATCCAGCTACAAATCTTTTAAACTGCAAGATTTTCCTCCAAGCTCTAGGACGTCCACCACATTTTTCAAATTGGGAAAGGATATCATTAAAATCTCCCATACAAAGCCAAGACCCATTGATGCTATGACTCAAACGAGTAATTTCCTGCCAGCACATTTTCCTGTCTTCTTCAATTGGGGGACCATACACAAATGAGATAAATTCCGGGGAATCAGCCACACTGGAGACTATTCGGGTATGAATAATATTAGGTGAAGAGAAGAGAACTTCCACCTGAACCGAGTCAACCCACCACAAAGCTAAACCACCACTTAGCCCAATTGGATCCACTATCCATTCTTCCTGAAATCCACATCGTCTTCGAATTTTCCTCACATACCTAGCTTTCTGTTTCGTTTCCATTAAGAACACAATTAGGGGTTTTTTTTCCTAAAGCACTCTTCCTTAAGATTCCTAACTGTCAAGGCAACCCCCAAGCCTTGACAGTTCCAAGCTAACATATTCATGGTGAACCAGTGGCTGGTCCCATCCAGCCATCGGCGTTTTGCTCAGAATCAGAGGGAGGAGATTCATAAGAACCCGTACCTTGTACCCAACTTTGAGGGAAATCAATCTCAATTGGACTAATTAGATCATCCACCGGAAGTGCTGTTAACTCTTAGAAATTGACAACATTCCAGCACATTTTCCCTCTCTTTTACCCATTGTTGGTTCAAAATATGCATAGCAAATGAAGTATATAGGAGAAAATGTGCATATCAAAGTATCAGACAAAAATCAAAATATTCTTGTTAAATTTTATAGAGTTTGTGATTCAATTGAGAATTGATAAATCCTCCCTCTTTTGTAGGAGGATGGAGGCAAGTTTTGAAGCTCTATAAGAACTCGGAAACAAGGATAGAAACAAAGGAAGTGAAGCAATGCAAAGCTAGAAGGAACTCAGACAACCGGCCGCAGACAAGTTGACAGACCGCCATGACAAGTTAAGAAAAATTGCTCTCTGTGTCAACTTTCCGCGGAAAGTGTTGCAACTGGCCGTAGCCAGTCGCGAAAAAGTGCAGAAAGTACAGCTGCGCGTTTTACATTTTAGAAGTAGAAAAACCCTACTTAACCTAAAGGGAAGGGCCGAAAATCACATTCTTGACCTAAGGAAACAAGTGGGCACACAAGGGAAGAGCTTGGGAGAGAGATCTTGGAGCTTTGGAGGCTTGGGTGCTCAACCTAGAAGAGATTTTGGGGATTTCACCTTGGTTCCTCCTCTTTTCTCCTCTTTTCCTCTTACATTCTTCATGTATTCGAAGTTTTGCTTAGACTCTCTTTGTATTTGAACATGAGTAGCTAAATCTTTCATTCTAGGGTTCTTTTGACCCTTTGTATGGATTAATACTTGAATATTCCTCTCTTTTGGTAGATTAATATATATGTGTGTTGATTTTAACCTTGGCTTAATGCTTCTAAGTGATTGGCCTCCATTTAGATGATTTATTCACTTAGGTTTTGACTTGAGAGAGCTAATCTAGGTGTAGAACTTGATTGAAATCATGCTTGTCTTGAAGTTTACTTGATAAATGGATGGTTTGTTGGTAAAATAGAGATATATTTACTAACCTTGCATTGTCACATTAGGGTTGTTGCTTAAATATTGATTCTCATTAATTGTAGCAAGAGATTGTGCATTTTAATGAGAAGAGAAACTTGATTTTGACTCGAGAGAGCGGGTCAAGTGTTTTAGAACCTTAGACTAACACATATATGTATTGAAATGCCACTAGAGAGGAAATTAACCAAGTTTTATGAAATGCAAAAGGGAAAAAGAGCCCTAGGCTCAATTATCCTTGAAGTTAAAGAATCAATTGCCTTTATCAATTTTATGTTTTAGAAATAGTCTTTTAAAATTCTCATTCCAAATCAAAACTTTGTTTTAGCTCAACTTGATGAAATTCACTAAGCCTCTTGCTTGACCAATTTGTTAAACAAATCCTCGTGGGAACGATACTTTACTTATCATTTTATTACTTGCGAATCTCGTACACTTGCGAGGCGAACAAGTTTTTGGCGCGTTGTCGGGATTTGTGTAAACAAATCCTTTGGTCAACCTTGGGCTTGTGTTAGTAAACTTTGCTTGAGCTTTTAGTTAGGTTTACAATTTTTCTTTCTTTTTGTCTTTTATTGATTTTTTTGTTTTAGTTTGATACTCGCTCTTGCTTGTTTCTCTTGTAGGTACCATTTCAGTATATGCAAAACTTGCATCCGGACGAATTGGTAGTGGAACTTAACGAGTACCTCTCATTGAAGAAGAGACGAATCTGCATCTGAAACCATGGCAGACGATGAATATGATAGAGCTACTGTCAATGATTTTGCTAGTCGGAATATGCAAGGTCCTCAATCTTGCATTCGGATGCCGGAAATGCAAGCACGTACTTTTGAAATCAAGCCGGTTATGATAACAATGCTTCAAATGCATGGGATGTTCCATGGTCTTTACAATGAAGATGCCAACAAGCACTTGATGTACTTCTTGGAAGTGTGTGATTCTTTCAAGCAAAATGGAGTTCCCCAGATGTTTTGAAGCTACGGTTATTCCCTCTTTCTCTACAAGGCAAGGCTAGAGATTGGTTCAACAATCTTCCGGAAGGGTCTATCACTTCTTGGGCCGATCTTGAGGCTAAGTTTAGAGCTCGATTCTTTTCGATGACAAATGTGGAAGCTAGGGATGAATTTCTAAGTTTTAAACAACATCCCGATGAGCATCTTTATGCCGCTTGGGAGAGATACAATATGTTAATGAAGCAATGCCCTAATCATGGGGTGGACAAATGGGTTGTAGTCCAAATTTTTTTTACTCGACTTAATCCTCAATCTAAAGCAATGGTTGATTCTATGACCAATGGAGGATACCGGAATGTTCCCGTGAATGAGGTGATTCGGTTGTTGGATCAGTTGTCCGCAAACAATACTCAAGGCAATGATAGGAGGACTAACCAAGCTATGCTTAATACAAAAGAAGACTCTTCCTCACAAATTGCAACTCTCTTATCCGCTTTGAATAAGCGTTTTGATGTGCTAGAGTCTCAAGTGCAAAAGAGCACTTCTCAAGGTGTGCATTCTGTTTATGCCACACCAATTGTATGTGATCATTGCCATGATGTTCATATGCCTGACCATTGTCCTCTTTACATGGCCACTGAATCTGTCAACTACATGGGCAAGTTTCAACATCCTCAAGGCAACCCCTATTCACAAACCTACAATAGTGCTTGGAGAACTCATCCAAACTTTTCTTGGAGTCAAGGTAACAGTTTGAATCAAGCACATGGGTCTACATCTGGCACTAAGCCTATTCCACCCGGTTTTCAAATGCAATCAAGGCAGCTTCCTATTAAGGAAGAGGAGTCTAAAATGGACAAGATGCTAGCCCGAATATTGTCTGAAGTAGAATCTTCAAGAGTTGAAACTAAGGCTACTTTTCTCTCCATGAAACTGCTATTAAAAATCTTGAAGTGCAAATGGGGCAATTAGCATCACAAGTAAATGTTATGTCAAGAAGCAATCTTCCTAGTGACACCATTCCTAATCCAAAACGAGTTGGAAAAGAGGAATGCAATGCCATTAACTTGAGAAGCGGAAAAGTGCTACCGGATGTGCCTAGTTCAGTGCTCCTCAACTAAAGCATGATGGTCAAATGATTGTTGATGAAGAAAGTACAATGGAAGAAGATGTCACTAAGAAGAGAAAGCAAATTGAAGAAAATTTGCATGATGTTGGCAAATACAAGAAGGTAGAGCAAGAGATGAACGATGAGAAAAAGAAAAAGCCCACCACTTCTACTTTTATGCCACCACTACCTTTTCCTCAAAGATTCAAGAAGAAGGAGGAAGATGTTCAGTTCAAGAAGTTTGTGAACATGTTCAAACAACTCCATGTGAACATTCCTTTTGCTGAAGCCTTGGAGAGCATGCCTAAATATGCTAAGTTCCTTAAAGATGTTTTGTCTAAGAAGCGGCGATTCAATGAATTTGAGACTGTGGCATTATCTCGAAGAGTGTAGTGCGGTCATTCAAAGGAAGTTACTCGCTAAGCTTAAAGATCCGGGAAGCTTCTACATCCCTTGCAACATTGGGACAAATTTTAATGGTAAAGCTCTTTGTGATTTGGGTGCAAGTATTAACTTGATGCCTCTAGCTGTTTTCAACCAATTGGGCTTGGGAGAGCCAAGACCTACTACGGTATCTTTGCTCTTGGCCGATCGTAGCATTTCTCAACCGAGAGGAATCATTGAAGATGTCCTAGTAAAAGTTGACAAGTTTATCTTCCCCGTGGATTTTGTAGTGCTTGATTGTGAAGTTGATTGGAAAATTCCTCTTATCCTTGGGCGTTCATTCTTAGCCACTGCAAGGACTCTCATTGATGTAGAGAATGGTGAGGTTACTTTGAGGGTCGATAATGAGCAAGTTATATTCAACATGCAAAAAGCCTCAAAGTTTTATGATGATTCTGCTCAATGTTCATTTGTAGATACAATAGATGCAGTTATTCCTCAAGAATCATATGATTCCATGATCAAAGACCCTTTAGAGGCATTCTCGCTTGATGAGAAGAGCTTTAAGAAGTTTGATGAAGATGTTGTTGAAGAGCTCTTTCATTTTGACTCATTTCCTCATTCTAGACCGAGGACCATTGAACCACTTGAGCTGTCTGATGCCTCAAGTACTCCATTGAAGCCTTCTATTGAAGTTCCTCCGATTCTAGAGTTAAAGCCATTACCTTCTCATCTCAAATATGCTTATTTTGGGAAAGCACGCCACTTACCGATTGAATTGGAGCATGGAGCTTATTGGGCTATCAAAAAGCCAAATTTTGATCCTAAAGCTGTGAGGAAGAAGAGGCTACTTCAACTCAATGAGTTAGATGAAGTTCGCCTAAATGCCTATGAGAGTGCTAAGATATACATGAAGAAGACCAAGCGGGATAAAGATAGCAAAATTATACCCAAGAATTTTGAACCTGGTCAAAAAGTGCTCCTTTATAATGCCAAGTTGAGTTTTTTCCCGGGAAAGCTAAAATCTCGATGGTCCGGTCCATTCACGGTGGTTCAAGCATCTAAATTTGGTGATGTGGAGCTGGAAAATGAAAAAGTGAAAGATTCAAGGCTAATGGTCAACGATTGAAGCATTATTGGGGTGGAGATGTGGATAGGCTTGTGTCCACTATCTACTTGGTTAATGAGGAGTAACCAACATGAAGAGTCAAGCTAAAGACTATAAATTAAGCGCTTCTTGGGAGGCAACCCAAGTTCTAAACTAAATCTTTTCAATTTGTGTGTGTGTGTCTTTATTTTCTTTAGTAGGTTTATTTTTGACCTTTTTATTTTGTAGGAAGAAAAGGTACCCCACTTAGATATGGACGGTTGTAGTTGGGAGGAATATCAATGAAGGAGGAAGAACTCATGAATGCCAAGGGGAATGCTTTTAAGGGAAGTTCATTTGACTTTAAGCTCATACATATGTGATTCTGAGGTGAAATTAGGATGACTAGTCAATTTTGAGCAATACTGTGGCTATTGTGATTATTTGGTTGATTATCTATGTGAAATTCACTTATGACCATGAATTGAGTGCTCAAATTTGATGTGTTGTGGTATTCTCTATGAGTATGTATAAATATGTGTGCCTTATGGTCTTGGATGGTCTAAAATGCTTGATCTTGAGTAATTTGGTTGTTGATGATTGGTATAAAGCTTATTGGGTGATTCTTGTGGTGTTTAGGAATGTTTCTTGTGTTTTGCAATTTTGCTGTTAGGTTTTGTTTTTGACAGCAGACACTTTCCGTAGCAAGTTTTACAACTTGCCGTGGCCAGTGGTCGTAAGTTGCTCTCTGTGTTCACTTTCCGTAGCAAGTTCTACAACTTGCCGTGGCCAGTGGTCATAAGTTGCTCTCTGTGTTCACTTTCCACAACAAGTGTCGCAACTGGCTGTGGCCAGTGTTCCCAAAATACTTCTGAGGCAAGTGTTTTCTTTTATTTAAGAATTATTTTCGATTTTATTAAAAAAACAAAGAAAAATAAAAATAATTATTAAAAAAATCAAAAATTATTAAAAAAAATTATTAAAAAAAATATTTTTTTTTTGTAAATTTAATAATTTTTTATTGTTTTTTTCCACTTTGCCCTTCCTTATTTAACTTAATTCCCATATTACCCAATGAACCTAGTCTCCATTAGGACCACATTCATCCCCAATTCCAAAACCCTAATCTCCAAGTGTAATTTCCTTCATCAAACCCTAATCTCATCAAAGGACCTTCTTTCTCGCACTCTCCAATCTCAATCCGCGCTCATCCTTCCCAAAATCCCCCATCTTCCTCATTTTTCTATCGCAACCCAGTGCCTCACCGTCCAATCCCCTCCATTCCACCATCGCCCCCCCTGTGAACCAGATCCACCTTCCCCTCGCCCTTCTCCTTCCTTCCGCCACCATACCTTCCTTTCCTTTCTCCATAGCCTGAAACCTCCGTCGCCCTTTTCCTCTCGCTCGCCTTCATCTCACCGTATCCACCGCCACAACCTCTTCATCCCCTCACCGTGCATTTCCTCCTTTGCAATTGCTCGTCCACCTTATATCCACCGTTGCCGCCACTCATAGCTTTCCCCTACTCAAAGCCGGACTAATCTTCATTGTCTCTTCACCACCAAAGCTTCGAGATTACGTAACAAAGGCCGTGAGATCGAAAAGGCTACCAAATCGCACGAGCCACGTGGCGATAATTTGAACATACCAGTCTCGCTTCCACCATCAGCCTCCCTCTGCACCTTCTGGAGGTTCTGTCTTCTCTGCCGACCAGTGGCCCCTTGCCTTTGCTCTCTCACAAAACCCAGCCAAGCTGTCATCTTTTTCTCACCATTAGGAATACACAATCATGGAACAGAGTTTGATTCCTAGTCCCTATTTGCTGTCTTCATATCTGGTCTGTTCTTGTTCTTCCTTCCTGAGGTAAATTTCGTGCCTTTCTCTATTTTTGGGTTGTGTCTGGATAAATTAGAGGGCTGCTTTGATTCTGGACTGATAATGCTTGCTTGTTTTGGTTGAACTGAGATGGTAATTTGAGGATTAGTGTAGTTCATTGGCTGTTTTGACAACTCATGCAATGATTCAATGTAGTTGGTTTGAACTTATGCTCTGGTTAAATATGGTTCTGATTCATAATTATAAGCTGGCTGAAACTCATTTCTGGTTTGTATTGGATGTTGGTCTTGAAAATTAAATATGAATTGTGCATTACTTGTTTGTCATATTGGTGGTTAAGTTGTTGTTACTTACCATCATTTTGTTGTGTTCTCGTGATTCCCATAGCCGTGGATCGAATTCTGATTGAGACATTGGGTAGAAGTTATGCTTAGTGAAAATGAGTTTCAAACCCTATGGCACTTTCTTTGTGATTTCAAAACACTCAATTGCTGCATTGTTGAGTCTTTGCAAAGTCCTACACTCTGAATTTTGTGCATTTGTGAGATGAACTTTGTGGAAGTTTAAGTACACATGGTTGCTTTTGGAATGTGTCTTTGAACAAAATGCTCTAAATTGTTATGCAGCATATTAGCATCTAGGCTTGAATTTGAATGGTGATTTGAGGCTTAGTATGTTGTCCGATCGATAATTGTGGGTGAAAATGGGTTTTGTGATTGCTGGTTAATTTTGGGTGTGCTTTTGATATTGTTCATAACATACTTGATTGGTTAAGCACGGTTAACTGTTTCTAAACAAGGATGCTCGAATTTTCTTGGGTTGTGGATTCTAACCGAAAAAGGTTGCAATTGAGTTTTGAACCATGAAAACATGCCTTCAAATGGCAATGTGTTTATTATTTGTGAAAACCCAGCTTGGACCCCAATCCACTAGAATTCAGAACTACTTATATAGTTGCTTGATTTGGCCGACTTTGCAAAGTTGTGAACTAGATCTTGGTTACTTTGTTTTGCACCTTTTGCTTGTACTAAAATCATTTCATTGTGGAAGACCAAATTCTTATTCAACAAGATAACAATGGGCTTTGAAAATCTCTGTGATTATTTAGTTTTATGCAATTACTGATGATTGCATCGGTTGAAACCAATTTCTGTTTGGCTCATTTGATTTTGATATGGGAAAAGCTGTTGGTCATCTAAAAACTTGTTTTCCCGTTGACCTTTTGCTTTTCTGTTGCCCTTGACTTGCTCTCTTGAAATACTTTAATTTCTTTGGTTTACCACAATGAAATGGATTGAACAGCTGCCTCTGCCATCTTTGAAAGTTCACTTTGAAAAAGTAAATGGTTTTCTAAGGAAGTGGAGAGTAGGTTTAGACTTGGAATGTTGATTGGCCGCTTGGTATTAGCTTGATTCTAAGTTTGGGTGATCTTTTTCTTTTCTTTTTAGGATAGGTTAAATAATTTTGTTTTATTTTGTTTTGTTTTTCGTGTTTGTTGTTGATGTGCATACATCCTGTGTCCAATGATTAACAATCGGTGCCTTCCTCTGCTTTGGATTAGATATTGTTGATAGCTTTTTGATGTGGATATCTCGCTATGGTTCTTGATGGTTACTGATGGTCACTACTATTTGACACTCTTGTTAGCATGTGAATATGCCTTTCCTAGCTATTGATGGCTAATTTGAGTGGTTCATATAATTTTCCCTGACTTGCCTGTTCTGATTGTTAATATCCTAGCTACTAATAGCTAGTAATGAAAAAAAAATGTTGTGGCTAGTCTGTTGAGGGCCTAATTGTAGTTTGTAAATGCTGTGGATATGAGCTACATCAGGTACATGTGCTACTTCTTTACTTTCCCATCCTTTTAGTTGACAATGAGGACATTGTCCGTTTTAAGTTTGGGGGTGAAAGTTTGTTGCAATTTTGAAATTTTTTGAAACTTTGATAAATGCATAGTGAAAATTTTGAACAGTTTTGAAAGAAAATTGTTGGAATGTTTGAAATTTCTCATGCTTAAATTTTTGTTTGTAAAGAATGTTACAAATGAATTGAAATTCTAGGTTAATTGTCAAAGTTGCTTGAATGGTCCGATGATAGAATTATTGCTCGAACTCTTATATCTGATGGGATATTATGTTTGATGTGCATTGATGGATGTATTGTAGTGATAAATCATGTCATTCAGGAATTTTTGAACTAAAAAAGCACTATTGGAGTTAACTTTAGTCTGGATGTTATTGTTGAAGGGCTTTGTGGCAAATTAGGTTATATGCCTTTTGTTTCAAACTGTTAGTTTCAAAATAATCTTTGGAATTCTTCAAAGCTTCTGATTTGTTTCATAAGATTTAAAGAAAGGATTTGGGCATTTCATAAAATGCGATTGAGCCTTTCAAGCCTACCTAATTGATTACATTCCTTTTGAACCCTTATTTTGAGCCTAATTGAAAACCAATTAAAGATTCTTTTTGGAAGACCTAACATCTACCTACCTTAGCCAATGTGAAAACCATGATTCCTTTGCTTTGAGATAGATGATAATTGATTGGGTTGTGGAATATGGTAATTTATAGAATTTCAAATGATTAGAAAAATGAGTGTAGAAAGTAAAAGGGTTCACAATGTATAGAAATCAAGCCAAAACAAAAAAAGAAGAAGAAAAAAAGAAGAAGAAAAAAATTGTGCATAAACAAAATGAAAAAGAAGTAGTTCAAGAAGGCTTGATATGGAAAAGATCAATTTGTCTTAAGTTTGGGGGAGCATGTCTAATGAGAAAAGGAAGAAACCCCTTGAGTGGTTATCATCTATCTTGAGGTATTTGTTGATTATCCTTTACCTTTTCTTTTGAGAACCTTAACCCCTGGCCCCATTACAAGCTGAAAAGTCCCTTTGATTTTTAAGTCAAGTGAAGTGAATTAGAAGAAAAGAGGAAGAAATTAGAGAATGATGGAATTGATGGTTTGAATATAGTTATATGACTTGAATTGTTGCTTCTAACTTTAGCAAGTGCAAAAAGAGTACATGTCAACTCCATTCACACACTCACATTTGGAAATTCTTGAAAGGCATGTTTTAAATCTATGAAGTGTTCATTTGTGCATGTTTACTTGGTTTCCTATTTTATATAATTTTTTGAGCAGTAGATGAGGACAAATTCATTCATGCATCAATGGCAAGTGCTGAGAAATTTAGTGTACATGTTTATGCTTGAGGACAAGCAAATATTTAAGTTTGGGGTGTGTTAACTCTTAGAAATTGACAACATTCCAGCACATTTTCCCTCTCTTTTACCCATTGTTGGTTCAAAATATGCATAGCAAATGAAGTATATAGGAGAAAATGTGCATATCAAAGTATCGACAAAAATCAAAATATTCTTGTTAAATTTTATAGAGTTTGTGATTCAATTGAGAATTGATAAATCCTCCCTCTTTTGTAGGAGGATGGAGGCAAGTTTTGAAGCTCTATAAGAACCTCGGAAACAAGGATAGAAACAAAGGAAGTGAAGCAATGCAAAGCTAGAAGGAACTCAGATAACCGGCCGCAGCAAGTTGACAGATCGCCGCAGCAAGTTAAGAAAAATTGCTCTTCGTGTCAACTTTCCATGGAAAGTGTTGCAACCGGCCGTAGCGCCGCGAAAAAGTGCAGAAAGTACAGCTGCGCGTTTACATTTCGAAGTAGAAAAACCCTACTTAACCTAAAGGGAAGGGCCGAAAATCACATTCTTGACCTAAGGAAACAAGTGGGCACACAAGGGAAGAGCTTGGGAGAGAGATCTTGGAGCTTTGGAGGCTTGGGTGCTCAACCTAGAAGAGATTTTGGGGATTTCACCTTGGTTCCTCCTCTTTCTCCTCTTTTCCTCTTACATTCTTCATGTATTCGAAGTTTTGCTTAGACTCTCTTTGTATTTGAACATGAGTAGCTAAATCTTTCATTCTAGGGTTCTTTTGACCCTTTGTATGGATTAATACTTGAATATTCCTCTCTTTTGGTAGATTAATATATATGTGTGTTGATTTTAACCTTGGCTTAATGCTTCTAAGTGATTGGCCTCCATTTAGATGATTTATTCACTTAGGTTTTGACTTGAGAGAGCTAATCTAGGTGTAGAACTTGATTGAAATCATGCTTGTCTTGAAGTTTACTTGATGAATGGATGGTTTGTTGGTAAAATAGAGATATATTTACTAACCTTGCATTGTCACATTAGGGTTGTTGCTTAAATATTGATTCTCATTAATTGTAGCAAGAGATTGTGCATTTTAATGAGAAGAGAAACTTGATTTTGACTCGAGAGAGCGGGTCAAGTGTTTTAGAACCTTAGACTAACACATATATGTATTGAAATGCCACTAGAGAGGAAATTAACCAAGTTTTATGAAATGCAAAAGGGAAAAAGAGCCCTAGGCTCAATTATCCTTGAAGTTAAAGAATCAATTGCCTTTATCAATTTTATGTTTTAGAAATAGTCTTTTAAAATTCTCATTCCAAATCAAAACTTTGTTTTAGCTCAACTTGATGAAATTCACTAAGCCTCTTGCTTGACCAATTTGTTAAACAAATCCTTGTGGGAACGATACTTTACTTATCATTTTATTACTTGCGAATCTCGTACACTTGCGAGGCGAACAAGTGCCTGGTGCACTGAAGATTGTCTTCTGATCAATGATTTAAGAGTCCTAAAATTCCTTCGACGCCCTCGCTGAACCAAGCTCCCCGACGGTGCAGATTTAGGCAATGTTGGGGAATCACCAAAATTTAACCTACGTTGCCTCTTTACTGACTCTTCCTCCAATATACCATCACCCGGTCTTTTTAAGTGAATCCGATTTAAAGATAGGGCCATAGAAGAGACTGGAGAAAGCCTAAGTTGCTGAGGAATGCTAGAGTGGATCGGATCAGAATCACCAGGAAATTCTACCTTATACACAGGCTGAAATTCGGATTCCCCCAAGCTGTCACAAGAATTAAAAGGCCGATCCACTATTGAGGGAGGCGTCAGAACCGGCCCAACCTCACTAATAGCCACCCGGTCTTCAAAATCCCCTCCACTTTTACATTGGGCCTGCAACATACAAGGGGCCTTACACACTAGTGGGCTTATCTCTTCAACAACAATAGACTGTTGACCAGCATGTGGAGACAAACTTGCAGCCACTGGCGCCGAATGCTCCTGACAAGATGTTGACAAATTAGAGCAGGAAAGTTCACCAACTCCTTTTACCTTCTGACAATTATCAAACCTAGGCTCCCTTTTGTTTTCCAACGTCCCCATCCCCCAGCTCCGACACGGCACAGAGGATTCCGGTGAGATTTTCTCCTCTTCACATGCTGGATCTTCCTTCACAGACCCCTCACACCAGTCCTTTCTGAGAATAACCACAGCTTCTTCCACAGTGCGAGATGCCGTTGCACTAAGCCAACTCCCAAATCCATGATGCTAAGCTTCGTTCTTCTTGCTTGCCGATGGATGCTTACAGCCTCTTCCCTCATGCCCTATTCGACCACAGAGATAGCAAAAGTGTTGCAGTCATTCGTATCTAACAGAGACCCACGCTGGTTTCTTATTCCCTCTCGGCACCCAAAAACCTGGAACTAATGGTTCGCTGAGCTTAAGCACCACTCTAACTCTGATAAAACCCCGTCCAAGCCGACCATCAATTTTAGGTTTTTCATACATTACAGTCTCCCCTACCAAATCACCCAAGATCTTCACATTAGACTCCTCAAAAGGTTCCAAAGGAACCCCATGAAACTGGACCCAAAAAGGGGCCTCCTCAAACTTAACGTCCTCCAGTACCATAAAATTCTCCCATGTATGCAAGACTAACAAACAACCTAGAATAGACCAGGGTCGACCTTTAAGAATACGAACCAGATCACACTTATGTTGGAAGCGGAACAGAAATACAAGCTTATTACGGTCAAGTTCATGAATTTCAAGCTCTTTATCCAACTGCCAGCCTTTTTTTATCATAGAAATAACAGTAGGAACATTCATATTCTTACCCGTGAGAATTTTTCCAACCAAAGTTCCTCCCACTTCCACTTCTTCGCTTGCCAGATTCAGAACTACCCTCTTCAAATTAGAAGCCTCACTGCATTGCCCCACATCCATTCCTCCTAACGCCACGAGGGAACAGAGACCCACTCCAAGCCGAGAACAGCAACACTCAAACCAAAGAAAGAAAAAAGGACGACACTCAGCTCACAAATTAAAACTGGAAAAAAACAAAAAGAAAGGAAAAGGACAGGGGTTTAGAAAGAAGGGAAAGATCTTCGTTCCAAGGGATGAAACTCCGACCAAGCAAGCTTCCAAAAGAAGCCGACCTAACTCTCACAGATGAGAGAGAAGCTCCCGCAAGGAGAGAGAATGTCTTCAATATTTTAAAAGGGCCTAGTTAAAGTTAAATATAATAACTTACCTACAAGTCTTCTATATGACCCATGATCATGAAGGAAATGGTCATCCTTTGTCTCCTTGGCTGTAAGCTTGAGATGTTGCTCAAACAGAGTGAAAACTTCCTCTGTGTTAGCCTCATCTAAACTTGTTAAGTCAACAAGTTTAGTGGCATACTTCCTTTAATTAAGAAGTATCCCTTGGTTAGATCTCAATATCTCAAGTCCTAAGAAGTATTTCAAAGGGCCAAGATCTTTGATTTTAATAAATTCACTGTGCAAATACCTCTTTACCCTATTAATAGCTACCATACTACTTCTTGTAATCATTAGATCATCAACATATGCTAGAACAAATACTATATATGTTTTAGTCCATTTCTGAAATAAAGTATGGCCTCAAGTATTGCCTCGAGGCTTACTTGAGGCCATACAAAGATTTTTCAGCTTACACTCCTTGAAACTATTCCCCCTTTCACTCAAAACCTTGGGGAATGTACATATAGACCTTTTCATGTAGGTCTCCCTACAAGAAAGCATTATCTACATCCATTTGATAAACAAACTAATTATGAACAACAAGTGTGAACATCATTCTAATAGTAACTATTTTAACTAGCAGAGAAAAAGTCTCATAAAAATAAATTCCCACCTTTTGGCTATATCTTTCGACTACAAGGAGCGCTTTGAACTTATCTATAAACCCATCAACCTTATACTTCATCTTATATACCCATTTACAATCAATGGGTTTCTTACCTTTTGGTAGAGAGGCAATCTTCCAAATTCTATTTGTCTCCAAAGCTCTCGTTTTGCATGGGTTTGACCCATCTAGGATCCCTTGCTGCCTCCTCATATGTATCCGGCTCTATTTCTTTATCACTAGATGTGAGAAAACTTTGATATTAATTAAGAGGACAAATCATTATAACAAAAAATCTCAAGAAAGGAATTATCATTCACCAAATCCGCCTCATACTCACCTATATCACGAGTAGAAGAAGAGGGTAAATACTGATAGGGGTAAAATATAGAGCCTAAAACTCCGCAAGTGTACAAATTGTATCAAGTAATAAAGAGTAAATAAGATATCATTTCCACTAGGAATTGGTGCCAACAATACAGTTGAGCAATGACTTTACATTTTTTTTTAAAATTGAGTGAACACAATATGGATAAAAGCTAACTAAAAGAAAAGAAAGAAAAAATAAATCTAACCATAATTAAAACTAATGATAAGGGTGATTCTAGATCTTAAGCGATAACTTAGATTATTATAACTTTGGTTATTTCTTAGTGTCTAATTTCTCCATTTAATTGCCTTTAAAATTATATTTGCTAGTCGAGGACTCTTATTTACCTAAGAGTGTCTTTCGATTCACTAAAAGACATTCCATTTATATTAAACCCAAATGTTTTCGGCGATTATTACTTAATTGGATTAATTTAAGTGCAAGCCTAATAAGACTATGTAGGGTCGGTAGATATATGCCTATCCTACAAGCAAATTAAGTCAGAAAACTTAATCCAACATGATTTAATTGGAGGTCTAGTCTAAGTTCCTTATGTCTAGGCTTCTTTAGAACACCAAAATAATCTCAATCAAATGTCTCTTGTTTCAGGATACTCAAGTATGCAATTAAATCAACAAACATAATAATAAATCAATTAAAAGAAGAAATCATCATCAACTAATCTATAATCAAACTAAATAATCCAAAATGAAGGTTTAGTTACAGAAACAGAACATACTCATGACCAAAATAATAGCTAATCAAAGAAAAAAAAAGACAAAGAAATAAAAGAAGAGAAAGGAGAAGCAAAAACTCCATGCCGAATTTTCATCTAGCTTTAGATCTTCTGCATTTCCAAACTTTAATCTCCCTCCATCTAAATTTGAATACTTGTGTTGTCGTCACCAACTAGGAAAATAGAACACACCGTCCTCTTACTATACCTAGCATATATATAGGTATATATTGCCTCCCTGCGTGATCTCTATCACAATATCTTGGTTTAGATATTTGTTTTATTAATTATCATATAATATAGATATATTATATTGATATTTTGTTGCCACTTGAATCTTATAATATTTCTTGGAAAATAAGGTAGGATATGAGTAGATTTTATATCAAAATATCATTTTATCCTATAATTAATTAAAATATAGAAAAATATATAAAAGATAATTAAATTAATATAAAATATTAATAAATTTAATCAAATTTATCTCAAAATCTACACTTACTCCCTCTAGTCTTTATTATAAGGCACCAACTGCCAACAATTTTTTGTCCTTATTATAAGGCACCAACTACCTCTAAAGCTGTGTTTTTCCCATTTTACCCTCATTTTTAATACTCCTCGAACTTGGTGTATATCAGCTACTACACTTTAAACATTTACTAGTTTTTTTCATTAGCTTTTTCATTCCCAATGGGCACGTTTTTTATTCCCAAGATGGCTTTTCCCCAATTACACTCTCATGTCTTGACAAATGATATTTTTAATATTTATAAATCCGCATCATTAAAGTAGGGGTAAAGATGGAAATATTTATCAACTGCACACTAATTTAATGACTAAACAGCCCTTCCTTGATATAAGAGAAATGGTAGTTGGTGCTTATAATAAGGACCAGAGGGAGTATTTAATTATAAAATATATACGTATCAAATATTCACATTGGTAATCCTTGAAGTGGGATGGAGGATGCCTTTGCTTAATGGGCTTGGAAATGACTCGATTGTCATTAGCTATGAAGCACCGACACGCTGTTTCAGGGGAATTTTGCGTGTCAGACGAGTGTTGGACGCCGACACCATCCGACATGCTTCGACGTGTGTGTTGGACGTGGTCAACATCGTCCGACGCATTAACCGGTCCAACACGCGTCTTTGACCATGTCGGACACGATAAAGTGCAATCACAGAATTTAGGGGGGAAGCCCATAATCTCTGTGCGTGCGGAAGAAAAGAGATATTGAGATTTTAGATAGAGAGATCTAGGTCATTTTCTCTCCTTCTAAACCTAAGCTTCATCGTTGTTCCCTTTTCTCTCATTCTCTGTGCGTGCTTAGCTGAGTTAGCTCCAGCGTGTGTGCTTGTCTTTGGCGTGTGTGCATGCTTGGCTCCGCCATTCCCGGAACCTCTGTGGGTGTGTGCTTGGCTCCGTGCTCCGCCATCGCAACTCACAGTTACAAACCTCTATCTCTAACTCTCTGTGCTGGCTCCTTGGTTGTTGCATTTGCTCCGTGTGAGTGTGGCAGTGTGCGACTATGTGCAACCTAGATGCTTTTTTAGCCTAGAACCCCTTTACTTGCAATTGGTTGTACTTGGCTACTTGCTAAACCTTGTGACAGTGTGCAACCCATATGCTTTTTTTTTATTCCATTGGTCAAAGGGAGTGTGCGGTCAGAGAGAGGTCTCTGATATAGTGATATTATATAGCTTTTTATTTCGTTGGTCAATTGGTTGTACTCACTGATATATAACTTTTTATTCAAAGAGAGTGTGCGTCTTTTTTATTCCGTGGTCAAAGAGAGTGTCTCTTTTTTTATTCCGCTTGTTCAATGTTCAAAGAGTTTGATAAAAAAAATTTTTTGATTAATTTTGATTTTGTCAGACTTATTTATAGTATGGATTATTCAAGTTCTGCCATTGCTAGTAGTCTTGTTGCTCTCAATGCCTCTGCTAGTGAATTACTGAGTAAACCATTATAGAAATATGTTATCAAATTAGATGAGAGCGTAGAAGCGAGAGGGAATTTTTCTTGGAAATGCATTTTCTGTAAAAAAGATTATAAAAGTTTGTATACTAGAGTGAGGGATGTTATCAAGAAAGACTTCAAGTTATGTACAAGGAGAACATTAGATGTGGGACATTGCTGGAGATACATTTGATTGATGATGTTGGAAATCTTGAAGTTGCTAGTCTTTCACTTGATGAGTTGGAGCTGGAGGTGATGATTTTACGGGATGGAGATGAAAATATTTGAACTTATGAGTAGTTTACACTCTACACTCTATGGATACTTTGTATTAAATGTGAATTATATTATATAATGGGATAGGTTATTCTACCTACCCTTATTTTGCATATCCTTCTCAATACTGTTAGATTATAATCTCATCCAACGACGGAGATTTGATGGATAAAATAAACCCTTTTACCCCTTCCCCTCTGCCACTGCCTCCCACCCACCCTCTCTCTCTCTCTCCTCCACTGAACCCTAGATTACAATTTTCCATTTGCAGTTCAATATACCTCATCGCACTTTCAATCCTAATTTCACGTCTATATTATACATCGCTTAAGGCAACGTACAATGTTTAAAGAAACCTCGTGTAGTACCAATTATTTGGAAAATAAAGTCGAACATTTTAATCGAACTCCTATAATTTATAATTAGACTAATATAAACTTAATCGGCCGGTGACAGAATATATTCATTTTTATCCTTAAGAGGATGTTAAATTAATTTAATTAATTAGGTTGAACGATGGATCAATAGCTCTGGAGTACTTCTTATATATTGAACTACAAATGGAAAATTGTAATCTAGGGTTCCAACGGAGGAGGGAGAGGGGGTGGGAGAGAGGAAGGGGTAAAAGGGTTTATTTTATCCCTCAAATCTCCGTTGTTAGATGAGATTATAATCTAACGGTATTGAGAGGGGTAGGCAAAGGTAGGAAAAATAAGGGTAGGTAGAATAACTCATCCCTTTTATATATATATATATATATATATAACGTGTCGGAGTGTTGAGTCGTGTTGTATTTTGTGTCGCATGTTGATGTCGGTGCAACATAGGTCATTAGTTAGACGAGTAGGAGAGCCGCGCATTACCTCTGTTTGCTCTCTGTGCATATCCTCAGTCCTTTCCTCATGAATAGGAATAGGCTGAGGATCATAAAGGAGGCTAAAAGGATTTGTTGGTACCTTAGCTACCTGTTTGTCACAGTCTTCGACAAAATCCTCCCAAAATCGTGCCGACCTTAGCTTGATCACTCCCTTGATCTTGGCTAAGTCAGCCGAACCCTCACAAGTAGGCAAAGAGCACAAAGACAAAGAGAACTTTTAGAGAGAGAAGCTCTGGAATGCAAATGACTTGTATTGCTTTCGATGGTTACAAATAAGGGTGGCACCTCTTATTTATAGGCATCCACCTCCTCAATGAACGGCTAGGATTCAATTCATCTAACGGTGGAGATTGGTTCTCCAGAACCTTCTCCCAAAATATCAAGATATTTACATTTACTCAAAAGTCTCTAGAATTCTCCACACCATTCTAGTTCTAAGTACACATATCTACAACATTGTGGAATCATCTAGAAACCTCCTTTGGAGTGTCTTGAGCACAAAATATCTTGCATTCCCTACGATGCGTGACATGTTGCTGTTAATCTTTTGACATATCCTTGAAAGGGAATCTGTATTCAATAAAAGTGACATGTCTACTCACAATCAAGGTCTTAGTTATTATATTATATGGAATATATCCCTTTTGAGTGGTTGGGTAACCCAAAAGCACACAAGGATCTGATTTAATTGCAAACTTATCACCAGAGTTCATATTTGCAGCGAAAGGCAAACAACCAATTCAAACAACCTTAAGTGAGTTAAAACAGGAGGTTTTCCATAAATCAATTCATATGGGGTCAAGTTTCTCAAAAGTCTAGATGGGCTCCTATTAATTAAATAGGTAGCCGCTGGCACTGCCTTTCCCCAGAATTTAATGGGTGCAGTATGAGAGTAAAACATTATGCTTCTAGCAACCTCCAAGAGGTGTTGGTGTTTTCTCTCAACCACTCCATTTTCTCCGGTGTGCTAGGGCATGAGGTTTGATGTATTATACCCTTTGAGCCCAACAAAATCATGCATAGGGTGGTTAAGAAATTCGGTTCCTTTTTCTGTTCTTATAATTTTAACTTTCATAGAATTCAACATGAGCAACAAACGATTTAATAAACTACTTGATGACTTCAGATTTATGTGACATCAAGAATATCCAAGTTCCTCTAGAATAATCATCTACAATAGTCAAGAAATACCTATAGCTGTGATGTTTGGGTGTTCTATATGGTCCCATACATCCACATGCAAGATTTGAAGGACAACTATAAGGAAAAAGTAACTTGGTATGTTTAGCACGAATAAAAGTGTCACATTTATTATTGTCCATGCGACTTACAGAAACCAAATGCTTTCTAACATCAATCAAGTTTCTCAAAGTATCAAGAGGTGCATGCCCCATTCTACAATGCCATAACAAGGTTTTATCATTGTTACATGTATCAAGCATGTTCACATCATTCCTAGTCTTATTCTCTCTCTTGAGCAAATATAAACCTGAAGAGAGTCTACCAATCCCTCTCTTCATTCCATTGGTCATATCCTGCAATACATAATAGTGAGGGAAAAAGCAAACCACACAAGAACAATCCATAGTCAATTTAGCAACAGAAATCAGATGATAACATAATTCCTTTGCATACAAATCGTTATTCGATCAATTCAAGGTGATTTGTTAATCTTATTTCCCCTGTGTGAGTAACTTTGATTCTTTGACTATTTGGGACTCGATCTTACCCACTTGGGTGGCCCTAGGTAAGGTTGTGATTTATCCAATTGAGTTAAACTACTTACTATATGACAACTAGCACATGAATCTAAAATCCAATCATGATTAAAGATATTAACATGCAGACCTGGTGCCGTTGCTTGTACACTGACCGCGCAACCTCCTTAATTAGGATCCCAGTCACGCTTCAGCAGCTCTAAAATCTGGTTGTATTGCTCTTGGGTGAAGAGTGGTGCCTGGGGGGAGTTTGCATCTCCACTGGAACCCCTAGGAGGAATGTGTTCAATGGTCTGATTGGCTCTATCATCGTCTTGTTTCTTCTGTCTTTAAGATATAGAACCACTTGGGAACCCAATAAGCGGACAGCAACTATCACGACGATGACCTCTTCTTTTGCAATATGAGCACACATCCACTAAGCTTCCTGAGAGAGTGTTTGGATTAACTTTTGAATAATACTTTCGGGAGAAAAAGTGGTGAAAGTGTTTTTTCAGAATAAATTCTATGAAAAAAAGTGATTTTGATGATAATGTTTGTATATTATTATCAAAATAGCTTTTTCATGCTCAAATTATCAGGGAGGACATTAGCTATTGTGATAAATGCATGTAAATGATAAGGCTTTATTTTAAATATTTTTAACATTAAATTTCATAATAAATACATAAATTACATAAATTTGTGTACAAAATAAAAATTACAACATTAGTAAATTATGTAACATGATAAAAAATGATCAAACATATATGTATTAATAAATTATATAGACAAAAATCCTTTATAAATATTAATTATCTAAAGCAATATCTTTTAGATGGATATACGTAATTTATTCGATATTCAATTAAATGTTTGATGGCTAAAAAAATGGAACCTTAAACATATAAAAGTGATGTTTTGTTTTAAAATTTATCCTTTTCAATTTTTTCTCTCCATCAATTTTAATTTTTTTTTCATTTTCTTTTACCATGTCCGGATTGGGTTCTTTCTCTCCTTTTTATTTTTTCTTCCCTTTTCCCTTCTTTCTCTTTCCAGTTTTCTTCCATATTTTTTAAAATATTTTCTTCTCCTTTCCCGAGGTGGAGGAGGGACTTTTGAAGGTAAAAAACTGAAAATAGCACTTCTCTGAAACCATGATTTTGAGATGAAAAAACACTTTGAACATTTTTTTCGTGTTTAGCAAATATTTTCAAAAACCTTGACTTCAGAAGCACTTTTGTGTGAATTGCCAAACACTCACTACTCTCTCTCTCTCTTGTCCATGTCCTCTACCACCTCTGACCGAATTGGTCATCATAATGGAATTGCTTGTGAAAGATCAGATGGATTAGAGGTTATTTGACGTTGTCTCTCCTCTTGAATTACCATGGAGTATGATTGATTTACTGAAGGAAGAGGACTTTTGGCTTCTTACATTTTGGAAATTGTCATTCAATCCCATAGAGAATTGAAACAAGCGCTGCTCCTGTACGACTTTATTTAGAGTATTCTATGGCGGAATTACAGCTGCAATTAGGTATTGGAACAAGAGTAGAGTAGTCATCCCACAATTCCTTTAAAGATTCAGTGATAGTCAGCAATCGGTCGTTTGCTCTCTCTCTCTCTCGCCGAGCTCGCTCGACTTCAACATTACGATTTCTCTCTCTGTGATGGCATCCTTGCCGCCGATGAGCACTAACCTGAGCCACAGCCGGGATAGATTTGTAGATCCGTGCTCGGAGAACCAAAAGAAGATAGTGCCAGAGTATTATGGAGCTATGATTCTTAGATCGGCCGCGAGACGCACAGCGACGAGCCTTCATCTTCTTTGATGTTGGCCCTCCTATGTTCTCTGTTTGATCTCTGTATGTGAGCCCTCTCTCGCCTCTGGGGCGAGCTTTTCCACTCCCTCTCTAGATCTTTCTTGAGGCGGTAGGAGTATTTTTCCTCACCGTGAGAGCTGTTGTAACGATGTCTTCCTCCTTGGCGGTTTCCATGTACAGAGGGGGGATAGTCTTTCTCTAAGTTTTTTGTGTTTTTGGTTTTTAGTGGTAGTATTTTTTGTTATAGTTCGGATTCGTGTTTTTGGGGAAGGGTTGTGTTGATGGTCTTTGATGTAATATGTTTTACCTCTCAGAAGACCATTGTTAGGATTGTTCAATGGTGGCGAATCCAAATCGCTAGTGTTAGCCTTAGTTTGTTTGGTATGTGGTCGCCATATGTGCATGATTGGAGGAGAAGAAGAGTATTCTTCAGGACATCATTTGTCTTCTTTCTTCTGAGATTGAGTTTTTTCTAATTCTTACTCCAAATCGGGGAAATTGTGTAGCTGATCAATTTGCAGCTTATCCTTTTAAGAAGGTGTGCCCTATAGGGTGAGTTTTACAACCAACACTTTCTTTCTTATCACTTCTAACTTTGGATGTCTAGGAAGCCGGTGCAGTCACTCACACTACTTTTATTCCTACCCCTTCAGCGGTTTTGGTTATTAGTTTCCCTTTCATTTAGTTTGTTCTGCTTTATTTGTTTGTGGTCTTGTTCTGATTTATTTTCTTTCAAGTGTTATTGTTTTGATGTACCTTTTTTATATAAGTATGTTTTGAGGGAAAAAAAATTCCCACGATTCCTTTAACTTGGTGTAATATATAGAGACAGAAGTATTTCCTTGAACCAATGAGTTGATGGCGCGGTGCATTGAATAAATTTTGCCCCATCAGTTTTATCAAACCTCTCCTTTAGGTCTAGCTAGACAAGGTGTGAGTTGAGAGAGAATACAATACCAGAAGCAATTCCCTTGTCAACATAATTTATCAGCCATGATAACACAACAGAATTGCAGCGGTTCTAGAGGTCCTTCAAATTGTCATCCTGTTGATCATGCTTGCAAGTCCCCTCAATGAACCCAAGTTTATTCTTAATTGGCATGAAGAGATAGCTTCACAGCCTTGCTTCAGGTTGAATAGTTTTCAGCTCCAATGAGAACTTGATGAACAAGAGTAATAGCTTGTGTATCAGTAGGGTGAAAGTATGAGGATGGTTGAAGTGAACTGATTGGATAGGATTTTTACCAGAATCACTCGTATTGATTACAAAAAAATGAGGTAAATTAGACCTGAATATTTTTGTATGTTAGCGTGTTTCAGTGTCAGAGTGGTTGAATTGGGAGGGAAAACGCTGGTAAAGAAGGAAGGCGTGCAACCTTGAACACAGGAGCATATCGATGGTGAAAGAGGAAAAGAACCGTGCCTACAATAAGAACTCGATCTTTGACAGTGGACGCCTTGAACGGAGGAGCAAATCGTCAGTAATCAAAGGAGGGAGAAAACGGCGTGCACGACAATCAGCCTTAAACAGAGATTCAAATGAGCGGTAAAGAGAATCACTCGATCATGCACATGCACGAAAATCAGCCTTAAACAGAGAAGCAAATGAGTAGTAAAGAGAATCACTCAATCATGCGTGACAATCAGCCTTAAACAGAGAAGCAGATCGGTGATAAAGAGAATCACTCGATCTTGATAGATTTCCAGGAAAACCAAGATTGGCCTTAAAACAGAGAAGCAAATCGGCTGTGTAGAGAAGGAGAAGACGACATGCAACAATCACTCGATCTTGATAGATTTATAGGAAAACTGAAATTAACCTTAAGCAAAGATTTGCTTGAGAAGATACGAACGGAAATCAAAGAAGGTGGAGATTATCCAACGAGTAGATTTCTAAGAGTAAATCGGTAGAACTATCACCGGAGACCAAGGGGCTCAATCAACAGCGCTTGATTCTTCGTCTTCGACCAAAAATGCGTGAAAGATAAGAGAATCTAACAAAAAACGCCATTGATTATGGAAAACACAGCGAGAAGCGGCGAAAAGCGAACAAGAAATTAGAGGCCTCATGTAGAAAGTCGATCGAAACTTCAAGAACCACCAACTTGGATCAAGAAAGTCGGGTGACCTGGAAGAAAGACCCGAAAACAAAAGGGCCCAAGAGCATACCCCGCTCTGGTGCCATGTTAAACTAAGCCCAAAAAATATGATTGAATAATATCCATCTTTATGCAATAATAACAATAGTCTCTACAATAGAAAGCGAAATTATAAGATGGCGAGTTCGGTTTCGAAAAGCTCTCTAGTGCCTCTTTCTGGCGAAGAGGACGATATTCTTAGGCGAAGTGCGAAGAAGTTTAAAAATGGAGGAAAGAACGTTGGTAACAATTTGCCACTGGAGGAATGGCCTAAGCTTGGAACTAAAGGTTTAGAATACGGCAAAGGTGCACCATCATTTGCTAAGAAGCTGAAAGGAAAAACAGGGAATGGTGATAGCTCTGACGACAAAACTGATAACATGGATGATGACCTTTCTGATGAGAACATGGTTGAGGACGAACAAGTAGAGGAGGATCATGAGCCTCTCTGTAAGGTGGTAGAAGACCCTCTTCGGAATTTCCTCACGTTCATCTTCTCTGACAAGATGAAGAAGCGGCTCTATAAAGCGTGGAGCAAGGCAGTAATAGTGAAGCTACTGGGTAGATCTATAGGATACAAACCTCTATTCACTCGACTACAGTCACTATGGGCAAAGAGAGGTATTATAAACTTTATAAACATTGGGAACGGCTTCTATGTGGTGAAACTGTCAAACAGGGATGATTATAAGAAGGCTCTAACAGGAGGACCGTGGATGATCTATGATCACTACCTTACCGTTCAGCCATGGGAACCTAACTTCAACCCTAAAGTAGCCAAAGTCGACAAGGTAGCTATATGGGTAAGGGTGCCGAATATCTTCTTAGAATACTATGACCGTGAAGCTCTGTCTGTAATCGGTGATCAACTCGGTGCTATTATCAAGATTGACCTGAATACATCAAGTCAGCTGAGGGGCCACTATGCCAGAATTTGTGTACTGATCAATCTAGAGGAAAAGTTAATGGCAGGTTTCAGATTAGACGGTGAGGATTATTTCGTCGAATATGAAGGTCTGCACTTGCTCTGTAGGGAATGTGGTTCATATGGTCACACTGGTGAATCGTGCCCTTCGAAAAAGAAACCAACTAGTGTCCAAGAGAAGGTTGGCGGTGGAGCCCCACCTGCCCCAAAAGCACAAAAACAACAGTACCACAATGATGCCAATGCTTACCGGGATCAATGGCGATCGGTTCAATGTCCCCGCGGTCACGTAAACTGAAGGATAACAAGGAAGGACTTCAGTGGTTCACGTTTTGAAATTTTGGCTGATGTGGAGGAGAGACAACAAATAGAGGATGTCAATCGTGGGGTACGAGGATCAGAATAACAGGTAGTGGAGGCGCGGCAACCACCTCGATTGGACTCTGCTTTACATTCGCAGAATAAGTCAAAAAAAGAGAATAGAGGGGGTATAACGGAGAGCCACTCAGAATCGGGGGACCACATGGATTTATCCAAGACGAGAAAACGAGCGTAGAAGAGAGCAAGAGAGGTAAGGACAGTGGAATTGACTATCATTATGCACAAGGGACAAAATTCACGAGAAACTATTGGAGCATAGGCTGACGAGAATATGAAGGAGATATACAATGAGGATAAGAACCAAATGGGGACAAAGGAATTGGGCTTGATCAATGAAGCCCAAAATGATGTCCGGATCTTGGACCTAGGAGATACACAGATGAGTAATAATGGCCCAGTGGATGGTAAGTCTGGACCACATCTTCTTAAGCCTCCTAAATTATTTGAGGCTGTGGAAAATGAGAGTGGTTCGATGGTGCCAGAGACCCAATTTTCTTAGTAGGGTCCGAGAGTCTTTTTATAAGATAATTATATTTTATGGATCAAATACTTTACTGGAATATTAGGGGAGTGGGCCACTGAAAACTCCTCAATAATTTAAAGGTAATTTGTGTTGGGCCAAAGCCCAGTATAATAATTCTTGCTGAAACTAAATGCAGCAATGATCTCCCTTTTTGACCGCTGAAGTCCTGGGGATTTTGGGGATTTGACGCTCTGAAACTAGTTCCTAGCGAAGGTAGATCAGGAGGTATTATGATGCTTTGGAGAAGTGAGGTCGTCAAGATCGACATTCTAGCTGAAGATAGGCAATTCATTCATGCGAATTGCGTTTTTCCTAGGCAACCTGAGTTCGTGTTGACTGGAGTTTATGTTGTTCCTCACTCAAACCTGAGGAATATCCTCTGGTCGAATCTAAAACTCCTTGCAGGCTCAATTTTAAAACCGTGGGTAGTGATGGGTGACTTCAATGACATCCTTTCACAAGATGAACACACTGGAGGAACAAGTTGTAATCGGAAGAGGATGCAGTGGTTTAACGACAGAATTGTTGAATGTGGTCTCTCTGATATGGGGTTCAAAGGACCAAAATTCACATGGAGAGGCCCTTGAATTTCCGAATTCACGAGACTCTTCGAAAGATTAGATCGTGGATTAGCAAATGCGGATTTTTTGGCTAACCTGCACAGTGCAACTATCAAGGTACTCCCAAGAATAGCTTACTCTGACCATAATCCTCTTATGTTAGATTTAAATGAGACTAGTAGTAACTTTACTAGAGTATTTAGATTTGAGGCCATGTGGCTTAGTCATTTCTCTTTTGATATCATGCTTAACGACTGTTGGAAAGGTGGTAGAAATATGGTTACCTCTTTGCAGGAGACGCAGGTAGCTCTTATTGAATGGAATTCGAATTGCTTTGGTATAATTGAGAAGAGGAAAATAGTGATTCTGGCAAGATTGAGGGGAATACAAAATTCTCCAAGATACCCAAGATCGAACTACCTATGTCATCTTGAAAAAGAACTCCAAACCGAACTTGATGATATCTTGATAAAAGAGGAGATAAAATGGTATCAACGTTCTAAGACAGAGTGGGTCACTAAGGGAGACAGAAACACTCGCTACTACTATCTAAAAGCAACAATGAGAAGAAGGAGGAACAAGATCATGATGTTAAAAGATGCTTCGGGTAACTGGGTGGAGGATGAGGCTACTCTAAAAGCCATGTGTCTTGATTATTTCCAGAAGCTATATCGTTCAGAGGAGAGCCTATCACTTGGGTTAGTAACATCTATTAAATTCCCTGTTCTGGAAGGTGAGACTCTGTTCTCTTTGGGTAAAGTTCCTTTGAATGAGGAGATCAAAGCGGCTTTATTCTCTATCGGACCTTATAAAGCACCGGGTTTCGATGAATTTCCTGCTATATTCTACCAATCCAAGTGGAATGTTGTAGGTTCGTCATTATGCAACTTTGTTAAGGATGCTTTTCAAGGTAACCAGAGTCTCGTGGATCATAATAAGACGCTCATCTCTCTTATTCCAAAACGAGATAAGCCTGAGTATATGAGTCACTTCAGACCAATTTCCCTTTGCTCAGTTCACTACAAGTGCATTACTAAAGTAATTACAGAGAGATTGAGACCACTAATGGATTCTCTAATTTCACCATTCCAATCAAGCTTTATTAAGGGCAGGAAGATTCATGACAACATAGTGATAGGTCAAGAGCTTATGAACTCCATGAAGAAAGCAAGAGGAAGAAGAGGGCTAATGGCTTTAAAGATTGACCTCGAAAAAGCGTACGACAGATTGCGTTGGGATTTTCTCCAACAAGTTCTTGAGGAAGTTGGTTTTGACCATAAGTTTGTGAGCCTAATCATGGACTGTGTAACATCTGTTTCATATAATATTATTTGGAATGGTGGCTCAACAGAATTCTTCTAAGCGTAGAGGGGTCTAAGACAGGGTGACCCGATATCCCCCCTACTGTTTGTTCTATGCATAGACAAATTGTCCCACTTGATATGCGACGAAGTCAATCTCGCCAGGTGGAAGCCAATCCTAGTTTACAAACAAGGACCGGCAATTTCCCATCTAATGTTCGCGGACGATCTCCTATTATTTGGAGAAGCAACGGTACAACAAGCTTCTCTTATGATGAACTGCCTACAGAGGTTCTGCGATGCTTCAAGAGAAAAGATTAATTTTTCCAAATCCTCAATATTTTTCTCTCCAAGAGTGCAACCGGAGTTAAAGCAGAGGATTGCGGATACGACTAGAATGAGAGTTTCTTCTGAGATCGGTCGATACCTTGGATTTCCTCTGTCAAGACAATGCAAATCTAAGGATACCTTTCAGTGTATTGTAGATAAAGTTCGATCGAAGCTATCGGCGTGGAAAGGTAAATGTTTATCTACCGCTGGTAGGATAACATTGGTCAAATCAGTGCTTGCTGGTTTTCCAATTTATCCAATGCAGATTGCAAAAATTCCTCTATCAGTTTGCAGTGAGGTAGAGAGAATCCAACAAGCCTTCATTTGGGGTCATGGTGACTCTGAGCAAGGGTACCACCCTATTGAATGGGACCAACTCCTCTTACCGAAAGGCCAAGGCGGCCTGGGTCTCAAAAGGATGACTTCTATGAACAAGGCCTGTGGTTCGAAGACGGTGTGGAAACTAATCAATGGACCTGGGGGGCTTTGGACTGAAGTATTGATGCATAAGTATATGTTACGAGATGATAATGAGCTCCTCACTACCAAAAAGGGGGATTCCTTACTGTGGAAGTTCCTAATGCAACAACGTGACCTCATTGATATGGGATCAAAATGGCTTATCCGAAATGGCCTTAGTGTTCAATTCTTCAATGACAAATGGCTTCTGAAGGATAAATCCCTAAAAAACTTATGTTTAAGTAGTTTATCAGAGGCTGAGGATAGGTCGAATGTGGCTGATTGAATTTCCAATGGAAGCTGGGATTATACAAGGCTCATGAACATCCTTCTGGCACAAGTCATACAAAAACTATTGGCAATGATGCCACCGAACCAGTATGCGGGGGAGGATATATTGGCTTGGAATGGAACTAACAGTGGCTCATTCACTGTCAGAAGCACATATGATCTTCTTGAGGTAAATTCAGCAAGAGCTTATGAATTGCTTTTCCGTGGAATCTGGAGATGGGAAGTAGCTGAGAGAGTTAGAGTATTTATGTGGATTGCATTACAGGATTGGCTACCTACTAACCTATGGAGAAGCCGCTGGTCCAATGCTGATCCTATATGCTCTTATTGTAATAGGGAGAATGAATCTGCTATGCATATTCTCAGAGACTGTGAATTCGCTGCTAATATATGGAAGGAACTAATCAATCCTAAATTCGCCAACCTGTTCTATGCTGCCCCTTTAAAAGACTAGGGACGCCTCAATCTGAAAAGAGATATGAGTCTACAAGGTGATGGTAATTGGCATCTCTTATGGGGAGTGGCCATATGGAAGCTTTGGTTATGGAGAAACAACTATGTCTTTCAGTCAGATTTTTTGAAGCCCAAGGAACCAGCTGTAACCATTGTGCGTAGTTGGAGGAGCTTTGTGCAACTACAGGATGCTGATAACAGTGAAGACAGAACTCCATTAACTAAGGTGGGCAGCTAGGATCCGCCAAAGTCGGGGTGGATAAAAGTGAATGTTGATGGAGCAGTCACAAGAACGGGGAATCGCGCTGGGTGTGGAGGTGTTATTCGAAACCATGGAGGGGATTGGATTGCAGGATTTACGCATTACTTGGGCTCATGTAGTGCCTTCGAAGCTGAGGAATGGGCTTTGATTAAAGGTCTTAACCTAGCCTGGGAGTTGGGCTTTCGTAGTGTTATAATTGAGTCAGATGCCAAGGAACTGGTAGATATATTGGGTGCTGATTCAAATCACATGGGATGAAGTCTGGTTTACTGGAATATTAGAGATTTCATTAAAAGAGAATGGGAATTAGTAATTACTCATACCCCTCGTGAGAAGAACAAGCTAGCTGACAGCTTGGCGAATATGGGTTTGACTAGATCTGCATTTTTGGATGTATGTTCGGAAGACCTTAGAATTGTGCTCTCGCAAGATAATCTGGGATTAAATTCCCCTATGTACTCAGTTTAGTTATGTCTGATTTCGTCTTTAATAAAAAAAACAATAGTCTCTACCTATATTTAAAAAAAACAACAACAACAATAGTCTCGACCCCTCGTCCTTGGGTTCAACTGGCGAAAAGGTCGGACTTTCTCACTAAAAAGTAGGGGGTTCGATCCTGAAGTTGGTTTAGGCGCTGGGGGAGGCATCCTAAGGGTCTACGAAGCAGTAGAAACGCTGGGAAGAGATGAAGGCATGTGTACTCTCTAACCCAGTATGCCCTGTGGATTGGGTTCCAAGCGCCCTGCCCTTGGATTGTGGGTGAGTCCAACCCCTTTCCTAAAATTTTTATATCCAAAAAAAAAAAAAAGTCTCTACAAGCTAATGGGGAGTGACACAGTTGTCTAACACGTCGGCTTTTACTATTAAATAAAGGAGGCTTGATACTCGTGGGTCGATGTGAGAGCTTCATTGGTAGGTGATTTATAAGCGCTTGAGATATTAACCCTCCTATTTTTTTTTTTTTTTGTATAAAAATTTTAGGAGAGGGGTTGGGTTCACCCATAGTCCAAAGGCAGGGCGCTATAACTTTACTCCCCAGGGCATACAAGACTGAGAGTACACATGTCTCCACTTCAACCTGCGTTTCCACAAGTTTACATCACCTAAGATGTCTTCCCCAGTGCATTGACCAACTTCAGGATTGAACCCCCTCCATTTGGTGAGAGTGTCCGACCCCTTTACTGGTTGAATATAAGGACGAGGGATCCCTCCTAAACTTTATATATATATATATAAACAACAACCGTCTCTTCAATGTTATACAGTCCACTTATATTCACCTAGATATAACCCACATGGACCTCAAGCCCAATAACCCAATTCAATATTTATACAATACAGAGAACCACTTATACATTCACAAAATTCTCAACCACACTTTCCTTATAGTAGATGGATTGAGGATAGGGTAAGAAAATTAAGAACAGGAACGGATTTTATATTCATTGGGACCTGACATGGAGGATCTCGCGCCATCATCGTTTGAGCTCCAAAAGCTAATTAACCGCAAACAGAGCAAAATAGCGGGGGACGCATATGGACCGGAGTTATTGACTTGTCTGAAACCTGATGATCTGGCTGAATGTGCTCAGAAACATGTAGGTACGTCCTTGCAGACGTTTCAAATGCCAGTGCATTATTTTGCTGTTAGATGGACTGATTTAATGCACCGTACAATAAATGAGGTTGAACTAAAAGTCTAAAACCACAGAGAGAAGGAGACCAATATGAGAGATTTGAGCTTCTGAAATTGAATAGTCGTACATCTATAAATCTAAAAGAATCACCTGTGCAATACTACAATCATATTAACGCATAGAGAATTAAAAGCAGAAAGCCACGAACGAAGAAGCAGGTTGCACTATGGGTGTAATACGTGGCAGGGAGAGAGTACTGTGGGAGATGTTAGGGGTGGTGATAGTACTGTTTTGGTGGAAAACGGAGGGGCTGGTGAAGCTGCCGGAAAATGTGACGGTGCCGGCGTTGTTGGTGCTCGGAGATTCCATAATGGATACAGGGAACAACAACTACAATCCTACGACGTTGGCTCGATGCAATTACAGGCCTTATGGCAAGGACTTCGAAGGAGGTATCCCCACCGGCCGATTCGGCAACGGAAAGGTTCCCTCCGATCTCGTTGGTACTCTCTTTCTTCTCCACAGTGTTCTTTTTCTTTTTCTTCATTCTTTTTAATGCAAATTTAGATTGTGCCATTGAATCCACAAATTTCATTTCTGTCCGAAGTGGATAGCTAGGGCGGTGATAGCTATTATCTATTTAATATAATACATATTTACCTATTAGATTAAAGAAGTTAGTTAATATGACATGTATTTTCTAAAATATTTTAGTCATCTTCCTTAATTCTCTCATAATTATCTCTTAATTATCATTGATTATTGGAATTAACTTCAACTCTCTAAATATATTTTATATTAAAGACTGGAGAAGCAATTAATAATAAGCTCAATTTAACTCGCTACTATGTAAACGGCGCATATTGGTAGTTATGTTAACGTGATGGTTAATTAAGGTGCACTTGGTCTCTAATGACGTGATGATCATCAACCCACTCACGTCAGGTGAGTTTATATCTAAAGACAAAAGGTTTACATATGTTGGTACTGTAATACATTAAAATGTTAATTAAAACGTATGGTCTTATTAAAGAGTTGATATTAATTTTAAATATAATTAAGCCTTATTTAATATATTTATCAAGTTTTTTCTAAATTAACCCTATTAACATTTCCTTAATAATAATCATCAAGTAGGAGAGAGAGAGGGAGAGAATTAATGAATGCTTTAGAAAAAAAGTATTTTCATACTCCCTTGGATCCTTTTTGTAAGAGTCCATGCCTGATTGAATCGCCTTGGCCTTTTTTATAAGAGTCCCATAAGAATTGTCTAAACATTTAATAATTTTTTTTCCATTTTGTACCCCTCACTAATTATATATATTTCATTAATTAAGAGGTTGAATATACCAATATTTACTTCATTTCTCTCTCTTATTTGTCCCATCATAAACAAGGACATACTTGAGGGGAAAAAATTATTTCAAACATATATTTATTATTTATAACTAATTTTAACAACTTTCTTAAACTGCGTAATTCAATTATTGAGCTCTTAGAATAGGATCGAAGGGAGTATTAACTAGCCCAACTAACTTCTATTAATATAATCAAATTATTTACTTAGGTCTTACACTAAGACTAAGGGTGTGTATGGTTAGAGGGAAGAGGAGGGGGAAAAAAAAGGAGGGGAAGAAATTTGTTTACCAAAATTTAGTGTAATGGGGCCCACAAAATTTTCCTCTGATCTCCATTAAATTTTTACCCTCCCCTCTCCTCCAACCATGCACACCCTAAGGACAAGAGGAGTATTATTTATTATAATTCAATTAGTTCCGCTTTTCTTCCGCACCTACTTACCAACGTTTGATTTTTTTACCAAGTCAACAGATCAAGCTGGGTTAGAAGTGTAATATAATATAATGAATTATATGTTGATATTGCTCGAGGTTTAATAACTCATATATAATACATGCATATCTCTTTTCTTTCAAAAATTATATTCTTTTTTAATTTTAACAATTGTACAGTTTTTCTAAAATGTATTTTATCAAATAATTAATTTTTTTCACCCAACATTAAAAGTGTAATATTATTCTAATCAGTCTGACAATAAAGATAATTAATAATTAGTTCTTTCTTAATAAAAATATGTATAGGCATATCAGCTCCTTGGACGTGAAGTCAAAAGGATGGGGCGCATGCGTAGCTTCTCAATCATAGCTTTACTACACACACGTATATAAATTATTTCAGTTTGATCAATATATTGACAAGAATTAAAAGTAGATGGAGCCAATAAAAGTTGATCGAGTTGATAGACGGATGTCCTATTTGTGAGTTCAAATTCCGTTTATGTAAAGATTTTGTATTGGACGATATATAGGGTATTTTTGTAAGCACTCTTTAAATTCGGAGGCATACTTAATCTTAATAAGTCTTTTGGACCCAACTCACCTAAACTTTAATTTACCCAAGAAAAAAAGAATTAAAATTAGGTGAAGAGAGAAGGGCTTTTTATTTGCTAAAGATTATATGAATTCCTTGAAGTATAAGGAAATATCACCAAGGTACTTTAATTTGGAAAACAAACTATCAAGAAAACTGCAAACCAAGTAGGAAATACCACCAAGGTACTTTAATGTGAATATATATATACATATATATAATATTGATTGCATCAGCGGAAGAATTGGGAATCAAAGAACTGCTGCCTGCATATTTGGATCCGAATCTGCAACCTCAGGATCTGCCCACAGGTGTGTGCTTTGCATCGGGTGGCACCGGATATGATCCTTTGACCTCCAAATTAGCGGTATATATATATGTGTGTGTCTGTATATCAATTCTCATATATTCCTTTCTTGATTAATGCACTATATATCGCATTCCCTTTTGAATATATATTGAATATTCCCACCGAATGATCGAATTAGTCAGCAATACCGCTTCCTGATCAAGTAGAACTGCTTCGACAATACAAGCAGAAGCTAAAGGCACTTGTTGGAGAAGACAGAACCGATTTCATCATATCAAACAGCGTCGTTTTTGTGGTAGCAGGAAGTAATGACATTTCCAACACTTACTTCCTGTCTCACGCTAGACAAGTCCAATACGACGTTCCTGCTTACACTGACCTCATGGTCACTTCTGCTTCTCACTTAGTAAAGGTACCTCGCTCCACACTTACCTAGATGAACTTAGAGTTGAGTCGTATTCATCATCACCATGAAGTATTTTTCTTATAAAACTCAATATTCAAAACTAATTATTATCCGGTCAACAACCAAACACCTATCTCAAAGTAATTTTTTGTACAATTTTTCCTTTGAAATTTTTTTCTTAATAGCGACAAGCACCCTAAATTTACGATATTAAGTGCTGCCAAAAATTCATTTTAGAGGGGATGATGCACAAAAAATTTCTTTAGCTATGACATAGGTGCTATTAAAAAAATACTTCAGCATGCTGATGACCACTTAACCCAATAAATTATATTATACCCCATACGATACTGTTCATAGCTTATAATCAAATATATAATATTAATTGGAATAAAAGAATATGAAGAATTTTAATACGATGAATTAATTTTGAAAGGAGTTATATGAAGCTGGGCTAAGAAGAATCGGAGTGTTCAGTTCGCCGCCAATAGGGTGTGTTCCATTTCAAAGAACATTGGCTGGAGGAGTAGAAAGAAAGTGTGTAGACACTTACAATGAGGCAGCTCAGTTATTTAACTCCAAACTCTCTCAAGAGCTGGCTGCTCTTAATCGCCAATTGCTCGGCAGTAGAATTGTTTACGTTGATGTTTACAACCCTCTACTTGATATCATTGTCAATTACCAGCAATATGGTACATTTATTACTCGTCGCTTATATATATATATATGATCACTACTATATATAATAAGTTTTGTGTGTGTGTTGCAGGGTTCAAAGTTGGGGAACGAGGATGTTGTGGAATTACAGGGGAAATAGAGGTAGCAGAGTTATGCAATCATCTTCAACCGACATGCGCCGATGATTCAGAATATGTGTTTTGGGATAGTTTTCATCCAACTGAAACTGCTTACAGAAAGCTCATACCTCTTGTCGTTAGTCAATGTCTTTACCAATTCTTCTGAACACGTAAAACTTCGCAGGATGATGTTAATTAGTGCCCATACAATAATAATCTTCATCACTTATGATATAATACCAGAAGCAGTGATCACAAGGTGAATGTATCATACGGTTATAGGAAGAAGCCAAGATCGTGGAGTCATGAGGGTGATGATTTTCACTGTGATATATCATCATATATAGGATGGTTTTGTATCTTTATTTTTAGTATTCTGTTTCTGTTAATCATTATTTGTTTACCATATACTGTCATCTCTCTCAGCTCCTTATTATAAGGCACCGACTAATAATTCTTATAAATTAAGAAAAATAGTTAAAGTCAATAAAGTTGTCCTAAAATTTAAGTAACTTCCAATATTATCCATACTAATTACACTAAACTTTAATATTATATTAATTATTATTCTCACGCACTACCCTTATTAATCATAGGCATACATGGAAAAAAATAATTAATGCACTTTAGAAACAAGCAAGTACCTTATAAAAAAAAGCAAATACAATTGTTAGTTGGAGTCGTTTATAATATAAGGATCAGAGGGAGTATATTCAACATTCATTCATTAGTCACTAGTATGATAGGGCAAAATTTTATAACCTATAACTTCGCAAGTTAAGGTCATATCAAGTAATAAAGTGATAAGAAAAGTATCGTTCCCACGAGGACTTAGTATCACCAACTTCAGTTAAACATTAATTTTACACTTTCATTTAAATTGAGCAACAAAATTGAATTTAAATAAGAGAAAAGAAATTAAAATCAAAATTAAAATAAACAAATTACCACACTAATTAAATGAGCAACCCAGAGTCACTAATCCCTTATTAGCTTCATAAACCTTGATTTCACTAATTTAATTAGTCTTAATATCAATTTTGTTAATCTCGAGTATAAATAGCTATAAGTTCTTGTCGGTCCACTTATAACCCTCTCTTAAGTGAAAAATTGTTATGTCTAACATAATTACTTATGAGGCAACAAAACTCAAACACACTCTTCAACAATTATATGGGGTCATTAGGTATATGTCTATTCTAATCGCAAACTAAATCGTAATCTAATCTCATATTACTTAATCCCAGAGCCTAATTAAAATCCCCTTCATCGAGGTAAATCCTAATGCTCAAAATCATATTCAATGATGGCTGATCACTAAAGAGATAAAGCTAAACAAGATTAAGTAACCAAAATTAATAATAATTATAACTAAACAATAAAAACCAAAGTCTAGTCCACTTATAAGTTCATAGCTACTCTAGGTTGCAAAGTAAATTCAGCCACACATGGCTTTAATAAAATCCATAACAAAAGGATAGGAATTCAGATTCAAAGAATAAAGAGAGAGAGGGAAAAAAGCTTTTTCGTCGCCTCTACAGTCCTCTCGTCCTTCCGTGGAGATGATGAAGATAACCAAAATGTCTCTCTTGCTCAACCGCTGCTGTCCAACCTTCGTTCTCGTTCTGCGTCTCTCGCTCTGCTCCTCTGTAATCTCCCTTTCGTCTTTTTTGCTTCATATGTATAACTTAAATATAACTTAGGCCGTTAGTCACTGATTCTCATTTTCTTATTAAAAATATATCTTATATCTTGTAATCTCCTCCACCAGATCATACAATTGATTTTGTTTCTATTTTTCTTGCATGGGACCACCGAGTTTGGCTGATTGCATATTCTCTTAATTGTTTTTTCTACTTCTTTCTAAATCAGCTAATATTTCCTGCAAAATATAATAGGAAAAAGTATATTTTATATTGAAATATCTTTTTATCCTATAATGATAGTAAAGTATATAAAAGATAATTAAATAGGTATATAATATTAATAAATCCAATTAATTATATCTTAAAATATATACCTATCTAATTATAAAATATATACTTATCAACTAGGTACACCAAGGAAGACCACTAAAGCTATTGGTGGGGTTACTACAGGTACATACTCCTATACTTTTTGTAGGAGCTTTTTTTAAAAAAAACTTGCAGTGGTCCAAAATATAAAGTGAAAAAAAATGACTTCATGATGCATCAATTTTTTTTTCTGGGCCAAATTTTTTGCCTTCATTAACGATGAAAGAGAGATAACGTATTTATCTTGGGAATCATTATGTGATATGTATACATTACATTATACCAGACAATATATATTAAAGACTGGGTACTTTTGGAAGAATTTCTGGATGTGAGGCAGATTATACTAAACTAAATCAAACTGATTTTCTTATTAGTACCCGCAAAGTAGAGGTCATTTTTAGTTTAATCCAAGGCGTCTATGAAAGATTCCAAAACTGAAAAACATGGTTTCTTCGCTGTCCCCTTCATGGGACTGCTATGCATCACGGGTTATTTGCTCTCACAAACTCATCATACAGCATTATATATATGAACTTGCCAAATATATGAATGTAAACTCATCCATATATATATATATATATATATACTCCCTCTTGTCCTTATTATAAGACACCAACTAGCAAGTTTGTTTGGTCTTTTTTATAAGGCACTTGCTTGTTCCCAATGAGTATTGATTCTTTTTTCCATGTCTGCCCCTAATTAACAAAGGTAATGTGTGAGAGTAATAAATAATATAATATTAGAGTTTAGTGCAATTAGTAGGGGTAATATTGAAAATTACTTAGATTCTAGGACAACTTTATTGACTTTAACTACTTTTATTGGTTTGTGAGAAAAGTTAGTTGGTGTCTTATAATAAGGACCAGAGGGAGTATATATGTATACCACTCTGGTCCTATTTATAAGTCCACTTTGACCAAAAAAATTGGTCCTATTTATAAGTCTATTTTGACCAAATAAATGAGATTGTGACAATTTTGCCCATATTAATGAGTATGAGAGAGATTGGCTAGCTACATTGGAAAGAGAAAAAGATGAGAAATACTCCCTCTGGTCCTTATTATAAGGCACCAACTAACTTTTCTCACAAACCAATAAAAGTAGTTAAAGTCAATAAAGTTGTCATAGAATCTAAGTAATTTCCAATATTATCCCTAGTAATTGCACTAACCTCTAATATTATATTAATTATTACTCTCACCCACTACCTTTATTAATTAGGGGCAGACATGAAAAAAAATAATCAGTGTTCATTGGGAACAAGCAAGTGCCTTATAAAAAGGACCAAATAAACTTGCTAGTTGGTGTCTTATAATAAGGACCAGAGGGAGTATTTGACAATAAATTTTAAAAGATATTCATTCATAAATGAGGGTAAAGTTGGAAATTTGCTCCCTAATCATTGAGATTCGACCTAACCCTCCTTGGTATGTGAGAGTTAGTCAAACTAGACTTATAAATAGGACCAGAGTGATATATGTTTAATAATTGGAGATAAATGTGAAGGGAACTCCGATGACAACAAAGAACATGATTATATATATTACCCAACCATTTTCATAGATCACTCCCATTAATTGAGCCTCAAAAATTGGTTTGGTCTTATAGTACACTCCAGGGTTGTCCAGGACTATAAGAACGTAACCCAACATAAAAGTTCACTAAAATCTAAGCGCCATACGTAGTTTCCCTTCCCAGATTCTGGACCACCAGGCTTAACCCAATATCACGTATGGGACCACCAGCTCACGAGTCCATCGCCAATAAAGTCTCTTGACATGTACGAGACGCATGCAACTCATCAATATCCAGAAACAAAATGCAATGATAGATTCTTCTTTGTAATTTTCCCCAGTCGCAGGTTTATCCTTTTCGGTGAAAAAGTGCTTCATCTCAACCATTTTTTGGTGGAATGGTGGTTTCAACTTTCAGGATATATATATATATTCACTCATTGATAAGTAGAGCCGGGAAATCAGGCCGAGTTCATCGGGCCGGCCCGTTTAAGCCCTGGCCCTGCAGGGCTTGGGCTTAAAAAATATGCCAGAAATTTGAAATTAGCCCTATAGAGCCGGCCCTGCAGGGCCTCGGGCTTAATCGGGCCAGCCCTGCAGGGCTTCGGGTCGGCCCCTCGGCCCTGCAGGCCCGTTTAACTGTAGCTTTTTAAAAAAAAAAAATTAATTACCTAGATTTCTACTTAATGAATATGTTTATTTGTAATTACTTAGATTTTTTTAGTTCAAACTATAACCCTTTTTTATGTTTATTATTATTTTGTATTAAAACACATAATTAGTTATTATAAATTTTAAAGAAGGGTTGTTTTCATATTAAATAAACATATACTTTGGTATTACAATATTATATAAGTAATAAATTATAAATATATTTTGTGTAAAATAAATATAATTATTTTTACTTGTCAGTAAAATCATGCATGAACCGAAGGAATCTGCAGACACACACAAAATTATGAGAGGGAAAGACATTTTGTCGTGTGGATACATAAAGCAATTCCTTTATTTAATATTTTTTGAAAAAAAAGGAAAAAACATATTCTTTGTGTTTATTTGTTTTTTATCACGAATTAATGAATGTGTTTATTTGTTGAATGATTTATATTGTTTAAATATTAATGTTGATAACATTTATTTGATAGATTAGAACTTTAATTGTTGCAATTTACTAATTATATTTCTTTTAAAATAGTTAAAATTTGGAATAGTAATTTTCAGACCCTGTAGGGCCGGCCCTGGCCCTGGTACTATCGGGCTGGACTTTGAAAAACTTATATTTTCTTTACCCCAGACCCTGTTAGGCCCTGGCCCTGTCGGGCCAAACCCTGATTCCCAGCTCTATTGATCAGTGCCTACCTCAACCTCAGTAATAAATCTAGCTAATTATTAACCTCTAAGTTTAGGAAGGACGGGCCCACAAGTCACTAGTCACTAGTCACGTGATGACATATGAACCCATTTGAGCAACAAAATCGGCATATAATTAAGTTAGTTGGCTTAAATTGCTGTTCAGTATAAGTGGTAAATCGCAGTTTTTAAAGTGCGACTCATTAGCCATTTTATGATCAGATGTCGAGCTTTTCATAGGCATTAATGGAGCCGTGTTTTCTGTTGGTGAGTAGTACAGTTAAGGTCTTATTGTCATTTATTAGCCTCATGCTCATTAGCCTTCTTTAGCTGTTTCCTCGACTCTCTCTTTCTTTCTGTAGGTGTATCTGCAAGCCTGAAACTTCAACGTGAGTCGATCAGTTGCCATGGAAGAAGTGGAGCTTGCTTCTCATAATTCGCATTCAGAACAAAACCAACAATCTAAAGAATCAAGCAAACCAGAGAGGGTTTCCTTCTTTGGCTTGTTCTCTGCTGCTGATACAATTGACTATGCCTTGATGTTCTTGGGAAGTGTGGGTGCGAGTGTTCATGGAGCTGCTCTTCCTGTGTTCTTCATCTTGTTCGGTCGTATGATTGATTCTTTAGGACATCTTGCTAAGCATCCTCATAAGTTGTCGTCACGCATTTCTGAGGTATAGTTATATATAATTAAGTTAGAACTTGTGCTTACTCTTTTTGCAGATGATTCTGTACTATATTCCCCCCCGCTCAATTCACATACACAAGTAATCCATTCGGTCCTAATAATGGAAAACCTAATTATTGATTAGACTGAGGGAGTGAGTTAAATTAGTTAATGTAGTATGCTTATTCTAAAACACTTTAATCATCTTTTTTAATTTTCTTCATCTCTTGATTATTGTTGAGAAAGTAGAGTAAATTAGGAAAAAATTTGACAAATATAAGAAATTGGTCTTATATTAAGAGTGAATATGGACCTCCAATTAGGTCATACGTACATGCACATTAAGGATCGTAGGGAGTAACTCAATACTTATGAGCCATATAGGTTTGGTGGTTCTGTACTTTCGACAAAGTAGCTATTTCCCTTCCTGTCTTTTCCCAACAGGATTCAGTTTCCCTGCTTGTCCAAAGGACGGGGGGCGCTTGTCCCTTGGGGGTGAGTGTCTTAGAGATTTGGATGGTCCAGATCTCATCTATTTTCTTCGTTTTTTTAGTAACATTTTATTTTTTATTTTTTCAAGATTCTTTTTTAGTATCAATCAGTATTTTAAAATATCTTTTCAATAACCGTCAATACCCTGAAATATCTTTTCAAAATCCTAAAATAGATTTTCACGATCATAAAGTATTTTTGAGTAGTAGTCAGTTGCCTGAAGTATACTTTTAGTACCTGTCGGTACCTTGGAATATTATTTTAGGATCCTAAAAAAATATTTCAGGGTATCGAATGGTACTAAAAATATACTTCAGGGTACTAATTGCTAATGAAAAATATTTTATCATCTTAAAAAATTATTTTAGGATCGTGACAAAATATTTTAAGATACTGACTGGTATTAAAAAGATACTTCAGAATATTCATGGGTACTGAAAAAAAGCAGTTAGTACCCTGAAGAATCTTTTTAATATCAGTCGGCACCCTGAAATATTTTTTAGGATCTTGAATTAATATTTTAGGGTACTGACTTATACTAAAAAGATACTTCAGGGTACTAAAAATTTCTTCATGATCTTGAAAAAATATTTCAGAGTACTAACTAGTACTAAAAAAATACTTCAGGATGCTGACTGGTATTGAAATTTTTTTTTAAAAAAAGAAAAAAAGAATGTTATAAAAAAAAAAAAAAAAAAAAAAAAAAGAGAAGACAATAGACTGGTCTAGATCTCCAAGGCGCTCATCCCTCCCCTGGACGAGTAGGAAAACTGAATCCCCCCACCCCAACACACATTCTTCTATAAAACTCTCATTTATCACCTTGCTTGACATAAAACGTAACTGCACTACTTTTGCTGTGTTGTATCATTTTTGTATACCATTTTTGTTTTGGGTGTATACCTATCAAGTTCATGTTAAATTTTCACCAATTCTTATCGAACCGTGTTGGACCACATTGTTATATAGACATGAAAAATTTCTACATTGGAGGAATAAGTGTTGAGGAATCTAAACTAATTGTCATTGATTTGTTATATATATCTTTTGATGCTAGGTCCATAGCAATTTAAGGTTTGAAAAGACCATCCACCAAACTCTTTTATCTTTGAAATGTTTGTATCAAAGTGGCAAGAGCGTCCAAATTATCAATTACTATCTCAATCCTCGATATAAGATCTAGTTTGTAGTGTATTAAGAACCGAAAATAGTAATTAATTAGAAGCATTTTAGTATTTATTTTCCGTTCTTTATTTCTTTTCCCTTTGAGTGAGTTTTGAAGTAGGTAGCTGAACACAACACCTAAACGCATCATGAACATTTTGTAGTGCAGTGTGACTTCTTTGGTTTTTTTTTTTTTCTTTTTTTCATTTTTTGGAAATTCAAGCAATTTCAAATTTGATTTGATTGAATTTTGACTTTTCTCCAGCAATTGAAGAAAAGAAATACTCTTCATTCGGTTTATAGAGAATAGTTTAATTTAATTTGTTGGTATTTCCCACTCCGTTATGAGCCATATTTCAATTATTAAGGTTGAAATGCAATAAATGTGTGACTCTGTCTTAAGGGAGAATCAATATCAATATTCAATCCATGCATAATTTATAAAATACCGTATTATTTAATTTAACTTAGACTCTATAAGATCCACAATCTAATTATCATTTCAATTTAAGTAACTTAGATACCGGACAAGTCAAGGGAATTTAAGCCTGCATATACTCTTTTTCTTAATAAACAAGAATAACAGTAACAACAACCAACAACGAATCTTTATTGTAGATGCAGAGTGGCTACATGTGTCACACGGTACCATTATGCGTCGTATGATTGATTCTTTAATCTTTAGGACATCTTTCCAAGCATCCTCATAAGTCTTTGTGACGCATTTTTGAGGTTTGGTTATAAATATTATGCAGTTATATATAATTAAGTTACAACCCTTCTTTTAGTTCTCTCTCATTGGTCCCTTGTCAAGTCAAGTACTGTTTATTACTGACAATTAGCTACAGTACTCTAGTCCTCCCTCCTATATGACCCTTGAAAATAATTTCATTGATTGCAGAATGCATTGTACTTGGTCTATCTTGGACTGGTTGTTCTAGTATCAGCTTGGATGGGTAGATATCCTATCACTTGCACCTGAATCTCTTGGTTTGTACCTTTGATCTTGTTGACTAACTCTATCTAAGATCACTTTTTTATGCTTCAGGGGTTGCATTTTGGACGCAAACAGGGGAGAGGCAAACTGCTCGTTTGCGTTTTAAGTATCTACAATCAGTTCTAAAAAAGGATATTAATTTCTTTGACAATGAAGCAAGAGACGCTAACATCATTTTCCACATTTCAAGTGACGCTATATTGGTACAAGATGCTATAGGTGACAAGGTAAACATATGTGTATCTGTCATACTCTTCTGATCTTTATCTACTTTTATAGTGCAAATTACACTACAAGGCAAGTCTTACATTAAGGATAGGAGGAAGTAGTTTTTTTATGCATTTGGACCAAAATATTGGCTTAGGTTGCTTGGTTGATCATAATTAATTAATTATTTTATTGCAGACAGGCCATTCTATACGTTACCTTTCACAATTCATTGTTGGATTTGCCATTGGATTTACTTCAGTATGGCAGCTTACACTGCTCACATTGGCTGTAGTTCCATTAATAGCTGTAGCTGGGGGAGCTTATACTATAACCATGTCTACCTTGTCAGAAAAAGGCGAAGCAGCTTACGCCGAAGCTGGGAAAGTGGCAGAAGAGGTAACTGTATATGTATTTCACTTCAAATGAATTTATTGTAAAGTCTAGTTCTGTTGATCTATCTATGAAAGTTCCACTGTTAGAAGCCATTTCTTGATTAAGCATTGGATATGATGAGTGTACTATACTCCTTGTTTTGATGGAATAATAGGTAATTTCTCAAGTTCGTACTGTTTACTCGTTTGTGGGAGAAGATAAAGCAGTTACCTCATACTCAAAATCACTTGATAATGGTCTGGAGCTCGGAAAGAAGAGTGGTTTTGCAAAAGGAATTGGGGTAGGCTTAACATATGGACTCTTGTTTTGTGCTTGGGCATTGCTTCTTTGGTACGCAAGCATACTTGTGAGGCACCATAAAACAAATGGAGGGAAAGCCTTCACAACTATCATCAATGTCATCTTTAGCGGATTGTGAGTCATCATCCTTCTAATTAAACTGATAAGATTAATTAATTTCAAATGACACTTTTTCTGAGCTAGAACTTGATGAGGACACTTCTTCTTCCTATGTAGTGCTCTTGGTCAAGCTGCGCCTAACCTCGCAGCGATAGCTAAAGGGCGTGCGGCTGCAGCCAATATCATGAACATGATTGCATCAGTCTCAAACACGTCAACGAATTTGGAGAATGGGATTGTTTTGCCACAAGTTGTAGGGAAAATTGACTTTTGTGATGTCTGCTTTTCTTACCCCTCAAGATCAAACTTGGTGTTTGAAAATTTGACCTTCACAGTAACTTCCGGGAAGACTATCGCGGTTGTTGGTCCTAGTGGTTCAGGAAAGAGCACTATCATTTCTATGATTCAAAGATTTTATGATCCGACTTCAGGTATAATAAAACTTTATTTAATATGGTTACATAATCATCACTTTTGAGGGCTAACGCAATTTTTTTTTTTCTTTTTTTAGGTAAGATACTATTGGATGGACATGACCTGAAGAGTCTTCAATTGAAATGGTGGAGGAAACAAATGGGCTTGGTTAGCCAAGAACCATTGCTATTTGCCACAACAATATCTGAAAATATTTTACTTGGGAAAACGGATGCAAACATGGATCAAATCATACAAGCAGCAAAAGCTGCAAATGCTCATTCTTTTATTGAAGGATTACCTGATGGCTATCTGACTCCGGTAATATTGAAGTTATTACTATAACATTGCCTTGGCAAAAATGTTTAGTTTGAAGATTGATGATGGTTAGTGTTGTTTAATTCAGGTTGGAGAAGGTGGTACACAACTTTCAGGAGGGCAGAAACAGAGAATAGCAATAGCAAGAGCAGTTCTCAGAAACCCAAAAGTATTACTTCTAGATGAGGCAACTAGTGCTCTTGATGCTGAATCAGAATTAATAGTTCAGCAGGCCCTGGAAAATTTAATGTCAAATAGGACTACAATCATCGTCGCCCACCGGTTATCAACTATTCGCGACGTGGATACAATCGTGGTGTTGAAGAATGGCCAGGTTGTAGAAAGTGGTACTCATTCAGAATTGATGTCAAAAAATGGAGACTATGTGCATTTAGTGAGTTTGCAAGCAGCAGCATCAGAAAACAACCACCCCTTGACAGGTTCTTCTAGTGCAATAATATCTCGTTCAGGAAGTTCAAGACATTCAAGTTTCCGGGATGCTTCAGATAATAACCAAATATACACAGATGACCAATTGATGAAGTCCATTTCACCAAGAGAACCTCATCATCATCAACCTAGTGAAGACCAAAAGTCCATTCCTTCAATCTTAGACTTGCTAAAACTAAATGCCCCTGAATGGCCTTATGCAGTACTTGGATCAGTGGGTGCAATTATGGCAGGCATGGAAGCTCCTCTTTTTGCTCTTGGTATCACACATATTTTGACTGCATTTTACTCACCTCATGTTTCTAAAATCAAGCAAGAGGTTGATCATGTAGCTCTTGTATTTGTCGGAGTTGCTGCTATTACTGTACCTATTTATCTGCTGCAACATTACTTTTATACATTGATGGGAGAGCGTCTCACAGCCCGTGTACGCTTATTAATGTTTTCAGGTACTTTGAAAACAAAAAATTGCTAAACTTCTCGGAAGAGTCACTACGAGGTTCCAAAGAAGGAATATAATCACAAAACAGTCTCAATAATAAGTGAGCAAGCATAGCTTTCTACACTGAAACTTGTCCTTGTATATTGCTTATCTGTTGTGGGACATGTTAGGGATCACGTTCTTTCATTGGGACCTCATAGCGATCCTCCCAACTTCTTTCATGTCATTGGTTCATCACTTTCACAATATCAAAACATATAAAATTGCAGCTATCCTGACCAATGAAGTTGCATGGTTCGACTTGGATGAGAACAACACTGGATCATTAACAGCTATGCTAGCAGCAGATGCAACATTAGTAAGAAGTGCTTTGGCTGACAGACTCTCTACCATTGTACAAAATGTAGCACTCACTGTAACAGCATTTGCCATTGCCTTTACACTGAGTTGGAAACTAACAGCCGTGGTTGCAGCTTGCTTGCCTCTTCTTATTGGAGCTTCTATCACTGAAGTTAGTTCCATATCTTCTTATGAACCATGCTTTAACTTGTGCTTTAGTTTGTATATATGTACTGAATATTTTCCAAAATCTGCAGCAACTATTTCTCAAGGGGTTTGGAGGAGATTATAGTGCAGCCTACTCTAGAGCAACTTCTTTGGCACGTGAAGCTATCTCCAATATACGAACTGTTGCTGCTTTTGGTGCAGAAGATCGAATCTCACTCCAATTTGCCACTGAATTGAACAAACCTAACAAGCAAGCACTTTTAAGAGGCCATATCTCAGGCTTTGGTTATGGTGTGACACAGTTACTTGCTTTCTGTTCTTATGCACTTGGCCTCTGGTATGCATCCATCTTGATCAAGCACAAAGAATCTCACTTTGGAGATATTATGAAGTCTTTTATGGTTTTAATCATCACAGCTCTGGCAATAGCAGAAACACTAGCTCTTACACCAGACATTGTCAAAGGATCTCAAGTTCTGGGATCAGTTTTTGGTATTCTCCGAAGGAGAACATCAATCCCTCCCAACGAACCTAACTCAAAGGTGATAACCGACATGAAAGGAGAGATAGAGTTCAAAAATGTACACTTTAGCTATCCAATGAGACGTGAAATCACCATTTTTGAGGACTTTAACCTGAAAGTTAAAGCAGGAAAGAGTCTTGCAGTAGTGGGGCCGAGTGGTTCTGGGAAGAGTACAGTGATCTCACTAGTCATGAGATTTTATGACCCAAATTATGGAAAGGTCTTAATCGATGGATGTGATATTAAAAGCCTGAACTTGAGATCCTTAAGACTAAGAATAGGCCTGGTTCAGCAAGAACCTGCATTATTCTCCACCACAATATATGAAAACATCAAGTATGGCAAAGAAGAGGCCTTAGAAATTGAGATAATAAAGGCAGCAAAAGCTGCAAATGCTCATGAATTTATCGTCAGAATGCCTCAAGGGTATCAAACAGAGGTAGGTGAAAGAGGAGTGCAATTATCAGGAGGCCAAAAACAGAGGCTTGCAATTGCTAGAGCTATTTTGAAAGACCCATCCATTCTCTTATTAGATGAAGCAACAAGTGCATTGGACACAGTTTCAGAGAGATTGGTTCAAGAGGCTTTGGAGAAGCTTCTGAAAGGAAGAACAACAATCTTGGTGGCACACAGATTGTTAACAGTTCGAAATGCTCACAATATTGCTGTGTTACAAAATGGTAAAGTGGCTGAAATGGGCAGCCATGAGAGGCTAATTGCTCAACCTCAAAGCATTTATAAGCAGTTGGTTAGTCTACAACAAGATAATAGTACTGACCAAGCAATGAATTGATCATATATACATATATATAGTTAACGTAGATTCACATCTTATTGTTGCAATATGAGACTTTTGCTTTGTAAGGCTAAGCATGATATTGATATGCCAAAGGATAAATAGCAGTATCATATTTGTTTCTCATTCCTCCCACAGGATTTTTTTTTTCTTAATTTAGAAAATGTATATTCAAGACATTCTAAAGAAGTATTTGTTGTTTGTTTTGCTATATGCCATCTATCTGAATTTACTACTCAATGCAATAGAGTTTGCTGAAATGGGCAAGGCAACATACCTTGCTCAATGCCCACCCTTGCCCGAAGATGCCCATATGATTTATGATCTCATTTTTAGGGTCTGTTTTAGCTTTTTTTATTGGGCTCAAGTAAATAAAGTGGGCATTTGGGCCTCATAAACACCCTTGTTCCTAGCCGGTTTAGTGATAATTGGGCGTCAAAAATCTTCACTTTAGATGGGTGTTCATGCAAGTCAACCACAACTTCTTCACTCTCAGTTGATGGGGGCCAAAAACTCCATACATATGCATCACACTAGCAGAGACTTCTGAATTCATTAACCTTATATTTGGATAGGGAGAAAATTAAGGGGAAAGAATACTGTGAGGAAAAACTCCTAAAAACAGTAATTTTTTACTATTTTGAGAAGTTTTTCTTTATAATGCCCTCCCTCCTATTATCTTTTCATCCAAACATATAATATTAGTCACTCAGAGGTATATCTTGCAGTGCTGCTATTTGCAGTGCCTCTGCCTTGGCTTTCATGCCAAAATTTCACCCTTTCTGGTGTTTCTTACTAGGGACATTTTCAATACTCTAAGGGGTACCCATGCCCGAGCTTCGGCTCTTAGCAGCATAAAACGATGGTTTCTGCTTCGCACAATAACAAGTGCAAAGGATGTTGCTGGTCATTAGTCTCTCCCAAGTGTCACACTGTCATGCATGGCAGCGTCAGGGCTGGTGCGAGCTACAACTCGTTCTTTGGCTCAAGCGTCTCTTGCTGACTTTTGTTTGGGTTTTTTTCAGTCCACCTTATCTCCAGTTCAGTTTTTTTTTTGATATATCCAGTTCAGTTTATATGTGTGTTATGTTTTATTTTTTTATCTCAGAGGGTTCATCAGAACCTTCGGTTCTGACTAATCTAAATTCAGGTTCTAAATAGTGGCAAAATATGCAACCACTCCAAGGTTCTGTCGGGCACCGAAGCCGGGACCTCTCTCAGAGAAGTCTTTTGTATTCAAAAGGACTCAAAACCAAGATCTCTTGTTTAAGCGACTAAAGCCGCTTCCACTTAGGCCAACTTCTGCTGATATATGTGTGTTACGTTTTAGTTTTTTCACTTTGCATGCTTTCTATAAATTGTAATGGGCTTTCATGATTTGCACTAGTCAATGATCTCCTTGAAGCCCAAAATATTGGATTTGGCTTGCGACCACTCCGCCATCCTGTTCTTAAAACTGTGCTGTTTAGTGCAGTTTTAAGAAAACCTTTTGTTTTTATCAAAAAAAAGAAAGAAAACCTTTTGCTTTTTTTTTTAAATAAACTTTTTAGGGTACTGAAAATATACTTTAAAATACTGAATGGTGCTGAAAAAATACTTCATGGTCTTGAAAAATTATTTTAGTATCTTAAAAAAATATCCTCAAGTATATTTTTAGTATCAGTCAGTACCCTAAAATATTTTTTCTAAATCCTAAAATAATACTTCAAGATCTAATATCAAAAAAAAAAAATCTTCAAGATCATGAAGTATTTTTCAGTACCATTCAGTATCCTGAAGTATATTTTTAGTACCATTTAGTAACCTGAAATATTTTTTCAAGATCCTAAAGTAATTTTTCAAGATCATGAAGTATTATTTCAAGATCTTAAAAAAATATTTTAGAGTACTGACTGGTACTAAAAATATACTTTAGGATAATTTTTTAAGATCCTAAAATAATTTTTCAAGATCATGAAGTATTTTTTTCAGGACTGGTCAAGTGTACTTATTATAAGACATCAACTAATAAGTGTACTTGATCCTTTTTATAAGACACCTGCTTGTTTTAAAAAAGAATTATATATTTTTTTTCATGTATGCCTTTGATTGTTGTCAAAAAGTAATGTAAAAACTTACATTTTTACTGGAATGATACGTGTTAAGGCTCAAGCAAAAACTACAAAAACTATGCTTAAAAACGGTAACCGTTTTTATTTTAAACAAAAATAAATAAATAAACAAAAACTCTATTTTCATTTTCCTCAAATCAAAAGACTATGAATGATGTTGTTTAGTGATACCCAATTCAAGATTGGGTAAGAAAAAGAAAGCTCAAAACTCTCATGCATATAATTTTGATGATCTTCTATCGATGATGATTGGATAGTGAAAAATGAAAAAGATTGAGAAAATGTAAACAACTTAAATGTTGATGCCCATGATGAAAAAAACTTGATTGAAGTTGAAGTGAGGAAACCTATGAATGATCATGATTTGGACATTCCAAGTTTAGCAAATAAACTTGTTATAAGAGCAAGAGAAGAGGACATTGAGGACATGCAAGTTAATGTGTGTTTGATTTGAATCAATTGATATAATTTAGGAATTTAGGAATTGTTAATTTTTATTATTTTGATATTTTGGAATTTAGTTGTAGGAGTTGTTAAACTCAGTGTTTTTTGTCTTATGTTTTATATAATTATGTAACTTATATCTTTTAAATATAAAGTTGTTCATTAAATTTAATAGTGATTTATGTTTTTTTACATGCATGCACACACACACTCATACGTACATATCCACACATATGCTGCACGCAGACACATATATAATATCTTCTATCTTGACCTTATGTAATAGAAACTTTATGTTTCGTGTCATTTTTACAATTTATGTTTCTACTAGAAACTTGATTTTGACAACATTGTCCATAATTAATAAGGGTAATGAGTGAGAGTAATTAATAATTATTATGATATATTAGAGTTTAGTGCAATTAGTAGGGGTAATATTGGAAATTACTTAAATTTAATGACTTTAACAGTTTTTATTAGTTTGTGAGAATTGTTAGTTGGTGTCTTATAATAAAAACCGAAGGTAATATTTACTTAAACTAGCTAAATTATATCATGTTGAAAGTCCAAAGTAGCCTTATGACCTACTCCGGGTTAGAAGAAATCACATATTCATAATACTCATTATGGTCCTTATTATAAAGCATTAACTAACAATTCTCACAAATTTATAAAAACAGTTAAAGTCATTAAATTCATCCTAAAATTTAATTAATTTTTAATATTACTCCTACTAGTTGCATTAAACTCTAATATCATATTAATTATTACTTTTACCCAATACTCTTATTAATTATGGGTATTCATGGAAAAAAATATTTAATACTCTTTGGAAACAAGCAATTGTCTTAAAAAAAACCAAATATACTTATAATAAGGACTAGAGGGAGTATAATTCACTCAAAATCCTTGATTACTATTTTTTCATTCTCACTCCTATTTGGCTATTTTTGAAGAGGCAAAATTAAAAAATAATAATAATTTATGACTGATTTAATGAATTAATCACTTTTTAGCTAACACTTTTATGATTCATTGATTTTAATGTTACTTTAAAATAATTATCTATAGCTTTAAAATTGTAATGCATTATTAATTACTTCGTAGCATTAATTAATATTTTAGTATCACCGACATTGTTTGGTATAGTTACCACGCTTGCATTCAGAAGTAGTTGGGGGTTACACATCTATTTCTTAATTAACATACCTGAGAACGACATCGCCGGCAAGAGTCATCTCTCATTACATCTCTGAAAGTATTTTTTTTTTTTTGGATAAAAGATCAAACTTCATTAAGTATAAGATAAAACGATGACATCATAAGTATATTTGTGTGTGCGCGCGCGCGCTGAGACAGCTGAGTAACATTGGATAATGAAATTACCGCCCAAAAAGCTAGAAACAGTAGATAAGTAAAGGAAATAAGGAAGCTGATAAAACCTCGGCCTGTCATATATTTTACAACCATCAAAAGTGAAGGTTGAGATCATTTTCCATGATCACGACGACATGACCATTGGTAATATGAAGACAGTGGCGACCTTGCCGGAACCAGCGGTGATGAAGGCGATTAAAAGCGACCTCATGAAAGCGTGTGAACGTGCGGTTCTCATCCATGACTAGGAAGTAGTGACTCTGTTTTATATTCTTTATAATTTTATATGTATGTTATATTAAATGATAATTAATTCAAAAAGTGCAGAGTATTAGATTCGCATGAGCATTTTTTTTTGGCCAAACTCATAAACAATTTTTAATTAAACACCCAAAGTCTCTAATTCCTGGATAAGACGGCTAGCTACCTCTTAGATCTGAAAAGCAAACGGCTCGCTCTTTGTTGTTAATTATCATAAAAGAGACCCTCACCCCTCATGTGTGTCTTAAAAAGGAAGTGCAATTAATACTCATCCTTAATTGTGTCATAATCGAAACCAAGTTGAAGGGGACTATTCATGCTCTTCCTATATTTATAACGATCTAATTTCCAAAATAATGGTAGCTTTTTTATGAAAGCATCTTTCATAATCGACATGCCCAATCCCACCCCAACCAACTTATTATTAGATTCAATTAATTAATCTTACCTGGCCTAGCGAGCCCTCATGCGAAAATTAGCTAGTTTCACGGAACTAAAGGATCTTTACATGTTCATCAAATTGACTATAAACAAATTACATCAACAACAAAGCTTTATATATCTCACTAATTTAAGTGTGAGATTGGCTATATAGATTGTATGACGTCATTATGTTCTATAAAAAACAAGATATTTAAATATATTATTAATCAAAAGATCTCGTTCTACACTACATAATCTTATTATTTTGTTTCTATACATGCACCTTATATATTTAAATTTCATAATTTACTACCTTTTATTTTTGTTAAAAAGATATATTAATAATAATTACTGAATTACGCCGATAAATAATAATTTTTTTTAAACCGTAATGAATTTGTAGCGGTTGCAATAACCACTACAACATTTCAAATAAAATGGCGTTATGAATTTTTTTTTAAACCGTAATGAATTTGTAGCGGTTGCAATAACCGCTACACAATTTCAAATAAAATTGTAGCGTTTATAGTAGCGGTTGGCAACCGCTACAAATATTCAAAAGCACATGTGGCGGGACTATTTGTAGCGGTTGTAAACCGCTACAAATATTCGAGATGGCGGCAAATTTTTTTGGCGAAAAAATGGCGGGAATGTTTGTAGTGGTTAGTAACCGCGACAGATATTCAAAATAATAAAAATTTATGGTGGCAAAATTATCAACACATTATTTTGTAGCGGTTATGAAACAGATTCGGAACCGCTACAAGATGATTTGTAACTTGTTACTGACCGTGACTAATGTCTCGAAACACACGTCGGCCCGATTTAGTGACGGTTTTCTTGAACCGCAAGAGGTTGTAGCGGTTTATGTGTATGTAGTATCGGTTTTTTTAACCGTTACAAATCGGCTTGCCACAGGCGATTTTGTCGCGGTTCCTCTAACCGCTACAAATGTCGTTTGTCACGTCAAAAACCGTTACAAATAGGTCATTTTAACCGCTACTAATTGTCGTTTTTTTTGTAGTGCCTGATCCAAAATGAGGTCGTCTTATTAAGGCGACCTGATATTAGATCAGGTCGCCTTAATAAGGCGACCTGATTTGAAATCAGGTCGCCTTAATAAGGCGACCTGATTTGAAATCAGGTCGCCTTATATAGGTAAATAAGAAGATAGAATTCACCTTAAAGGCGACCTGATATTCTTATCAGGTCGCCTTAATTTCAAGAAAGGCGACCACTATATATAACACCAAAATTGCATATTTTGTACGGACAAAACACCAAATACATACAAATGAACAACGGTTAACATATTAATTAATCATGCTCGGTACTAACTAGACGCTATGTGTTGAAGAAGATATCTAGATATCATGTCTCGAACCGAATCGATCTCATCCTGCGAGTACGGATCCTTAGTACCCAAAAGCGTAAATTGGGAAACAAGGTATAAGATAAACCAATTAAGTGAAGGAAATAATTAACAACTCAAGTACAACAACAAAAATTAAATAAACTTGAGAATCACGGAGCGATTACGTACGTTTTGAAAACCTTGAGTACGTCATTGTTAACGATGGATTGCATCCAACTCATAACGTAATATCCGCACTCGGTGCTCCACGGTTGTTGATGGCACTATAAATCAAAGGCAAATTGTTAAAAACGAATAAAGGCATATCTAAAGCTCTTGTGTCAATGAAATAACTTGAATTGAAACTACTCATTTGTCGGTTTAAACCACTTCGGTCCTCCCTGCTCTTTTGCATTGATAAGTTTGTCTATACGTTTTGAGGCCCCTATCATTAAAATGGAAATTAACAGACATGTTAAACCATTCATTTAAAAGAAGAATCGACGATTCGAAAAAAATTTACTTACTCGGCAAACATGTTTTGATATCCTCGGTAGGATTGCCATTTACTGAATCGAACCAATAACAGGAGTTCTTGCTCGGACAAACAACACACAGCGTCCAATGACCACTACAACATATACGTATTAATATTAAATTAAGATAAGACCGCAATTTTGACACTCCGGTCTCGTGCAATACCTTCTCACTGAACCACTTTATGAACGTCTTCTTTTGCTCATTCGCTATCTGCATGTCACTCTTCCTTGGATTCATATTCTTCAAACTCTTTCTGTGTTCATCAATGTATGGTTGAACTTCTTCCGTATTATTCATGATGTACGGTGTGCTTGCAACACCTCTTCACGAGCTTATTCTTCGGTTTGATTCCTCGAGTTCCTCGCTTATCCCCTCGTCATGCTTTGAGATTGTATCGTCGGCCCCGATAGATAATCTTTGCGAACTCCATAGCCTCTTCAACTACATATCTCTCAACTATTGAGGCTTCCGTAGATAAGGGTTTTAGAATACCCTTTTAAGATCTTCATGTATCGCTCGAAAGGGTACATCCACCTTAGGTAAACTGGACCGCACAGTCTTACCTTCATTACCAAGTGCACTATCAAGTGCACCATGATATCAAAAAGGCGGGAGGGAAATGCATCTCTAGTTGGGACAAAATAATATAACCCTCATTCTCCAATTCATCCAACTTTTCAATGTCAATGACTTTGTTGCGAGATAGCATTGAAGAAAATACTCAATCTTGTTATAGTGGATCGAACTTCATCTTTCATAATGCCTCTTATAGCTATTGGTAGTAGTTGTTGCATCAACACATGATAATCATGGGACTTCATTCCCACTAACTTCAAATCGTTCATTGAGACACACTTTCTCAAATTAGAAGAATATCCTTGTGGCACCTTAATGTCATATAGACATCCACACAAACTTTTCTTCTCCGCTTTTGATAGTGTATGAGTTCTTTGGCTCCATGTATGCCCTCTTACCATCTTCCATTACTCGTGGATGTAACCTTTCTCTTATTCCCATGTCAACCAGATCTAGTCTCGCACTAATTCCATCCTTAGTCTTCCCGGTATGTGCAAAAGAGTACCGACAAGGCTATCACAAACGTTTTTCTCCACATGCATCACATCAAGATCGTGTCTCACATCAAGACTACGCCAATATGGAAGATCAAAGAAAATTGATCTCTTCTTCCATATATTCTTCTCACTCGCCTTCCTTTGCTGCTTACCCAATATGACGTTGATATGTTTCACCCGACTATAAACGTCCTCTCTGGTTAACGCCTTTGGAGCCGTATTCGCTCCGTAAGCCGTTAAAACGCTTTCTTAACTTACGATATGGGTGGAACCGATGAAGAAACCTCCTGTGGCCGAGGTAGACCGTTTTTTTCCGTGCTTTAGTTGATGGAAGTTTGTGTGTGCTTTACATATTGGACATGCTTTATGCCCTTCACACTGTACCACGACAAATTTCCGTATGCGGGAAAGTCGTTTATCGTGGTAAAAATCATTGCACGCAACTTGAAGTGCTCCTTCTTATATGCATCAAACACATCTACGCCTTCCTCCCACAACTTCTTCAAATCCTCAACCAAAGGCGCCAAGTACACATCGATATTGTTCCCGGTTGTTTTGGTCCGTAAATCATCATAGAAAGCATCACATACTTGCGTTTCATACATAGCCGGGGAGGTAAGTTGTATATTACAAGGAGAACCGGCCATGCACTATGGGTCTTGCTAAGAGTTCGATACGGATTGAAGCCATCTGTACAAAGCCCCAGTAGAAGGTTTCTTGGCTCATTTGCCAAATTGAGGAACATTTCGTCTATTTTCTTCCATTGCGGAGAGTCGGTAGGGTGCCAAGATATTTTCCATCGGATATTCTCTCATCAGAATGCCATCTCAACTTCTTCGCCGTTGCTTCACTAGTAAACAGACGCTTAAACCGTGGAATTATTGGAAGATACCACAATGCCTTCAAAGGTTGCCTTTTTGTTGTCTGCTCTCCAGAAACACTAACTTTCTTCACTTTGTATCGTGAAGTTTTACACTTCGGACAATTACTGAGGCCTTCGTACTCGTTTCGTACAATATGCAGTCATTAGGGCAACTGTGTATCTTTTTATACTCCATACCCATCGTAGACAAGATTTTCTTGGCCTCATACATACGATTTGGAAGTACATTATCAATCGGCAACATATCACACAACAATTCAAGCGGCGACGTGAAAGCGCTATCGGTCCACCCACAAGTTGCCTTTAAGTTGACCAAATGTAAGGTCGCGATCAACCGTGTATACTTAGTACACCCAGGGAACAAAGGTGTCTCGCATCACTCCGCACGCTTTCATATTCACCCGATTGTGCAAAAGATTCGCCTCAACATCATTAATCATTTTCTCCATTCCATCATCATCATCTACCTCAACTTCATTTGCATGGGGACGCACCGGTACTTACTTCCTCACCATGCCATATCCACGTTGTGTATCGAAGGTGTATTCCATCACAAAGTAGGTGGTCCCTTATATCAGCAATAACCCTTCGACTCCCATTTAAACAATTACATTTTTTGTGGCCACATTCCTTCTAGCAAATTCAATAAACTCTTCCACCTCATTCTCATATTCTTCACTAGTTCTCAATGCATTCATCCAACTATGACCCATTTTATTACAACCTAACATTTCCAACAACAGTCAAGTTCATGTCAATTTCAAGAACGACATGTTTTCTTTTAAGTAAATTTCGGCAGCATTTCCCCTTAAAAGTAAGACATCCCAAAATTTCAATAACAACCAATTTCAGCTTAATAACCCTAAACTTACTAACTAAACCAATTTCAGCTAAACAATTTATCAATTATGTAAGATAAAGAAACCATAGAGCCATAGAGTCAATGTTTACTTAAAGTAAACGTGCTTTTACAATGATTAAAGCTAGAAGTGTTTTGCATTGAATTAATTGCTATCAAAGTATTACCTTTAAGGACATTGGGGCCTTAATCATAAAGCGAGACTCCAAGAGATTACGATGAATATAGAAGTTCGATAGGGGAAGAGTAACACAAAGCACATCTAACGAGAGAATCAATGAATGACCGAGGCATAAGAACAACCAAAACTAAACCACTATCTAATCAAAAAATACTCCTATAATCCTTCAAAATCAACTACTACAACCAATCGGTGTGACATGACCAATTTAATGAAGCTTTAGACAATTTAGTTGGCCACCAAATTTACTTGAATAAAAATCTACAAATAAGAGCGAGTTCCAAATTGTATTCTTTTTAATTAGCAAGAAGTACATTACCAATTAAATGGGGTTTGGAATCAAAGAACAAGAAGAACGAACAAGCTTACTTGGTTTCGCAGGTTTTGATCGGGAAGGAGGTGGAGTGAGCGAGTGATAGGCAGGAATCCTAATCAGAAGCAAAAATCCAATCCATAAGCAAGAAGCATTAACGATTAAAATGGGTTATTAGGAATCAAAGAACTTAAGAGTAACATCCGAACAAGCTTACTTGGGTTTGGTGGGTCTCTTCGATCGGCGAAAGAGGCGGAGTGAGCGAGAGAGTACGTGATCGATCGGTGACGACGGCGGAGACGAAGGAGCGACGGCGGAGACGTACGGCAAGGAAAGCGACGAAGAGCGGAACGAGAGTGAGTCGAGAGGATTTCGCGGCCTCTGTCGGAGTATGAGTGTGTGAGGGAAAATGAAGAGGCGCGAGTTTATTAACCTAAAAAATTGACTATAGGCGACTGAATCATCTTTCGAGTCGCCTATATTCCAATTTTGGCGACACGAATGAGAATCAGTCGCCTATATTTTATAAATGGCGACTGATTCGATTCAGTCGCCTATATTTAAAAATGGCGACTGAATCGAATCAGTCGCTTATATTTTAAAAATGGCGACCCGATTCTAATTCAGTCGCCATTTTTAAATATAAGCGACTGAATCGAATCAGTCGCCATTTTTAAAATATAGGCGACGATTCGATTCAGTCGCCAATATTATTAAATTTTCTAATTAATATTAAAAGAAAATCCTTGGCGCCAAACAAAAATTCGGGAGCGAAGAATTGACACATTAAAGACGTCTGAAATATATGTAGGTCGCCATAAATGAATTTTATTGAAAAAAATTAAATATTATGGCGCCAAACAAATATTTCTCATATTTTTATGGCGCGAAACAATTTTAGACGTCTGAAAAAAATCAGGACGCCAAAAATCAATTTAAGGAGTCCTGATTTCTTATTCAGGACGCTGAAGGCTCAACTTCCTTAAATATAATTACAAGAATGCCACCGCCTTCACTTTGGACGTCCTATTTCTAAATAAGGACGTTTTTTATAACGATCTAATTTCCAAAATAATGGTAGCTTTTTTATGAAAGCTTCTTTCATAATCGACATGCCCAATCCCACCCCAACCAACTTATTATTAGATTCAATTAATCTTACCTGGTCTAGCGAGCCCTCATGCGAAAATTAGCTAGTTTCACGGAACTAAAGGATCTTTACATGTTCATCAAATTGACTATATATAAACAAATTACATCAACAACAAAGCTTTATATATCTCACTAATTTAAGTGTGAGATTGGCTATATAGATTGTATGACGTCATTATGTTCTATAAAAAACAAGATATTTAAATATATTATTAATCAAAAGATCTCGTTCTATGATCTCATTGAGTTTACGCTTCAATCTTTCTCTACATCTTTTTAGAAGATTCAATGCTGCTAACTGATTAACCTTTCTCATACCGATGCACCCAATGTCCTTCTTTAAATGTGTTCAAACCACCTCAAACGATTTTCTATCATTTTCTTCTCTATAAATGTCGCTCCAACTCATTTGTGTATATAATCATTACAATTCATGTTGACCTTTTAAAGCCCAACAATCACTATCATATAGCATGATTGATTTTATAGTAGTGCGATAAAACTTACATTTTATCTTATTAATTAAGTACTTTCCAATCACAAATAACTCTTATAACTTTTTTCCATTTATACCAATATCCAGCTTGAATTATATATATGATTAACATCTCCATTAATTTCACCATTTTGTTGTATAATTGATCACAAGTATCTAAATTTTGCCACTTATGGAATTATTTTCCCACCCAATTAACCTCCATATCACTTCTAACTAGTCTCTTATCAAAATTACGATGCATATATTTTATTTTGCTCATATTCAGGCAAAACCCATTCGGCACCAGAGTCTTTCTCCATATCTCAAGTTTAGAATTAATTTCCTCCATTGATTTAGCTAACATAACTATATCATCAGCAAAAATCATGCAATCTGGGATCTCTTTTTTTATAAGCTCATCAATTAGAACATTTACCACTATGTTGAACAAATAAGGACTCAAAACTGATCCCTAATGTAGGTCAATCCTTATAGCAAAATCCTTTATCTTACTTTCAGGCATTCGAAAATTGGTTGTTATTACACCCGTACAAAAAAATTTCTAAAACAAATTTAAAATAAATACAATTAACATAGAGGAGACAGTATGATACGGTGTCACTTTAATTTAATTTGTGTGAGCTGACACCTGGCTCAATTAAAGCAAGTGGCCGGATTTCTGCTGCTGTTTAAGACAACAAACCTACTCTCATTTTGCTTCTTAATTCATTCGGCTCCTTCTTTTTTTTTTATACAAGGACAAAATGAAATTAAATCAACCAATGTTTACAAGTTACATATAGATAAAATGCATAAACTAGACCTGAGAAAATTATAAAATATAGTCTTTGAAACAACCCTAACATTAACAGTAGACAAATCAAAAAGTAAAGTTAATATTTCCTGCCAGGTGATATTAAGATTTGATAAAGGATCCTAGGGAGGCTTGAAGAAATATTTATCCGTACAGTGAGTAGTCAATGAGGATGAAGAACCTAGATGCATAAGGACTGTGTTACGAATCTAGAAGAGTGCATCACGCTAGCATTTGGAATGAAAGGTGTTTCCTGGTGTCGCCTAATTTAGCCACTAGAATTCTTTGATGATAACCATTATGCGATAAGTCTATGACAAAAATGCTTTCCTGGCTTCTTGTAGTTTTGAAAATAATGTCCTATCCTTCATTCTGCGGTGACAAACAAGAAGTAGCAAGAAAATTTGTTGTGATAACATTTCTTTGGTCTAGATAACTAGATAATGTCAAATCTTGAAAGTTGACAGATTGCTTGATCTCCCTGATTATTGTGAAGGTACTTTCTCTTCTCCCATGATGTAAAGCTTGATACCGTTTTCTCCACAAAGTGTGCAAGAGACATATCATCTGTTAAATCAGATGTATGAAACCATCTCTATGAAGATTAAGGTATCTCTAATAAGCCAATCATTGAATTCCAAATAAGAAGAAGTAGGACTAGGAATCCTGATGTTAAGACATCCATACCATAAACTTCTAGCTAAAGGACAAGCCATAAAGAGATTATTAAGAGACTCAATTCTTCATCACAACCGAACAAACAAAGTGTTCGAGATGGAAGATGAGAGTTAATATATCATTGGATGGCAAAGCATCATGAAGTAGCTTCCAAGCGAAGAGGAGTTGTTTGTGAGGTAAGCAAAGCCTCCACAAGATCCTCCAAAAATGATCATCAAGAATGCCATTAGGTGTTGCATCTGCCATTGATACTCCATCTTTCACAAATACCTGACGATGTACGTACCAGTCCACATGACATGAGTTTATCCGAGGAGTTTAAAATGGAGACAGGAGTGCCAAGAATAGCCTGGGCAATATTGGGTGAATATAAACTGCAAACCAACTGAGAATTCCAAGAGAAAGAAACAGGAGTGCCAAGAATAGCCTGGGCAATATTGGGTGAATATAAACTGCAAACCAACTGAGAATTCCAAGAGAAAGAAACATGCAATAATAGATTAGTCACTTGCCTAATATTGGACAAGGAAGCTCGACCAGCTACATATATCAACAATTTTTTCCACTACTTAGAAAAATTCACAAATAATATTAGTGTTGTGTATATTGTTTTCGACAAATTTTATTGTTGATCTATTAGGAAATAATAAGTATGTAAAAAATAAAATTTGTGCCTACAAATAATGCATGTCCGGAGCAGCAACTTTAATTTCGTGATCTCCCATTTATTTAAAGTTGAAGTTTCAGAGTAGGATCCAAGAGAGATGTGGCACTTTTCTTTTCATGTGCATGCATGTCTCTTTCACCTCCATGAATCTCACTTTCTTTTAATATGTAAGCACTATTGTGCTAATATAAAAGTGTATGTACTTGTGGATCGAAAATAATCATCCATCCACTTATATCTTGAACGAATATATATATTAACAAAACTTTATGAAATTTTAAATCTACATTATTATGCTTAAACCATTAGATAAGTCTTAATATCCAATGCCCATATTTAATTTAATTACATCATATGTTAAATACATAATTTAGGTAGGAACAGGTTTGTTCGGCCGCTGAGCCACTTGAATGCTTGCTCAGCCTAATTGAATAAATGTGGTTTAGATGAATGACTCAAAAAATGTCTGTTCAATCTAAGATTGTGCATATATCAAACATGAAGGTGACATCACCGTTGTTCACCTAAACCATTAAAAACCTGCGACTGTTCATTCATTATTTGTAACTTTATCTATTTGGCCAAAGTGCTTTGCTTATATATACTACCTCCGGTCCTAATTATAGGAACACTTTTGTAGTGCAATTTGAATTACAAAAGTATTCCTATAATTAGGACTGGAGAGAGTAGTGTATAGCTATACATATATAGCTAATTTTTCTCTCTTGCCCGCTTTTGAAGAAGCTTTTAATCCGCAAACCATCGGTTATATACGACTTGTTATTATACCTTTCTCTGTCTGTCAGCAATAAAGCTAATTTGGAGGAAAATATTCAGTTCGTAAACGGTAAAAAAAACAACAACAACAACTTAAAAGGAACAAAATTTTATTCTCCATTGGTGCACTGTGCTTGAGTTCATTGAGAGGTTTATTCTCGAGCTTTGTTCAGGATGCTATCGTATTATATATTGGTGAAATTTGGTGGCATGAAAACTTTTACAAATTATACAGCCAATAATGATTCTCAAATCTACGTTTAATAATTGCATATGGTAGTTTCTTTGTTTGCAAACGCAATATTTCATTGGTTATTAATTGGAGGTCCGTTGTATTATTGCCATTATTTTATTTAGCAATTGGGTTGAATTCCAACACATGCAGTTTCTTATACATTTTATATTTGACATTTAACGACTTATATATATATATACAGGAATGATGAAGCCAAGAAAAAAAATATTAATATAATGGGGAAAAACAAAAGGGAACTCCCAAAAAATGATGCGTTAAGAGATCGGCCGGGCAACTTAGATTTATATATTTAAGCTTAGTATATATAAAAAGAAGTAAAAAGTGGTAAATGAGATGTGAAAAAATAAGGTCAGGTATATATATAAATTAATTGTGAAGCAGAATAATGTGAAATAACAACAATAGTAAGAAGAAGAGCTTTCAAACTTGAAGAGGGGAAGGTGGCGGTTGACCCAGGGAAGGTGAAAGAGGAAATGAGGAAAGAGGCATTGGGCCTTTATATTGAATTCATATGGACTGCTCATCAATGTACTTATCATCTCATTTAATCTCAGCCTTCGATCTTTTGTGTGTTCGAACACAAATCACTACATCACTATTCTTCCATCCACTTGCCGCCAATTATATCTCTATCTCTATCTCACTTTAATTTTCTATTTCTTCCCAGCGACATTTCTATTTATGATTCTTTCCACGTGTATAAATATTTTTAGAAATATTCTTTCTCATTTTGTTTATACAAAAAAGATGATGAAATGGGTGGGAGTTGTTAATTATAGAATTCAAGTTGGATAATTTAAGCTAGCAAATAAAAACTACTAGAGTTATTTGATTGTAATGGAAAGTACCTAATTAATAAAGTAAGAGGAAAATTTTATTGTAATGCTATAAAATCAGCATTTCTATACATACTAGTGAATGTTGGGTTTAAAATGGATAATAAGAGCATAAATATAGGGCAGCTGAGATTAGGGGTGAGCAAATCATGACCAAAAACGAACCAAACTCAATTCTAACCTTTATATTATGTAGAGTTTTCTCATAAATACAATACAACTTTTTACCAAATAGTGGCTATCACACCTTTGGTTATAACCTTTTTATATGTATCTCTAGAAACTAAACATATATAACTTTAGTGATTTTTAGTGTTATAACTCCTTACACAACTCTTCATATAAATCCCTTAATTTAATGAACATGGTTTTACAAAAAATGCATCTCCATTTTAAAATATTTCAACACTCATTGCATCATCTAAGCCTTTCCCACTCGAATCTTCGTTATTGATTATCATAAAATATTTGCTGAGTGTGAAAAGAGAGTAGCATAAAAAATGAAAACTAAATGTTCATTCAGAACCCATTTTTCTCTTCAACTTATTTCAATTCTATCTTCAAAAACTATCAAAAAATTTCATTAAATAAATGAATTTGAATTATCTGATTTAATGTACATAAGCTTAAATTAGTATGATACCACCAGAAGGTGGTCATTGTCGATTTTCGAAAGATCAGAGAATAATCTTGATTTCTTGTTTGTAACTTATCAGAAGGAAGTAGGGTCCCCACGTCAATTTCTTGCTTATTTACAATTTGGGTGGTGGCTGAACGATATGCCCAAAGCCCAGACGTTGACAGATATGGTTTAGTAAATCTAGAGTGAAAACAACATACACGTACTACACTTTAATTATTTCTTGACAAAAACAGCTTGTTAGGGTTAGATTAGATTTCATAAACCATCCGTGATCTAAGCAAACTTTTATATTTTACCCATATATATGTATATATAGAGAGAGGGATCAGAGAGCTAGAGTTAATTATAACACACATACATAAGCGTTTTACATAAAAATCTTCAATTTTGTTTTTGATGTTTCCTGTTCCAACTGTGATGAAGCTTGGCCGTACTTCACGCCCTGCCCTATCTTAATGGATATGTCAGCGTTTGTAGAGTACGACACTGAACAATTATATCCACAGTGATCATTCACGTATTGCCACATGGTCAAGATTTAATTTAGAGAGAGATCTAAGCAGCAGGTTTGGGGTTATAATAGATCCGAGATGCAACAGAATTTGTACTATCATATTCAAGGCTATATATGAACCTCCAACTAACGTCACATTTCTTATTTACTACTATCACTTTCATTTGCTAATTAAGCAGCTACCTGCATTACGTTTGTTCCTGCAAAGAGTGCTTAATGTATTGGATCATTGTCTATATTATTTGTAAGTGTAAAAGTGCATAATAATTATAATAAATGGGTTGGATGTAGTTAGCTGTCCGTAGCAGATATTAAATAAATGATTAAGGGAAGAGGATCTATATAATGTTAGTGTAGAGAAACACAAGCTCTCACAGAAGCACTCCAAAAAGGGTTATTACTCTCTGAAGTAGTGAAGAGGGTGTAGTTGTTAGGTATGGAAGTAGTGTTGAGGAGAGAGTGGTTACCATGTTGGTGGAACACAGTGATGCGTTCGGTGGTGGTATTGTGTGCTTTGAGGGAAACAAGGGGAGTGGTGAAACTGCCACCGAATACAACAGCTCCACCGGCAGTAATAGCTTTTGGAGACTCAATATTGGACACTGGAAATAATAACGACATTAAAACCCTCGTCAAGGCCAATTTCCCTCCTTATGGTAAAGATTTCCAGGGTGGTATCCCCACCGGCCGATTTTGCAATGGCAGGGTTCCTTCTGACCTCTTAGGTACTCTCTCTCTCTAACCTCTCTGCATTGCTTTTATTTTTCAGAGATAGATCTCATCAATTTATTCAGACCAAACAACCTGACACGTGCTACGCGAAACAATATGATTTTCAGTTAATCCTCTTATCCCTAATATAAGACCTACTTCATTGAAGAAATTAAACTGCATATTAGATCTTATATTAAAGACAAGAGATAATTAATAGATTTAGTTAAGTTTGAGCTGTTAATATTGTGCATTCTGATGGATTAGACGCGTAAAAGCTTATTGCAAAATACATATGGAGTTAAATGTGAGTGAGATAGACTTATATGTGATGACTTGCATGAGGGGGCAGTGGAAGACCTAGGGATAAAGGAGTATTTGCCAGCTTATTTGGATCCAAACCTGAAGCCAAGTGATCTTCCAACTGGTGTTTGCTTCGCCTCTGGTGCCTCTGGCTATGACCCTTTGACGCCTAAAATAGCGGTATGCCTACACATACATTGGACACAAACATGCCCTTTTGATTATTATTTGGTTTCTCTTTATATATATAGCTAATAATGATGAATTTTGTGGAAAAAAATTATGAGCGTCCAGTCGGTGATACCATTGTCCGATCAAGTAGAGATGTTTAAGGAATATATAGAGAAGCTGAAGGGAATAGTGGGAGAAGAGAGAACAAAGGAGATAGTGGGGAAAAGTCTGTATGTGGTGGTGGCCGGAAGCGACGACATAGCCAACACTTACTTCATAGCAAGAGTCAGGCAACTTCAATATGACATTCCCTCTTACACTGAACTTATGGTCAACGGGGCCTCTGATTTCTTGAAGGTACTAATTAATTACTTCCATATATCTTTTAATTTCCTTTCTTCTTCTTCTTCTTTAGCCAAACACGTCCTTATAAATTAATATATACCTCTCATACACCCCCATATTGTGTCACTTTCCCTGCTTCAGAATATTCAAATTCATTTCTGTTGTCAACATCGAGTCAAATAAATAATCAATATTTCACTCTGTATAAGTTTTAATTATTTTTACCCACGTTTATGAAGAATTGAAAATCGAAAATCTGTCCTAACAAATTTTTTTATTTTTTGTTTTAATATTCTATATATAATGATTTCAATTTTCAATCATGTATTCCAAGTCACAAACATGTATATCCTCCTAAATTGGCATGCATAGTTAGTTCAAACTCATTCTGAGCACCCACCTCATCACTGTATTCCCCCCATCAATTTGGCTTCCCAATTATAAATCATCATTAGTGTGAAATTTAAATGATTCGGATGTAATTTTGAAAGAAAATATAAGGGAAAATTAATGCTGAAAAATTCCATTGCAAAATTTAACACTCAAAGGTACATGAAGTTTATTTAAAGGCTTGGATGTAACATATTTCTATCGAGTGCAACCTTTTTTAGTTATCATCACGTATCCCACATTATAAGGGTTACCTTGAAAGAGACCTTATAAGGCTTTGGATTCCCCCAGTATAATAACTAGCTTTTGGGTTATAATTTATCCTAAAGCAGTTGTACTTATTATAATGGTACTTTTATTTAAGTACTCCCAACTCGGGAAGGCTACTTCCAGAAGGTTTTGAGTTGAAATACTTACATCAAATCTAAACTATTCCAACGTGTGTATACTCTCTATAATCTCGAAGTGGGATGCCATGAGAGGAAACTGAAAAGTGAAAAGCCAATTTAATTCGTTTTTTAATATATTATGCATCCTGAGTTTTTATTTTTTGGACAACATGTATTGATTGAGTTTGAAATGTGAAACAAAAAATGAAGCAAATATATGAGCTTGGGGCAAGGAGGATCGCAGTGCTGAGTGCACCACCAATCGGATGTGTTCCATCCCAAAGAACTCTAGCTGGTGGAATTGTAAGACAATGTGCTGATAAGTACAACGTAGCTGCCAAATTATTCAATTCCAAACTCTCCAATCAGATCGATTCTCTCTCTCGCACTCTGCCTAATTCCAGACTCACCTTTGTTAATGTCTACGACTCTCTCCTTGATATCATCCTCAACTACCAAAAATACGGTATTATATATGCTCTTTATTATTATTCCTATATCAATTATTACCATCATTTAATTAATTAATTAAACTAATGAACTAATCATTTATTCAATCACCTAACTGAATTTAATTTGCAGGGTTTAAAGTTGTGGACAAGGGGTGTTGTGGTACTGGTAATATTGAGGTTGCTGTGTTGTGCAACCATTTGTCTCCCACGTGTCCCGATGTCACCAATTATGTGTTTTGGGATAGTTATCATCCTACAGAAGGAGTATACAAAATACTCATTGATCAAGTTCTTCAAACATATCTCCCTCGTCTCCTTGCTTAGCTTGACCATTAATTAATAATTAATTCACCGAATTAATTCCTCTTTCTTTCTTTTAATTTTCCCATTATAAGTCAATGCAATATTTATAGAATTGGTGGCCACCACATACTGTGTTTTACTCATTATTGCACTATATATCTACTCATATATAGAGAGTGCGCTTTTGTCTCCTTTCTGTTCTTATGTGTTTGTTTTTCCTTCAATTAATATTGTATTAATTGATTAATGAATGAGAGCATTCTTACTGAGTCTTTATTAGGTGTCGTCTAGTTCATTGAATTTTCGTTAGAGGAGATTGTTCTAAGCAAATTTAAACTCTGCAGTAACGTCCAAAATGCTAAAAAAAATATAAAACAAAAAACAAAAAATAATACATTTTAATTTAATATTATATTTATTCTCGTTCTCTTTAGGGCCTGTTTGGTTTGATGGGAGGGGATGGCCCCCTAAAAAGGATATTGACCAAATTGTAAATATTCTTTTTTTTTTTATTGAGAGTGTATTTTTAGAATATTTAAGATTTTTCATAAGCTATTTAATTAGTAACCCCTCCCTCTCACATCAAACCAAACAAGATGTTAGTTTCTCCAACAAACTTATTCAACGATCAACGACTACTTTAAAAACTTTCAGTTCTTGTTCTCTTGTCAAGTACACTACTTTTATTTATTTTTTTAACCTTTTAAGTACTGCTACTTTTATAGAGCTTTACCTTTTTTTCTCTTTTGCATGAAATGCAAAAGTGTATATGAAGAGAAGAGTAATGCTTTTTCTTCATTTAGATGAAAGAGTTAGACTAATTATTTTAATGAGCTAGCTAATAATATAGGGAATCGATCCTGACGTTTTTGGACTAAGGGAGCCATTATTGCCCATTAGAAGTAGAGCTCAAAGTTTGTTTATATATAATTCGTCTCTCTCAAGATTTAGAAAAGAAAAGGATTCATCGTCGGTTCAACGAACAACTGAATAATTAACAAGCTAGGGTTTAGGAGCAAAAATACACATGTGTTTTATCCTCAGGAGCACCCAGCACCATATGCTTTTTTTGGGAGCAAAAATACACATGTGGTTACATTTTAGGAGCAAAAGTCACACCACCGTTAAAATCTAACATGTTGTAAATATGACTTTTTCTATTGTAAATGGTCAGATTTTAAATTTTGTTGTAAATACAACACTTCCTGTTGTAAATCTAGCATTTTTCTATTGTAAATGACCTTTTTATGTTCAAAATCCAGGTGTTTAAATGTTATTGTAAATATGGCATTTTCTGTTATAAATATGGCCAGATTTTAAATTTTGTTGTAAATACTGCACTTCCCGTTGTAAATATAGACTTTTTTTGTTGTAAATGACCTTTCTATATATATTCAAAATCCAGGTGTTTAAATGTTGTTGTCAATATGAGATTTTCTGTTGTAAATATGACATTTTCTGTTGCAAATGCACCGTTAAGTTAGATTTTACACTATCGGAGTGCCTTATGTTTTGCTCCTAAAATGTAACCACATGTGTATTTTTTCTCCCAAAAAAAGCATATGGTGCTGGGCGCTGCCGAGGGTAAAGTACATGTGTATTTTTGCTCATTTACCCTGCTATATTATCGTTGAGACTTGTAAAAAAAAACAAACTAGAATGCACTCCATGTATTTATGTAGGGTTAAGGTGCAAAAATACACATGTGCTTTTGTCAGAGGAACGCCCAGTAGCAAGTGTTTTTTTAGGTGCAAAAGTGACTATGTGGTTACAAAATAGGAGCAAAAGTCACAGTAACCGTTAAGGGAGTGGATGTTGACCGTTAAGTTGGAAAGTTTGACTTAAATATGTGACGTGGACGCTAATGAGGAGTGTGTAGCAGACAAGTGGAATCTTGATGACGTCTTGAGTATTTGATGACTTGGAAAAAGAATGATTTTTTTTCTGAAAAAAATATAATTTATTTTTCTTTTCCCAAAATATAATATAACTATTAACTTCTCATCTGAATCTTCTTCCCAAAATCATCATATCCAAAAACCCAGAAGCTATGAAAAACCCAGAAAATCTCTCAAAAAACCAGATCAGGCAGTGGCATAACCTGCTGATTCGTGGCTCGTTTCCCTGCACAAGAGCCTAAAACTGGAAATGTCCGATGAAACAACAAATTCAAAAATCAACCAACACAAAGTTACCTGCATGTTTTGAAAGATGACGAGACTCAACATCTTCCCATTTACAGAGTTTCTCTCCACATTTGATGCATCTGATACAAATCCTCCTTCTGATGCATCTGATATTTTTTTTTTTTGATACTAAAGATGAAACATAAAAAAAAAAAACAGAACGGAAATTACAAGTGGGAATTTAATCCCAAGGTCTCTTGAATGACCAAGCTTTGAAGAAAATCAGGGCAAGAATCGAAGAAAATAAACTGAAAACATAGATCCCAAGCTCTGGAAGCGCAAGTTTCGAAAATAAAGTGAAGAACCCATTTGCCTAGGTAATTCCAAGAAAGCTAGCAACCCGAACGCCTAGGTATGGATCTTTGACTCGGAGGAAAAGAATGATCTTCCTCCATTGATGACGTCTTTGAGATTGGAGATGCTTCTGGAACAGGAACATCCGGATCTTCTTCCGAGTCTTCCGGTGGATATTGTGGTTAAGTGGGTCTTCGATTTCGGGTTGTGAACATCGAAAGTTTCTGATTTGCAGTGAAGAGAGGTTTTCAGAGAAAATAAAGCCAGCAACCCATTCGCCTAGGTATTTCTTTTTTCTGGGAAAAAGAATCGATCGCCCAGGTTGCAGACGCAAGACGGACTTCCGAGTCTTCCGGTGGATATTGTGGTTAAGTGGGTCTTCGATTTCGGGTTGTGAACATCGAAAGTTTCTGATTTGCAGTGAAGAGAGGTTTTCAGATAAAATAAAGCCAGCAACCCATTTGCCTAGGTATTTCTTTTTTCTGGGAAAAAGAATCGATCGCCCAGGTTGCAGACGCAAGACGGAAAGTGAGGTCTGAGTTTTTTTTCATAGCTTCTGGGTTTCTGGATATGATGATCTTGGGAAGAAGATTCAGATGAGAAGCTAATAGTTATATTATATTTTGGGAAAAGAAAAATAAATTATATTTTTTCAGGAAAAAAAATCATTCTTTTTCCAAGTCATCAAATACTCAGCCATTAAGATTTCATTTGTCTGCTACACACTCCTCAGCGTCCACGTCACATATTTAAGTCAAACCTTCCAACTTAACGGTCAACATCCACTCCCTTAACAGTTACTGTGACTTTTGCTCCTATTTTGTAACCACATAGTCACTTTTGCACCTAAAAAAAACACTTGCTATTGGGCACTCCTCTGACAAAAGCACATGTGTATTTTTACACATTAACCCGAATTAAAAATATAAGTATAGTGTTTACACTTGTGGGCTTTAATATGTCTAGAAGATATATATTGATAATAACAAATTAAATGGAAATTTTACTAAAGTTTTAATTTGATCTCTTAAACCTATTATATATCGCCACCGATCACGCTCTATCCATAATGGCGTCACTAAATGCTTCTCCTGTTTATTCTTCTCTGCCAGCCAAATTTGTAGTTGAGAATTTTAAGACCCGATGTGACATGAAATGGTTGATAATTAAACGATTGGGGTGGTTACTCAAAGGACCACAAAATTTACAAATTTCTGTGTACAGTTTGGGTGAATTTATTGCCATGCTCCTGTTCATGCTTTTATATTATAGTTAGCTTCATTTTTTTTCTATAATATATTTTCTCTGGTTTTATATACTACTACTAATTACTCAGAGATAGATGTCTTAGATCTTATTTCGCTTAAAAATCAAAGACAGTTTTCAAATCATGTTCTCACGTCATTAAGCCAACTAGTTTGATTGATTTGGATTCTGCAACTCGTCGTAACTCAACTTTCAAAATCTAAATTATTCCCTGATCAGTTTCATTTTTCAAAAAAAAAAATATAGATAGAAAAAATTGAATAAATGTTGGATGAGGACCATGTCCATTTTAATCCACGAGGATCATTTAATGTAGGGCAGTGTTGCCAATGTATGTGTGACCCACAAGATCCAGAGGGTTAGGTTTCTTACCTACCTCTGGAACTGGTAAAGCCATCCATGAATTTGTGGTTGGTGTCACTCACAACCTTTTGTTTTTTGGGGCTAACTCGCCAAGACCAAAAACAAAAAGTAATAGAAGTTTTAGGATCGGATTGAGATTACGAGTATTAACTTCTATAGTAATCCATATATCAATCTAAAAATTGAAAGAACATGAAGTTAAGTAACTAGCTAGCTAGACTCAGATGAATGATAGTTCAAGCTAAGTGGTTCAACATTTATTTTCCTTTAAGACAGAGATTAAGTCTTGTAGCGGGAAAGTTTTATATCCATGTAACCAACCTGTACGTCTCAATCCGATATGGTTGGATCCAAATTGAACTTTTGGGAATCGATCGGTTACATAAGGAAGAAAGAAAAAGAAAAGTTAACAAATAAAAGAGGAGCATATATAATCCAAAACTCTTCTCTCCAGTAACCATATTTATCTTTCTTACTAGTACTCTTCCGATTCTATTTATAAATCACTTTTAGTATGTTTAATGTAGAACAAGAAAATTTTTAAGCCTCATTAGCTTCCCCTTAAAATTTAACAATTTTTCAACTTTACCTCTATTTAATATACAATAGTATACTTCATGATAATAAATTAAAAGTAAAATTATACATTCATATAAAAAAATTATAAAACTCTCTCCCTGCACTATAAATAGGACCCGGAGTAGATTATAAAGTTTTTATGTATTTGAACCAGATTCTAATGTCTTTTTTTTTTCAATATATTCCCCAACCCTTAAAAGTTGTGTGCCTTATTCATTAAAAAGAAAAAAGAAAGTATATTCACTGGATAAGTTTATTAAAAGTTGACATGATGTTCAAGAGATATACTGCACATATATTCTAAATCCATTACCTTAAAGTGAGCAAAACAACCAAAACTCACAAATTGGTTGGTTTCATATGCTTTCACAAAATGAGTTTTTGGTTTAGAATGGAAAGGAACCTACTCCTTTCATGTTTCCGCCATGTACACAACCTACGTACTCAGACATACACTGCTTGGAGGAGCAGTTGAATGCAGTGAATGGGGAAGGTACAAGTGTAACAGCAGTAATGTCTTTTACTCAAATATGTAAATAATCAAGATAGCTATAGCTACGTGACTGATGATAACAGTGAGTAATAAATGGATACAAGTTAGGTTTGGTACGTGTATAAATACAATAATGCAGCAGCAGCAGATGAATGCAAGAGAGAGGAAGCAACAAAAGAAACATTTAAGGGAGAGACAGCTTTTTTCAGAAGTGATGCAGAGAGAGATAGGCTCGTACGAATAGGGAAAGAGATATATCTATATATATATATATATTGTGAAAATGGAGAAGAAGATGATGAGGACAATAGTGGTGGTGTTAATAACTGTAGTGTGGAGTGGAAATGTGTGGGAAAAAGGGGAAGGGTTGATGAAGTTACCAGGAAATGAGACAGTGCCAGGTCTCATAATATTTGGGGACTCAATTATGGACACAGGAAGTAACAATGATATTAGAACACCTGCCAAGTCTAACTTTCCTCCTTATGGCAGAAACTTTGATGGTGGCAGACCAACTGGCAGATTCTCTAATGGCAAAGTCCCTTCTGACTTGATAGGTCTAAACTTCTTCTTTCTTTGATTTTTATTATTATTATTTCAATATATATATATATATATATTACCATCTTGTCTCTTATCTTTGTTTGTTTTGTTTTTTTAGCTCAAGAACTGGGTATTAAGGAATTGGTACCTGCCTATAAAGACTCTAATTTGCACCCCAATGACCTCTTGACTGGTGTCAACTTTGCTTCTGGTGGTTCAGGATACGATCCTTTGACCCCAAATATTCTAGTATGTATGTGTGTGTGTGTATTTCCCCATCTAAATTAATAAGTCTATTACACATATACACTCATCATTTTATTTTATTTTATTTTTTTTGTCATATCTCACGCACTCATTAATATCCTTCACGTACAAAGGATTTGAACTCACAATCTCATGCTTAAAAAACCCTTAAAGGATATGTTTGATGTCATTTAAATTACAAAACCCTAAAAATGTATCATTATAAAAATTACTTGTTTGCTCTTATTAGTTTGTTTAAAAAGTCCCTGTGCATATATGCTTTAAATCTACATCTATATTTATATATTTTATATAAAAAGCAGTCTGTATATATACAGTAAAGTTTGTGCACACATCCATACTTTTTTTCATACTTGCGAACCACCATTCAAAACAGAGACAACTGCTCCCATTACAACTAGCATTATTGTACACAGCATATATACTTTGTTTTATAATGATGCATCGCATTTATATTTGGCCAAAAAAAATGATGATGATGCATTTATTGAAGGAATGGCTGCCTCCAATCAATGCAAACTATATCTACATCTTTTTGGGAGGAACAATCAAAGAATTATTATATATTATTTCCTTTGAAATGGTCAATTATTACACACACATATATCTTTCTAATTCTTAACTTGGGGTTGCTTTGTGAAAATAGTCGGTGATACCATTATCTGATCAACTGCAACAATTTAAAGAATACATAGGGAAGCTAAAACAAAATTTCGGAGAAGAGAAAACAAATTTTGTATTATCAAAAAGTCTAGTCCTTGTGGTTGCAAGCGCCAACGACATTGCCAACTCTTATTTTGCCACTGGAGTAAGGCGAATGCAATATGATATTCCCTCTTACACTGACCTCTTGCTCCACCATGCCTCTTCCTTTTATCAGGTAATATAATATAATATAATCTTAGCCAGTTAATATCCTTTAATTCCTTCACTAAACCTTCGAGTTCGATTAATTAGTACTAATTCTTAATCAAATTGATTAACATTTGTACAATATATATGAATGTGAATACAGGAATTGTATGGATTAGGAGCAAGAAGAATCGGAGTGTTCAGTGCACCTCCACTGGGATGCATGCCTTCGCAGAGAACTATGTTTGGAGGATTAGGAAGAGAATGTTCGCCAGACACAAACATGGCGTCACAAATGTTCAATGTGAAACTATCAGCAGAACTGAACTCACTAAATCACAATCTGCCACATGCCAAGTTCGTGTACATCGATGTTTACGAGCCTCTGCTTCATATCATCGAGAACCCAGCCAAATACGGTATAATTAATATAATCTCTAGCTCTACCGAACATTTAATTTATATAGATGATTATGATTTTATAAACTGAATATGATTAATTTTGCTTGAAATGATGATTATGGAACAGGGTTTGACGTTGTGGATAGAGGATGCTGTGGGACAGGGATGATGGAGGTGTCAGTGTTGTGTAATAGGCTTCTTCCTCAGACTTGTGCCGATGAGTCAAAGTATGTGTTTTGGGATAGCTACCATCCCACTGAGAGAACTTACAAGATTCTGGTGGATTTGATTCTCACCAAATACATCTCCAACTTCCTCTGATATACTCTCACTGTCCTCTGCTATATATAGTACTCCTATATGACAAAGTTTTAGTCATATATTTAGGACAAGAGGGAGTATCATGTATTAATTAATGTCTGATCCAAATAAGTTGCCAGGGTTGTACTGTACGTGTAATCATTATTGATTCCAAATAAGTTATTCCATCATTTTAATTTTGAGATTAAAAGTGTACCATCAATTCAATTCAGATTACTTATTATCCATGCAAATGCCTAAATAAGTGTGCAAATTACTAAAATGCGAACATCGAACGTGATGTGATACACATTCCCTGAAGGCTGCTAGCTGTTTCAGCTTATGCTTCATAGTCTTAAAAAATGAATTAGATTTTTAATTCTTTACTGATTAATTATTTACTCGCTATCAGGCAAGGTGTTAGTCCTTGTTATGTTGAGAGTTTCCCAAAGTTAATTTGCTATAATCATTCCGTTTTATAGCTGGGAAGAAGCATTTCATTTTTGAGTTTTATGAGTTATGGGCCTTATGGCCCAAAAACCTGGAGTTCAATGGGTCAGATATAGACCCAGCAACCAAGAGAATAAACACGTTTTATAGCTGAATACTTTTTTGTACCCACAAAAAAAAAAAAACTAGCATTATCTGACATTTGAAACTTTAAATAGATGGATTTGGATTTAGTATCTCAAATTTAAAATCCATGTATTTAAAATTCTTTGTTTGGATAGTTTAAAAAATTCGCACTAATAAAAATAAGTTATCCTACCTGTATGTCTTGTCCACATGTTGGTATAATTACTATTAGGGGTGTTTTCGGAACGGGACGGGATTGAAGAACTCCGTACCCAATCCTAAAGCAGGCTCAGGAAGGAAAATTATTCCTAATCCCAAAGAATTCTCATTCCAATTGGGATTAGGAATTCCTGAAAAATCTCAAAACATGCAACGAAGAATTTATATGAAACCCAAAATTTATCTAACATCAATTCAAAAATTGTAACAAATCCTCACTTGATTTGAAAAATAAATATAATATTTTTTATATGAAATCTTGTTTACTCACTCAAAAGTCACTCAATGACAGATCTCATCTATTACATTACATAATAAAAAGTCCAAGAGTCAAATACATTACATAAACAAAAATAGCCTCGCTACATGCCTAAAGCTTGAGAGACAAATCAATATGCTTCATTTCTTCACGATATTATATGTATGTGTAGATATACATATATGTACATATATATGTATATCCCAATCCGAATCTTCCTACCCTCAATCCTGCAAAATTTCAGGACGGGATTTTCTTGTCCCAAATGGAAAAACTTTGAACGCCGATAGCTAGATTAAGTATTTGAAATTCTAAGGGTGTGTTTGGTTTGAGGGAATGAGAGCAGACCCTAGGGAATATATTGACTAAATTGTCATTAATGAGAAAAATATTCCTTTTTGTTGAGAGTGTATTTTTGAAATATTGAAAAAATTTCATAAGCTATTTAGTAAAGATGAGGGGGGGAATCTCTCATCCTCTCCTCCCCTCCTTTCCCTCAAACCAAACATAGTGTAAAGGAAGTGGAATAGAAAAGACTTTCATCCAGATCCATAAAATTTTATGTATCCAAATAATGGATTTGGTCCCAATCCAAGTGCCACTAATCATGTACACGTGATTGTTTTCATTTGGAGCAACGCCACTTGGTAATGGTATTACATTCAGCGATCAAATCATGGTATTACGTTCTTGGGATAAGACAAACGTAATTGAAAAATACTGCAATTAAAATTAGCGAGTCTGCATGGTCGTGATTGCTGCTCAAGAAGGAGAGAGATTAGAGATATTTCATTAGATACATGAAGGAAGGATCCAGAGTGGTGGTCTATTTAGCTAGCCAATAGCTAGATGTTATGCAAGTTTTTTTCACTTCGTAAGAAGTATAAACCATCCAGGTATATTTATATATATCCAGTTTTGGCTAATCACATTTATTACTCCTTTTACTTATCTCCCAAGCTTCACTGCTTGGTCAATACAAAAGGACTTCGAACACTATATTTACCATTGCTCCACGTAATGGAGCCAAACACTGCTTCGTTCACAGATGCCGTCGCCGAGAAACTAACCTCATAGCTCAATTTTTTACTGCTCTCGGTAAATTGAAGTTTACTCGGACTCACCTTCACGTCCACACCGTTAGGAGCCTCCACAACTACCGAGTACACAGTTGCATTATCTTCACCTACGTTTGTGACAGTTCTGGTTATTTTGCTGGTCCCTTTAAAGTTAGAGATGGCTATGGAAGGATAGTTCATGTTTGAGACATTATCAGACGAAGAATCCTTGGGACAAGCAAAACCATCGGGGACGGTGCCGGAGATGAGCTTAATGGAGGTGACATTAAGTCCGACGTAACAGAGGTAGTTCAAATAATCAGTGGTGGTTGTCTCGTAAACAAGTCCTGGCTGTAATGAGCCCAATGTTGACACTTCACCTGCCCCATGATCATAAGGTGTCGCCACTGAACCTCCATCCGTCGTTATGGGTTCCTCCATATTGTTCTTCTGAATCGCTGCCACATATAATATAGTTAATCGTATTGACATAGACACAGACGTGCACACTCACTAGCTCTTTGTACTTAATATAAAACCAAATCGACTAATCTAGAAAAATTTAAAAAGTTAAATAAATTAGTTAATTATAATATTCATTATCTCAAAATTTCGATCAGCTCCACTAGAAGAGATTTTATTTCATTAAACCCAAAAAAATCTGAAATTTCACGTTAGACCAAATTGAAATTAAGTTTTAAACAATGAAAAGACAATGATGCCCTTAATTTATGTTTTTTTTTAATCCCCTTATTTGTCTTATAAATACCCTTATATATCAGTTTATAAGTGAGACAGATTAAATTTAAAAAATGAGAAATATAAATAATTAAAATAATATACTTAACTTTCTTAATTTTTCTAAATTAGTCGACTAGACTAGACGGCGGTAGTATATCATCAGTATAGTGTGTAAAGTGATGGGTGAGACCTGAGGTCATGATGGCTGATCTTATAGCGGAGGGAGACCAAGTGGGGTATCGAGATTTGATAGTGGCAGCAACACCAGAAACATGAGGGCAAGACATGGAAGTTCCTGAGATAAGGTTGAAAGGTGATGTCTTTTTAGCAGCTTCTGGAACCACCTCGTCAGAATCATCCCCAGTCCATGATGCCAGAATTTCAACTCCTGGCGCTGCAATATCAGGCTACGTACGTGCGTACCATGACCACCATTAGTATTTTGTTGCAAATATTAAGCTTCTGATAATGACTTTTTCGCTTACCTTGATAATATTCTTTGAAAGTGTTGAGGGCCCTCTTGAGGAGAAGTACGCTATTTGTGGTGCAGGTTTAAAATTCATCACTGAAACTGTTGGTAAAATTGTTCCCAATGGGTTGCTTCAAACACATCATATAGATGGAGTTAGTTGGTGAGGAGGGATATAGTTGGTATTTTAGTTATGGAGATCGAAAGATAATTATATATATTACCTGGTCGAGTTGAGATACTGGAGAAGTGTGGCTTGATCTTTTGAACTGATCACGGTGGCCGGAAATTTTCCGAAGTTGAATGCTACAGATCTAGTCTGATCATCAGCGTTAACCAAACCTACTCCTCCGGCCTCTTGCACAATGCTAATCTTTTCACTCGTTGAATAATCATCATTATTTCCATCACATACAACAATCTTCCCTTTTACTTTGCTCGCATCCAACGTCTCCGGGTGGCATCCTCTGAACATTTTTTACAAGGTTAATGCTCCAAATCATCAAAACTTTATTATACTAGCTATGATCTAATTCTCGGCAATCACTTCATCTCAAAGACATTCAAGAGATGGGTTATAAATATACTCCCTCCAGTCCTAATAGGAACACTTTTATATATAGTGCAAATTTCATTATAAAAGTGTTCTTATAATTAAAAGATCGGGGTAATACTTTCATTCCTTAACATAATGACTTGTTGACTTTTTAAAAAACATTATGAAAGCTACGTAAATTATTTAAAAGTATTTATATTTATTAGTTTTCTCTAAACTAATTTATTTGACTTATAAATTTATAACTAAATTATATAAAACCCCAATAAACATAAACTATGGGTTAGTTATATATAACCCCTATGATATTTCAAAGTTTAAATTTAACCCCTGACATTTTCATTTTTAAATTATTAACCTCTTGTTGTTAAATAGCCTTTATGTTTTTATCGGAAAATGTCACGTCAAGTTATGAGATGACATGTGGTATCCTAGCTATGTAAATTACTAATTTCATAAAACCTCACTAAACTTTGAATAGTTGCAGAGAACCCCCTCAACTTTGATCAATTACAAATAACCCCTAATATTTCAAAATTTAAATTTAATTCCTTTAAAGTTTTGATTTATAATATTAAATCACATGCGGTTAATTTCTATCATTTTAATAAATTTGTTAAAAAATTTACTATCATTTTTCAATTAAAAATAGTTCTTTTGTATGGATAAAAATAAAATAAAAATATTTAGAAAAATATAAAATAAAGGCCGATCCTCTAATTCAAGAAAAAAAATGCATTATTAATAAAAAAAATCAATGAGGGTGAGAGCTATCCTCTAACAAAAATATAATATTTAAACTATTAAGGCTCAATCATTCCAAGTATATATTTAACATAAATGATGATAATTTTTATACTATCAATGCTCAATTAACTCAAGAAAATAAGAAAATGTTATACAAATGATGACCTTTTTATTTTTATATTTTTTTCTATTTTTTCTATTGAAAACTATTTTAATTGACAAATGATAGTAAAAAACTTAATAAATTTTTAAAATGATTAAAGTAACAACATGAGCATTATTTATTATAAATCAAAATTTTAATAGGGTTAAATTTAAATTTTAAAATGTCAATGGGATTATTTGTTATTGATGAAAGTTCATGAAGGTTATCTGCACCTGTTCAAAATTTGACGGGCTTTATGAAATTAGTAATTTACACAGGATGACACGTTTAATCTCATAATCTGACGTGGCAATTTTTGTTAAAAAGATAAAGGTCACTTAACAATAGGAGATTAATAGTTAAAAAATGAAAGGTTATTAAATTTAAACTTTAAAATGTCGGGTTATATGCAACTAACTCAAAATTTAAGGGATTTATAATAGGGATAGGATATTGTACGGTAATTTTATATCACTAAATCCACTTTGGTTCAATCTCAATAGGAGAGAGAAATGATAAAAGCAAATGAGATTCGATTATAAATAGATGACCAGAGTGATATAATCAATATATTATCACTTTATAATAACATGTTATGATTAACTTATTTAACGATATAATCTAATGACACATAATAACAACATTAACTTATTGCCACGCATTCGAGCAAAAAAAAAAAAAACTTATTGCCACGCAAAAAGAGTCTTAGGTCTTATATTAAAGATGTCAAGGGCTATATGGTACCTCGCTCCAGTCGCGTCGGCGTTTGCTGCCTTGGCGGACTCGCCGTATACCAACGGGTACACGGCGGATTTTGAAAGATTAGAGAAGTTGATGCCTTCGCCCTGAAAGGAAAAATATATTCATCATTCATCAAAAAGGCTTAAACATGCATGGTCCAACCACCTACCTACCCAACAACTAGCTTTACGAAAATATAATTGATTGAGACTACTTTTGGTTTAGAATATGGAAGCATATCAGGAAAAGTAAATTCCTTCAAAAGAATCGTTTTGATACCTTGATAACTTTGTTATTAGGCAAAACTAGGTCAGACTCGAGATCGCGGTCGAGGGTGGAGGCAGCGACGGTCAAAATCCAAGGAGCATCGTTAGAAACGGTGTTGGAGGTGGGGCCATCGTTGCCGGCGGAGCAGACGACGGTGATACCTCTCTCGACGGCATGGAAGGATCCTATGGCAATGGGATCCGAAGTCAAAGCGGGTCGGGCGTAATAAGGAGCACCTAGGGAGAGAGACAGGACGTCAACGCCGTCGGCAATGGCGTCGTCGAAGGCGGCGAGGATGGCGGAGCCCCGGCACCCGAAGCTGGAGCACACTCTGTATACTGCCAGCCTGGAATCAGGGGATCCACCCCTGGCGCTTCCGGTGGCCAAACCATTGTAAGAGGCATCAGCCACGGCGTTCCCAGCCGCCGTGGATGCCACGTGGGTGCCGTGGCCAACGGTATCTCTTGCCGTGCCATCCTCATCGCTCCCACCATCTTTGTAGTACCGTGCTCCTATTAGCTTCCTGACAAAATTTCTCATAACGTCTTAATACACCATACGTTCTGTTCTTTACAAAAAAACAAGTTAATTAGTTGTACTTGTAGTTCCTCGGTTTTTTACCTGTTACAGTTAGATGAATTGAAATCTGAGGCTTTCATGCAGGTTCCTTTCCAACGAGACGGTATCGGACTCATGTCATTGTCTGAAAAGCTCGCCGCCTCTGGCCATATCCCTGCAATATCGCTCGTTTGCTATATCAAGTTAGTTATTCAAATACGAATAATAGTGAGTGAATGGGATGAAGATAGCTATAGGTATATGTCTATAGACCTGTGTCTAAGATGCCAATGATGGTGTCTGATGAAGAAGAAGAAGCAGAAACAGAGTCAATTTTGACTTGAGTTTGATGGTTGAGAAAATCCCAAGAACGAGTGGTGTGAAGCTTCAGAATTGGATCCTTGAACACAGAAACCACACCAGGTTTCTTAGCGATTGAATCTGCCTCCTCTTGGGATAAATGAGCCGCGAAACCTGAGAAGCCATTTTTGTAGTTGTGTACTAGAGCCCTCTCATTCCTTTATTCATTCATTACATCCAAAATTAATCAATCTATAACTAATCAAGAAAGACACATACACTTTGTGCCATGCATATAATATAAAGTCACGGTTACCTTTTGACCACTGAGCTCAGAAGCTGAGCATGATCATTCCGAAGGGTAGCATTATTGGATGAATCAGCGGCTCCCATATAAACGATATACACAGAAGATGCATCAGTATTGAGTTTATTGTGATCATTAACGTTCTGTGATCGAGCTCCAACAGAGAGGAACAAAAAGAACAAGATCATGCGGCAGAGAGAATAATAGAAGTGTTCCATATCTTAGAAGTTGGTAGTGTTCAATATGTGAATGAGATATACTCAGAAAAAATCCATCACCTATTTATAGGGTTAAATATTGCTTGTCGTAGAAGCAGTAGGTCAAGATTAAGGATGAGAATATATATCTAGAAGGAGCAATTGTGTCTAGGTGGAGCTATAGCATGCGTATATGCAATATGCGCGCCAAGCACTCTATCCACGCAAAGTGCGCCATTTTGAATCAGTTGGGTATTCTTGGTGGAAGGGACACATAAATATAAATAATATAAACCAGTTATGTATATATTACATATAACTATATCTTTATATATCCCACATGTGTAAGTGTATTTTGATCTTTACCTACATGCCTAACTATGAATCTTGCCTTATCAGGAACCTTGGCACAACATGGTTCTCTTTTTCTTTGCAAGTACAGTGAAGATTAATATTCCATTGATTTTATAGAAGAGGATATAGTAATTGATTATGACCCACTCTATGTATGCCATTTACGGGTTTAAAAGTAGTTCAGAAGTATAAGAAATAACCTGACAAAGACAATGAAAACATCTAAGCAAAGCAACTACTTAGTTTGGTTTTATGTCAGGAAGAAACGAACTCGATCGATGATGATGTCGATGGTTTGGAGTCAGAAAATGTAGGCGTAGTCCTGACCCCTTTTTAACATAACAACAGGCATGCACTAATTAAGAGATAAAGGCCAATTGAGCTGAAGTGGGAATGTGGATCGTCCAATAAGAAGAATGTAACAAATGGTTTTGGGTGGAGTGTGACGGGTATATAGAGTATATGGAGATTAAAGAAATAAATGGAGTCACGCCATTGATATATTCCTCAGCAATATTTGTGGAAGGGAATGATTGGATTTCGTATCAGGCAACACCACTTAATTATTAAAAATAATAAATAAAAATGGGTGAAATGTGTATGAGATACTATTTGATAGTATTTACATGGATCAACTTTATTATTTATCTACAAAAGTGTGTATCTCACAATATGATCGTAATGGTAGTAGTGCGCCACTAGCTACTTGCGCAGAAACTCTTGGATGAAATATGAATGTACTGTGCAAAGGCTGGTTTTGTGGTTCACGAGATTATTAAAAAAATAAAAGAGTTTTTCCGTTGCCGGGAATCGAACCCGGGTCTCCTGGGTGAAAGCCAGATATCCTAACCGCTGGACGACAACGGATGCTTGGAAGTGATGATTGTTTTAAATTATGAAGTCTAAAATTTTTCAGCCTCGCAAGAAATGGGTTTTTTTTTTTTTTCGCTCAATAAGAAAGAAAATGGGTTTCAAATGTTATCATTCCGTAAATTTATTATCCATATCAATAAAATTATGAAAAGTGATATTTTCATTTTAATATTTGTAAAATTTTAGTTTATTTTTATAAAACTAAATATGTTTTCACATATAACCTAAAACATAAACGTTTTTATTCACAATTTGTAAGTAAAATACAACAACCTTCAAATTCTTGGCAACGATGGTTTAAAAGAAAAAAAAAATCTTGGCAGTGCAATGAGGATACGAGAAATTTGATCCTTATAATGATAACGATGACAACAACAATAAAGACCCTCACTCAAATAATAATAGTAATAGAAATACCCAAGTGGAATGCCTGCAGCCCTCCACATTGCGCCAAGCAAACCGCCATTGAAACACGAGTTTGTAGGTTATTAGAAATATGTGTTTGCATGAACCTTCCTCATAAATAGTCCAGAATTCTCTCCCTCCCTCTCCTATATATTGAGAACAACTAAATTCTCTTCCTCCCTCCCCAATATATTGAGAAAAACTAAAATAATACCTAGGTTTTTGTCATGAAACCTAAAACTTACCCAACAAACCCTTTCCTATTTTGGTTTTTTTAGGCCCAAATATCATCTTATTAAAGGCCATCTTACTCAAGATAGTGTCGAGACACTAAATACTAACACCTCTCCTAATGAGAATTCAAACAATAATTTATCACGTTGTGAGAAACTAACCCCTTCCACTAGACTCAATCTTTATTGGTTACCCTTAGGACCCATTTGTTAGGAAGAAAGTTTGGGGAGGGAAAGGGAAGATCACAATCTTCCCATGGATTTTGGCGGTTTGTTACATAGAAAGTCCAGTCAGCAACTCACTGGAATTGGACATTTTCCCTTATTTGAGGGAAGATGCTTTCCCTCCGAAAATGGAAGGAAAGTTGCCATCTTCCAGGAAGATGGTTTTTTGACAGATTTACCCATGAAATTCAAATTTGGCGGGAAGTTCGAACTTGGCGGGAAAGTTCAAATTTGGCGGGAAAGTTCAAATTTGCCGAAATTTTTTTTCTTCAAAAGTTCGAACTTAACAATAAAATATTTTTTTAAAATATATTTTAGCAAAAAAAATATTTTATTATTATTTTGAATCAATTTCTTTTAAGGGTAAAATAGACATTTCCTAATTCCTTACCAATTACCACCTCTTCATTTTCTTCCTACCAAACAACTCAAGTCATCTTCCCTCATCTTTCAAATCTTCCTTTCCATTCATTTCCCTCCTCTAAAGTTCCTTTCCCTCCCTAAGCTTTCTTTGTAACAAACGGGTCCTTAGTTCTCTTTTACTTACATGTTCCTCACTGGCCTAACTTTTAATACGAAAATTATTATTATTATTACTACTACTATAAATGCCTACAACCTTCAATGTTGCACCCCAACAAGCTGTTCTTTAAAGATGAAAACAAAGCTTAGTTGTGTTGGCGGAACAAGAATATATATGAAATCATTTTTGCCTCAAGAAAATATAGAATAGATCCTCGCAAGTACATACAACCAAACCTCAAATAATCCATGGTACCAAGCTCAACTCATTGGATTCCACGAGATAAGAAGCTTAAACAACACGACATTCCAAACCATCAGAAAATTTCAAGATAAAATTTATCCATATCACAACATAAACTGTACAAATCAATAACCTCATGAAAACCGCCTCAATCAAAATTCTAAATTCTTGTTTCATCAACTTTATCTTTAGATTGCAGTAGTCATTAATAAATCTTTATTTCCCCCTACTTGATGTATAAATTACTACCAAAATCGAGCTTGGCGACCGAAGGAATTATATTCCAAAATAGTCGGACTTCCAATCACCCTAAAAGGGGGGAAAAGAACTCGTGGTATTGCCAACTCTGGGGTGGGATAACTTATGTCCAGTTTCAATTGGCATTGCCAATTGCATCACCATTTGGGAGTTGGGGCTGTCTAGAACCCTTGGTCACAGATCTTGCCTGATAGACATCTGGGATGAGGCTTGAGGTAACTTTATCAATGGTTGATTCTTCTAGGGATATCTTCTGAAAATCAACAACCAAATTATTGTGATTTGATCCGCTAGAAGATGGCGAAGTAGAATCAGCCCAAGGCTGAGAGGTTCGCAGCCATTTCTTCCACTCATTACGCCTCCTCACCTTGTCACCCTGCAACAAAATCGAGAATGAGAAATACCCAAATCTCAAAGTGAAAGATGTGTTATGTTCTCATACCATATTAAACAAATAACATTTTTATCACTCAAGTGAAATAACCCTTTTCATAACCACATGCCATTGCCACCCATTGCTAATTGAATGTATATGAAAATCATATTTTGGCCAGGAAAAGTTGAACCAGAGCAATTGGTTCAAATTTTGAGTTGTTACCTGTACTTCTACAACGGTAGAAGTTCTGAGTGATTCCAGTATCCACGGAATATCGGTTGTTAGACTTTTAACCTGCAAAAAAATATCCTCGGAGAAATAAATAACTAAACCAAGAAACGTGCGATAACATTAACGAATGTTTGGAATTTTGAGAGTCAAGATAAACTGACTAAAGACAAAATTTGAAAACACATTGACATAACGGGTTTCTGATCACTCTCATAACTTGTATGCTGCTCTTAAAACAATTGGATCACCATAATGAGTAGATGTTCAAAGGTAATCCTGTTATCATTTTTGGGACAAGGGGGTGAGATTACAGGAACAAACAGACAAAAGTAATATAATCCAAATTAATGGGTCAATAAATCCAGATTAGTAGTTAAGGATAACAGATATGTCTCCTAAAATATTTTGGTTTCCCCTGTCCTATTTCTTGACAGCACAATATTTAACTGATCGTATATTTAAAAATATCTTTCCACAGGAACCAGACTACAATGAATCGTTTTCCTAAAAAAGAGAGTATTATGAAGTCACTCTATCCAAAAAATAGATTTCTATCACTCTCTTTCTTTAATTGACCAATATCCACTTATCACGTCCCACCACATCTTGATGCCACTGTTAAGTTCTACAAGGACATTTCAAGCCAAAGGAATATGAACATATATTTTACAGTTGATATAAATACACAAAACAATAAGAATTAGAAAAACAGACCTGGATAGGAGTTGTAGTTATCCATCTACCTATGATAACTTGGGCATGGAAACAAATATCTACTACTAACTAACAGTGAAAAGCTTTACAACTAAGGCACTTTCAGAACAAATACAGAACTTTATACATGGAATTTAAAATGATTGTTCACGGATGCAAAGTATCAAATATAACAATCAAACAGCTGCAGCAGCATTGCTTCAATAACGGTAAATCATTGAAAAGACTGACAAAGGGGGGAAATAGACACTTCTTCTCCCTCGATTTCAGGAGATATATTTCAAGTTTAGGCAGATGAACAAAGAAAATATAGAATATTCTACAATATGTGCAAGGTAAATCCATAGAATATTCTACAATATGTGCAAGGTAAATCCAATTTTTTAAAGGATTTTATATTTTACCTTTTACATCGGTTTCTTATTATTAGTTCAAAAGCAATAAAACCTTCAGTTGGCTAGGTAAAGCAAATCCCTAAAAGGTAATAACCGATGTAACACATGCCAGACTCACACAAAGACAGATTTCCATATTTTGGTTTCAACAAAATAAAAACATATGGATATATTCAGAGGTTCTAAAATTAAAAAGCTTATAGTTTAATCAAGCAAGATTGACTTACTCGAGGAAAGCTTGCTATCAAACTAATTGAAACCCAACCCTGTTCATCCATTTGGGACTTTAAAAACACATCTTTCACCAGATTGTCATCACTGTCAAAAAGAAATCAAGGGTGAACAGATAGTTCAAGTCTGACGTTTTTATTGATAAATTATAAAATAGAGAGCAGAAATATATAACCTGGAGTAATAATCATTTTTATTTAGTACATAACCTGAAGTAATAATCAATTTGCTTCACTATCATATTGGGCAGGGGTGATTCTGCAACAGGAAGTAACATTGCCTGAGGAGGGCCATGAGTAAAGTAGGGCATACCCCTCAAGGGTTCCAATGGTAGCGTTGGGATATAATAGTACTCTGAAAGGCAAAGAGAACAATGATCAGTAATATTTTATTTTGTACAAACACCATGAATAAAAAGGAGAATGAAACTCACCAGAAAAACCCACAGGGTTTGGAAAGGGTGCTAGGGGCTGAGGAGCCACAAATGCAGCAGGATTAGGTGGCAAGGGCCTCACCAACCCCCTAGGAGGCATTCTCTGTTGATTTACATGAGCATCCCTACTATTTGCATAATTTCCACGATCCTGATCACGTCTACCCCCATAGTGGTTATGATAAGAACCATCAGCACGCGGATGGGGCACAAAATTGCCCCTGCGAGAGGAATTCCGGTGATCATTCACTACAGGCATAAAACCCCCAACTGAGGGCCTTGGATCCCACCTATTCTTCTGGTAAATGTGCTCTCTTGAGGAAGGATCAGGAACCCCAGGTACCACAGTATTATAGCCACTTGGAGGGATCTGAAGTACAGGAAAAGGTGGTGGCGGAGGGGGCTGGGGAGGATTGGAGAAGCTGTTTTGTGCAGTACCAGCCCCAATATAACTGCCACCTCCACGCTTCATCATCGGTCTTTGTCTATTATATGTGCTATGATTTGTTCCAGAATTAGGTTTTGCATTACTAGCAGCTTGTTTGTGAGGGGTGTGTAAAGTAACAGGCGCCTACAATAATAGCAGGATCATGCATGCGAATAAGACAAAGTTACAGTTTCTATAAATACAACATCCTTCCTAATGTAGATATTCTATTCAATTTTGAACAAAATAAATGGGAAAAAAGGGAAACGCTATGTTTTCCAACCGATGAGCACAAAATGCCACAAATATTGCGCAGAGTTCATAAATAGTTCAGGTGGTAAATTACTAAAATACTATAGCAATATTTTTACAGGGGATTCTTCAATCAATCTATTTCCATTCAAGAGTGTAAAATGACGGCAGGTATTGCAACCAAACCTGAGAACTGGGTAGCGATCCATCAGTAGAAGCCTTGGAAGACGATTCAGCTGATAATTTAGCCGAAGCCTTGGAGGATTTAGACAGCGCGGGCCAGGAGACAGCACCCATTACAGGGCTAACCTCGACATCGCCGTTAGCAAGCTTGTTCCAGGCAGTCTTCTTAGAACGACCTGCATTACTGTTACTAGCATCAGAGTTATCTGATGCAGCCGTATTAGAATTATCCGGCGGCGGGGAAGCCGAAGCCGCCATCGGGGTGGAGTCAGACGGTAGTGGTTGATCGGACACAGAGGCAGTGAGGGACGACAAAGAGGAAGACGAAGAAAAGGCGGATGAGGATGACGGCGGCGGCGATTGCTGAATGCCGGTTAGTGATTCGGACTCACCACCCCTAACGACTTGAGCCCAGGGGGAGGGCAATTTTTTTCCCGGGAACTTAGAGCTATTAGTATCCCCAGCAGCAATCGGAGAGTGATGGTTAGAAGAAGAATCAGGTGCCTTGACCATTTCCAATTAGGGTTTTCAAGTTTTGTAGAACTGTGCAGAGATTGATCAGTATCCAACCAGCATCAAATAAAATAACGAAATTAATGAATCGACAAGGTCGTTGGAAAGAAATCAAGACAAAAAAAAAGAATGAAATAATAAAAGTTAGGCTTCGTTTCGGTGACTATGATAATAAGTGAGGATGGATCTTGCTTGGGTAGATAGCCCTCCCTACCCGGAACCCAAGAACAGCGATCTCTCCCTCCTTCTCTCCCCCTGCAAAAAAACAATACGCAGGCTTTCACTTACGAAACCTAAGACTTACAAAACTAACCCTTTTCTATTTATATTATACTACTCCCATATTTTATTTACGAGTCCCCGGTTAAAGAAATTTTACAATTACCCCCCCCCCCCCTTTATTAATGCATATCTTAACGAGTTGATATTAATTTTTTTTGGATAGAATAGAGAAGTCGAAGCTTGAAAAGTGAAGATGCGGATAAAATCATGAAGATTTCGCCCTCAATACAACAAAACAGAAAATAAAACTAATAAAGACAAGACTGTTGGTCCTTCAATACCATATGGAGGCATCCTCTGGGAATGGTTGGCACCAGAACCACTCCATCATCAACATCAGCACTATGTCCTTCTTTGGCCATGTAATCTGCACCGGAGATGTTTTCTCTAGGCGTGTGATGTGACTCAATGCTCCAATCTTTGAAGAGCAGGTCTCTAGTCTCCCTAATGATGTCTCTAAGCGGATGGTCAGAAGAGCAGTCGCGCAAAAGAATATTAACAGCATCAAGAGAATCAGAATAAAGAATAATTCTCTGCAACCCCAGTTGGTCACCGAGTTTTAATCCGAGCAAGATAACATGAATTTCAGCTTCAATAACAGCATGAAGGCCAAATGATTTATAAAAACCCATCAGTCATTCACCCTTGGCATTTCTGATGACACCTTCGCAAGCTGCATCTGCCGAACAGAACCGTCCACATCAATGCGAACCACATGTTCCGGAGGGGGCGTCCAAGACTTCTCCAATATTAGCTCCAGAGTTGATATTAATTTTAAATATAAAATATATTTTTATATTTACCAATTATATCTTAATTTTATCTCATTAATGCTACCTTAACGATAATGAAGAAAGAAATTAATGAAAATAATTTTGATATTTTAGAAAAAAATATATGATTTTAACTAATTTAACTAACTTTTTAATTTAATAAAATTATTAGGTAAAAATGTTTTATATTAAGTATAGAGGGAGTACTACACTAACCTCTTTTTTTTTACCAATTGGTTAATGGACATGATTTCCCTCCTTTTTCTTTTTCCGTTCATTGTTATTGTTTTTTTCTTTCGTGACTATTGGATTAAAAATCTAATAGTCCACATTTAATATTTTATAAAATTATTATTATAATAAAAAAAATCTAATAATCTACATTTAATATTAAATGTAGACTATTGAATTTTAATACAATGGTCATAATAATAGGGGAAAAGGACAGCAGCGAATAGAAAAAGAACCAAATTAATCCCCTAATGGCGGCCAGATAGAAACCTAATTGGGTTGTGACTTGCGACTGTCTTACCTGCCCTTGATTATTTTTTTAATTGACATGTCCCCCGCTTAAAAAATTGGCATAACTTTTTATAAGAAATTAGTTTAAGGAAAATTTTCACAAAAGAACTTTAAAAATAGGAAAATATAAAGTAGTGTTTTGAATATTTATAATATTATAGAGATGTCAGTACAAAATTTGTCCTTTTTAAAATTTAAAGGAAATGACACAAATGACCTTATATATTTTTTCTAAAAAAATTACCCCTAGAGCTTGAGAGAGAATAATTATTTGATAAAGTGGTAGAAGTAGGATTTGAACTTGCACTACTTTGTTTGCCAAAAACATTAGTGGCCCAATGCATTTCATATATATATAAAAGTTGACACTTTATCTTTAACTTAAGTTCTTTCACAAGTTTTGTTAAAAAAATTATGTTCCCTCCGGTCCTAATTTTAGGACATATTTTACTGATTTTGTGGAGATTAATGAAAGAAATTAAATTAATTAATTTTACTCATTTTTCTAAAATGCCCTTATATAAAATTAAAATGGCATAAGTAAAAGTGAATCAATAGCTTCTGTCACATACCTCTCCAACCTTTTTTTTTTTTACACACGCTATTTAATTGAAATAATATTTTTGCTATATATACATATATGTGTACATATATGTATACATATATATGTGTGTGTACACATATATCTACATATATATATATATGCACGCACCCGCACGCACATATAAACATACACACATACAAAAATATATATGTATATATAGGTGTGTGTGACACACACGCACATATGTATGTGTCTATATATATTTGTATGTAGTCACACACATATATACATACCTATATACACAGACACACACACATACATACATCTATGTATACACACACCCACATAAATATGTGCGTATGTGTGTGTCTATATATGTATATGTGTCCGTATATCTATAGAGACACACACACACACATATATATATATAAATTTCACTGATTGGGAGAGTCTACACACCCACATACATATACTCATACAAAACCAAACACACTTGTGAGAATAAAATAGGGGTATTTTAGGAAGAAATTGGAAAAATTATAATGTTGTATTATAATTAGGACTAAAACCAACTCTCAAATATTGTCCTATAATTAGGACTGAATAGAGTATTTCATTAGATTTTAACAACTTTCGTTTACCAAATAAAAAATTCACCTATTTATGTCATTCACAAGTTTTATTCAGGAATTCACAACATTTGATTAAGTTTTAATAACTTTTGTTTTTCTAAAAAAATATATCACATTATTAGGTCATTTACAAGTTTTGTTAAGAAATTCATGAATTCATTAGGTTTTAACAACTTTCATTTTCTCAGAAAAAAAAAATTCACTTTATAAGGTAATTCACAAGTTTTGTTAAAGAATTCATGACATTTCATTAAGTTTTAACAAATTTCGTTTTCTAAAAAAATCAGACTATCGTGTCATTTCACAAGTTTTGTTATGGAATTCATCCCATTTGATTAGTTTTTAGGGAAAATTATAATAAAGGACCTAAGAAAAATAATATTTATTAAGAATGACCATAAAAGTGGTAATTATTTTGAAGGACCAGAAATTAAAACATTAAAATAGAAAGACTAAATTGCCCTTGGTCAAATTTCCTTTATTATCTCTAATTAAATCAGAATCTAAAGTGATTGATTGAAAATGATAAATAGAGATCAAATCAGAATCTGAAATATGTAAGTAAGAGTCTCTACGGTAATTTTTTATCTCTCCGTGGAGGAACCATAGGTTCTTCCTTTGACAAATATCTCCCAAGCCTCCTCCCCTTGTGTTCTATGATCTTCAAGCTCCTCTCCTTGATAATTTTTTATCTCTCCATTTTCTTTTGATTTAGTTCTTGTTATCATCATTAAAACTTGATTAATATTTGCCCCTTTAGTATTGTATCTTTTTCAAACTTCTGTTTTGAATTACCGAAGACAACTTCGCATTGTCCTTCCTTTTTCTTTCTTTCAATAGAATGAAAAGTTCCTAGATATTATTGTTTAAAAAAATAAAAATAAAAAAGGTTCCCAGATATTGACCTCTAAGTATTTTTTTATTATTAATTAGATATTTCATTTGATACTTTTTAATTTTGAAACTTATTATCCAGGATATTGGTTCAACAATAATACACAATGGATGGTAAGTACAAAGACTTGGAGCTATAAAAGTAAAATGTTTTTTTGGATTTCTTACCTTTATGCAAAAATTGTAGAACTAAGGGCAATTTTTTTATTTTAATGTTTTAATTTTTGGTCCTTCAAAATAATTACTATTTTTATGGTCCTTCTTAATAAATATTATTTTTCTTAGGTCCTTTATTATAATTTTCCCTATTTTTTAAAAATATATATATAAGAGCATTTATGTCATTTCTTTTAAATTTTAAAAATGAAAAATTAAATACTAACACCTTTTTTATATCATAAATATTTAAAAATTTATTTTATCTTTTCCTATTTTTTAAAATTCGTTTTGTAGGATTTTTCTCTTAGTTTTATAACCTCCCTAGTCCCTAGATAATGTAAAAAATAAGTCACGTTATTTGTAATTTATAAATGGTACAAGTTGTTGGCATTTTTTATTATATAGATAAAAATATTTAAAATGATTCAAATCACTTATAATTTATAAATATTAATTAATTTTTGTCAAACAAATTATAATAAGTTACCTATGACCTACGATTTATACTAAGTAACACATTCAGACCAAAAAAACAATGAGGGGTGCATAAGAATAAATAAATATTATAAAACAACAGTAGCCTTTTTTTTTTTCCAATAACTCGGAACCGTTCTTCGTTCTCGATTTGTCTATGTGATGGGTTTTATTTTTGAAAAAAACAAAAAACAAACATAATTTTCTCTATGTACCCACACTGTGGCTAAAAATTGATAACCTAGTAAAAGGGTTTTACTATATAATTTAAAGTTGAAGTAGAGTTTTGTATGGTAGATGAAATTGTGGAACTCAGTCTACGTATGTGAATGTTTGTGAGCGTATGTTTGGTTTGAGGGGAAGGGAGAGAAGGGAAAAAAAATTTGGGAGGATATTGACTATTTTGCCATTAATGAAGGAAATATATATATTTTTTGTTAATTGTATATTTTAGGAATATTGAAAATTATCCATGCGTAATTTTGTAAAGATGAGTGAAAAAAATTTCTCTCTCAACTTTCCCTCCTCTCAAACCAAATATACCCTAAAGGCCATTTGCTAAGAGTCTATTTCCAAGGGTATGAAGTGGTGCTAATGTTGTGTTATTTTCTTGGCTACGCAGAAATTAAGTATATTGTATTACTTTTAAACTTTAAAATAAGATATTGTTTGTAGTGTAATTTACATTAGAAATAGAATAATGATAAAACTATGTAGTATTTTATTTTTAATGTATTTTTCTTAAAAATTATTTTAACTTGAAAAGCAATTATCAAAATCCCAACAAAAGAGCCAAAAGTACTCAACAATGAGATACAATTGCTAAGTCATCCTTTTATCTAAAAAATGTTCTACTCCCTCTAATCCTTAATATAGACGTATTTAGAGAAATAATTTTAATCCTAAATATAAAATATATTCTTTTACAAAAATTCATTTTTTTTTTAATTTAGTCATATTGATGCTTCCTCAATAATAATTAAGGAAGGGAAAGAATAAGAGAATTAAGAAAGGTGATTATGTTATTTTAGTAAATACCTGACATATTAACTAATTTAACTAACTTCACTAATCTAATTAAATTAAGTAAATATGTCTTATATTAATAATAAAAAAGAGTATATAATAATGGCAAGTTATAATAAGAGATAAAATGTCAAGCTTTTGTAACAGTGCGTGCTTTCAAAATTTAACATTTATATATGAAAATTTGGGAATTAGTGTTTTAACTTTTAGCATGGAAAATTGAAAAATAAAAAAATTTAATTAATACATACAGGTGAAGAAATTTCTAAAAATTGACATTGACATATTAAAAAGTTTGCAACTAGTGTTTCAACTTTTAACATAAAAGATTGTAAAATATTTATTGCACATATTTTGGCACTTATTCTCCATAATTCCCTCCAATATTATATACGCATAAGTTATATAATAAACCACCTTGTATAAGAAGATGGATCACTAATTAATTAACTTGTTTTAATTTTACTCTCTTACAATTTTCTTTGGGTAGGGTAAGATGTTGTGTGTGTATCCCAGTAAAGATAATACTCCCTCCGGTCCTAATTATAAGACCTAATTGATTTTTTTAGAGAGATTAAGGAAGTTAATTAAATTACTTTAGAGTATTTTTATTTTTATTTTTTTCTTTAAACTATTTAGTTTGACTAATAAACTAATATATAATCTAAGAATACACAATATATGAAATGATTAAGTAACTTGTTTAACTTCCTTAATCTCTCAAAAAAAAAGTCAACTAGGTTTTATAATTAGGATCAGAGGTAGTACCATTGATAATGGTAAAATGGAGGTTTTTTAGACAATATCAATGGTGTGCCTACATTTTTTTTCTAGTCAATAAGTACGACACCACTTTTTAGTAGCGTCAGCATTAGTTTGGAAAATGTTTTTCAAACTGCTTTAATTAGGTAACATTTTTATTAAAAATTATTATTTTGGTAAATTTTCTTGAAACATTTTGAGAAAAATGTTGTTATTGTAATTATACGCTATTGCTGAATACCAAAAGTCCTCAATCTCATGAAATTCAATCGATGCACTGTTGTCAAAAATCAAAAGGGTTGACACAAGTAGTAAACGGCTTGTGTCAAAGTCTTGTGAATGTAGAAAAGTCTTGCGGGGAAACTCTCCCATCAAAGCCAAGTGAGCGACGCGGGTCGGATCCAGATTAGTCAGGGTGAAGCTCTGTATATCGGATGGGTAGAAAAATAAAAGCTGTTTGGTAGACATGGGAATTTAAGTAAGTTGAGGCAAGATAAACTGTTTGGTAAGAAGAATTGGGTGTTGGTTAAGTAGGAAGATTAGGTAAAATTCCCACAATGCCCCCCCAAAAAAAGGCATAAAACATATTTTTTTGTTTTGTTTTGTTTTGTGAATTGTACAGAAACAAAGGCAAACCAAATCGCGTCTTGATGGAGAAAGAAAATTTTTGGAGACCTCGAAAGGATCTGGACCATGAAACAAACATAAGATATGCGAAAATAGCCTACAAATAAAACCAGTTACACACTGAAGTTGCAAAATAATACATTCAAGTTCGAACCAAACAATCAAGTTCGAACCAAACAATCAAGTTCGAACCAAACAATCAAGTTCGAACCAAACAGTCAAGTTCGAACTCACAACACAAAATGTCAACCAGTACAGTAAAATTAAGGAGGTAAGTGAAAAATAAACATGTACACAATCTCTCAAATTTCACCAAGAACCTTGCTCCATGAGTCTCCCCTGTTGCAGAGTCTCAAAGCACCGACAACAAGTTACACTGGAAAAGCCATCTACCTCCACACCCACCCACATCTATTGAGCCGAGGAGCAAAAGTAAACGAAAAATTCTCCTGAATCACACACAACAACGAAATAGGGGAAGGAAAACGCAGATCCACATACCCACAACATCTAGCGAAATGATGAAGAAGAAAAACAAAATTAGCCAAAACCCATGCCACAATCACGCACACACTGATGCGACTAGAAGGAAGAGGAAACACAAAAAGCGCTCGATCCCTCATGCCTACAAGGCAGCGTCGATTGTGGTGGTCGAAGGAAGAAAAGAAGAATGGTGACGCTGAATGGGAAAGAAGCGAGAAGCATGTGGTTTTATAATTTCAGAGGGGCTTTTTTGTCTCAAAATTCAGTTTCCCGGGAACGTTTTCAAGATCCCGCCATTTTTGAAGGGAACTCAAGTTCCCACGTTTGTGGGAAGATTGGGCAAGGCTGGAACTCAGTCTCACCGGAACCTGTGACGCCAAACGGTTTTGGGGGTGGGAACTGTGTTATGTTCCCTGGAACTCGCGCGAGTTCCGTGAACCAAACGGGGCCTTATGATTTATCCTCAACAAACTAATCGGTCAACTTTTTTTAGGTGGAACAATACGTTACAATTCACGTGTAAGGCGGGGAACTTGAACCGTCTATATATATATATATACATATATTATTTTTAGTGTGTGTGAGAGAGAATTGCATAAGGTGATAGATGAATGGGTAATACGTGATTTGTAAGTTAATTAATAATTAGGTTATATAAAGTCAATTACACGGATGAACACTTATATATGCATTTTTTATTTATTTTACTCACTCATATTTTTTTAAGAGAATACAACGGTAAAAAAGAACGAGAATTTTATAAAGATTTTGAAATTATTTAAATTTAAACTAATAGGTTTACACTGAAACTCAAACGCCTATAATGAATTACAATGCAAAAATATAATCCAAACAAATTATAAGTTTAAAAATAATCATCAATAAATTGTATTTATTAAGGGTTTAATGTTTCTGTTTTTACTGCAGAAAATTGTTTTCTGACACACTCACATAAAAGTATGGGAGTCTCATTGTAAAGAGAAGGGAGAAAAAAATATAAGTGGGTCCCACTCACTTTTATGTGAGTGTGACAGAAAAAATATTAAGCAGAAACATTAAACCCATTTATTAAAGGGTTAAGTATCAATTTTGCCCCTGAAGTACGCGCCCAAGAGCAATTTTGCCCCTTAGGTTTTCGGCGAAGCAATGTTGCCCTGAAGTATCAAAATGGAGCAATGTTGCCCATCCGTTACAAACTAGGGTTGATAAAAAAACCTGTGGTCTGGTTGATCCGGTCCGGTCCGGTGTGACCCGACCTTGTCTGATATGAAAAGAAATTGGTCCAGGACAATTTGACCGGACCGGACTAAACAGCTCGGGTTGGACTGGACCTCGGTCCAGGGACTTAAATCCCTTGGACTGGTCCGGTCTGACCCGAGCTCTCTCTTTTTTAAAAAAAAAAAATCACTACTACACTGAGTCACTCACTGGAGTCTGAACATCTTAATATGCTTTTTAATTTATAGGAATCACTTTTATTATTAGGACTAAAATATTGTCTCCCAATAAGACAAAAAAAAAAAAAGGAAAAAAATATTGGAAAAAAAACTGGATTCGCTGGATTGGTCCAGGCCGTCCAATGTCGGTCCGGTCCGGCCAGAGCTCGGTCGGTACTGCACTCTGGCTGAATTTTCCAGCCCGAGGTCATATCGAGCTAGACCTCGGGTTGACCTCCAACCGGGTCTAGCCCGGTCCGTGATCATCCCTATTACAAACCGTTAGGGTTTGTAACAGAGGGGCAACATTGCTCCGTTTTGATACTTCAAGGGCAACATTGCTCCAACGAAACGTAGCAATGTTGCCTCGAATAAAAGCGGAGCAATGTTGCCCCTCCGTTAGAAACCCTAATAGTCAACGTTAGGTCAACTAACGTTGACCGTTAGGGTTTGTAACAGAGGGGCAACATTGCTCCGTTTTGATACTTTAGGGGCAACATTGCTCTACCAAAAACTTAAGGGGCAAAATTGCTCCTGAGCGCGTACTTCAGGGACAAAATTGGTACTTAACCATTTAATGGATCTGAATAGAATCCCCTGATATATATCACTGAACTAAATCCCTAGTATTTATTATGTTTTTCTGAAAAAAAAAATTAGAAAATAATCATCAATAAATTATTTTTATTAATTAATATGGAGATAAAAAAACCAATCATAAGGGAATAGGAAAAAATTATAAAATAATCATCAATAAATTATATTTATTCGTTAATAAATTCAAGCCAAATCCGCTAGTATTTATTATATTTTTTGGCAAAAAATATAAATTAAATTACGATAACTCCTTGATTTACCGAAATAAAACAAAATTCACTTAAAAATGAATATAAAAACAAAACAGTGTTATTTAACCGAATTAATAGTGTTACTTAAAAACAAAACATAATATAATTGTGATATTTGAGTATTACTGAATAGAATTTATAGAATAAACTCAAACTCATTTATTTTCTCCTCTCTTTTCTCCAACCTCTCTCCTCTCTGCACTTTCCGTCTCCCTGCTTTTGCTCCTTCACCGGCGGTTTGTGCCTTATGCACAAGCCGCCGGCGAGCACTGCATGTTTTGTGCCTGCGACGAGTCCGAGTGGTAGTTTGGTGTCCAGATCTTGGATCTGCGGTCCGATGTTTTGGAGTCCGGATCTTTGAGCTATGGTCCTCTCCCTCAGAGTTTTGTCAGATGTGGCCTTCTCTCGTCCTTGTGGCGAGTCCTCTCATCTCCTTCTCCAGATCTGATCTGTAGAGGTGAGATTTATCATTTTGTGTTTCTTTTTTGTGTTACTGGGTTTTGTGGAGGTGTTTTTGGCTCAGGAAATAAACAGATCTGTCAGATCTACGTTCAAATCCTCTTGGTTGGTTGGTTGTTTGAACGTTATGAGATCCGACTATCATTTGGTAGCTCAGATCTGCGTTCTTGGGGGAAGATCTAAAGAGGTGTTGTTTAGTGTGTGGTCGAGGTCACCGGATATGTTTAATCGAGGAGTAGAAGTGTTCTTCAGACATCAAGGGTCTTCTTTCTTTTGAGGTTGGGTTTTGTGTTCTATACCCCAAAGATGGGGTACCTATTTAAGTGACTTAATTGCGGCTATTGCTTATAAGATTGTGTGCCCTTTGGGGTGGGTTTTCCAACCAACACTTTCTTGCTCGTCACTTCTAACCTTGGATATCAAGGAGGCCGATTTTGTCTATGATTCTACTTCTATTCTTATATATTTAATGTACGGTGTTCGGTTAATTTTGTATCCAGTTAATTTTGTTGTATTTGTTTTAGCAGTGTTTCTTTCTTTGCTTTGATTACTTGTAACCTTTGTTATCCTCAGTAATGAAATACTCTAGAATTGTTCAAAAAAAAAAAAAGAATAGAATTTATAGAATTATTTTAAGGAAAAATCCCCTCATGGCCCAAATTAGTAAAAAAAATGTTAAAAAAGACCCTAGAAAAAGTAACATGTCAGAAAAAGTCTCAGGTCTTTTTTTTATATTATTTCATAAACGTTAACAATTATATCAGTAGAACATTAATAACTATATAAGTAGACGTTAATAACTAAATCAATATCCGTTAACAATTATATCAGTACACGTTAACAACTAATGTTTTATGAAATAATACTGGAAAAAGTCTTTCCTTTTTTGACATGACTTTTTCTTAGGCTTTTTTTTTTTGACAATTTTTTGGTTATTTAAGCCCTCAAGTAGATTTTCTCTTATTTTAATTTCTAATGTTTACTATTTTTTAAAACTAATTTAGTCAGCTGAGAGAGAGAGAGATGTGTAATGAGACATTTTACTATTTTAGGTGTCAGATCCCTTTTTTGATAATTAAATAATTTATCTTAAAGGAAATCATTATGAGCTGTTCAGGAAGAGATTTTTTTTTTCTTATCCGATATTCAGAGCTTTGTCCTGGTTAATCCTAATTCGACCCGGGTCGCGTATCTGATTATGGTGGGTGAGTCTCCCAATGGATATTTTCTGCATTCACAGGGCTTGAACTCGAGACATTGCTTAAGCGACACAATTCGCTTACCACTTATGTCAACTCCTGTTAATTCAATAAAAGATTTAATTACTAAAGGACCCGTTTGTTATAAAGAAAGTTTGGGGAGGGAAAGGAATGGAAAGGAAGATTTGAAAGATGAGGGAAGATGACTTGAGTTGTTTGGTAGGAAGAAAATGAATAGGTGGTAGTTGGTAAAGAATTAGGAAATGTCTATTTTACCCTCAAAAGAAATTAATTCAAAATAAAATAAAAATATTTTTTTGCTAAAATATATTTTAAAAAAATATATTATTGTTAAGTTCGAACTTTTGAAGAAAAAAAAATCGCCAAATTTGAACTTTCCCGCCAAGTTCGAACTTCCCGCCAAATTTGAATTTCAGGGTAAATCATCAAAAACAATTTTCCTGGGAAGATGACAGTTTTCCTTCCATTTTCGGATGGAAAGCATTTTCCTCAAATGAGGGAAGATAGACCCTCACTGGAAGATGCTGATTGGACTTTCTGTATAACAAACACCCAAAATCCATGGGAAGATTGAGATCTTCCCTTTCCCTCCCCAAGCTTTCTTTGTAACAAACGGGTCCTAAGAATTCCTAACCATAATTGAGGTATAATTATTTTTTACACTAAAATTTGTTATTGCATGCTCTTCAATTGTTACTGAAACTCCTTGATACTCCCTTCAATCCTAACTATAGGATAAAATTTATAGTATAAGTTACATTATAAATCTGATCCTATATTTAAGACCAGAAAAAATATAATAATTGGGACTTTTTCATAATTAATTCCCTGCTTTAGCCTTCATAATGATTGGCTCTGTATTGAAATTAGTTGAAGAGAGGATCTCCGCCTGCTTCGGCGGTAGAATAATAAAAATATGCGGAGAGAGGACAACTGGAATGGGCTTTTCATTGTGAAGTGGTCGGGCCCATTATTTCTTTGAATGTGTCAGGAGGTTAAACGTAGCTCAAACTGACACGTAACATTTCCAAAAAAACACCTAAAAGTCAGTTAATGAAAAAGTTCTATAGGGTAGCTTTTTCTAAAAAGCTCTCAACTTTTTGACATGGGTCTTGTCACTTCTACCACCATCAATCAAAATGTAAATCATATTTACAACCTGACTTTTTTCCTATCAAACTTCTAAAAAAGTCAAATAGAAAATAAAACACCGCTTTCATCACTAACCCAAACAGGCTCAATATCTCTCAAGAGTCTCCATAATAAGTAATAACCCCCACGGCCCCACCTTCTCTATCGGCCACCCACATTTCAAACTCAAAGTGAGATTATTATTATATCATGCAAACTGTAAAGTGCTAGTATTTTTTGTCCAAAAAAAGTAAAGTGCTAGTATTTCTTTTGGGTATAAAAAATCACATGTATTTTTTTTTTCCTTTTAACGTTTAATATTTAATATTGAGATGAAATTGCGGGGAGACATTTAGTGGCTGAAATTAAGAGAGAGAAAGTTGGAAGTCAGGTTAATTAGTGCCGGATAATGTGTCCACGTAAGAGAATGCAGCGTGTCAGCAAAAGCCTAAACCATTTTTGTGGCGGTGGAACTTGCCAGCTGGATTCCTTTGCTTTTTCTTCTCTACTTCCCCCCAATCCAAATACCTCTCTATTATTACAAACGAACACGCCCACACACAACCGTGTAGTGTGTGTATCTATAAATATATTGTTTAATTCTACAGACATTCCTTCAAAATGTCTCTAACATTATATTGGAGTCACGTAAGAAGAAAAATACCTGTAGGCTCTTCGATCAAGTTCATCATATCTCCCATGCCAAGAACAGGTGAGTTCAATTATTTCTGCAACCCAATTCTATTTTCTGTCTGAATTTGTTTAGCTTCATATGATCCAGATTTTGAAAGAATTGGATTAATTACGATTCTTTAGTTTGATTCGTGTTTTATAACTACTTGAATCATGGAGTTGTTTCCATGTCATATCCAGGTAGATCAAGGAGAGAGAGCGATGAAGGTAGCTTGTGCAGGAAGCCAGACGTGAATGAAGAATACCAGGAAGCTTTCAGAACAAAATCTTTCATGGAGATATGCAACAAAGCGCAGGGACAGCTGATAAACGCAAGCATCACCACCAACACCACCACAACACCTTCTTCTTCGCCATCTTCATCTCTTCCTTACAACTCCTTGAATCTCACTGAACATTTGCTCGAGCCCCAGCAAGAAACAGTCACAAATATGACTCGGAGTTTGGAGATGCACCATCTTCTGTGGGACTACTTCGAAGCTAGCTTGGAGGCTTGCCATTACTGCGACACGATCCTCGAAGCGATCCAACGTATGCGAGTTTCGTATAAGAAAATCACGAGGGTCCTGAAGCTGAGCGAGTTTGTGCTTGATTGTCCAGACACAGACCAGACACACAAGGCTATCTATAGAGATCTTTCTTCCTTCTCACGGCAAAAGAACCCTTTCTCCATTATCAGCTCCTCTCAGTTCCGGGACATTCACAACGCGCACGCCAGGCTTCTGGCCAGGCTAAAAGCAGAAGATCGGAAAATTCGAAGAAGAGGAAGATTTAAGAGAATATGTAAGAAAGTTGGAGGAATTGGTCTTATCGTCTTGCACGGTGCTATTCTGATTGGTTTACTAGTTTTTGCCTTGCATAGCTTGGTAGGAACAGTGGCAGCACCTTGTGTAGTGATTGGCTTGGTAGGCTTGTTCAGGAGAAGAACCAAGTGGGTTTCTGGTAGAAGTAGTACTGGTTTTGAAAGACAATGTGAGCAGCTTGATGTTGCTGCTAAAGGGATTTATATGTTGATCAATGACTTCGATACTATGAGCAGGATGGTTAAGAGGTTAGAAGAAGAAGTGGATCACAGGCAAGCGGTTGCTGATATGTGTGTTCAGAATGGCAAATGTGAAATACTGAAGCAGGTTTTGAGGGAGTTTCATGACCATGAGTCTAAATTTTTGGATCAGTTAGAAGAGCTTGAAGAACACATCTATTTGTGCTTTCTCACAATAAACAGATCTCGGAAGCTTGTTCTTCAAGAAATCATGGGGAAACAATAGTCGAATCAATGGTTCCATACTTCCGTACCTTTCTCTCTGCCTTACATTTCGAGGCTGAGGGAGTTAGCAGCAACCCGCACGAGTCAAGTTCCATTTGAAATTAGAGTGAAGAACCAGATTGTTCAGCTTTGTGCCATCAAAGTTTGATGTTTGTCCCCTCAAGTGCCTGATCCTTTGGTCACACAGATGGAGGTAGGAGATAGTATCTCCATTGCATTTAATAGTTGGTTTTGATCATCGGAATGCTGAGTGTTGATAGATCAAATCCATTTTTCTTCTTCTTTTCTTTCCCTATTATTTTGTCTTCTTAAACCATGTCTCTGAAATTACAGCCAAAATATAAACCTGAGGTTGCAAAGTCGAAGAAAAGAAAGCTCCAAATGCGCAGAAAACACGCCCTGCTACCAATGACAGAAACGAACGCTAAGCTCTGTCTTAGGACAGCATGGTGTAGAATCCGGAATTAATTGTCCAATATTCACTTCACAAGTTAAAATGTGTTAAATTGATCTAAATATTACATATAAAACATGATTTTTATGTATGTCAATCATTTCATAATTTACCATTATTCATTATTAATTATTAATGTTTCCTCAACAATAATTAATAATTAATGAGAAGGGATAAATGAATTAAGGAAGATAATTAGGGTATTTTAAAAAATACATGTAATATTAACTAACTTTTTTAATATAATCAAATTAGACAAATATATTTTACATTAAGCACTAGGAGGAGTGGTAAACAATTTTGTTCTCATATTTCTCTGTCTTCTCGTTAGTTTGTGCCCGTTCCCCATTGACTTCATTTAAAATTTAAAACGAAGAATGGCGCAAATAAAAAGGGGGTCCTCTTTAGGATCTACTGAATAATTTTGCCAATAACAAATTCAATGAGCAAGTAGTCCTCTACCACTGTACTCTCCTGTAAATTGCCGCTCGATGAGATGAAACTATAAAAAATTGCTAAAAGTCATAGCTCAACCTATTACTAATCGAAATCATGCAGTAGATATTCGTTTATAATGACATAAAATACAATAAAAAGGTCAACATAAAGGCTCATTTGAGGTGTCACAAAACACCGGCCCTGCTGCTCTGGCATCATCCAACTTGTAGCAAGCATTTGGAGCCACATCAATCCAGGGTTGGATAAGTAAATCACGCAAGCACTTGGATAAGGCACGAGACTTCTTTATATTTTTAAGGTTCCATCATGGCACAGACAAAAGTTTCATGAGACTAGCCTCAATTTCTTGTACTCCTGACCATCCACGAGTGAAGCCTTGATCTTTAGCCAATCAGCAGGTTTTGGCATTATAATAGCAATATATCCTTCTCTATCTGCCTAAGTGTTGTTAAAAAGAAATGATAAGACGACTAAAATAGCAATGGGAGAGAAAAAAGATGCGAAGTTTGGTGGCACTACATCAGGATGAGACATGACAGATGCAAGTGCAAATATGCGATGAGATTATATAAAATGTCATTATTTGTTCATCTCGAAGAATCAATGGAAAGCATAGAAAATTTTGCTTTAGTAGTTAAGGTAAATAATTCTCGACGGGACTACTTAGAAACACCCATCTTTTGGAATGAGAAAGTTTATCTATGTTGTTTTTTATTTTTTAAAAGATGAAGACTTGGGGAGGAATATGCTGCTTCTTAACTTACCGAAGTATTAAGCAAATCTGGCTGCTTGATTAGTTGCTGATTCACTTCCAAAAGAGAGCCTTTGACACAACACCTTTGAAAAGCCAGCAAAGGTAAACTAAAACACTCAAAATACTGAAAGATAAATGCAAAAAAGAGAGAGAGAGACGAAAAGCATATATTACTTATTTACTAAATCCTAGATTATGAGCATTAATTACAATTTGAAATAAAGAAATTTACCTCACTATAAAAGAATCATTACAGGTAGAAACTTTACACAAAGCTGTGTTGGACTCAAAGTGTTGAGCATTCTGCACAAAGATACGAAAGTAGTAGTTGAAAATAGTATGATTTACACTTTGACAATATATTAGCACATGACACATGTACAGATCCTGCAAGTAGTATATCAAAATGATAAAACCATACCAGGTGTAAAATCCAAACGTGAAGAACACATCATAAAATACAACGATGCTGTCTACACTCTACACCATGAGTGGCAAAAACTGGCGGAATGGTCAAATATCACTAACACTGGACTGACCTCATTTACTTCTATAGTATGGCCACATTTTAAAATGGATGAGTAAATCTTCTAATATAAAAGACAATGCAACCTACTCGAGCAACATAAGACAAACAAATGCATTAAAGTAGCTCAAGTTACTAGAGTGTAACACGGAATTATGGCTTTAATTTCACCAAATCACTTCATCAAAACACGAAAAAATAGCATTAAAAAACTAACAATAATATTACTTCAAACCCGTCCCAAAGTTAAAAATGCATGTATAAAATTGATAGTGGCGTTTACACTATCCTACACATCTTCCCAGGATAAAAGACCTCTCACACCACAGTCATCGTTTTACTTCCTTTACACAAGCGGCAAGAGTAGAGTTAAAATCGGAAATCAAGGTTGAAAGGGGTATTCTAGTTGCAAAGTGTAGACAATTTGTGAAAAGTAACTCATAACATACTATAATCCGTGTTTGATAAAAATAATCGATGGCTGAAAGTTGCTTCCTTTGGAATATCCAGGAGGGAATGGGAGAGAAAACATACCTTCTTCCGCTTTCCTGTGACCTTAAACCCGCTGCGATCAGACTTTCCAACATTAAAATCCACGGCTGTGATTCCACCTTCATCCTTGAAAGCAATGTGGGAAGAAGCCAAACCGATCACACACAAGCTTTTAAGTCACAGTAAAAGAGGGGAAGAAAATTCAAATAGAGAACTATATCCAAATGCAAAGCCCAATGCTGCTAAAAGGAGATAACAAAGATAGAACTATACCCGTTGGCGTGCCGGCGAACGTACTGATCGTGTCCGGGCTTCATAAAATCTGTACATTAATTTTTTTTTTTTTTAAAAAAAAAAAACATTGAAGCAACATCCAAACAAGTACTGAGTGCATTTTCAGCCGAGATACTTTTACTAGACAAGTCAGAAATACATACGATGGGGAAATAGCTGAAGTACGCAATTGGAAGTTCGATTTCAATAATTTTCACATCATCCGATAAGGTTTTAGGAGTTATAAAAAATACTATGCATGGAATTGATTTTAATATGGTAAGAAACTTTCGAGTAAGAGGGATAAGAAAAGTAAGGAAATACCTAAAGCGAAGTAAGTGACAAAGTTGGATTCAACGGCGGAAGGTGGAGTTTGGGGGAGACTGGACACATCGGGTAGAAGAATGAGGCGTAAATCTTCATCTAGTTCCTCTTGTTCATGATTCTGAGCTCTGCTTTCTGAATTGTTAGTTTCGTCGATGCTCTGTTCCTCCGTCGACATCTAAATAATACGCAGACACAACTTGCAAACTGAGCTCAAGGCTTCGCTGTTAATGCCTTAAGGGCGTTAATTGAATTAGGGAATTTGCGAGCCCCATTCCTAAATAACTGAAGTTTCAATTAGGGGTTTGGGGATGTCCAAGGCTTTAAAGTACTCCATGAGATTATTGTTGGGCTCTTGGATTATACTTGCCCATTATTAAATAGCCCAAAGCTGGTAGAAGAGGTTTTTGTGTGCTTTTTTTGTTTTGTTTTTGCAGACAGAAGGTTTAAAAAAGAAGGTTGTTTTATTTTACAAGAGAGGACTATGACCCAAAAAACCCATAATACCTCATGTCCTTAATATAAAACCTAGTTAATTTTTTAAAAAAATTAAAGAAACTAAATAAATTATTTAAGAATGTTTATATTTATTTTTTTTATACAAAGACGCAAAACAACTTATCTTCCACGAGCATGAAACCCAGGCCCGCATGATAAGTCTTTTGAAAATCATTACGAATCTTGTCAAATTCATTATTGATTTTGTGAATCTCATTATGAATTTTGTCAAATGCCACAATTGCTGGAAAATTCATAAGCTTGCCCGGAAAACTGCAGAACTTCGCTGGAAATTGAAAAAGCTAGGTGGAAACTGATTTCTTCCACCATTTTCACTTTACTCTACCTCGACCTTCACTCCATCATCATCATCGCCTTCGCTTCATAAAGAGAGAAGAGAGGGGGGAATATCGGGAGAGGAAGAGGAAGAGGAAGAGAGGGTGAGGAGAAAGGAAGAGGAAAAGAGGGTATAATGGTAAATTCATCAATATTTTAAATCCAATTTAATCTCTATCACTTTTATATCTTTTATAAATGTTAACAAACCTTTGGTAGTTTTGACATTTCATATGGTATTTATCTAGCATTCTCCCTATCTTTTTTATGCCAAATTAATTTAATATAATTAAATGATACAAAATATATACTATTATTAAATAACTTATTTAACTTAATTAATCTCTCTAAAAAAGTCAAAGTCAACTAGATCGTATATTAATAATCAATAGTATATTAATAATCAATAGAATAGTAAATTAGCCTGGACTTGAATCCTATAATCTCATGTTCCACTAATGTCTGTAGATGACACAGACATGTAACTGACATGGATGAATTTGATATTCCATCCTTTATTAGAGCATCTGCGAGTTTGTTGTAGTCTCTAGAGATATGACATAATTTTAGATTCCAAGAGAACATTAGCATATTATGGATCTATGTAAGTATTAAGCTACATGTTCTGTGGATATCTTTGCGTTGCAGCCTGCTGATAAGTATCTCAGAATCAGATTCAAGAATTACATTCCTCAAACCTAAATCCATTACAAGTCTTGGAACTTTGAAAATTGCTCATTCCTCAGCCTCTAGTGCACTGCACTTTCCAACGACGAGACTAAAACCAACAATCCATTGACCATAGTGATCTCTTATAACTTTGCCACACCCTGCTTTACTGCTAGATGAAGTCATAGCTCCATCCACATTTAATTTAACCCAATCAAGAGGGGGTGCTTGCCAAACAGAATGTGATGTGTTGATAGGGCTGATTTGTCAATGGCATTCACTTCATTCAGCAATGCAAAAAATTTACAGCAATGTAGAATAGCAGAAGCAGCTAATGGAAGAAGTTGATTCTTTACAAAATAGGAGCCAACATTTGAATCTCTCCTTCGGGAGATAGGTACCAGCATTTAGCGTAACTAACGGTGCTTATATATGAGTGCCTCCAAATGAGAATACCTGTTTTAAGCCCAAAAAAGCCCATAGGAATACTCATGATTTTTATCTGGGAAGTGACATGTGACGAGTACAAGCCCAAAGGGAGAGAGCCCAATCCCCAAAAGCTAACCTATGAGGAGGGAGAACCTAATGGACTTATAAATCTCACTACAAGAGTTTGGCTCCCTGATGTGAGACTCATTACATAGTCACCCCCTTAAGAGCCGACGTCCTCGGCGGCTCCACTCCACGGCATTTCACTCGGCCTTGCCGATCAGAACCCTCCGCGCACGGCACTTCACTCGGCCTTGCCAGTCAGAACCCCTTCGTGGGTAGCCCTCTCCGAAACACCGACTCTCAATGAAAGCACCAATGTGACGAGTACAAGCCCAAAGGGAGAGCCCAATCCCCAAAAGCTAGCCTATGAGGAGGGAGAACCCAATGGACTTATAAACCTCACTACAAGAGTTTGGCTCCCGATGTGGGACTCATTACATGACATTTATTACAATGGAAGACTTACCTTAAAATATATTGACATTTCGCTGAAGGACCATGACCTATAGGGGTAGTTAAATGAGTTGACAAAATTTCCCTTATGATTAAATGTAGAAATCAGGCTATGGGAGCTTCAGTTTCTGCACTAAATTACCCTTATGGCCTTATGGTCTATCTGCCGTTGGTTCCATTATTATATTCCTGAGAAGAAAAATATCAAGTTGCAGTAAATTATATAGTTTCTGAAGTAAATACTTGAGATCGAAAAAGAAGACATAGCACAGTCTGAACGCAGCAGCTGAAGCCTGAAGGCTGCAAGTTCCACTTTCTCAGAGAATCAGTCAGAATTCAGAATTGGTAATGTGAAAGGATAAGGTTTTGCTGTAAGCGAGCCACCTAATGTCATGATTTTATTTTCTCACCAAAAAAAAAAAAATTTTCACGCGTCTTACGTTGTCCAGGTAAAATAAATACCTGGAAAGCTGTCAAGCACCCTCCTTTTTATCATGATCCCTCGTCCCACACAAAATAAAAGGCCATAAAGAAAACTTTCCTGAATTCGTTCAAGTTCACTTCTTTTCTTTCACCTTGGAACTTAACAGAAAGTAGAAACTTTTCAATAACAAGAGTATTCATATTACAACAATATATGCCTTACTTCTGAAAGAAGCTTGCTTCTACAAGCTGCCTTCTTATTATCAGTACACATAACCCATAAAATAATGTACGGAAGCTTCATGAGTTGACAGGTTTTTGAAGTTTGAACCCACCAACCAACCCAGATCACAAAAAAAACACAGAAATGGTGGCGGGCTGCTCCGATACAATAATATATGTAAGCACGCCTCTGCCGTTCTGTTCATGAAAATGCAGAACACAGAACCCAGAAAAAGAAGTTTACATATATATAAATATATATAATAGGTGTAATTAAGCGAACTGAACATTGCTAGAGAATGTCTTGCCAAAACTCCAAGAAGATGGAACCACATCTGGGAAAATTCTGGTTTCTCCATCATCAGTTGTGACCTTGAAGGACAAAGATTGACCATTCAAATACGCATTGGATTGCCAATTAGCTCCCCAGTTTCTGGACATAGCCATCCAACCAGTTTTTGAGCCTTTGATGGACACAGAAGCTATGGATCCAGCCCCTGCCACATTAGTGATCAGTACCAGCTCAAAGTAGTCTCTTCCATTCACAGTGAACCTAACACCTCCATGCTTCTTACATGGAACCCTGCAACCATATAGAGCATTATTAATTTCATCTCCTACAAGATTCACAACTAGTGAATATTACTGATTCAAGCCAACATGTATACCTTTGGAACAAGACTGGGATGATGCCTCCTCTGTAAATACCGATCTTTTCCCAAGCTGGTTGAGCCATGTCAAAGTGCTTCAGAGGTGGGTTGCACCAACCTCCATTGTTGTTCGGAAGAGCCAAATTGGGAGGACAGAAATTAGTGGCAGTTATTGTTATAGATCTTCCTTTAATGCACCATCTTGGGTCTGTCTTGTAATCACATATGATTTTGTAGCATTGTCCACATGAACCTCCATCGTTGAATAAGGCTGTGCTTAAAGCTGCAGTTCTTGTTCCATACCCTGCTGAGTACAGATTCCCATACCCACAAGCTCCTCCTGCAATAATCCATAAACTCTTAGTCACATTTCAGATTTCATCTTTAACAATTCATCAACATATCATTACAAGAACAAGCTTAATTACATACCCATTGTTCCTGAGGCATCGCTATCTCCATAGAAGGTGGCATGTCCTTGGGTCCAACCAGAAGCTGTGAAGGCTGAAGCAGTCACTGTGACATACCATAATCCCACAAGGCTGCCCAGAACAACCATTGCTTTCTCCATTTTCTTGCTCTGCTTAATGGTGGAACCTTGATGAGGAGGAAAGTTTGAGCTTGTATTTACATGTATTGTCATTTCCAAGTACGAAATGTGGCTTCCTTAAATAAGAGATTAGATTCACTAAGGGCACCAACGAGCACATGTGAGTTCTGCAACAAGAGAGAACTCAACTACAATTTTTTTTGCATTAAAATTAAATTATCTCTGAGAAAACTGTACAGGGTTCTGACCTTCATTCAATTATGCCCACGTTCTCTTCTATCACACCACCTCCAAACCCACATGTCCATCCCAACATTAGAGCCGTGAATAAATCAAAAATCACAAGCCTATTTGGCCCCCCTATTTTTTTCATCTTTTTTTAAAATAAAAAAGAAAACAAAGAAAGTCCTCCCCTGTTCTTGGTTCCATCTATTAGTACTGTTTGATTGTAGGCCAATTGTTAATTAATTGTAATGACAGCCAATAAGCAGCAGGTAATGTAACATGAGAAATAGTATATCGATCGTACTACCATACATGGTCACATGGGAGTATTTGACCCCATATGATAGAAAAGGATTTTTAATATGTCACCAACATGTGAGATGCCCTGTTTTGGCAATAGAATATAGATTGTCACGGGTTATGGTATGCTGCAGCGAGCCTATGATGTGGTCTGGGGTGGCAGCTCTGTGATGGCCGTTGGATTAATCGATTTGAAGTTTGTTTGAAAGATCTGAGATTAGACAGAGAGCCAGGCTGGCATATAGCGATTTTATTTATTTTTATTTATTTGCTAGGAAGGTTGGCAAGGATCACCGTTCTTCACCCAAATTTGCATGTGGCAGAAGATGTTGGGCATTCATTTGTCTTTATTGATTAAATGCATAACAATTTTTTTTTTTTTGTCATCCAAATCTTGCATTGATTTGAACTACCCATGCTATGCTATTGTAGCACCGTCAAGAAACTCTGGGATTCAAGTTTCAATAATCATAATTTTGTCACCAAGGTCCCCTTATTGGAGGATCAAGATCCTCTTAATAATTGAAGTTGAAGAGTATAGTAAGGAGAAAAGATAAGACAAATGTATTTTTTTTTTAAAAAACCATTTATCAATAGTAATACAGGCCCTCATCATCGTATCTCTCCCCCTCTCTCTACACAGTCTTAATGTTAAGGAATGAGGAGGATTCGCTTCACCTTGCTAGAAATGATTGTTATTTGAAACAAATTTAGATTAGATGGGCTTAGACATTTTTTAGACGAATGAATAAAGATGAATATAAATCTTCGAAATCAATTACTCCCACTGGCCTTTGTAAAAGATGTTTTCTAAGAATAAAAGGTGATTCAAATTATAAGGTGTTTATTTTAAAAAAAATTAAAGAAATGTTCCATTTTTACTCATGTAATTATGATGTTACACAAATTTCAAAAGATACATGATCTTAATATCTTAAACATATATGCAGTCGCAAGGATCACAAGACCTAACATAGTTGGTACTTAACTAGGTTCCTTAAACATCTAGTCATTGGTTCGATTCTTGGAGGTGTGTATGGAGAGGATCTTATGGTCAGCACTAGAGCCCTTTCGAGAAGTCTATGGTAGAAGAAGATTAGTTATTGCTACCAACGATGGATACTCTGAGCCTACGAGAAGAAAAAAGGGCGTGCATAGCTTATGGCTCAAAATGATTACATCATTTTGTCTCAATTTTTTAAATAAAAAGACTAAATTAAATTAAAGCAACTAAAGTTTACAAGTTATGTATGGATAAAATGCTTAAATGAGACTTTAAGAAATTACTCCCTTCCCTTCGGTCCTAAATATAAGATAAAATTGACTTTTTTTTAAAGAAATTAAAAAAGCTAAATAAGTTGCTTAATCATATCATATGTTTTATATTATTAGATTATACTACCTCCGGTTCTAAATATAGGACAAATTATGTAGTGCAAATCTTGTCTTATATTTAGGACAGGAGAGAATATATTATTTTATTAGTTAAATTAATTAGTTTAGAGAAAAAAAAAAAGTACCCTAAAGTAATTTAATTAACTTCCCTAATCTCTAAAAAAAGAATCAATTATGTCTTATATTTAAGACAGAGAGTAGAAAATACAGACTTTGAGATAAATCTATATCTAACATCAGAAAAATTAAAAACTACAGTCAAGATTTCCAACTAGGTAATATCAATGTTTGATGAAGGGTCCGAATGAGGCTTGACGAAACATCTTTACACTTAATGAGTGGTTAAAGAGGATTGAGAACCAAATTGATTGTAGAAAGCCTATATTACGGATCCAAAAGAGGATAGCATTTGGAGAGAAATGTGATTCCTGATACTATTTAATTTAGCCATAGAAATTCTTTGATAGGAAAACCATTATGACAGAAAACTCCATATCAAAAGTACTTTCCCGACTTCTTGTACTAAAAGGATACTGAAAAAATATTTGAAATGCCACGTCATCGTCCAGTCAGCAAAAAAAGTCAAACTTAACGATTAAAAGTCAAACTTAACGGTCAAACGCTATTTTTGCACATAATTTGTAACCATAGTTATTTTTGCACCTGAAAAAAGCATTTACTACTGGACGCTCCTCGGAGAAAAGCACATGTCTATTTTTGCCCCTTAACCCCCTCGAAATCTATTAAATCTCAATAATGCCACAGTGAGACTAAAGCAAATTGACTCAAGTTTTAGAGAGCTTCAATCTGACGAGCAAAAGGAAAAAGAACCATAGTTTATCACAAAAAATATAATCAAACAGTAAAATTTTCATCATGATAGTAAACTTGCGCGAACAATCAAGGAAAGAATTCCACCTTCCACGTTAATAGCAATTGTTATGGACATAATCCAAAAGAGAGGTAAGTGCAGAGTTAGAAATAAAGATCGTGATCAGAAATCATCATCCTCCTCCTCTTGAATGTGTTTAGCTAGTTCTTGCTCCTGCTGCTGCCTTTCTCTCCGCTTCTCAGCGCTTTGCTTGTCCTTGTGTGTGTTTGGTGGGAAACGCATTGCTCGGATGGCCGCATTGTGCCGCTCAAGACAGAAGGCAATTCGAGAATTAAAAGACAGTTGAGGTTCAGTAGTGGAGTATACATCTACAGTTTCCTTAGATACCATCCACCCATTAACATGGTCCAGTGTAGCATCAATTGCCCCATCTCTGATAGCCTTGGCCACAATGCTCTCAGCATCAGCAATGAGGTTTGCAGAGTTTAACCTTAATCTTTGTGCCACATCAGCAAGCGAGATACGAGAATAAGAAATGCTAATGTTTCGTAAACCAGTCCTGATGACGTTATGACGCAACCTAACAATCAAATTATGAATTCCATCAGCCCTAAAAGTAGTGGCAAATTCATCAGCAACATTCCTAAATAGCTCCAGGTCTCCAATTCGAACAGCCTGAAATTCCACATAACAAAGCATAAATTTGTATCACAACCAACGACAGAAATAAACAAAGCATATATTTGAGTATTTTATAAGACCGTCATTAACTAAGGAACCCTCCTCAAGAGAGTTTATCAAAAGGCTTTCGCCTTCAACAAATAGAAGAATATATGATAACTGCATGCCAAGTCCAAAGCTTAATGAAAGTACATTGCTTTTAGCAAACCCCCTCCATAAAGAAACAGCCGTAAAGTATGGACATATAAAACTAACAGAGACAGATCATGCCAATTAAGAGGAAAAAAAATCGAAGAAAATTAACTATTTCATGCTGGGTTATACAGAATAAACCAAGAAAGAAAAAACACAAGCCAAGAAAATCATACACAGATTTCCAAGATTATTGCTTGATTAGATGTAGTAAAGTTTCTCAGATGTTTGCTACAGAGTTTTATAACAAAAAACTACACATGGATATATATTTGTGAGAGAACATGCATAGAATTGTTCAACATTCAACAAAGCTACTCCATGTTGCATTTTAATTGAAAAAACTGATGGTAAACACTGAACTCCACCTAAGTCTTTCGCTCAGCCTAATAAACAGAGAGTCGATTTGGATATAAGTTTCAAGCAGCTAGCTACATGATTTTTAAAACGACAAACGAAGTTCCTCATCAACAGAATTCATCTACAATTTGATGAGAGAGACAACATTGCCCTGGCTTCTCATAATTAAACAACAACAATCGCAACCAAAACCAAGCCTTATCCCACTAGGTGAGGTCAACAACAACAAACAAGCCTCATCCCACTAGATGGGGTCAACTTTTTGTACAAACTCAAAGTAGATAAAATAACGATAAGGAACTGCTTTCTTAAAACTTGAGGGTAGTGATTATGCACAATAACTACCAGAAGATAGATAATTTTTGGAAGATATTTCAGTTGTTTCATAAACCAAGAATTAGAATGAAATTATCACAGACAAACCCAAAAAAGCAAAGGTAAAATCTTAGTATCCAAAACCAGTTACATTTTACATAGACTTCTCATTATAAAAATAGTGATTAATAGGAAAGAGATTAAACCAATGTATTAGAAGCACATAGATGATGTAAAAACTAACTTCAGCTAGCTCTGGTGACTCACATTTGTAAGCTCAAAGTAAGGCCTCAAAGCTTTCTCCATTCCTTTCTGCGTGAAGATGGTCCTCTCAGGTATTTCTCCCAACAGCAAACGAACTATTACAGCCCACTTATTACACTGAATTCGAAAACCAAGTGCTGCAACCGGAGCCTTGCGAGCAGCTTGCAGGAGAGACTCTTTTGCATCAGTGTACTCCAACTGAATTGTTCGAATTTTCCCAAGGTAGAAGAGATATCGACAGGACTTGAAACAAAGTACAGCCAAGGTGAAAATGTCAATGAAATATGAATAAGAAAATAAAGACTTTTAGAACTTCAAAAAAACAAAAAAATAGACCAGATGAACACATGAAATCAAAATCATTAGAAAGTTTGACCATGCTAAAATAGTTACAAAATAGTTCTCAGCAGAGACATTGAAAGATTGAGATTGCATTAATGAAAGATAAGAAATCCTAAAGTGATAAACAGAATAACAAAACCACCATACCTGCTGGTTTGAATGTGCCTCAAATCGTTGCGCCTTAGATCTCAACTTCTCCGCCTGATCAAATAGGTTGTAGTGGAGGTAGTTGCGAAGCAACAAATTAAAAAGTGTTTCCTGCATCCAATCATCATGTTAGTACAAGATATTTAACCGTGTGAAAGAACCTATAATTTATCTGAAACAAACCTGACCAAGCTCATCATGGTGAAGGGTAGCAATCTGGTGCAATGCAAGAAGGTTACTGCAAACAAAAGTATAATTTAGTTTGGAATAAGAAAAATCTCATTCAACTTTGCAGACTAATTTCCTTTACTTACATGCAAAAACAAATCAGATTGGGATTTATTAAGAGGAAAATTCAATAGAACGCCACAAGTCCATCCCAATCGCCCATTTACAAATAACAAGATTTAATAAAATGGAACATTTTGATCCTCACAATTTAGAGTGTATGATGAAATCTTATCACCTCTTACTGAATCCAAATCCAAAAAAATCTAGCCATCTACCTCAGCATTTTATTTGTGGATTACATATATAAGAACCTTACTCACCCCCGAATTTCTGCAAGATCTCCTGTGAGTTCATGAATATATGAATAATAGAAGTACAGTCTGGCTGCAATAACATCAACAGTTCTTCTGTTAAGTTTCTTCACTCGGGCAATGCTTTCTGAGGAACAAGCTTTGGCCTAAAAAAATATAAATAAATAAAGCAACTTCACCATTTAATCAGCAATAGTATTGTTGTAATATATTTTGATTAAAAACACGAACACATGGGAGAATGGGACCCAACCTCCTTATATCTCTTCTGATCAATCAGAAAAAGTAGAATGAGCAAGTAACAGTACATCTCCATCTCAGGCAATAAGGGCTTGGCAGAGGATTGAACAGTAGATGCTGCAGTATCTACGTCCATCTCATGACGATCTTCCTACACAGACCATAACAAAAAGATTATAAATTGAAAAGCATTGTATCCATAAAAAATAAAAGTGAACAGTATAATATTTACCAGGAAGAGAGGGAAAGAGAAAAAAAATACAATAATAATCTGACAATTGACCCTATAAAAGTTCTTATTCTTAAATTTATTAACTAAAAAAATTACTTTTATTTATCAACACAGTTGCAGGTGATAAAAAAAATCATGCCCTTTGCTTATACTAAAGCAAAATAAAAATACCCTAACACCCAACGAAACCATTTGATACAATCAAAAAATAGAAAATGACTATTACCAGAAAAGGCACATACATAAAACTAGAAAAGGCAGTAGTATTAACCGGAGTCAATATATACCAAAAGAGACGTATCATGAAAAGGAAGTTTGTCTCTAACAAAATAAAATCAAGTCAAAGATGGTCTTTCAAAGTGAGCCTCGTAGGCATATGATAAAAATGCCACCTAACGAATTATCAAGAGGCATAGTGGCATACTACCTGATGCAATTTAATCATGATACATAGTCTTGGTTGGTAGGAAGATTTCATTTAAATTCTGAAAGCAAGGGAATGACTACTGCCACTTTGGATACAGAAGTTTCTAATTCTAACGTTTGCTACATTTGCAGGGGCTAAAAATGATGAGGCATCTTCATTTAACTCATTGCTTGAATTTTTTTTTTTTTTTTGGAGGGCAGAGACACTAAATTTCATGTGAAGAAACCAAAATATAACGACGGATGGCTAATATATTTCTCATACGCATTATCCCTGAATCTAACAAAGTGAAAGATGTGCATATTGACCTCGGGAAGATAGGCAGAGAATCTGGCGTGAGGCTCAGAACCCGAACAAGCAACATAATCGATAAAAGAAAAGAGCACCGATGCTGTCAATTTGCGCCTCAACAAAGTTGTAAGGCGAACGGCACGAGCAATTCTACGAACTTCCTTAGAGTACGAACCGGTCTCGATAAGTGATGCTATCTCCATTAAATCTGAAGCGCCAAAATCCAAAGTATAATAAATTAGATGATTACTCAGAGACAAATAAAATACATCGAAATGTAAAATCGCTTTGAAGTGATCGGACGAAAAGATTCATACGCTGCAAAGCAGATGGAATAGCTGAAGAAACAGAATGCGAAGAAGTTGTGCGATCTTTCATCTCAACATCTTGAGTCATTTTGAAAAATTCTCTACGAAACCGTCACCTACCACTTTTACTTCCCTGGAGTTTCTCAAAGCATTAAAAAGAAAAACAAAAAATCTTATCGCAAACTAGAAAGAATGAGTAAAGTGAATCAATAGAAGAAGGCAAAAGAATTGAACAAAAAGCAACTCACAAGTCCAGATCGAGTCAGCTGAAGAGAGCCAGTTTAGTTTAGGGTTTCAAACTTTCAGCAACTTTCTCCGTCCCAGTCCTGCTCCTTCCTTTTTTTTTTGCTCAGTAAGTCCTGCTCCTTCCGACTCAATGGATCATTCGTTTCTTTCACTACAAGTCAGCATGAGAAATATCGCAATTGGGTACGCTTAACGAGTTTCTCCAAATGCTCGAGCTACCCCATAAGCAATTTTTTTTTTTTTTACCAGCGCATAGGCAAATTTTTTTTTGTTAAGTAATTATAATAATAATATTATATTATAAACTCCCCAATTATTTTTTTTGCCAATAACTCCCTCAGTATTACATATATGATAAGGAAAACACATAGTAAATTCCCTAATTATTATATGGGCAAAGGATTTCTTAAGTTATCTCTAGTGATCCTCAAAACCATGTTGTTTTGGATTAATGAAGGGTGTTTCCATAATTTTGCACCCTTCATTAATCCAAAACGACATAGTTTTGAGGGTTATTGGAGATAACTTATCTCCAGTGACGGGAGAAATAATTTTCCCTTATTATATATAGTAAGGATTTCTCCCGTCACTGGAGATAAGTTATCTTCAGTAACCTCAAAACTACATCGTTTTGGATTAATGAAGCATATTTCCGTAAATTTTCACCCTTCATTAATTCAAAACTACGTAGTTTTAGCCTTTTGGGGTCACTGTGACTAAAAAAATATTTTTCCCTTATATATATGATAAAGATTTCCTTCCGTGTAGTTTGATTTTTTTTTTTTAACTACTTTCCACAAGTTAAGGATCATTTTCATAAATTAATTTTAAAATATGACAAAATATTTTTTGTTCAGACTTAATTATATGTCTATTACACGTTTTTTATAAAGAAAAGTTTAATATGCATTAAAATTTAAAATACTGTATTTATTTATTTTCATAGAAATAAATTACATTAAAAAAATTTCATTTTGAATTATTAATGCATCTCAGTTTTAGATAAAAAAATTTATGAAAAATACTTATGTTAAATTCGTTATATCCATTTTGTCAATTTCTCCAATCATATCCGACTATATGTCTTATTTTTGAATTATTATCATTTAATTATAAACCCGTATAAAAAGAAGAGAAAATATGGTCATATATATGTTATAGGAGAACTTGATGTGACTATAGTACTATTTTTATTATTATTTAAAAACTTATATATCAAAATCACAATTCATTATTAAACTTAAACATTAACATGAAAAAAGTATTATATTTTGGAATTATTATCCTACATTTTTTCTTAATTTTTTGGTCAATATTATTTTTCTTACTTAATCTTGGACAGTACTTTTCCCACCACCCATGGTGGGATATGTTCCAATTTCATTTTGAAAGTCATTTCCCCATTAAGAGGCAACCTGATTGAATTATAGGTAGAGGTTACTGTTCGAAACATGATTTACAGTTCACCTTTACAGCTTGAGAGATAAGTAGTGAGACCAGAGTTTTATTTCAACTTTGTGTGAACTTACTTTTGTAACACTAATTCAAACTGACTCTAACCCACCTACACAGATAGAATTTTGTCTAAACTAACTTGAAATTGAAAGTGCTGGAACCACGGGTAAATTTACACTACGTTCACCAATAGGGGTTGGTACAAGTAATAAGCGACTTGTGTCGCTTAAGTAAGGTCTCGAGTTCGAGCTTTGTGAATGCAGAAAATTCCCGCTGGGAAACTCACCCACCAAAGCTAGGTGCGTGACCCGGGTCAGATTCGGACTAGTCAAAGCGAAGCTTTGGTGAACCGGGTGGGCAACCAAAAAAAAAATTACACTAGGTGCATAAAAATATTTGGTCCAACATTACTATAATTAACATCATACTTATTATTTAACATAAGGCTACAGTACATAATACTTCCTCCGGTCCTTATTATAAGGCACCAACTAGCAAGTTTATTTGGTATTTTTTATAAAGCAATTACTTGTTCCCAATGAGCATTGATTATTTTTTTCATGTCTGCCCCTAATTAATAAAAGTAATGGGTGAGAGTAATAATTAATATAATATTGGAGTTTAACGCAATTAGTAGGGGCAATATTATAAATTACTTAGATTCTAAGACAACTTTATTGACTTTAACTACTTTTATTGGTTTGTGAGAAAAGTTAGTTGATGCCTTATAATAAAAACCAGAGGGAGTAATCCTTACAAGTCTATTGAATTATACTATATCCGGTCCTAATTATAAGACCTAGTTGACTTTCAGAGAGATTAGGAAAGCTAAATAAGTTACTTAATCATTTCATATATCCTTAAATTATATATTAATTTATTAGACAAACTAAATAATTTGAAGAAAAAAAATTAAAATAATTTAATTACATTCCTTAATCTCTCTAAAAAAGTCAACTATGTCTTATAATTAGGATCGGAGTATAATTCTTGGATTCCTTGCATTTTTAAAAAAAAAAATTATTACAGATTTACCCTCATTCCTTCAATATCCCCCCACAATTTCAAGAGTTATAACTTCGAATATTAGAGGGGAAAACGATGAGTATAATAATCCGTGCCGTGCAAATATTACTCCCTTTGATCTTTATTATAAGGCACCAACCACCAACATTTTTTTGTCCTTATTATAAAGCACCAACTTACTTTAACCAACTCATTTATTACTATTTTTCCATTATGCCCTCATTTTTAACTAACTCATTTAAACCTACATCATTAAAATAGGAGTAAAGTTAGAACCATTTATTACTTTTAGACCTCATTAATGACTTAACCTCCATTCCTTGTCCGCGAGAAATGATAATTGGTACCTTATAATAAGGACCAGAGGGAGTAAAAGATTTTCAAGCTATGAATGGTAGGATGTTAAAAATATAAGACGCCATTTACTGTGCCATCTTTTTTTTTTTTTGCTACAAAAATTTTAGGAAAGTGTTTGAGCTCACCCACAATCCAAGGGTAGGGTGCTTGGAACCCAGTCCACAGGGCATACTGGACAGAGAGTACAGATGCCTCCACCTCTACCAGTGTTTCCACTGCTTCCTAAACCCCTTAGGATGCCTCTCCCAGCGCCTTGACCAACGCAGGGATCAAACCCCCTCCCTTGAGGTGAAAAAGTCCAACCCCTTGCCAGTTGAACTCAAGGACGAGGGGTTTACCGTGCCATCTAGTATGTATTAGTTTGTTCAACTTGAGCATGACAGGACCCAATTAAAGAGGCCGAAAACAAAAAAAAGAACCCAATTAAAATAGAGGATCCGTGTTTCCACAATTGAGAACCCAAGAATTATATTTCCCCGAGACATCTTCCATGATGGAAGATCTGATCCGTTGATCATTCACGGACGACGTGTTGCCAGAAATGACGCATCTCCTTCAGGAAAAACAACATTCACAACTAATATGTGACTAATCCATCAAACCAAGCAAAAGCAATCTACACAACAACGCAAGTTTCTTTCCATTAAGAGAAAGAGAAAAACGCAATATTAACATCCTGCCATTAATGGGGGCAAAAAATTAAAGAGACAAATCTGTGGGAAATTAAATTAAAGAATGAGCGTCAGAACCAAAACAGAACTACAAGCTCAAATATCTGACCTACATCTTCAACATTAACGGGGCTGCCTTTATGAGGCAGCAGTGTCAAACTAGACTACAGAAACTATCACCCTTTATGCGAGTAGCTTTGAACTAGTCTACAAAAACTTTAGAAATTGCCTACAGTTCCAGACCCATGAGAAAAAAAAATAGAGTAAGATAACATCAAACCAGATCAGGAAAAATTCAGTCAAGTCATCTGTTGATTGCCTCAAGCAGCTGCCTGGATCAGCCCATTGGATCTGAAGCCACGACCCCTCCCACGATATCCTCCCCTGCCACGGCCTCGACCTACAAAAAGTAACCAACAGCAACTTAGGCATAGTGGCTTGTTTCTTTCCTCCTCTAGTTTCTCTCATTTGCCTCTAGCCCCAGCTAGAGTTTAGAATAACATGTTGAAATTACATTTCAATCAATTCTACCAACAAAAGCAACCAATAGCAAAGAGTTGAGCAGTGGCACAAGCTTTCAGCCAAGAAAATTAAAAACATGTCTTACCAATCCACTCAGTTTGACCATAAAATTTTTATTAAAGCAACAATTAAAGCAGGAAACATCTTAAACTGTTACTAAATGTTACACCATTACAAGAAACCAAGAGCATCAGAAACAAAATCACCTCAACCGCCTCCAGAAGAAGAAGCATTTGATATATTAGTAGCCAATTCACACATGTATTGACAAACAAATAAGAAGCCAGGAGAAAGGGCAAGAGAACAAACCACGGCCTTGAAAAGGTGCATCTTGCATGTATCCTCCGTCTTGCATATCAACTGGGGAATCATTGTACCCACCCCTTCCACGACCTCGGAAGCCACGCCCTCTTCCTCTACCCCTGCCCCTAACGATTCCCCTATTGCGATCCCAACCTCCATCCTCATAATCATTTGAAATAAAACCATTTGCTGAAAGAGAAAAGGTTCACAGCATTAATAGCAGTTCCAGTATTTTGTCAACACTCAAAGCATGATACACAGGTTGCACCCCGCTATTAAACAGGTTTATAATATGTTTATACCTCTGGCCCTTCCCCTTCCTCTGCCACCACGACCCCGAACACGTCCATTAGGTGAAGCCTCTGCTGAAAATAAAAGTTAGAATAACGCACAATATAAAAAACTTCAGGGGCATAAAATCACTTGTCATGTGTTCCTACCTCCTTCATAATCAAAATCAACAGATGCCTTCACCTGGTCTGCTGGCAATGGAGGCTGGTACCTGAAGGCACAGCACAAAATGAGCCTAATGAATCCTCATAGTTCATAGGAACACAATCTGTTCTAATTTCTTGAAACCAGCTGAACTGATACAATCAGCAAATATATCATCTTAATAAATCAACAAAGCCAAAATTCCTGTTGTTTCCACTACTTATGATTATGATTTTTAAATTTTTAATTAGTTAACATATTCTGAGTATCATTCAAAATTATCATAGTTGTCCAATACAGTTCAGTTAATTCAATACAAACTTTAAAACACTATTCAGTGAGTTAAAGTAAGAACCTCTAGAAGGACAAGACACCAAACACAAAACAACTGTTGGATACGTTCATGCCATATTCTTCTATATATTTCTATTCATTTAGTTTTCTTGTTACACTTTCTCAATTGCAAAAAATTGCACATTTGGATATGATCAAGTTAGTTCATAATCACATGACAGAATCAAGGGCCCTGCCTACTGCCTTTATAGTTAAGGCAAGGAACCTCCAAGGAGGTTATTGCCTGTGTGTGCGCCTTAGAGTCTTTCAAGTGGATGCAAGGCTCCCCTCATAGGCACCTTGCACACACTAGATTTAATTAACATAGATGTACAGCATTAAAAGCCGACCACACCAATGCTGTATGGCTGTAACCTGTAACAAGTTTTTCAGGACAAGGTTACCTTAAACTTAGAAAAGCCATAAATCCCAGGTCAATAAATCATAAGTCGCAAGTAATATGAAACATTTGGCTTAAAGATAATATTATTTAGACGATTAGTCATTGACTTGAAAACCACACAAGAATTTATCACTTCACAACTGCAATTCATGGCTGTCTTATAGGATTAATATGGTTTAATGTTTAATTTAAAAGTCAAATACTATCTCAATAGTTAATGTTTATTTCTTATTTATATGCCAAATGTTCAGCTTTTTTACAACAAGTAATTTGACCCAAAAAGGTTCTCGATTCTATTCTAATCCATTTAAAATACGTAGTTCAAAGTAACAAAACATAAGTCATCTATCAATAATATAACTAAATATAGCATCGTCACATTCAAAGTTTTAATGAGCACCCAACTGAATGGTAGAAGAGAAAGATACAATAGCACTAGAAGTCAGTTACAACGATACAAAATTAAAAACATTAGAGACCTAAGAGAAGATTTTTTTTGTTTTTAGTAATGACATTAGAAAGGATAAAGGACAGACTTACCCCACAGAGGATGTATCGAGTTCTTCCTTGGAAAGGGTTATTGTAATCATAGACACATGCCTTGTTGTCTCCAAACTGCAAGAAAGTCAGGAAAGAAGCAGCAAATGAGCAGATGACAACAGCAGCTGCCAGCATAATTGCAATGATGCCCATGATGGCAAGTAGCTTAAAATACATATCAGAAATAGATATTACGGAAGCAAGCCTTCCTCTAGTGGCTCCCATGTATCAGTGATGTCAGTGGATCCAATTGCTGTATTTTGATGAAGACCCACAATTCTCCTCTGCACAACCACAAAAATAAATAAATGCAAGTTTTTCATAATGACGAGACAAAGTGCGACAACTGTGTGCTTAGTGAATGATAAAAGCCAGACAAACCTTGATCAATTCCACAATTGTTACAGTCTTGTTGATAGCTCTACCCATTGCCTTAAAAACAATTTCATTTGAACCTTTTTCCTGCAAACAAATAAAGAAGAAAAACAAGGTTTACAAGAATGTCAAAATTCATAAAATCTTAGAAACAAAGACTTTAAAAACCCAGAAAAAGCTTAGGTACAGAGGAGACAGAAGGTAGTCCCTTGATTCCCCTCCCTTCCAATGTTGCGATATTGTTTTCAATCATGCAAAAGGGAACGAACTTGCTGTTGTCTAGACATTATACGATGGATGGAATAGGGGGAAACAATCTTCAAACAGAATATACCTTCAGATTAGTCATAGTTATAATTGTCATACACACTCAGGTAGTGAACCAGAAAAAATGCTATGAGGCAAAATGTGCTATATAATCTTTTGAGATGGTTTCCCTGCCCTAATTGAGTCCCACCACTGAAATATTTTACCCTAAATAAAGAACAAACGGGAGAGGCTGCAACTAAACAATTACCCCAGGGTCGACGTCCGTGAACAATATATGAAATCTAAGCAAAAGCAAAACTCCTCCCCAACCCCGGGGTCTAAAAAGCCTCCAAATGAAGAACTTCCACAAAACAAAGTATCCTCGAACGTCATGCTAGAGCTGAACAGCAAATAAAGACCTCACAATTTGAATTTGAGAATTACTATAGGCTTTGCTGAAGAATCATCATTACTCGAAAAATAAATAAAGCTTCGGAAGCTCACTGCCTTCCAGAGCTTACTCCAGATAACAACATGGAAAGGGGGAAATCCAAATAACTGGCTTACTGAAGCTAGAAAAAGCAACGAAACAAATACCTGAATCAAGCTCATGGCGTAGGTAATATAGTTGCGCATCCTTCCCTGACTAGTAATCCGAATCTCATTTTCATCAATTGGCGTCTCTGCTCTTGGCTTCTCGACCTTCTGGTACCGATCCATCTAAACCAACATCAAAAGTAAGAATGAAAGTAACAGCCAGGGCTCGCGGAGACGTCTAAAAGATTTCATTATTCGATCTTGAGTCTTACCGTGATTCTTAACGATAGATTTTGCTGCAGAATGAAAGAGCCCTCTTCTACGGCTTCGTCTTCTATTACGCCCTAATTTGTTCACAGTGACGCCTTTCGCCTTTTATACCCCCCTTCACCCTCCCAAACTGCCCTAACCAACTCGTTTATCGCTTCGCTTCGATCAGTAGTTATCCAAAATGGGCTGGGCCCAATCATTATTAGTGTACATCGGGGCCTAAGCCCAAATCATTCTCACTCACATTTATGTCCAAAATAAAAGACAACATGATAGTATTAAAAAAAAAAAGAGGACACCATGATGAACTTTCTTAGCCCATGATGTGAGTTGGCGTAGATAGAAGGATCAGCCTTGGTGGGTGGGTTCGAAACTCTTTGGTAGCGATCTCGTAAAAAAGGATACCGATGAACCTCCAAAACTTATTTATAGCAAAAAAAAAAAAAAAAACTTTCTTAGGCCCGATATTGCAATAGAGCACTTTCAGTTCGGGCCCATGTTGTTTTCCAGTACAATAAGTTGTGAAGAGTTGATTCAAACTTAGGGGTCCATTTGAATTTAGTGCTTGTTTAATAACTTTAAAAAAGTGTTTTTTTAAGCAATTTTTCCACAAATCAAAATAAAACTCTTTCCGCCTATTTTCTTCGTAAATTGTAAAAACACTTCTAAAAAATTAAAACAAACAGTAGAATTAATTTTACACTATACAAGATAAAGACAAACACTTTACAGCATACGAGAAAAATATTTCTCTTGTTAAAAAAAAAAAAAAGCATTTTGATTAAGCTGATCCAAAAATTGGCTTCATAGCCAATTGCAGTTTAAATCCTAACTTTGGTTAGAATGAGAAGCAACTTTTGCTTAGAGGGGTGGTTAGATTAGTTTTTTAAGTGATTTTACATTATGTGAGAGTTTTTGCCTTGGCTTGTGAGAAAGTACTCCTAAGTGTCTAGTCCATATATTTTTATCTTCATACCAAGGTTTCAGCCTTTTATATCAAACTATAAAATATAGTAGTATAATATATAACTTATTTTTATCCCTACTTTTTTTTTTGGTCAGCAGATTTTTTTTTTATCCCTATTTCATATTCATGACAAAAAAACCACAGAATTACCAATGGAAAAAATATGTCAAAAATTACTCACGGAATTCCGTCAGTAATTTCAATTACCTTACCCAACAAATTTTCCGTCGGTAATTCTATAGATAATCCTCGATTTTTTTGTAGTGATTTTATAACTTTGGCTTTATGAAAATTTGAGTTTTGCGAAGGATATACTCCAAACGCACTAATATCTCTGGCATTCCACCTCTTCTCATTCCCGCACATAATTTTTAAAAACCATTTGAAGTAAACCAACAAACATCAGCAGCGATGAGAGGTTATTAATTAATTTTTCAAATAAATTATTTTGGAAACATTAATGAAAGACCGCACGCACAAATTAAAGGTTGCCCAAAAAAGACACAAATTAAAGGCACCCTTTGGCCAGTAACGTGAAGCAATAAGCAATACCTGACGACCTAATAACACCGCGCCTTTATCCTTTAAAAAAAAAAAAAAATTGCCTCATTAGGTGCTAACCAATACTCCTCTGACCCTTATTAAAAGATACCAACTAACAATTCTCATGCACCAATAAAAATAGTTAAAATCAATAAAATTATCCTACAATTTAAGTAACTTCCAATATTATCCCTATTAATTGCATTAAATTCTAATATTATATTAATTATTACTCTCATTCACTACCCTTATTAATAAGAGACATATATGAAAAAAATAATTAATGTTCTTTGGTAGTAATTAAGTGTCCTATAAAAATGATCAAATATACTTATTAGTTGATGCCTTATAATAAGGATAAGATGAATATATATTGAAGATATTTTTATTTATCTTTCACACAATAACTTGCTCAATTGGGAAACCCTTAACAGATTCGTTCATCCGAGGTGTCGAGGAAGAAACCTAAATGACACGACAAATCACATGAAAGCACCGCTACATACACAAACCCTTTTGACTTATGTCTTCTTCTTTTATTTTATTTATATTATTCTAGTAAGTTTTTTTTTTTAATATATTATTCTAGTAGTAAGTTATTCTGATGCATGTCACCCAGATCTCTCCACATAATTTCATACCCCACTATACTCCTTCATCTTCATCAATACAACAAAATCATACTCCAAATCCATTTTCTAAATGTTAGAGCTCCTACAAAATTTTATTATGGTTTTAAATATAAGAATTCAATTTTTTAAATTCTCACATATAATTTTTTTTCCCATAAACTCTTTGTATATATGGATTATATCTATTAAATGAGTTTGTTTCGGAAACCAACATCAACACATTCTCTTACAAATAATTAATTTAATTGAAATATCTGCATATTAAGCATATATCTAAGTCAAACATTTAGGATGTGTTTGATTGGGAGGGAGGGGAGAGAAATTTTTTATCTCGTATTAACCAAATTACACATGAAAAATTTTCAATAATTCCAAAATACACTATCGATAAAAAAAAACATTCTTCTCATTAATGTCAATTTAGTCAATATATTTTTTCCATCCCCTCAAACCAAACATGCGGTTAAAATCGGATGGAGTAATATAAACTTGGACCGATGACCAAGTGAATCGTAGATGATGTGTGATTGATATCCACAAGATCTACTGATGATGGTTGACCGTTTATTAATATCTGGTGCATATGTAATTATGTATACACAATTGTGAACCCTGCTCAGGCTGGGGATGAAAGTTGCTCATGTGAAACAGAATATACCATGAATCATGAAATTAAATATATAATTGAAATCAGTCTGATGGTGGAAAAACGACTTTTAACGGAGACCACTCTTTGGCAAGTCAAAGCAGCAGGCAGGCCAGATCTTTTGAGCTGGAATCCAAGAAAGAAATGTGTGTTCAGGGAAGCTTTTTGGCAGTTGAGGAGTAAAAGCAATCAATTTGATTGGGAAGAAAGGCTTACAGATTTATCACGAGTCCCCTAATTCTAAAACCAAAAATCTTGCATTGAGTCACTCCCAAGAAAACACCATTTTGCCAACTTGCATTCACTTTATGCCCTCTGCAGTTTCCTCATAATATGTACACCAGTAAATATATTTAAATTATATATTGGAGCTTTGATTGGAAGTATTATTAATTCACAAGAAAATTGGTACTTTGTCTGTGGGCGGCTGAGCTTTGTCTGAGAGTTCAAACCGGATATTTTCAAAATTAATATTATTGCGTGCTTTTCGTGAGAATAATCATCAAGTTGGGGGAATGTATAGTTAATATAGCAGAGAAAGTTGCGACATGAAATATATGGGCTTATTTGGGCTTATTTGAGATAGCAGTGGTAAATGTGGTTTTTGTTTCTGATGAACTTTTTCTGATATGATTTGTGTTTGAGATAACGGTGGCAGAAGTGGCTTTAAGGTCTGAAGTAAGAAGATGTGCCTTCACAAAAAAAGTAATGTCAAGGTCTAAAGCTAAACCAAACAGTCAATAATCTAGCTTCTACTTTTGTCAGGCTTCTGATGGACTTATTTGAGCATTTGAAGATATCCCAAATAGTAGGGGTGGAAATAGGTCAGGCCCCTATTAGGCGGCCTACAATCTGGCCTGTTTAGGGTCTGGTCAGACGGCCTACAGCCTGACCTATTTAGGGTCTGACTGTTTGTTACAAAGGCCAGGCCAAAGCCTATTTAAAGGCCTAAATGTGTAAACAGGCTAAACTTATTTACACATTAAATAAATATAATTATATTTATATCATATAAATAACATAATATTTATTATTTTTCATTCTTATATTCTACTAAAAGCTTATATTTATATAGTTATTTTTTTTTTGTATGTGATGAACACAAGCCCAAAGGGAGAGTCCAATTCCCAAAAACTAGCCTATAAGGAGGGAGAACCCAATGAACTTATAAACCTCACTACAAACTCGAGTTTGACTTCTCGATGTGGGACTCATTACCCGCTCGATTCACCGGAACCTTCGGTTCCGACTAATCCGGATTTCGCTCCACGTTGGGCCCACGGTCGTAAGGGAAGAGCTCCCAACACCATTTTTTCCATTCTCACGCCTCGAACCGAGTACATGGTGGTGGGAAAGCAAGTCCCTTACCACTTGCTCTCAAGGTATGTTGGTTATATTTATATAGTTTTGATAGGCTCAAAGTGTACAAAAGCCTATTTATGGCATTTAAGGCCTACAATATGAGGCCTTTTTAAAGGCCTATATTGTAAGTAGGCATTTAAAAAGGCTTCAGACTCGACCAAACCTTATTAAAGCTCAGGCCTAAGCCTAAAAAAAAGCTTGCATTCAAGCTTAGACCCAGACTCAGACCTGTTTAACCAAAACCTGATCTATTTCCATCTCTACCAAAAAGGCGCATGTTGTCAATAAAAACTTAAAGTCTGTAAAGGGAATTGATGGGAATAGTTCGTCAAACAAGTGGGTAAAGTGTGCCTCTAAACCGTTGAAATTAAAAGTTGAAATAACAGAGAAAAAAGGCAAAACCAACACATAATTCTGCGGCCATATATTAAACTGGAATATAATATAATACGAGTAGTTAATTATTATATTCACCAACATTGATTATTGGCAATTGAATTTGCAGCCCCAAGTTTCAAGAACCGTTCATAGAACACACGTCAAAAAGCTCTCATATATCAATCGCAAAATGTGCAAAGCATGGTGTGTATAACAAGTGAATTACAACTTGCAAATCTTCCACTTTACTGGCTTGCTGCTGCTGTAAACTATGTTATCTGATTCAAAACAACAAAACAACAAAAGCTTTTTGAATTGGAATATCTTGTTATGGTATAAAAGAAATGGTACAGTGAAGTCTAATAATGAGTGGGACGACGAAGTAGAGAAGAGTGGTCTTATCGTGAAGCACATATATATATATATAATAAGAAAACGTCAAAAAGAAGAAGTGACCAATGAGAATAGGGGAAATGGGGAAGCAGAGTGAAAATGAAAAGTGAGTGACAAATATATATATATATATAAAATTATGTGTATCAGAGTCAAAACTGAATCAGACCTGAGTCATCCCGCACATATCGAAGCTTCGTATGCCACAGTGAAACGATCTTCTGGTCTTCTCCTTATTGGTCTACCAGTTTTGATCATCCCTATCACTGTCTTATTTCTGCACTATTCATTGGCTCTCCAAAATCATATGTCCCCATGGCCCCAGCAATATATGGTATACCACCTTAATTCTATTTATAAATCTATTTTCATTCTTTTAAAAATGAACTTAAATAGTATCACTCTAGTACAATCATAGTAAACCTTTTGGATCCTAAAAATATTTATTTATGTATATTAAAACAAAATTCTTTTCACATATTTACTCTGTATGCTGTAAATCGATTAAAAATCTATTTTTGAAGGCTTTGATCCATATTTCAAACAAAGAACTATATTCGGTCTTAATTATAAGACCTAATTGACTTTTTTCGGAGAGATTAAGGAAGCTAAATAAGTTATTTAATCATTTTATATATTATGTATCCTTAGATTATATATTAGTTTATCAATCAAACTAATTAATTTGAAGTAAAAAATAAAAATATTTTAAAATATTTTAATTAATTTTCTTAATCTATCTATAAAATTCAATTAAGTCTTATAATTAAGACTGAAAGGAGTATTAATTATTCTCGTTCACGAGTGCATTATATTGCATCCATCCATTTCACCGCATTTAATTGAAAAATTATGGAGAGGCTGCCACCTGTGAATTGAGATAGGGTGGAGTTGAGGGGGGGCCCACAAAGGAGGAATGACGACATGGGCAAGATGGATCATTGTGTTCACTGTAGTAGTTCCCGTGTATCTGATTGCCCCAATGATTTTGAAAATTTGATTATTATCTTCGTAGGAGCCACGTGTTTGTGGGGTCCATCTGACCCCTCCGTGGCATCGCCCATATCCTGGGTCAGGCGCTAAACTCTTGTTTACATTTTTGTTGTGACTAAGTTATTTTAAAGTAATTTTACGAATTTAAGAGAGTTTCTTGTAAGCTGCCCGATGAAATCAAGAGAGGATATCCTAGTTTGATGTTAGAATTTTTATAATCCTTCAAAATCAATAACTAAATGTTCAAAATGGGTTGAGGATATATAAGTAAAATTTATTTTTACAAATTTCATACAAGGTGCCGTGTATATAATATATATAATTAAAATAAGAGTAAATACCATTTCTGGTCCCTGACAAAAAACACGAACCTCATTTTAGTCCCTGACAAAAAAACCGACACTTATTCGTCTTTTTTATGGAACTAAAAATGACCTTTTGGAAATTTGTGAATGATTAAAATGTCCACCAATCGACCCTTATTCGTTCTTTTTATGGACTAAAAAAGACTTTTTTTTCAGGTACCAAAATGGGGTCCGTGTTTTTTTCAGGGACCAAAAAGGGTATTTACTCTTAAAATAAATGTCTTAGTTTTATTACAAAATGAATTAGACCACTACATTTAAACTAAACCTTCAATCAATGTTATTACCAGTGCCAATTTCAATAAAAATACGTCGATAAAAAAAAATCAATAAAAATAAAAATAACTCTTTCCTCTTAAATTTGACTTCCAACCATACAGATTTAGTATGGTGAGAGAGGACCAACATCTACGCCCAATTAATAAACAGAAAGAAACTTGCTCAGTTTCAATTATACGTAGACATATGTATTTATACTCCGTGATAATGCAAAATGTGCCCTTGTACGTATTTTTAATATTTCAATTGATTTATTTTGAAAAATACTTGCTACTTTGTGCCAATAAAATCCAAAATTATTAACATGTTCTCTTGATTAATTTTTTTGACAATATACTCGTATTATTTGATTGTCTGCAATAAATAAAAATGTCGTCAGTAAATGTGTCATGTTGTGGCTATTATTGGAAAGGACCAAATATCCTCCTTTATTGTAAAGAAAATATAATTATTACTACAAAGGATTTGCTCTCCAACAATTATCGCAAAATATAAAGCATTCAAAATAGGGAGAATTTTAGTTAGCCTCTAAAGATGTCACATAATTTCAATAAACTCCCAAAATGTTCTAAAATTTCACCATACCCTCTTGGAGCAAATAAAATAAAATTTTATTGGTGAAATGATAATGATTCCCTTACTTTATTTGTCTTATAAATTCTCATATTTATCTTGTGAATTTACATATTTGTCTTGTAAAATGCCAAAATATTTTTAATTCTCTAGTTTATTAAAAATTGCTTCATTTATCTTGTAAATATCTTTAGTTGTCTTGTAAATGTCTATATTTATTTTTTGAATTTCCATATTTATCTTGTAAATATTTTTAGTCGTATTGTAAATGTTTATATTTATCTTTTGAATTTCTATATTTATCTTGTTAATGGTTAAAATATTTTTAATTCCCTAGGTTTTTTCAAATCACTTTATTATATTGTAAATGCCTTTGATTGTCTAGTAAATGTTATTCTAAAAAAAAAGAGAGAGATTATTGTCTTTTTCACCTATAAAACTTAATTTTATCTTGACTTATAAGGGTAAAATGAAGTTTCAAAATTTTGGGGGGTTCATTGAGGTTATTTGAGGGGCTCAATGAAATTTTCCCTAAAAAATAACGAGGAAGGAAACAAAAAGGCCCAGTAGGATGAAGGTGAAGGTGATCCCATCCCTTCCTTCATCCACAGAAAATATCTGATCCCTCAAATCCTCAAAATCTCCCCTCATGGGGCCCAATGCGAGCTTTCTTTGTCCGGACGCGGTCCATCCCGAGCCCCCCATCACACATCACTAAACATAATTAAAATAATACTCGATCATGCCCCCAATATTTAGCGTCTCTTAAAAAAATAGTTTTTGATTTATAATATATGCCACTTATTAAAATATTAATACTTATTTTTAAATTTTCTCCATATAATTTATTTTCATTTCTAATTTTACCCACCTATTAAGTTTTTAAATAAAAGTAAAAGTAATTTTTTTAATTTAAGACATATTTAATAAATCAGTTAGTTAGTTAAAATGTCCTCACCAATTGAGATTTGCATAAGTGGTAGGCGATTTGTATTGTTTAAGTAAGTCTTGAATTCGAGCCTTATAAATGTAGAAAAACCCTATTAGAAGACTCACCCACTATAATTAGGTGTAACCCGGTCGAATTTGAATTAGTGAAGGTGAAACTCTCTAGATATCGGATGGGAAAAAAAGGTCCTCAACAATGGGACAGTGAGAGCAAGGACGGATCTTCTAAGGGACTAGTGGGGGCCATGGCCCCTCCAAAAAAAAATTGTTTGGAATTTTTTGTTAAAAAATTTTAATATTTTTGTTAAAAAAATTTAATATAATGTAAAATTAAATTTTGGCCCCCCAATTTCCCCCTCTTTTTATATCTCTAGGGCTTATAATTCAATTTGTGTTTCATGCGAGGTCTTGTATGATTTATTTTAATTTTGTCATTTTTTTCTATATTTCATTCTAATTACCTGAAATTTTTAGTTTATCAGTGAAATTTACTTTTGTGATGTATTCTTTAGTATGCTTTTACCCATTTTACACTACATCTATGGATAAAGTTAATTGATTTTTCATTCTAAACCTCAGCCTCTTGCCTTCCAATGTTGTGGTGTTCAATTACATAAAGTTTATGGTTGAACCAAAGATTCACAATCACATAAATTAAAGCCTCTTGGCTTCCAATGTTTGTGGTGTATTTTTTTATATTATTTTGTTTTCTTGTTTATATTGTTTGTTTTTTAATGCATATAAAACATTCCATAAAAAAAATATCGGGGGCAGAACCCCCGTATCCCCACTACTATTTGGCCCCCCAAATTTTTGTTGCAAACTCCGCCCTGAGTGAGAGTATTTAAATGCCCCCGGCAACAAAACATTTTTTCCTAAAAAAAATCAGGCGAAAAGGAAATTAACATTAAAGTAGTAATTTAACAATTAACAATACACCATAGACTGGCGTCTTTAAAGACTTGTCCTTGCGCAATACGAAACACGAAATCGCTCCTTAAAACGCTTAAAAAAGCGCAGAGTGAGAGATATTCGTAACAAAAGGCCAAACAGCCTACCCTTCTTTCTCTTGTCGAGTCTTTCCCTTGTCTTCTCGACCTAGCCGTTGCCCGCGAAAACCACCCTACGTCACCGTCGCACCAATCTCTCTCTCTCTCTCTCATAACCCCGTTTTTCTGCAAGTTTTTTTTCGCTTTTCCCATACCCACAAGTCGCTATGGTGTGCCTCTGTGGCAAACGCCCATCTCCTTCCCCTTCGCTTCTCTACCAACCGCCGCCGCCGCATTAAGTTGCTTCTCACTTTCCACTTCCTCTGCCCCAATCGGAAAGTCCAGACGTCAGAATGATCGATTCCGTTCTTCTGGCACTCTTCTTGCCCTGTCTCGGCATGAGCGCCATCTTCATAGTCTACATGTGTCTTCTCTGGTACGCCACTACCCACCGCCCTCAAATCGCGATGCCGTCGAAGCCCGCGCGGGAGAAGGGCTTGTCGGCGTCGGAGCTGGAGAAGATGCCCAAAGTCACCGGGAAGGAACTGGTGATGGGGAGTGAATGCGCTGTTTGTCTTGACGAGATCGAAAACGAGCAACTGGCTCGACTGGTTCCCGGCTGCAACCACGGGTTCCATGTGGAATGCGCTGATGCCTGGCTTTCCAAGCACCCTCTGTGCCCGGTCTGTAGAGCCAAGCTGGATCCCCAGATTCTCAAGCCCTGCGAAAATCCCTGTTAATCAGCTCTCAACTCGCTTAGATTCAAGTTTCAGGCCTCGCCGCCGGTCATCGACGTTGGGGTAATAAACCATAAAACAGGGTGAAACCAGCTGGTTTCTCTTAGCTCTCTGCGTAGTGTAGAATTTAAGTGGTAAGTGGTGTGTGTGTTTTGGTTTTTGGAGGAATGTAGCCGTGAAAATTGATGTTTGTGGGATTGTCACAATGATTCGCCTATTATGGGTGTGGCGGCGGAAGATGCATGGTGTGATTAATTGTAGATGTTTTCTTCAGAGTTTAAATTTTCATTTGTGGATGAATTTAGAAGGCAAACGACTAGTCAATAGAGCGTTGCTATTGTTGTTAGCAGAAGCACAAATACATGGCCGGAAAGGAATTTGGTCAAATCTCTGGAGGGTTCCAGAATTTCCATGGCTGGAAAGGAAAATGAAATTGAAGTTTGGTAGTGGTGACTGGGCGAGATGAGAGAGAAAGGAGGGGGGAGAGAGAGAGAGCGGTGTATTCACGCGGAGGCTGTAAAATCCACGAAAATGTGAATTTAGGCAAGTGGATGTGAGAACCATCTCTGGGATGGTTTCCCATGAGAAGCAGCAGTCAGATTCTGGTCTCTGATTTGATTTGATTTTACTTAAAAGCACCAACTTGATGCCAGCTACTTTTCCTTTTTTTTCCTTCTCCATCATTCAATTCATTCACCCCTTTTAAACGGAGGTAGATGCTCTTCTAACCTATTTTTCCTTCACCATCATTCAATTCATTCACCCCTTTTAAACGGAGGTAGATGCTCTTCTAACCTATTTTTCTCACCATGAGTTCATGGGGTTCTTGATTAAAGTGATGAGAGAACAATTAAAATATAATTCTGATTTTTTAAATTGATTGGAGAGACATAATTTTTAAAGATTATGAGAGATAATAGGATTGTGAGAATATGTAGAAATGATGAAAGAAAATTGACTCCTTTCAACCATCTTCCAAATTCTTAAATATTGTCCGCTTGAGCAATAGTTGAAAATATCACAATATTTTCACACATTATGAAGAGTTAGGTTATGGCCTTACTAGTCCAATATTTCAATCTGGGTTTGGTTATGATCCACTTCTCTTACCGTCCTCTTTTTTATCTCATCTCAGCTGTTGGATTGAAATCTCAACGGTTCATATTTAATGATTTACAAAAATATTATTTTTAAATATTTTTTTAATAATTTAATATTTTATTATTTTTATAAATCATTTGATTTAAACCGTTGAGATTTTAATCCAACGGCTGAGATAAAGAAGAGGATGAGAAGATGGACCGCCAAACCCTTTTCTATACTGGGACAAGGCCAGAGTCTAATCAAAGGATGAGGGTGAATGAATTAAGACGATAATTGAGGGAGGGTGAATGAATTATGACGATAATTGAGGGTTTGTTGTGCTGTGTACATGTGGGGGATAACGATAGAGTAAAAGATAGAAACTGTTTTTTTTTTGGACGTGATTTATGATTTGTAAAGTAAGTGAGGGAGCAAAATTATAAATTTTATCTTAAGGCTAAGCTTATTAATTGCGTACAGGTGAACTGTTTTGACTGATTGGCCTAACGGGAACGTGAGCCACCTCAGTGGCTATGTCAGTTACTTCCTCCAATCTTAATTATAAAAATATTTTTGTAGTACAAATTACATTAAGAAATTAATATTTTTGTAGTACAAATTACATTAAGAAATTAATATTTTTGTAGTACAAATTACATTACGAAAGTGTTTCTATAATTAGGATTGGGGTAGTACCTCCATGACTGGCTTAGAGCGTGCGTTTTTTGTGTATATGGTACTCTTTTTTGTAATTTTAAGAAGACCTAGAAGGAACTTGTAAGTTATTCATTTTCAGTCAGGAGGGGAAGGTTTTGTCATGGTAAGTAAGTCGGTGAAAAACCAAGTTATAGTTTATAGTTTGATATCTAGTTGTGGATCCGGCTTTCCTCCGATGCATTGGACCGTCCGCTGCCCAAAAATAACTAAATTATTACCGTATGCGGTAGTGTTACCGCATGCGGTAAATTCTGAAAAAAAATCCTAACCATTCAAGCTTTAAATCAACGGCTGAGATCTAGGCAGCGGATGATAATTGCATCGGACGAAAGCCGGATCCTCTAGTTGTGGGGGTAGAAATAAAAATAATGTCTAAAAGCAGGAGTATACTTTTCAGGACTAAAATAAAGTTGCAAAGAGTCCATTGACATGTGTGGAGAATATTAAACAAATAAAGTGTCACAAGGAGCCTCAGAATAATAATGTTGATAGTATGTTGCCTTTTTATAAATTTTATGGTTAAGGTGTAAAAGTGCAGATCATATTTTCTTAAAAGTATACCTAACACTAAAGGCTTTTTTAAGAAGTAAAAATACATATTAACCATTAGCTCACCATTTCTTTGAATTTGTTGACTGAAAATTATGACATGGAAGATGAAGAATATGATTAAGAAATAGCTTGGGATAATAATTTGTTGACTGAGCAAGAAAAATTAATTTTCACCTAACCCTTTATCTCCACCTAAACCTTCTTCTCCTCTCCCTCTCTCTTTTGAAAGAAGTGATGGGGTGGAAATAAAGAGTTAGGAGGAAATTAATTTCTCTTGCCTAGTTAGCAAATTATTACTTCAAATTGGATAAATGCTAACATATTTCAAGAGTGTCATGTCTTCTAAACTCTGTCCCATGAAAACATAACAAATTATATCATTTTAATTCTGGTTGGATGATGACTTATTTAAAAAAAAAAATCAAAATTTTATCTTGTTTTTAAGGGGAAAAACATTTTAATAAAATTTAAAAACAAAAAACAAAAAACAAAATGATCAACGAATGTTTTTCTTAAAAACAATGTAATTTTTCTCCAATAAGTTATCAGCCAGCGAGGATTAAAATGATTTGATTTGTTATGTTTTTATTGAATAGAGATGGCATAGTACTTCTGGAACATGTAAGTATTTATCTCCAAGTTGTTTCTTAATCATCAACGCCACCACTTTCAGTCAAAAAATTCAAACAAACAGTCAACTAATGATTGATGTGTATTTTTACACCTATTTTGGAAGTTCACAACTATTTTTGCACATTAACCCTTAAAAAATTTAAAACAAACGGTCAATTAACATTCAATGAGTATTTGTGCACATATTTTGAAAATTTATAGTTACTTTTGACCTTCAAAAAAGTATTTAGTGTTGGATGCACTTTTAAGAAAAACTCATATGTATCTTTGCACATTAACCCTAAATGTTATGCTTACAATTTTTTCACAATAATTTTATACTTTATATCCAAGTCACTCTGAATTTGAGACAGATTCTTTTAAAGCTTGGCATGTAAACAGTTTTTAACTCTTACAAGTGTACTTCCTGCCGGACCTTGGTTGATACAATGGAGGGTCATGGTCCCCTCAAATTTTTTTATCCCAAATACTTTATGTAAATTGGATTTTTTATACAATTAGTCCAAAAATTTATACATTTGACTAAAAAAATTTATACATTTGGCTCCCCCAAATATTTTTTCTTAAAAATTAGTTAATGAGTATACATTTAACCCCACCAAATATTTTTTTAAGGTCCGTCCCTGCTTCCCGCAATTCAAATTTATATTTTTTTTCCTTAAAATGTGAGGCCACTTATTACCCAACAAATAAATTTTTTACCATCTCCACAAACGTACTTCCTAATATTTAAATTTGTATTCTTCCTCTTGTGGGACCACTTATTACTCCAATGGTAGTATAATCTCTGCTAATACGAAACATTATCACTAACCTACCCTTAATTATATAAGGGGGGAAAAACAGTGATCACTAGGCTAATAGACCTGCCCACCTGATGTTCTTTTTGGTGTGTCGTGATTAATTAATTATATTTAATTAAAAAAGCCATGATATGTCCAGCAATAAAGTAGTAAGGTGAAGACACAATGGAATGACATGTCCCAATTAAAAATTAACATTAGACTTGGTAGAGATTTGATTAAGGATGGTTGGCCTACACACACCTCTCCTAATTAATCATATCGTCAATTAAAACAAAACATATGTTAAAGGTCCCACACACCTGACCCATGTTGCTCTCTCCTGTTACCTGTATCACATTGTTCCACACATATGCCGCCACGTGGAGATAATGAATAGTGAAAATATTTTTCTGTTTTGGCTGTACTTATCCTCTCTAAATTGTAGACAAGACTTTCCATTATGGCTATATTTAGAATTAAAAGAATCGATATTTAAATTGTTGTTTCATGTTCTTATCTTATCTCATTATCTGAAGTCTGAGCCAACTGTCAATTTTATGTTTTTTTAATTTGAAAAAAAACAAAAAGAAGAGTTCATTGCTTTTTAATAAAATAAGCAGAGACGAAACCCTTCACATTGAGAAGGCTTCCATGTTCTGCAACACTTAATTAATTAAATGGTGCATTTGCTTTTCTTTTTTAAAAAATATACGATTTAGTTTATGAGTATAATTTAGCCTTTAAATATAGAATATTGATCTACTTTATCTCTTTCACTTAATTTTTATCTCCACCAACCTCATTCATTTCTTTTTTTTTTCTTTTTTCTCTCATATTTAATATTAACGTAAAAATGAAGATATTTAGAATAACACACAAATTTAATAAAAAAAATGACAAAAAAACAACCTAATCATTTTAAATCGTTGTGAATTAGTTAATTCAATTTCAATCTCATCCTAAACATGGAGGAAAATTGGGTTTGTTTGGTAGGACGCAAATGGAAGCGAGGGGAGTGGGAAAATTATAAAAGTTTAAAAGAAATTATGAAGTGAAGTTATAGAATTTTAATAGAGAAAAGTTATAAAATCAAAGAGTATATAAAATTAATTAAAAACTACAAGCCAACAAAATAAAAGTAATTAAAAGCTTTTAATCCTTTTTTTCTAAATTGTAAATCAAACACGTCAAAATCTCTTTTTTCCCTCCCCACTTGCCAAACATACCAGTGGTAGACACTCAAATGATTTCAACGAGAACTTGGTAAGTACTTTAAATAAAATAAAAAAATACAAAATGTACGAAGTTTTAAACTTTTTTGGGAAAATATCACTTAGGACCTAAGGAAGAGAAAAAATATAAAAAAAATTTCAATACCAAATCCCATATCAAAAAAATCCCTAGGGACTTTTTTGATATTAATTATGGAGAAAAAAATATAAAAAAAAAGTCCCTTTGTTAATAAAATTTCGAGTTTTTTCTCACCTGGACAATTTTTTTACAATAGAAAATGTCATTTTAACAATATGAAATGTCATTTTGACAACAATTTTTTCATAGGAAAATTTTAAGAACAGGAAAAACTATTTTAATAACATAAAAAACTATTTTAACAACGAGATTTTGTTAATATTGGAATTCCGTAATTAATATAAAAAAAGTGCCTAGGGACTTTTTTGATAGGGAATTTAGGATTGAAACTTTTTTGATATATTTTTTTTCTTTTTTAGAATCTGAGTGATATTTTCCCAATTTTTTTTAACGGATGAATTTTAAGCTTTTTAATAGCAGATAGATTTTTTTTTTCCGTCAATCAAGGGAAACATAGATATTTAATTTCAATTAAGGAATCTATAGACTTAATTAACTATGAAATTTAGATATTTGAACATCCAAAAGTAGTTTGCAAGTGACTTCAAATTCATCAAAAGTAGTTTGAATTATTTTGATGGTGAAAAATGATTCATTCCTAATCTTATCAAATGTCATTATGATAGTAAAAATTGTTTTATAATTTAAAGTCAGATTTAACAACTTAATGTTTACAAAAACGAGTTATGGCTTTTAAAAGTTAAGCTTGTCAATATTAATTCGGGTATCTATCTATATCTTTTTTTTCTTTTTAATCTGAGATCTATTGATATTTTTATCTTGGTTTTTTATATTTTATTTTAATATGTATTTGAAGTGGGTGGGGACAAAGTAATTAGTACCCAATTAAGTGAGTAATTTGAAAGGAGAATGGAGTATAAATTACAGCTTAAAAGCGAATAAGCGATAGACAAACAAAGAAGATGACGTCCAGCTATGCAAGAAAGCGGATAAAAAAGACAAAGGCTTGGATGGCTATATAAAAAGCAAGGTCATCATTGCACCATATCGCAAATGGGATATATTTTATTCTATTATTATTATCATATTCACCATTAAAATTTTATAGAGAAAACCTTTTAAAAATTCATAATATCAAAGTAGTGTTAAGGTCTAATTCATTATAATTTGATATTTGGTTCAGGATTTATGATTGCCCCTTATAATACAAGTGTCTTCTCTAATATTCGAATTGAAAACTTAAAAAGATTTAGTGGAGTCTAACACCGTTGGATCAAATCTATATTGGAATACACATAGCTTTTCTTGTTGGGGAAATTGGTTAAATGATTTTATTGGTAAATTTTTATTATCCATTTTATTCTGTTGATTTCAGAGAGCTGTCATGGGAAAGTTTTGTTATGTATTTTTATAAGTATGAGAATGGTAGACAATAATTGTTATTACTACTTTCGATCTTAATTATAGGAACATTTTTATAGTATCATTTGAATTATAAAAATGTTCACCGGAGGGAGAAAGTATTAATTAAGTAAAGTGGAGACTATACAGTGATAGAAAGTCAGTGGCCGTACGTGATCACGCAGATTTTCAGAAATTTCTTTACCCCCGCCCGATTGATCAAAATTGTGGGTATCTTCAAATTTTTTTAGGCTGTTGGGCCATGCTTTTTTCCCTACTTTTTTTTTTTGTTTAAATTCTTGTACTGAAGTATCATTTTCGGGGGGCCCATGCGTGATGGTTCAGTATTCCTCGAAACGAGTGGAAAAAAGTAGAGAAAAGTTTGAGGAGATTGAGTGATTGTAGTTGAAAAAACACGAGAGATTTTACAGACTTAGTCTATATATCGTAAATTATGATGGTAAAACAGTTTTTATCACTAAAGATAACATTGTTTGGAATTTTCATCCATGTGAGGGTTGGTGGTGGTGGATGGCCTAACAAAGAGACAGCAGACAAGATATATACTGTACGATGAAAGAAAAATATGCTGCGCATGCATGTTGCAAGTAGAGATGAAGAACGAGAAGACAGAATCAAAATGAGAATGAATTGCTTTCGTTTTCGGCCACTTTTTAAGGAGAAGCTAGCTACCATTTTCATGGTTTATGTCGAAAGAGTACGTACGACATCGTAGTGACAGTTGCAGGGTGGCTGCTAGATCCGTGCGCCACCAATTCCCTGGTTTGCTTTTTTGCTCATCACTACACCGTACCGATCCACTTGTTTGACCATTTTAAACAAACCCAGCTGTGTATATTTCAACTTGCCTCCCTGGTTTTAGATATTCATCTCCCTCACGTCTCTCCATCTCTGTCGCATTCACCTCATGTTATTCATTTTACATACGTCTCATCAATTATATTATGTCCCCACAATAACGTAACCCTCGTCGGTGTTCGTATTATCATGTAATCATACTTAATATGCAATGAATTATCATTATTAATATGCGTGCATGTCTTATTAGCCTCTTCAACATCACGTGCTTCCAGAATGGATATATGTTACGTTTCTCATTTGATCTCAAATTTGCCAACTTAATTTGAAGATCGTGTTTGTTGAGACACAGTTTATAACAATACAACAGCTATCCGCATAAAACATGAGGTCATTTGGTGGGAGTGGGAGGGAGATTACGTTGTAATTTACGAGAGTCTAATTATGCTGTATGGATAAATCTGAAAGAGGTGTGTTCAACTTGAGTTTGCATTATTGGGCAAAACTGGATTGAATTTGAGTTGGGAAAGGCAAAATAAGAGATGCAGAAAATGGCATGCTACCTACTAGTGGTCACTACGTGAGACCCAACTGTTTTTTGTTTGTTTTTGAATGCGGGTGTGCAGAACAGATGCATACCTACGTATCACTATAAAAAAAATTCTGTCGTATTGAATTTTAACAATTAAAAAGGTTTATTTGTGCCAAGGGGGGGTTGGTATCACTATAAAAAAAATCTGTCGTATTGTAACAATTAAAAATGTTTAATTGTACCAACGGGGGTTGGTATAAGTGATAAGCGGCTTGTATCGCTTAAGCAAAGTCTCGAGTTCAAGTCTTGTGAATGTCGAAAAGCTATGGTGGGAGACTCTTCCACCATAGTCAGGTGCACGACGCGGGTCGAGTTCAGATTAGTCAGGTGTGAAACTCTAAATACTGGATGAGTAAAAAAAAAGAGGTTTGTTTGTAGTGGTTAAAACTGTTATAAGCGACAGTAATAACCATGGGACAAAATGCTATAAAACAAATTGTTGCAAATGGTTTTATAGTGGTTTTTGAGAATTGTTACTGCACTAGTAGCAATTTTGCTACACCGTTACAAGATGTGTATGTAAATAACAATCATATTAGTAGTTTGTAAAACCGCTATAAACGTTGGTGCCAAAATTCTGGTTTGGTGGGAAACAAAAACTGAAAATTTTGCTCCAACACTGTAGTTGTTTGCAACCTCTACTAAGTATGTCCATGAATTTGAAAAAATTGGCGCCAAAATATTTATAATGGTAATGAAACCGCTAATAATATAGGATAAAATTCAAAGATTGCGCCAAAAATTTAATCTAAATCTGAATTTAAATTTTTAGTGGTTTGAAAACCACTACTAAATATTACATGAATTTTAAAAAACAAATAAATAATTTGAGTTCATTGTTCCAATATTATGTTGAATTTCTTGTTATTTAAGTAACACTTTAAAGATAGTAATTAATATTTGAGAAGAATGATTAAATTAAGTTAGATGGGTATAAATATTATGTAGGTTTAATATTGTGAATGTGTAGATAATAAGGACTTATGTTGTCCACTAGATGATATTTGATTATGGAAGAAATGTTGAAAATGTTGGGGATAGTCCTCAAACTTATGGAGAAGAAGAAAAAATATTTAGTTTTAGTATTCTAAGAGGGAAAAAAATAAAATGTTGAAATTAAATATTTTATAAAAATTAGCATATTTGATTAGCTTGCTCAACTTTTCTAGAAATCTTCATTAGACGAAAGAAAATGACAGAGAAGAATGGTATGAACTAGGGTTGTCCAAAAAATATGAAGTCTGGTTGGTCCGGTCTGACCCGGTCTAGTGTTAAAAAAATATTGGTCTAGGACAATTTGACCGGACCGGACCAGACCAAACTCCTCGGGTTGGACTGGACTTCGGTCCAGGGGCTTAGACCCCCTGGACTGGTCCGGTCTGACCCGAGGTCCTTTTTTTTTTTTTTTTTTGTAAATCACCAGTCTGAACATCCTAATATGCTTTTTAATTTATAGGAATCACTTTTCATTATGTCACTTTTTATTACTTTGAGAAATCAAGTGAAACTAGAGCTAAAATATTGCATCTCAAGAAGGTAAAAAAAAAAAACTGGAAAAAAATATTAAAAAAAACCCGAACTGCCTGGACTAGTCTAGGCAGTCTAGCCGGTCCGGTCCGGTCCATCCCGAGCTCAGGCTGGTACTAGACCGGACCAAACCTCGGGCTGACTTTTCCTGGCCGAGGTCATATCAGGCCAGAGCTCGGGTTGACCTCCAATCCGGTCTGGCCCGGTCCTTAGACACCCCTAGTATGAAGTATGAAGAAATGAAAGAGAATTTGAAATGAAGTGTGATGAATGCATTTATAAGAATCTGCTTAATATTTATAACAATAAAAATAATGGTTTTTGTAGCAATTGAAGTGGCACTATTGTAACGGTTTTTGTTTAGTGCTACAAATATTGGTTGGAGTTTTAAAAAATATAATATATAAATTGAGGTTTACAAAAATAAAAGGAAAATATGTTTAATCATTTTCTGTGACCATCTCAAAAAAAAAAATGTTAGTGGTGAGTTTATTATTTGATACAAAAAAATAAAATTAAATTGTGTTTTTTTTTGGTCGTGTATGTTCTTTATATTTATTTATATGTAATTGACGCTACTTCACTCCGATGTCGTAGCTCAAAATTTAACTAGTTTTCATAATTGTCTATATTTATTACAAGAAAGTAGTAGTCTTTTTTTGTTTTTGGATACAAAAAGTTTATTATCCCATTAGGATCGGGGCATATCAAAGATTTACATTACAAGAAATCAATGAAACCTCACATCGATGAGTGGGTTGAGGAAGGCGATGACGCCTTAACCAACTGTTTCAATTCCCATTTACAGAATGTAGTAGTCGAATGGAACTGGTAAGGTGTTAGAAGGATTGCTGGGCCACGTACGTTAGCTTGTAGACCCAAGGCCTTTTGGACTGAAGGAAACGTTTCACTGACTCTCATTTATAGGCCTCCCCAGATCCTCTCTGTCCACTTTCATATATTTGGGGCTCAAATTAATGCCCACTCCTTCAAAACTACTCCAGTATTGCTTGCTTTTCATCTTTTTTATCAGGTTGCTGAACTAAAACCAGGCTTTGACACCTCAGCTTAACCTCTTAAATCTAAGCATCGATTATTGTTCACAGTACAGTTTTCTTTTTCTAAAGGAAAACAACAAAATCAATGTTGAATAAAGCCTTTCTCTTCAACCTCTCCAGAGTCTGAAATCTCAGCTAGCTTCATGATATTATACCAGTGTTATTCGTATTTCTTTTGAGTCTTGTCACGTGGATTTGTGTCTGATGCTTAGAATTTCTCCTCAATTCAAAGTTCCTCCATTTCACATGGGCCACCTCCTCAAAGTCATGTCTCATTGCTGCATCCTCCCACAATAGCTTTTGCTTCCAAACTCTTTTCATATACACTTTCAAAATAGTTTAGCAGATCATTTGACTATACAAAATAGTTTAGCAGATCATTTGACTATACAAATTCATAATATTATAGAAAACTTTTGTTTTGTTGATCACCCGCCACTTTTATATCAGGAGGTGGTAATTAGTAAAAGATGGTAAGTTATAGTATTTCATGTTACAGATTAGATTCCAGTTTTCTTTTTTTAAAGGAAAAAAAAAACACCTTCACCACAAATTTAAAGATATCAGTACGTAAATCGAAATTATTGGGCTCATGTTCTGGTGCTCAGATAATAAGAATAATATTTGAACAAAAATATCTTTAAATCTTGATATAACGAGGTTGATCGTATAAGAGAGTATAGGGTGCTCATCCTTTTTGTAAGCAATTAAAGATGACCTTATTTATGATAAATGTATATGAGAGAAATGGATAAAAATATGAAAGAAAATGATTAAAAAAATAAGAAAGAATGAGTAATAAATAATCAAAAGAAAGAGAATTAGTTGATAAATAGAATATAATTAATATAAAATTATATATTTAATAAGGATAAAAAATATTTAAAAAATTGTTTATATCAATGATTTGTCCAAGAAAAAAAAGTTATTTATAAAAATGATAGTTGGGACTTGGGAGTACTATTTATTAAGTATAGCGAGCAAAGGAAACAAAAGATTGTGCCTTAATTTAAAGAACCAGATGCTCCCAGATGGACACGCGTCCCTTAGTGGTTGAGTCGCTGGTCTCTTACATCAATCAAAAGCATGGCCCTGCCCCTTTCCTGTGCTTTTTTGTGGCATCTGTCTCGGGCGCGCATCATCCACGTGTCTAGCCCCTCCGTGGACCCCACTCCTCGGGGTTCCCATAATTGAACGCCAACAACCCCCCACAACGCACGCATCGGAAGACACCTGTCCCTTGCTTTTTCAATACGTGTCACTCTCCGTACACATCTTGCTTCTCTTCCACCCTGGCCTGGTCCCCACCCTACACCGTATTCCCACCAAGAATCCGATGCCCGCTCCTTCCATTTAACCGCATACTCTCTCCATTATAGTAGTACCCACTTTAATTTGAACACGGCATTTTTCTCCATATATCAATCTTTATGTTCTAATGGCTATTATTTTTCTCTCATTTCCTAAAATCTTTTTACCTCTTCAAGTTGACAAGAAAATAAAACCTTCAAGTTGCGTTTCGGATCTCAATTTTATATTCTAGATTATTGTTTTTTATTGTTAATTTCTCAAGATCAAGCAACTGTTCCTTATGAAAGAGTTCTATCGGTCTTAGAAGAGCATGGGACGAGAGCTACATACGAATTTGCTTGAGAAACAACTTTTATGCATTTAAATATGGGTAAAGGGATTTTTCGGTCACTAGAGATAAATTATCTCCAGTGATCCCCAAAACTACGTTGTTTTGGATTAATGAATGACGTTTCCGTAATTTTGCACATTTTATTAATTCACCTAAAAATACAAACACACTCTTCATTAATTCAAAACGACGTAATTTTAAAGGTCATTGGAGATAACTTATCTCGAGTGACTAGAGAAATACTTTTCCCTTTAAATATATCAATGATGAAAATGATGACTAAAATTACAAACACACCCTTCATTAATTCAAAACAACGTAATTTTAAGGGTTATTTAAGATAACTTATCTCGAATGACTATAGAAATACTTTTCCTTTTAAATATATCAATGATGAGTTTCACGAGAACTAAAATTTAATTATAAAAAATCACGATATGCTTAAACATAAATGGTTGGTTGATATTAAACATATTGAAAGAGAAAATAACATTGAATTGCGGGTAACGATGGCCCTAAATTTCACTTGATCCGTTTAAACAACCTCTATTTGTTTGTTTTCCAGCGATATAGAGTAGTATTTATTACTTTCTTTACTTTTTAAAAAAAGAGTAAAAGATCAGTTGATCCGTGTGGGGTATGAAAAGTGAAAACAGTCAAATTCATTTATTGATAATCTGCGAATAATTTCAACCTGCAAGTTTAATGTTCAGCTGTTCAAAATATTAATTTTGGGGCCAAGAGTGTGATAACTCAGAGCTGGCATTAAAAAGGTTCTGTAACCTTTCCATGTTGATATCTTTCCCTACGTTGAGGACAGGTACCAGGTTTGAGACTGACGTTAACATAATTACGTGTTTTTAATTTAATAATAACAGTTTTTTTCTTTTTTTGATAATAAAAAGTTTAGATAGGGGTAAACACCGATACCCTACTAGGGTCAGGGTATGCCTCCTGGCTCAAAAAACACTTATAGAGGTACTTACAAATTGCCCACTAATGAGGCCCTCACATCAATCAGCAGGTATCAAACCTCCTCCCTTTTGGGATAAAGACCAACACCTTAACCAACTGTGTCAATCCTCATGGCTAATAATAACAGTTTATTGCTGAAGGCTTTTCCAAATACCGACTTAAAATTTTACAGATTAGCCACTGGACCAGACTTTTCCAGATCGGCACCATGAACCCAATGTTTTGAAAGCTTTTTACCACCTTAGCCCAATGATAGATAATAGGAGTATTAATTATTTATACACACAAACACACACACATATATATATATATATTCTCAAAACACGTGCTTATATTAATATATAAAAGGTATATCGAAACAAAACAATTGCACTAAAAGAAAATAAACCAGAGCAGGACTACAAACAAATAAACCAGAACAAACTAAATGAAAGAGAAAATAATAACCAAAACCACTGAAGTTCAGAGGTAGGAATAAAAGTAGCGTTAGAGATAGTACCGGTTTCCTGGACATTCAAAGTTAGAAGTGGCATGAAAGAAAATGTTGGTTGCAAAACCCACCCTATAGAACAAAACTTCTTATAAGCATAAGCTGCAAATTGATTAACTACATAATTACCCCGATTTGGGATAAGAAAAAGAGAAAACCCAACCTCAGAAAAAAGAAGACAAATGATGTCATAAAGAATACTTCTTTTCCTCCAATAAAACAAATCTGGTGACGTCGATCTCCTACCGAATAAACTAAGGCTAACACTAACGTTTTGGATTCGCCGCCATCAAACAATCCAACAACGGTCCTCTAAGAGGTAAAATATATTGTAACAAATACCATTAACACAACGCTTCCCTAAAAAAATGCGAATCCGAGCCATAATAGAAAACACCACCACTAAAACCCAAAAACATAAAAAACTTAGAAAAAGACAGACGGTTCCTCCACCGATGGAGACTGCCGAGGAGGGAGACGTTGTTACAACGACTGGCACAGCAAGAAAGAAGACTCCCATCGCTTCAAGAAAGATCTAGAAAGGGTGAGGAAAAGCTCGTCCCAGAGGCGAGAGAGGGTCGTAGTCGCATACAGAGAACAGAGGGTCACCACGACTAGAGTGATGGTAAAGATAGAGAACATAGGAGGGCCCGAGTCGAAGAATATGGAGGCTCACTGTGCATCTCTGTGCCAATATGAGAATCGCAACTCTAGAATACTCTAACGATTCCTTCTTTTGGTTCTTTGAGCACCAATTTGCTACTCTATTGAGGCTGCGGCTCGGGTTGGTGCTCACTGGTGACAAAGAAGTTGCCAGCGAGAGAAAAATCCTAGTGTTGAAAGATGAGCAAGAGCGCAGCATGAGAGTCGTGAGAGAGAGAGAGAGTGAACGCTTTTTTTTTATCACAACTAATACAAGTGTTGTATTTTTTTTTTGAACGGAAAAAGTTTTGGAGGGGTTCGACATCAGTCCCCCGCCAAGGCCAGGGTACGGCCCCGGACTCTATGAGCACTTACTGGGGACTTAGGAGATCACCTACTAAAAGAGTCCCAACGACAGCAGAGGGGATCGAACCCACGACCTAAGGGCCTAGTCTTAGACCCCTTACCATCTATGCCAACTCACATTGACAATACAAGTGTTGTATTGCTCATTCGTTGTTATGCTGTGTTCATGAACATCAATAAAATGTATCCGGTCATATTTGTGGGCTTTCTAATAAACTGACTGATGTTCGATTTCATTATCAAAAGCGACAAATCTCGTGTACCACAAATTCACAAATCATCCACGTGACTGATTTTACATAGTGTTCGTGGTCCTTTTTTCCTTAACCGCACATGCGATACCGCAGTAAGTGTATGAACGTGTTGTGAATCAGTACCATTCACCATTCAGTACTTCATTCCTCTCTAAGAAGGGGTGGAACTAGAAAAATTGGGCACAATTGGTGAGAGGATTCGAGGATTTGTGGGCAGCACTCCAAATATTTTTTTTAAAGAAAGTTTTAAATGCATTAAAAAATAAAAGAATATAGATTAGAAAAAAAATAAATCAAAACAATATTTATGAAATCAAGTGTATACTGATAATGTAATAAGAGAGACAATTATTTTACAAACCTGTCATTTAGAAAAATAAGGCTAAGTAGTAAGTACTATTAGAAATAAATGTAGCTACATAAATTACAATGTGGGGTGGGTACTCAATAAGTTTAACTACATATATTTTAATAAAAAAAGTATATTACAATAAAAATAATTATAATATCATCTTTCTAAACCTTATTTTTTGGAATTCCATCATAACTGCTTTATTATCCATGCTATCAAATATATATTTTTTCAATATAAGGCACTAAGCAATCATTCAACCATTCACCCCTATCCCATTACGAAGTGCAGCCTTGATTTATTAAGGGTGAATATTTAATTTAAGGGTATATAATCATTCAAATATGTATTAATTATTATAATAATAATAATAAAATCTCAAATTCAAATTCAAATGCCCCTTCTCTAACAAGTGGGCCCACCCTTTCCTCTAAGTCTACACTTTAAAAAAATGAATTTGTAGAAAAATAGTCATACGGTTCTTCAATTTTCTAATTTAAAACTTATGTATTTTTTTCTCATAATTAAATGCTAATCGTGCGTGCAAACTGTTCTGGTTCAGAACTCAGATGTCCGGCCTATTGAAGGTCCGGTGATTCGATATAGGATCTGTGTGTTCCTCCTGTATGCTTATAGGACAAGCGTTCAGGAGAAGGTATGATCACGGTACACAAGCAGGCGTTTCGCCTAAGGGGGTCTTGTGTGCGTGTGTGTTGAATATAGATTAGTCAGGGCTTAGAGATTGTGTACACAGGCGCCCGTCTCCTCCTCTGTATATATAGAGTCTACCTGGTTAGTTAGTCCCTTGGCTGCCACACCGTACGTGTCCTGGGATCGTGCTCTGCGTGTCCGGGATCGTGTGTGCATGCCCAAGGTCATGGCTGGGTCCCACGGATAGTGGGTTGCCCCTTGTACTAGCCAGTGAGATAATGGGCCTAGACTAGGTCCGTAATGATTGCCCCAAGCTCGGTTGCTCGGGTCTCGAGCTACCGAGTTTAGATGTTCGTTTGACTGAAGTACAGAAGTCCGAGTCTTTGTTGATCGCTAAGTAACATGATATCCTTGCCCCCCAGCAGGGTTATCCAGGTCTCTGGTCAACCGGGGTGGATATGTTGCTAAATCTGATTTTGTATCGGAGCTGGTACCACCCATTTTACTTTGATAAGGTGTCTATCATAATCTCAAACATCCTCGGAGTTACAAGTCTTCGGTTGAATTGCCCCAGCACATGTGGTCCGGGTTATGTTTGCTTTTAAATTTCGTTGTTCTTCGACCTTCCGGGAGTCCGGGCTCGCCTCTTGCACGGTCGAAACCTCCAAGTGTGGGTCCTTTCTCAGGCTGATTAGCCTAACCGGTGAGCCGGGATACTTGACTGTGAGCGCTGCCCCTTGAACCCGGGCGCTTTCTACTGTCGATTCCTCTTCTAGGTCATCATTAGCCTCTGCTAGCTGGCGTCCCTCGACTGTCGTGAAGCCAAATTGAGGGGGTGCGCCTATACATCCCTTGGCGTAATTAATGCCACGAGATGCGCATTAAATGAACAGTCACGTCGGCCTTGCTAATGAATGAAAAGGCGCTTTTGCCCCGTCGATTGGGTTTTCGAAAGGTTTATACCTTGAGCCTCCTTGATGCCATTTTACCCAAGTTGTTCGAAGAAATTCTCTCCGACGATTTTCGCTTTCGGAAGATAATCCGTCTCGTGAACCATCTTCATTCCACAACTTTCATCGAGCATCTCCATATCTTAGGCGGGTATTATTGTTTCCTGCCTCTTTCTTTTGTTCTGCTCTGATCTGCTGTTTCACTATAAGATTGCGTCTGTATTTAGTTGAAGTTCTGGGTAGATTTCTTTATTGAGTGAATTTTCGCGTAGTCCTGTTTTCAGTTCCCACATTTGTGCAAAGATCCCCTTGTTTTTCGAGTGAGCCGTTTCCTTTTCAGTTCATTGATCGTTAATACCTTTGAGAGAGTGGTTCCAAATGTCGAAGGACATAAAGGATATGACCCCCGAAGAACTGGATGAACTACGCCAAACTGTCAGGGGAAGAAGCCGTTGGTGGCTTTGGGGCGATGAATCTTCTCGTCCAACGTCGCAAACCGTTGCTTTAACCGATCATCACCGTGGAGGCAAGGGAAAAACTTCTGGTGGCGGGCAAGCGAAAACTCGAGACGGCACATCATCGGTTAGGGGAGTCCCAATGTTTCCTTCCGCTTCTTCCCAATCCAAGGGTGTTTAACCCGAGCTTCGACGTGTCCGCTTCTCGGGCCTTCCGAATAGCGCCTAACGAAGTGGCCGGTTCGGGCCCTAGGGCCGAGGTTGATTCCTACATCGGGCCTTGCTATGAGCGCTTGTACGAATGCTCACGACTTATTTCTTGCGGTGATTCCTCCACGGCCGACTTGATTTTAGGCTCCCGCCGACACAATCTTGTCCCGGCTCCTCAAGCTTCATCGCCGAGTCCCGTTGACTTGGATTTTAATCTTACCACAAGCTGTGGAATCTCGCCTTCAATTTTTGACATCGGGTATGCTAGGAAGATTCGATCTTGTTTATATTTTTATTTGTGTTAGGTATAATGGCGTCGTCTTCTTCTTCCCACGCGGTGAGTCGAGTGCGGAAATGCAAACCGCGCTAGCCCCCACAGATTTAATTGAACAATTCCCTTGGGTTACCCGCGAAGTGTTGTCCTATCGGTCGAAGGCGACCATAGAAGACTTGGGAGGTCTCCCAGTTCAAGAGACTAGCGCCTACTCTCTCTGTCTCCGGAAGAGGAAGAGCTGTGTGCTCGTGAGGGAGGAGCCACAACTCCTTTTCTTTTTCTATGCCGACTACCTCACCGACTTGGTATTCGCTTTCCCTTTCCGAATTTCAAATGGCCACCCTCCAATTCCTTAGTGTAGCTCCTCGCAATTACACCCCAATGGATGGGGTTACCTAATTGCCTTCGAGTGGTTTGCATGAGCCTTGGTCCGCCTTGCACCACCTCTATGTTCTTCTACTTCTTCACCCCCATACCTCTCGTTACGGGAAAGAGCCGCGAGCTCAAGGGTGGACGTCCATTCGGGAATAGCCAACCGGCGTTTGTTTACCCAGTCTACGAATCTTTCAAACGCTTCAAGAGCAACTTTTAAAGTTGTCGCTAAAGCGGCACAACTCCTTGGTTCCTCAAAGGGCCGGACTCGCAAAAGTCGACTGGGAATTTAATTTGTATTGGTGTCAAGATCACCACAACGTGTCTCCTAGCGCCTATAAGGTAGAGCGGTCCAATCTGTGAAGCTTCGAAAGGAAAGCCATTGACGCCATAATAGACCATGTGAGGGCGAACGGCCTTTGTTGGGGCCGGCTCCTTGGTGGCCCAATATCGGGCCGAGGCTCAGCGTCGAGATGAGATGGTGTCAAGGCCGAGTATGATATTTCTTTGTTTAAATATCGGCGTTGATCCGCGTCTTAGCAAAGTATTCATCGTTTTTGCCTTCCTAGTAGCTAACACGGTGTCTGTGTTTCGTGTAGGTCTCAAAATGAAAGAGCCGCAATATCTTTCTGGGATCCCAGAGCCAACAACTAAGGGGAGAAAGAGGTCGGCCCAGGATGTGGGCAAGTCGAAGGTCGGAGAGTCATCGAAGCAGGCCGAGCCAAAGAAGCTCAAGGCCGGAGAGTCGTCGAAGCCCGCAACTGATGCCAGGGCTGTCTTTCCTATCCGAGCCTCCCCTACCGCGGCCTCGCCGCCTCCCAAGTCGACCGACGTCGGGCCCTCCTTATTGCACGATACCCGGTTCCCCTCGTCCTCCAACTGTCATTCCCGTTCCCATTTGTGGAGTAAGGGAATTACCGAAGAACTCGGCATCGCACTCCCGCCTCTACCCGCTATCAAGAGCCAGTACCCTTACGGGAAGTCGATGTACGAGATGTCCAGGAATTGGGAAATGCTTTCCTGAGAGGTGCTGGTTTGACCCAATCTTTTCTCACCCTCCACCACAAATATGCGGAGACTACCGCGGAGCGGAAGCGTGCCCGATCAGAACGCGATGAGGCTCTGAAACAATGGCAGATCGCTTCGAACGAGTTCCAGGCTCGTGAGGTTCAGCTGGGGAAAGTGGAGTAGGGCATCATTTTCGGGCCTATGTGGATGACGGGCAGTTTGTCCTCTATGTGGAACCTCCTGCTAACTCCGAGACCCGAGTAGATGGCGATGCGACCGTTCTGGAGGCCGAGCAGGGTGAGGAAGTCTCGACCTCCCCCAAGCTCGTGGGTTAATTTCCTTGATTTATACTTTGTATATTCTGTCCGGTTGTGTTACCGGCATTGACTCTTATTGAACAGATTGGCCAATCTGGCCATTTTTGCCTATGATTAATAGTAGATGGTAACCTAGCAATCATATGCATCATATAAGAATATAACTTTACCAGTTATTGCGGTTGACCGGGCTAAGGTCATATGAAAGTAAGCAGAATCTTCGAACGCGCTTCTTGGTCATAAGACCATAATGTTTTAAAGTGCTAGTGTTTGCACTGTCTTATAAAATTCCTGGTATTCCAGGAATTGGGAAATGCTTTCCTGACGTGGTGGTTGACGGTTGTCCCCCGCTTGATCCGCCTCCGATTGTCTTTGGCCTGAAGCACGAGTGCTTATCCTCATGGTCACGGGAATTGAAGTTTATTCGTCCCCACGGTCGGCGCCACTGTTGCGGTTCGAACTCGGATGTCCGGCCTATTGAAGGTCCGTGATTCGATATAGGATCTCGTGTGCTCCTCCTGTATGCTTATAGGACAAGCGTTCGGAGAAGGTATGATCACGGTACACAAGCGGGCGTTTCGCCTAAGGGGTCTTGTGTGTGCTGTGTATTGAACATAGATTAGTCCGGGCTTAGAGATTGTGTACACAGCGCCCGTCTCCTCCTCTGTATATATAGAGTCTACGGTTAGTTAGTCCCTTGGCCGCCACACCGTACGTGTCCTGGGATTGTGCTGTGCGTGTCCGGGATCGTGTGTGCATGCCCAAGGTCATGGCTGGGTCCCACGGATAGTGGGTTGCCCCCTGTACTAACCAGTGAGATAATGGGCCTAGACTAGGTCCGTAACACTAACAAAACAAAGTTTTATGAGCTAATAACGATGTTAAGAGAGTAAAGTTAATTAGTAATTTAATTAATAGAGAAAAATAAAGAAATACTAAAATAAAAATTGAATGAAAGTATAGATATATGTAAAGTGGTTTTGCCATTTTTTTTTGGTAAAATACCTTGACCGCCATTCTATTTTTCCTTAATTATACAGATCTCCCATCTATTTTAAAAATATACACTTAAGTCCAAACAGTTAATTCCGTTAAGAATATTCTAAAAAGATATTTTTTAATTAAAATTTATATAAAAATAAAATGTGTTTACTAATTTATCCTTAATATTAAATCCTAAATTTTAATTGATAGCTAGTAAATATCACAAGCTTTTAAAAATTTGAGTAAGTTTTTTAAATGTCTGTAAAAAAAATTATAAATTTAAAAGACTTATACAATCTCCCAAACCTATATATTTTATTATATTTGATAGGAAAAAACGTGTTTAATATATATTTTAAGTCAATTAAGAAACTAAAAATAAATAAATTTTAAAAAAATATATGTAGAATAATTAAAATTAAAAGATTATATATTTATAATATCAAAATCTTAAGAAATCTATTCGAATTAAAATATGGTGGTATAAATTTTTTTTGGCCCCTACATATATGTTTGCATTTAAATAATTTTGATGTTAAAGAAGAGCATTTTGGTAAAATAAAAGTTCAAACGTCAAAATTAAGGGTCAACTAACGGTTTGGGTGGATGAAAATAGAATATCAAAATATAATGGAAGTTTGCGTAACATACATTTTAATTTTAAGGGAGGACTATAGGTGTTTTCAAAATAGAGGGGATGTATATGTAATTAAGGTAAAACAGAGGGGGTAGTTAATGTATTTTACTATTTTTTTCTTCATATGTATCCTTTTTTACTTGGAGGATTTAAAAAGCTATCAATGTCACATGCTTCATTCACAATTTCAAATAGAGGACTTGTTTAAGGGAGAACGAATACTTTACCTTTAGACTAATCTGTATCTGGTATCCTATTCACATATATTATTAGCTATCCAAATAGCCAATTAATCTGAATTGATATTTTACGATAATGATACCCCTCTCTAAATGCCTTTTTAAATAAGGTTGAAATAAAATGTAATTTGCCTATTTTATAACCAGATATGAAACATAAAGAGCATATGCTATGCTGAGGAAGATTTTTCATATCGATGTTAAATGATGAAACCTTCCAACCGATTATGCATGCTACACACATAAAAATGCCAAATAAATCTCTAATTGTTTGGTTAGATGAAAAAAAGCTGCCTAAATAATCTGGGTTAACATTTCCTAACAAAATATTTAATTTACACCATACATAAATTCTTTTTCTCTATATAATAAAGTGAAAATTTTCTTAGTTTGTATTTTCCATTTCTTCGTTAATAGATTTCATCTGAAAACTATTTTTCCCCCTATATCAATATGGTTTGAACTAGTATTAACGGGTCTGAATTCCAAAAGCAAAACTTTAGAATGACAGCATCATATTTTCAAAATTTATAAATCTATACGAATAATTTAAAATCACATTTTTATATTTATAACGCCCTAAAAATTGCATCTTGGAAGACATGAATTTGCTGAAAACCATTTCTAATTTATTGCAAAATATATCTTTTAAAAAAAAAAAAATAGTTGTGTGTAGGACCTCAAATTCTGTACTCAATAAATTGAAGGGTTAAGGTGCAGATTTGCCAACAAACTATTACCCGAGGAGCATCTGGTACAAAAAACAATTGAGGGTACCAAAATTACTAATCAACAATTAAAAAGTGAAAAAAAAACACAATGAGGTGCAAATTGGCCAACGAACTAATACCCCGTCACTGTTACCCCCCTTCCAATAACTGTCACAGTGTCGGCGACGTCGGCGTCTCCAAAGCTTCCATTGTTGTTGGGTGTTCTACTAACCCTTTTGAACTCATCAAGGTCTGCATGCAGCTTCAGGGCGAGAATCACGCACCGAAACCAAATCCAGCAGTCCACAACGCCTGCTCGCATGGGTCTCATCTCTGTTGGTGTTTGCCTTATCCAACAAGAAGGCTTAACCGCTCTTTGTTCCAGCGTCCCCACCACCATCCTACGCCAGTGCTTCATATTTTAACGTAATTGTGATAGTTAAATTTTTTTTAATAGTTATTTGGTACTTTTTTCAATTTTTATTTGTTTATTGGTAATTTTGGTACCGTCAATTATTTTTGTGCCAGATACTCCTCCGGTAATAGTTCTTTGGCAAATTTGCACCATAACCCTAAATTGAAATTCAATGACAAATTTTTTAACTGCAATTATTCAATGTAATAGTCAAGCTTTGACATAAATTCCAAACCCTAGACCCACGCGTGTTGATATTTTTTGAAATATTTTTATGGCAAAATAATATTTTACAGCAAAATTTAGTATATTTTGTTCGGTGGATTTGAAATTTTGAATGAAGTGGGAAGAGGCAAGTAAAATCGTAAGATAAAAGTTAAGAAAGATTATAGTTTAAATACAAATTGAATTTAATCCTAGTTATTAGATTTTAAGATATTTAAAAAATGAGTGTTAAATAAAAATTAAACAATTATATGCAGTAATCTAATCTATTGATTATTAAACTTAACTATTTCGTGATTTATGATTATTTTGTTATCGTTTGAATTGATATTTTTAACGTGTATTCTATCAATTTTTTTACTATATTCTAACTACCACCTTGGGTCATTAATATCTCAGTAGTTGCTTTTTTCTTAAAAAAATATTAGAGAAATGAAATAAATCACATTAAGGTACTTTTATTTATAATTCTTTTCTTGAACTAATTTATCTAACTTATAAATTGATAATATAAATTTTAATAATATATAGTATAAGTTATAATTAAATAATTTATTTATTTTTTTAAACATTTAAAAAGAGTCAAATGACTTTTATAAGAAGGATAAGGATGAGGTTGTATTATTTTTATGCATGTTTTGGTAGCGTAAAAAGCTCTTTTCTAAGTGATTTATAGTATATTAAATAAGGGTAAAAGATTTATTCAGACACTGTAGATAAGTTATCTTGTGACCCCGAAACTACGTCGTTTCTGTAATTTTTTATTATATAAATTTTACTGAAATATCCTTCATTAATTCACCTAAAATTACAAATACACCCTTCATTAATTCAAAACGACGTAATTTTAGAAGTCACTAGAAATAATTTATCTTTAATAATTGGAGAAATACTTTTACCATTAAAGAACTATATGCCAGTTTTATCTCGACTTGGTCATAAAATACTAACTCAAACAAATTTTTTCTACTGTGTATAGGGGCAAAATTAAAGCCTAAACAAAAATACATCATCCTATGTCTTGTCCGTTTTGTCCCTATAGTCTATCTGCTTTCTAAGCGTTCAAGAAGATCTACTAGCTGTTGACCGACGTTGATATGAAGGAAGCTCCATTTTGCAATCTAATCTTGTTATTATTAAATAGTTTGGTCCTCTTATTTTTAAATTAAAAGTTACTTTTAAGCTAAAGTTAAAAAAAAGAGTTTTTTTAAAAAAAGTTAAAAGCTGTTTAGTGATTATATAAATTTTTTAGCTTAAAAGTTATTTAAAAACTAAAATTAAAAATAAGGTGTTTAACAAATTTTTATCATAAACACTTTTTTTATATTATAAAATAATATTTAAACTATCAATATATTTATAAAATAAAAATACTATGAAAATATTTTCCAACCGTGGAGTGCAATCAAGAAATATCCAGTTGGGTATCCTTTTCTGGCTAGAAAACGAATTTGATCATTAATAGAAGGAATTAATTATATAAATTTTAAAATTTGTAGAAATTAAATTATTTTTACTTTTAATTTCTCAAATACAAATTAAAATAAATTATATTAAAATCATACTACAGACTAATTTTCATTTATTCCATATAGAATTTTATCTGGAAAAAATATTTAAATTTGACAATTTTTTTAAAAAAATGTTATTACGTTTTTGTTTACTTGTAAAAATATAAATCATGCAAACTTTTAATAGCACATTTTTTGAACATGTATAATACTTTTGAAATGTGGAAAATGAAAAAAAAAAAATTACATTGGATATACTACCATAAAAATAGTAAATTGTGCTTAGACCAAGGATAGATTACGGTTTTTTTTTTTAAAAAAAAAAAGAGTTTATAAAAAATCTCCTATGAGGAGCTTATTTTTAATATTTTTTTTATTGATTATAAAATAAGTTCTTATATAAGAGCTTTTATAACATTCTGTTCAGCTTAATTTATATTTATAAAGAGAAGATAAACTAAAAATAAGTTATAAAAACAGACAGAAGTTGGGTTGGATGAAGAAAACAAACAAGGAAAAGGGATTTAAGTTTAATAAAATAATATATACACAAAACAATTAATTAATACTTTTATTCTCCTTCGAATCATGGCATCGTACGAAGGTGGACATACCACGTTACTGTGGAAGGTAAATGCCTTCACTGTTTTAAGGAGAAAAAGGTCGTGACAGAAAAGTGGAAGGAAACTTCAAAGGATTTGACAGGTGTCCCCATGGTGCAATCATCATAATCAAACACCTATTATGACACCACGGACCATCTCACCCCGCAGATCACCACGGAACAATCTCCACCGTATATCTCTACCTCAGTACGCCATCCCCAAGGTGAAATGCGACGTAGAGTATTCGTATCTCGGAGGCGCCGATGATTGCACCGTGTGATGGGATATAGAACGACCAAGATGTAATGACGTGGAAAGAATATGGTTCTTCGCAATAACACATCAGTTCGCGTCCCTTGTTGCTTTCTGCCCCCATATAGAGCTGAGGTTGTAGGGACTCTCTAACCCCATACACAGCCTTAGACAGAGCGAGAAGGAAAAGGGCCTTTTAGAGAGAGAGAGAGATGAGGACAGAGACGACGACGAAGGATGGACCTGAAGCTGTTTTGAGCAATGGACACTTGGGAAACATGTCAAGCTCTAGATTATCGTCTCTTCTCGCCTCTAAAGATCGTGATTTTCTCCTCACCCCCACTGGGTCTCAGGTTCTCTCTCCCTCTCTCTTCTCTGATAAACTCAGCAATTTTTAACAGTGCCTGAAAACTTAGCTTCTATATCTTATTCTGTTAACTGTGACGTGATTTATATGAAGTGGAGTGAAGGAGAATATAATACTTTACTTGGCTTAGCCTTGAACTTTATGTACTTTGCCGGAAGAGAACAAAAAGTTCTCTCGAGTCTTCTGTTGGAGGACAAAACTATCTATATATAAAAGAAAAAGGGAAAGTTTGATTTCGTTTCTGGCTTGTGATTAATTAATTAACATATTAAGTTACTATTTTGTTTATTGGGATTGGGTGACTTCAGCTCATTGTCTTTGTCGATGAGTATGATTAATTTAAGGGCGACTTGTGAATTGTGATTTCCCTTTATAGGAGAGACAGGCTTTATAATAGTAAGCCTGTCTTGCCCATTTTAATCCTTGGTTTAGAGATGATCACATGAGTTTTGTCTCTCTCTTTTTCCTATTCCTTTTTCAAAGAACTTGTGGGATCCTTTGAACAAACCCAACCAGCCGATTTCCGACACCTAATGCTTTTGACCCTAACCTGGTAGCTAACCCTGTAATACAATTAATCAAACATGTACTTACTTAGTGTATAATTAGTACCTCTATTATGGCATTGTTTTGAATTTGAACCTGTACTGTGAAACGAGGAGCACAGCTGAGAACTGGGCCATCGATCAGAGACCTTTTTCCTCCTTTACCAGATAAATGGCGTATTATCAGAAAAAGCATCTAACTTTGGACACATGGTCGACTTTCTAATCCTTATGAGTCTTTCGGAATAATTGTGGGTTTGGCTTGTATTCCTGAAATAATTGCGACTGTCATTAAATTTTGCTGTGAGTTCAAGTAACCGGTGGTTCCCACCCAGGTAAAATTGAAAAAGTTTTGTTTAGAGCTTTTCTACTTCTGTATAGAAAACCAGGGTTTTTAAGAGCTTCTCCTATATATTATATATATGTGATAATTAAGATGATGAATAGTGACATTATATTCTTTTGCTGACTCTTGACTTTTGAGATTGCTACTAAACCTAATCGATTAGCTTTCAAGAGTTAATTACGAAACTCACGAGCAGCACATGTCTTATGTAAGAGTCTGTATCAGTAATACGTAAGATTCCACGCTGTGCGTGTCGTCGACAGCCCAGCGTCGCAATCGAAAGGACAAGTGTCGCCTATAAACAATTCCTTTAAGCCTTGGATTAATGTTGCTGCTTGTACACGTGGCCCATTTAGATACCCCGTCGTTTTCCCACATTTTATCACTTATATGGATTTGGATAAGAATCTACATCCATCCCCTCCTTTTATATCCATTGTAGTGTATATTTGTAACTTGCAGATTGCTCTAATTTTTTTAAAATTTATTAATGAATCATTTATCTCATTTCAATAATGAGCCCTGGGGCACTGATGTGTGACACATCACAACTCATATTAGCAACCTATTCTGAGTGCTAATTTGGTAGGTAGATGTATATTTGTGGCTGCAGGTCAAAGTTTGTGATCTTGAAGGGAAATTGGTGGGTCTTTTATTTGGTGCTAACTGGTACGCAGCATGCCGGAGATTCACCGGAATGCTGATCGGAATATATGAGGAGCTCAGGAACAAGGTCCCAGGTTTTGAGGTTGTCTACGTCTCCTCGGACGAAAACTTGAGTGCCTTTGAAGCCTTTTACGCACATATGCCATGGCTTGCAATCCCATTTTCTGATGTGGACACTAAGATTGCTCTGAACAAAAAGTTTGACGTGGAAGCTATTCCTCGTTTGGTGATATTACATCCCAACAAGGACGAAGCAACTGTTAATGATGGGGTTGAACTTCTTAACCGCTATGGAGTCCTGGCTTATCCTTTTACGAACGAGAGGTTGGAGGAACTGAAGAAGGAAGACAAAGAGAGGCAAGAGAACCAGACACTGATGAATTTACTGACAAATCCTAAGAGAGACTATGTTTTGGCTCCCCCACAGCCAGCAGATACCAAACAAGTGCCTGTTTCTTCATTAGTAGGAAAAACCATAGGACTCTACTTCGCAGCACAATGGTGCTTGCCATGCCAGAATTTCACTCCTAAACTGATATCAATCTACCATAAGATCAAGGCGACGGTTAGTGAAGCTGGAAATGGTGAGGACTTTGAGATTGTTCTGGTTTCAAGTGATCGTGACCAAGCTTGTTTTGATTCATACTTCAGTGGAATGCCATGGCTAGCTCTTCCTTTTGGAGAGCCAGAAATCAGGGAACTCGCGAGGCACTTTGACGTGCAGGCGATACCAACCTTGGTGATACTTGGTCCCAATGGTAAAACAATAACCAGAAATGGCAGGAATTTGATCAATCTGTACCAAGAGAATGCGTATCCTTTTACTAATTCCAAAGTTGAGTTTCTGGAGAAACAGCTTGAAGAAGAAGCCAAGGGTCTTCCCAGGTTAGTGTTTCATGAAGGGCATCACCATCGTCTCAATATGGCTTCTGACGGGAATGGAGGAGGTCCTTTTATCTGCTGTGAGTGTGATGAACAAGGCTCAAATTGGGCATATCAGTGTCTGGAATGTGGTTATGAGGTGCACCATAAGTGTGTACGACCTATTTCTACTTGATCATACCTTTGATCCATCGCCTTGGGTTTGCTGGTGAGACACTGAGACCCCAATATTTCTATAATACTAATCAAGCTATTCTTCTGTGTTGATTGGCCTTCTTCATCACATTAGGTTCTCTGCAATATTCTGCTGTTTGAATCTTTTTCATATATATATATATATATATGTGGGTTGTGTTTCTGGCTACTATTCCTTCTTGCTAGTGTTGTATGACTGGAGCATGGTCTAACAATAAACAGATCTACGCATTGTGATGTGATTAGCTAGTGGCCCAATCAATTTCAAGTGTGAATTAAATCCGCATGGATTGTATTTCAATGCAACTAGCTATTTATAAGGAGAATTTGTATCTCTCTCTCTTGATGATCTCATGTATTCATTTTTATTTCTTTTCAGTGTGCAGTACATCTAAATCCTTCCTCCTGATCAAGTGGCAACCTCGTTCAGTAATACGATGGGCTATGACTCATTCCTTTTAGGCCTGCTAATCAATGGGCCATTGACTGTTATCCACTAGTTATCCAAGTTTTAGTTTGGCAGTATATAATCGTTTGGGCCTTTAAACACCTGTTGGTAGTCCCAAAATCACGTACTAACTTTATTTAAATAAATTTGTCCTTTTTTAAAAAGGGGGGACTAGTTTAAGGAATTCAAAGGCACTGGGAGATTAGAGAATTCCATTTGGATGAACAGTGAATGCAATGGTACCGTTTGGAAATAGGTTATGGTAGGCTTTATTATTTAAGTATGTTTGGACCTGCGAGTAAGATTCAAAGCCTGGGTATGAGCCTGTATGTAGGTTTTTTTTAGGTTCAAGCCACGAGCCTGAAGCCTATTTAAAGACTTACTTAAATTGTAGGTCTTTAAATAAGCTTAAAACATATGTATATAAGTTCATATATAATTTATTAAGACTATTTAATTGCCTATATTATATCTTAAAAGTTTGGAGATTCATTCTCAAATGCAATAAAAGAGCTCGTAAGAGAAAGAAAAGAACACCTAGTGAAAATAATTGTCTAAGTACGTGGGAATAAGGAAGATTAATCATATATTGATTAAGGAGATATCTTTTTTAAAATCAACTAAGTAAGACATGTGACATCTAAAACTAGATTTTACTTATTGTTTTTCTTGAAGAAAATAAGATAAATTCCTCTTATTGAGATCATTTTCATTTGGATATCACTAAAATAAATTTATTTCAATTATTATGATGCATAAAATGACATAAATTAAGGGAGAGGTAGTAAGACATCATTGTCATCTCAAGCGATCAGAAGAGAAGTAGATATGATTAATTGATGAGTCATCTCAAGCGATTAAAGAGAAGAGAAGTAAATATGATTAATTGATTAATGAAAATGTTAAGTTTATTAATAAATTATGAAATGTGAAACTTAGGGTTAAAAATAAGCTATTAATTTTATAAATAATTCACAAAATTAATTTAAATTAAATTATACTACGTAATTATGGAAAATAATACATTTTAAGAAAAAACTAAATAGGTCAGGCTGATAAGCACATGTTAGGCCGTATGAAAATAGGCTTGACCTGTTTACCTAAATAGATCTAAATCTGAACCTGACTTATTTACTAAATATACTTGGTTAAACTTATAGTAGGTTAGGCCGTAGAGTTCTAGCTTATTTCCACTTGACTCTTTGAAGTCCTTATTTTATAGTGATAATTTTTGTGAATGCCCTGTACATCAATTATTTAGTTAAACATTTAACATAGTACAATAAAAAGTTTCTAATAATAAATTGTAAATCAGTCATGACCGTTGATCGTCAAATTTATTCATATAAGGAATTAATCCAAAATCAACAAATTAAGCGAATAAAACCAACCATTGGTTGAAATTAGAGATTAAAATAAGCTACTTCTTCACGCAAAGGCTTATCGTTGTCAAATTAGTACTCAATTTAAACGACTTTAGTTTGGGCCACACGATTGGGGAATATTGCGGTAGCACGTCGTCGTTTTACTTGTAGACGCCGATCCGCGGTACTTATGTCGTCGGTTTTGTCCTCCGAAGGATGTGGCAGTTAAGGAGAAGATGCTCCAGCTTCACTCTTGTACATGTCGCGGTGCTTTCACAGCAAAATCATTTCGTGCTTCGCCTGCTCTCTTCTCCGCCAGGGTTCGGAATCTTAAGTCTCCTCTCGGTGTTGGGAGAACAATTAGAGGCTGTTGTGGTTTCGACGGAGACTTATACTCCGATGGTGAGCAAGAGCCGGTCTTGGTTAATAGGACGAATTACGCCGGCGTGCGGTTGGAGGAGACTGTCGATGCCGGTTCAGGAAAGCTCAGGCTCGATTCTTGGATCTCTTCCCGCATCAACGGTATAAGTAGGGCTCGAGTGCAATCAAGTATTAGAGCGGGGCTTGTTCATGTCAACGGCTGTGCTGTTCATAAGGTAAACCTCAATGTCAATGGGAACTCCGTTTGAAGTGTGTGTGTGCATTATTTCTTTGTGCGTGTTTGAGTTTAGTAAAACGGACCATTTCCAGCATGTTGCGGAAACGCGGTCGTATGTGATGAGGGTAGTGTATGTGTGATTCACTGGCTTCATTTGTGAAGTTTAATAACAAAAACCATCACAACTAATTAGTTCAGGAATATGATATGTGTGATATCTTCAAAATCCAAGGAAGTATTGCGCTGAATCTATCAGTTTCTTATGGACTAATCTCTTTGTTGGAACTTTTCTAATACTGTTGGTATTCATCGTTGCGCTTATAAACGTAAAGAATTTATCATTACATAGGTGCATTGCATCCAGACTCGAATTGAATTATTACATGAATTGTTTGAGCATGCCCCTGTTGTATTTTAGCGCTCTAGTCGTTGATCGATCATTACATGAATTGAATCATTGATAGAGCGCTTTGATTTCAATTTCCATGATAACAAAAATGCATCTTATCCTCCCCACAATTTTTTCTTAAAGTAGCATGGGAACTTTATTCCACTATACCTGTTAAAAATCTTTAGCATCTTAATTTCTATGAGAGCTCTGGATAAGAGAATCAGCTCGTGTTCAATGATTGTTTGGGCAGGTTTCTTTCAATGTCAAGACTGGGGATAAGATCAATTGCACGATTTCAGAGTTACAGCAGTTAAGAGCCGAGCCAGAACATATGGAGTTGGATATTGTTTATGAAGATGAGCATTTGCTTGTAATTAATAAACCTGCGCACATGGTAATTCCAAGCCTATAGCTCTAAATTTTTTACCATGAAGCATTATTTAGAAGGTATTGTTGATGCCAGACGGTCAAATTATTGACACAGTCCATTCTTCAACTTAGGTTGTGCATCCAGCACCTGGAAATGCTTCTGGTACTCTTGTCAATGGCATTCTTCACCATTGCAACCTTCCAAATGTTGAGATTCCAAACAAGGAAGTTCTTTCTGAGGCTGAAGATTCTGACGACGATTTTGATAGTTACTCTATTTGTTCAAGTTCCAGTGAAGGTTTACTACCACATTCCATTACGTGTGGAGCATCAGTCCGCCCAGGGATTGTGCATAGGCTGGACAAAGGCACTAGCGGATTGCTTGTTGTGGCAAAGGTATTAATTCTATTTAGTGGAAACTAATAACAAGCTCCTACCCCTGGCAAAATAATTGGAATCCTTGCTCTTTAATACTATAATAGAGTAATAGACTAACATATTGTCTTGTGCCCCCTTTTAATATGCTTTGAGCCTTTGATGGCAGGATGAACATTCCCATAAACATTTATCAGAGCAATTCAAGCTACGTACTATCAAGAGGGTGTATGTCAGTCTCACTATTGGGGTTGCCTCTCCAACTGCTGGACGTGTCGAGGTTCCAGTTGGTCGTGACCCTAATAATCGGATTCGAATGACTGCTGTAGCTGGATCAATTAATTCTAGAAAAGCCCGTTATGCTGCTAGTAGGTGATTCACCAAGTAATATGCTTTATATTAGCTGCTTCTTGTTATATTTGACTGTGGGGAAATGAAGTCCAAATATATTAAGTTGCAACTAAAACATGGACATAAATGCTTTTTGTGTGTGAAAATAATATGAAATTTGATTTTCTTTTCATGATCAAGGCTAATATACCAATTGTCTCTCTAGCGGAATTAGTTTAATTTAACAGATTAGCAATTACCTTGACAAATTGTCTTTAGGATGTTCTATTTTTAGGAATTTTGTGTCTTGTAATCAAGTGATTAATACTGAATGGAATGAGCGAAAATCTTACCTTGTGCGATCTATTTAGTTTAAATTGTTGGTCATGGTGTTAATTCCATGTGTTTCATTGGAAGTTGGTTACTTGTATTGTATCAGGTACAAAGTAAGTGAGATACTTGCTAAGGGTGCTTGTGCGTTGCTTGAATGGAAGTTAGAAACCGGGCGTACTCATCAGGTATATAGCTTGAAAATGATGTGTTTATGGTTTATGTTATCGTCATGTCAGCGGGATCTTTGGTAAATTTTGGGGGGCCAACTGAACAAAATATAAAAAATATTGTTGGGTTGAAGCTTTTGTCGGAAAAAATACTGGCTAGTGGCTACTGTCTTAAAGGCCTTGCTTGATAGCTAAAGATATCATCTAACTCAAGAATCCAATTTTGATGGTATGATTTGATATGAAAGCGATTTGAGAGTTATATATTTTCTTATCTAAAATAAAAATGAGCGCTATTGAGCTTGATGTTCATTATGAATGTTAGCGGGCTGAAACACAGCCCCCCTGCCCTACACGAAAGAAAGGTGAAACCTTGTAACCCATGCTCTCTTGGTTATTTTAGATACGTGCACACTCTAAGTATCTAGGTGTTCCTCTTCTGGGTGATGAGGTGTACGGAGGGACGAAGAGCATGGCCTTATCACTACTTCAGCCCCGAACACCGACGAGCTTGCGTGGCAAAATTGTACAAATGGTTTCTCAGCTAGATAGGCCTTGCCTTCATGCTTTGACTCTTGGGTGAGAGGATAAAGCCATCTTACGGAACTAATGGTTCTGAATTTCTCATTCAATTTGTAACTGAAAATGAGAATGGAATGTCATTTTGCAGGTTTCGGCATCCCCATACAGGAGAGCAGTTGCATTTTACATGTCAACCTCCTGCAGACTTTGACGAGATTTTGAGCCAGCTTCGGACAATTGGCTGTGAGAGGCTATCTTCCTTTTCATGACGAGCAATTTCAGTAAACCGACTTTTGCTGTTTCACTTTGTCTCCATTTCTGTTGATCGTTGCCAAACATGAAGAAACGGTTATCATGAAAGGCATTAGGAATTCATGGAAAATGGATTAGCCGACATACAACTTCTGACGGCTTTTTTGGGGTGTGTCTATCGATTTTGGATGAAGTAATTTAGAGAGGAAAAAGTAATCCACGAGATTATTTTATTTATTTCATCATTTCATGAAGCATTGTTCTTTGGACCTAAAGTTATTGTGAATTTCAAATTGATATGAAAAAAAAAATATCATATGAGATTTTTTCACACTTCAATGTTATTTCGTAAGGCTTGCCTTGTGAGATGCATTTATCTTAACATTAAAAATAGGGTTAAGGAGCGATTTTACCAACAAATTATTGGGTCAGGAGCACCCAACACAACAAACTATTTTATGGACCAAAAATATCAATAAAGGTTTTAAAAGGTGAAAGTGGCACAGAGACGTTATAACCTGGAAAACATCCGTCTGTTTTCTTTGGATTGAGGGAAATACACTGACACGTGGCTATAACCTGGAAAACTTATCCCCTCGCGGTGCCAAGAACAAAACGACAAAATCCACCGCAAACCCACATGTCCATTTCTGGATTCAATGCATAAGGATGAGCAGACAATTTATTATTACTTCCCCACTTACCATGGAAACAGTGATTAACTTTCCTTTATTTCAAAATTTTTGGCGCATGCGTCCAGGGCTCCTGTTGCCACTGTTGGTGGAGCTGGTCCACCAGGCCGGCTGTGATGACCAAGAGGCTGCGATCGCCACTCTACCGCAATCAAGAGGCTGCGATCTACTCCTTTGAGCTTCTCATCCAAGCGTCATTTCGATTACCATCGTCGGAGGATTACTCCGATCTCGCTCTGCAACGAAGTTTCCCGACGCAATCGCCGGTAATGCATGATCCGTGGCCGGTGTTGTTGAAGGCGCAGTGTTGCCTTCCCCAAATTCTGTCAGAATAGGAAGTGCTATCTGATTCCACTTTCTTGCCTCACTGCAACATCCCATATACTGAAAGAAATTCGAGTTCCTTCAACAAAGAAAGTCTTGTCCATTAAATTTAGTCCTTTCATCTGCAAACTCCTCTTCTCCAAATCTGAATCGGTAACGGCAGAGAGATCTCGGACGACTCCATCCAATTTGATTGTGGCAGTAGCCGCCATCAGGGAAGAGTCCTCCAGAGCTAATCTCTGGTACCGGACGTCAACCGGAACAATTTTGCAGTGAGTGTATTTCAATTGCTTCATCCAATCCTCCAGAGTTAAATCCCTTCCACGTTTTGGCTGAAGCACACCTCAACAAGCCACGTGTTAGTGTATTTCCCTCAATCCAAAAAATAGACGGACATTTTCCAGGTTATAACGTCTCTGTGCCACTTTCACCTTTTAAAACCTTTATTGGTATTTTTGTCCATAAAATAGTTTGCTATGTTGGGTGCTCCTGACCCAATAGTTTGTTGGTAAAATCGCTCCTTAACCCTTAAAAATATAACACAAATTTATAAGATGGTATATGAATAACATGACCTTTCTCGCGTAATTTTCTTCATGCTAAAATGTTGATAATCACTGTCTATAAAAAAGTATTATCATTGCAATTATCTAAAATAATTTTGAATGATAATTCTAAAATACTGTCCCTTGTATTTTACGCTTAATTAAATTAGAAAATATGGTGATGGCTAAGAATTTGGCATATTATATACACGTAAGGGGCAATGAACAAATAGTGGTGAAATTGCCACACTTACGCTTCATGTATAGATATTCGTTCAAAGAGTGAGCCGCTACAAGTTCATTAGGAATTGAATTTTGAGGAACTGGGCAGAGGTAAGGAAAAATGAACACGACGATGATCGAATATATATATATATGTTTCTATGTTTATAAGTAATCTTCATATTCTCAATTCATTATCTAATCAACATCTTCCTATGAAACACACGAACTTAAAGCTGGTTTCTGCTGCCTAGAAGGTTTTCATGCTACATCAATAAGGCGTCTCAAGAGGCAAGGAGAGTGAAATATCATTGTCAACATCAAACAATGTCAGACAAACAGTAAAATATCAACAACACAAGACATCATATTCCAGATTATTAAAGCACAACATCCGCCAAAGGAATCCGAACATAACATGATAGAGATCCATAAAGCAGGATTTAAGGTCTTTTCTGATACCTAAAATCACGGGAAAATATTCTATCCTTACAACACCTGAAGAAGCTCCTTTGTTATTCCTGTCTAGGAACAAAATCATAGAAGACCCAACTGGCAGGAATCCTAACGAATTGCGGAAAATCTGAAAAGCAACTCAGGAATGCGAATAGATTTGGTGCAAAGGGATTTTATACCAAAAACATCCACCATTTAAATGTGTCATCACATTATAACCAAAATCATGGAAAAATATTCTATCCCTATAAAACCAGAAGATGCTCCTTTGTTATTGTCAAGGAACAAAATCACAGAAGACTCAAACTGCCAGGAACCCCAATGTATCGAGGGAAAACTGAAAAGCCAGTCCGGAAAGAGAACAGATTTGCAGCAAAGAGATTTTATACCAAAAACATCCATCATTTAAATGTGGAATCGCCTTAGCGTCTTAAATCAGAAAAACAAGGGCATGGACGCATGCAAAGTAAAAAGTAAAAACTGACCCTAAAAGAGATATTTAAAGAATGCAGGTGAATGTTATAAGCTCCTTAAAAGCCAATCATTAAGACTACAGTAAAAACTGAAGGATACAAAAGAAATATGACAGCATGCAACTCAACTGTATACTCGACTGGCAAAGAATAAACATGAACTCAATGTTACCCAAATCCCAAACTTTAAACATGTACCAATTGGCTTCTACCCCAGGATCTGAATTAGTAAAGCTAACGTGGGTGGTGTTCACTTTACACATTAATCTTTTATGTTATCCGTGCATCAAAAGAAGAGTCAAGTAAGAATAGACAACGAAGATCAGGCAATGAATTGCCAATGATTTTCATACCAAACTATACAAAATTTGACGAGTCAAAGAGGTCAACACAGAGAATAGAGGCAAAAATAACCATAAAAAAGGGTATGGTGAAGGAAAAAAGAAAAAGCTATTGAGCATTTAAGAATATGGCCAATAAAAGAAAAATACAATGATGATATAATTTAGAGCTAACGAGCATTAGCTTTCAGGAAATCATAGTATAATGTAAGGACTGCACTGATAAATTCAAGGTGTAGTATTCCTCAGGAGCTAGTCATTATTATATCCATATCAACTTTGACACTCGGTCAGCCATGAGACACTAACAGCATAAACATCGCGTAATATTCTTTGACTAAAGAATGCCCTAAACAAACCAGAGACCAGGCATGTTAGGACATTAGATAGAATGTGGGTGCTAGTGTGGGTTCTGTGGCTGTTCACCATGTGTAGTTTATCTTTTATAGTTTTATATCACACCTGTGTGTGTAGAAAATATGTTAGGACTTCGGAAAAATAGTAAGAAAGCATTTCAATTCACCGCATTCCTCTGTTTCCTATAATCTTATGTCTGAAATTTAATAATATTTACAACTTTCATCTTTAGTTTTTTGTTCAAAACCGTATATATAAGCGAATACATGCAATATCCAGCTTTGTAAATCACGTAAACAAGAAATAAACAGATTCATTAGCTTTATAAGATTGATACAGTATTACATAATTGTTCAGGTAACATACAATAGATCTGGAAGAGAAGATAGGTCAACGTGGATCCCCATCGCCACGATCCTTCTGAATCTGATTGGAAAGCTTTTCAAGAGCAGAGTGGACAGCCTCATGGCCACCGATGAGCAATCGGGTGACAATTTCAGGGTCGGTCTCGAAGCGGGCATCTTCGAACTCCTTTCGTGCATTGTGTCGGAGAATATCACGCCAAAGGATGCCATTAGAGTCAGGCCATGTAAAGAATCGGGTGGCGCGAAGAATATCGCGGTAAAGGCTGAGCGCTTCACGGCGAGTGCTGGTGAGTCGCCTCCTATTAATCAATTCTTCCTCTTCATCGTCGATGGATTTATCCTTCTTGACCAGATGCCTATCAAGAAGCTCCTCGATGGTGTCTGGGCCTTCGTGCAAGAGGCGCTTGCTACCTACGCAGGCACAAGGAGGGTAGAATTTGATAGCAATTGACATGCGTCGCCATATTTGCAGCTTTCCGCTCATTTCTCAGTTCTCGCGGGTGAAGTCCCTCTTCCATCAGCGTGAATGCTTCATCGGGAGCATTTCTCAGCCAGGCTTAATGCTACCCGTTTGTTGGCCATTTGGGCTTAGGTTTTGGGCCTGCCAAAAATTTGGACATTTTTTACCACCCTAGCTCAAACTTTACGGAAACCAGTCCCGCTTCACAATCATCAGCCTCCCTTATGATAATAAGATAATTGATAAGCATTTATTAACCAATGTGAGTTAGTATAGATGGTAAGGGATTAAGCTAAACCGATGTCAAATCGTTGAAAAATGAAAGATTTTAGGGTTATTAGTATGAAATTCTAAAGAAAAAAAATTAATTTTTTTATTTTTTTAAAAAAATCGAACCGGTTTTAACCCTGAACCAGACCGGTTTACCCACCGGTTCGCCGGTTCCCAGTCCGGTCCGGGTCTGAGAACATGGGTTTTATCTTTATAAAGAGAACACAATTTTAAATGCCGTGAAGTGGAAAAAAAAAAAAATTGGTTCTCCAATTGCCAATGTTTGCACTTAAATCTACCCGAAAAGGGCATAGTTGGAATTTTTCACCAAGGGCAAAGGTACTTAAAAGTTAAAACATGCACGGTCCATTTTTAATTTTATTTTAATTTTACAATTTGAATATTTTTATATTAATATATAATTTTAAATAAATATTCTTAAAAAAAATTTAAAAATATTAAATAGGTGATTTCCAAATAAAATAAGTTATCAATTATTTTTACTGTTATCGTAAATCATATTATTATTGTTATCAACAGGATTTTGAAGAACATTTTTTTTTTTTGGTAATGGTCTTTATGAGAAAAAGTGAATGATTTTAAAAAAATTATACGAAGTTATGAATCGAATCCTAAAATCAGGCACTGTGTGACTTGCTACCAGGACAGATCAATGTTCATCCACAAGTCTTGCATCAATAACAAGAGGGGAGTGGTAGCTTGCATCAAATGCGTCGTAACCTAATGTAGTCAAGCAAGAGCACTAAGCCTTATAGTTACTTGCTTAGCTCAGTAGGCGGCGAACAGTCCCCACCAAAACTCGAAAGCAGGGGAGGCGACTTAAACCTCTGCAAGTGAAGGACACGACCTCCTTCCTTCCTTCCAACCATCCATGGCCTTCATCAATTCCAGATTACGCTTCTGCCATTCTCTCACTCGCACTTCCAAATTCTGTTCTTCTTCTTCTTCTTCAGCTTTAGTTTCAGAAGCTACCCTTCAACAAGACGTCGATGAAATACCCCAAAGCACTTCCTTATCCCCTGAAGAAACCCTTGTAGCTGAAAATTTTCATGCTCTAATCAAAGACCATTACCGCAACAACCCTAACCCTAACGCCGCCCCACCCACTCCTCATTTCACAATACCCGATCTCTCCCTCGACTTCTCTCGAATCGCCTCCCACCAACCTCTTTCCCCCTCCGTCGTCCGCCGCGTGCTTGAGAAATGCGGCGGCGTCCGCCATGGTATCCCTTTCCTCCAATCCCTTGCTTTCTTCAATTGGGCCACCACGTGCGAGGGTTTTCCCACCACGCCAGAGCCCTATATCGAGATGGTTGACCTCGCCGGGAAGCTCAGGCACTTCGATTTAGCATGGCATCTCATCGATTTGATGAAATCCAGAGGTGTTCAAATAACCGTCGAGACATTCTCTTTCCTCGTCCGGCGATACGTGAGAGCAGGATTGGTTGCGGAGGCCGTCCACACTTTTAACCGTATGGAAGAATATGGCTGTACGCCTGATAAGATTGCTTTCTCAATTGTCATTAGTATTTTGTGCAAGAAGAGAAGAGCAAGCGAAGCTCAGTCTTTCTTCGATAGCTTGAAGCACAGATTTGAGCCCGATGTGATAGTGTACACCAATCTGGTTCGTGGTTGGTGCCGAGCAGGCAATATTTCAGAGGCCGAGCGTGTGTTTGCGGAGATGAAGGATGCTGGAATCAAACCCAATGTTTATACTTACAGCATTGTGATTGATTCACTATGTCGTTGTGGACAAATCACTCGCGCGCATGATGTTTTCTCTGAGATGATAGATGTGGGTTGTGATCCAAATTCCATTACTTTCAACAATCTCATGCGTGTTCACGTCAAAGCTGGAAGAACTGAGAAGGTATTGCAAGTTTATAATCAGATGAAGAGACTTGGATGTCCTCCTGATACTATCACCAATAATTTCCTCATAGAGACGCATTGTAAAGATGATAATCTTGAGGAAGCTATCAAGGTTCTCAACTCAATGGTCAAGAAAGGGTGTGCTCCTAATGCTTCTACTTTCAATCTTATATTCAGATGCGTAGCTAAGTTACATGATATAAATGGTGCTCACAGGCTGTATGCTAAAATGAAGGATCTCAAGTGTGAGCCTAATACCCTGACCTACAATATATTAATGGGCATGTTCACTCATGCGAGATCTACTGATATGGTGCTCAAGATGAAGAAGGAAATGGATGAGAATGAAGTGGAGCCTAATGTAAATACTTACAGGTTGTTGATCACAATGTATTGTGGAATGGGGCACTGGAACAATGCGTACAAGTTGCTGAGAGAGATGGTTGAAGAGAAGTGCATAAAACCGAGTCAGGTGGTTTATGAGATGGTTCTGAGCGAGCTGAGGAAGGCAGGACAGTTAAAGAAGCATGAGGAGTTGGTGGATAAAATGGTTGACAGGGGATTTGTCTCTCGCTCCATATAGTAGTAGTCTTATTATTTACATTGATGACTACGAGAACTCATCTTGCTATCTTGCTATGGTGTAGTGAATGATTTAATGCACGAGCTTCTTCGATGTGTTCTCTTTAAATGGAGGAATTACTTCTTTTTAGGGTCTTACTTCTTAGATATTCAAATGGTTGCTGTTCTGTTGCCCTAGTGCTACGGGGCAGCTTTGGCTGATTAAGACATGTAATGAAAGCGAACTCGGTCAAGAATCACAATCCCATTCAAACCTTGTATATGGAAATTCAGTGTAACGAGAATTTTTCAAGTTTCTATGGAGAGACCATAATGACAAACTAATTTTGCAGAGCATGGACTTTAATCATCCAAGTTGCCTATGGAAGTAGGCTGCCAGTGACCACTTAATTGGATTTCCAAATTGATGTCTTGTATATAAAAAAGGTCATAATTTAAGATATGAAATAGTGAAATTGAATATGCAATTATGCATACACACTAACAAGTTTTAAATTTTCGAAACTATTCAAAAGTAACATGGATGAAATTGAATAGGGATAAATACCACTTTTGCACGGAGGTTTTAGTTTTAGAGCACATCGGAAGTTTTTTTGGTATCATTTTTGCCTCGGAAGTTTACAAACATGGCAATCTTGCCCATCGGTTGATCTTGACCGTTGGATTGATCATTTTTTGTATCATTTTGCCCCAGAAGTTTACAAAAATTTGCTACTAAAAAAACTTATGGGGAAAATTTACTCATAAGAAAAACTTTTGGGGCATATTTGCTCATTTTTGTAAATTTTCAGGGCAAAAATGCTACCAAAAAAACTTCCGGGTGTTGAACGCCCCCTAGCCAATACTTCCATGACAAAAATGGTATTTAAGCCAGTTGAATATGCAATTATGCATTCACACTGACAAGTTTTAAATTTTCGAAACTATTCAAAAGTAACATGGATCAAAAGGTAATATTGTGCAATATATATATTGAACTCGATTTTACAAAAAAATGTTGCAAATGTAATCAAATAATTTTAAAATTTAGTAACCTGTCATGTCACCTCTAGTTGATGGTCAGATAATGAATTGAACATTTATCAAATCCCACACTCCAACTACACGTAAGGGTTACGGAATTGCTAAACAGGTTATTTGTTTCTTCCAAAGCGAGGAAGCTGCTTTTACATCTAGATGGAGCTCATACAGAGCCGCTAAACAAGTCACTGAGGGAGCAATTTGGTCGGGACATACAAAAAATGGTGGGAAACATGAAACATACAATTCACAAACTTTTATAATCAAAACAAATCCAAAGGAACCTGGTTGCAACCCGAGTTGTCCACCCATCTCCTCTTTCAGGTTTCCGTGTCCTCGTTGATTAAATTCTTCAAGTCAACTGAACTCAAGTCACTGTAATAACGAGGCGACAAGCATTAAAATAACAAGCCATAACAGTGAGCGGCACAAAACAGAAACAGAAACTGTCATGGATACAAGGAATCGATCTTTCAGCTAGTTTCCCTTTTCTTTTCTTCTATTTTTGTTCCCTTATCACCTGAATATGCTATGCATGTGATGGACCTTAAGAGTAAGATGGCTCAAATGCGGAGATTTGCTCTTACGTACCAATCCATCAACGGTGACCTTGCATGTCCAGCGTTTCATCCAGTCGTTTCAATCTTTCCAATCCATCACTAATCAAATAACGGATCCTTTGTTTATCAAAGCAGTTTCTGTTATTTTCCACCTCTTGTCTAATTGTCTGCCTCAATTCAGCTGTGCAGTCCATAGCATCCAAAAAAAAGGCTAAATTTATCACTCAATCTAAGCCAAAGGACCAGATATGTATAATCTGAGAGGAACCCTTACCAACATCATATATTTTTAGAATTTTATCCATGTCAATTATCACAATTATACAGAATAAGGGCAAGATTGCACGACTAAATTCTCTTCTCCAGATTCTTGATACTCTCTCAATTAGAGACAGATCACAAGTTATCCAAATTAGTGAATCAAATAATCAAATGAAAATAAAATCATCTGGAATAACTTCCTTTGAAAATCCCTCTCTTTATCTCACCCGGTACTCACACCGGTTATTAAAAGAAAAGTTACGTCATTATATCCCAAAGATTGCATGACTCAAGGCATGATTTGCTGACCAGTCATCGTGTATTAAAAACTTAGCCTGCGCTTAGTTACAAATGAAACCTTCACCACATACACGCCAACAAGTTAAACTTCCCCTATAAACTCACAGTATCATTTAAATAAAAGGATTTGCTCAAATAAAGTTACAGACCTCTAGCAGAAAAGGGGGCTCGCCGAGCAGTTCTCAAAGCTTGCCTGTACAGTTTCAAGACTCGAGCCCGGAGAATAAAGTCCTGCAGATCCATGGAGAGAGCTATCGAATGTCTACCTAAACATATTCCCAAAATCCAAAAAGTTGACTGGATTGACCAAGCAAAAAACTATATCATATAACAACTGAAATATCAAACGAAATGGATAAAAGCGAACGGGGAACTACTTCGGGCTCAATTTGCTCAAGCAGCCCAAGTAATAGTATGGATTCAAGACGGAGCATAGAATACCAACTAGTCAAAATGTAGAAGAACATATGCAGACCGATTTAATTCAAGATTTGTTCACAAATTAGGATCTAAAAAAGTGAGGGTGTCCTCATTTGCACATTTTCACAAACACATGGTGTGCTTTCAACCATCCAACAAGAAAATACCACGCGGCCTTAAAAGTGAAAGGCGGAAACTCAAGGTACCATCTTCAGGAAAAAAACAAGAAACACGACAATTCAATAAAACCAACATCAAAATGGAAGCACCTTGTTTTGGGTGGAGCCAGTGTCCCTGAATAATATGGAAGGAAATTAAATAGATAATAGATATTGCTCGGAATTTGGTTTCAGTTGTTTGATCATTGTGAGTAGCGGAAAAGAAAACAGAAGGATACTAGAGAGAAACTTACTCCGGAAGGTTCAGGGGCAACAAATTCACCACCGCTGCCACTACGCTGAGGAAGGAAAACAGGCGAACAAGGTGGGTCCGACACTAGCGAGCACCGACCTAAAACGGAATCAGAGGGAAGATGGTATTTAAGCAGCGCCACATGATATACATCTCTAATAATTATATTTGATAAAGAGACACTTACTTTTTTTCAAAACGCATTAATTTTTTTTTATATATACTCATAATTAATAAGAGTAGTAGGTGAGAAGAATAATTAATATAATATTAAAATTTAGTACAATTAGTAGGGATAATATAGGAAGTTATTTAAATTGTATGACAATTTTATTGACTTTAATTATTTTTTTTTTATAATAATTATTAGTTGGTGCTTTATAATAAGGACTAGAGAGAGTTTTTACCCAAAAAAAGGACTAGAGAGAGTAATTCACAATTAAATTAATTAAAATACAACAACTCATCTTATTTTAATTTATATAGTACATAAATCATTTAGAAAAATTTAAAATTTTAAAAAAACAAACAAAATAATAATTTAGAGAAAAAAATGCAATTCCCTCCCATCATTCCTAAAATAAAATAAAAAAATTTGAATTTCTACCAATGACTTATTTATCAAATAGAATTAAAATAAGATAAGTTGTTACATTTTAATTAGTCAGGATAGGATAAGGTGACTCTCTTGGAGTACATAAGTATTTTGCGCCGATGGTATTCCTATGAAAATGATAAATTAAATGCTTTACCACTATGGTGATTTTTAAAAATCCAATTTACTTAATTTTCACATGTTAAAAAAAATTAATTAATTTATTAAATATATCATTTATTGATCTTTTTTCCAATTTTACCTTAAAGGGTATAAAAAGTAGAGTATCTTATATACTCCCTCCCTCCGATCCTAATTATAGGAACTATTTAACCGATTTTGGGGGATTAAGGAGAGGAGTTAAATTAGTTAATTTTACTCATTTTCCTAAAATACCCTAATATAAATTTAAAATGACATAAGTAAAAGTGAATTACAACTCGCTAGATATCTCTCCAACCAATTTTCCTTTCCTCACGCTTTCTAATTGAAATAATGATCTTGCTATATAAACATATATGTGTGTGCATATATATGTATACATATAGATCTATCTACACATATATATAGACACACACACACACATATATATAGACACACACACCCATATATCTACACACATATATATTGACAAACACAAACACAGATATACATACATACACACACACATATATAAATGTTCTTAATAATAAGTATAAATAGGGGTATTATAGGAAAAAATTGACAAAAGTTAAAACTTGCTCTTATAATTAGGACCAAAACTAACATTAAAATGTGTTCCTATAATTAGAACCGGAGGGAGTATTATGTTTGGTGTTTTTCTTCTTTCTGCATTTAATAGGGATAAAATTATAACACTATCATTAATTACTCCTTTGGATAGACTTGTACTCCCTCTTATTTTTGATACATAGACTTATACTCTCTTTAATTCAAAATATAAGAGCTAAGTAATTGTTTTACATTCATTAAGATTTTAGTTAAAAACATATATAACATATCTATTTTCTTACATATACACTTATTTGTTAAAAGAATAAGAGAGAAATAATAAATGGGAAAAAGGAATGAAGAGAATGTAGTGGAGAAAAATGATGAGAGTGTAATAAATGAGGGAGAATGTAGGGACATTTTTGTTTTTAAAACATTAAATGCATAAACAAAAGTAAAATGAATCTTATAAAAAAACCACATCCCACACAATTTTGGTTGTTATATTTTGAACCAGAGGAGTAATATACCAAATGTATTTTGGATTGTGTTTCTCTCCTAATCTTTTTCTCATTATCCCTCATCATCTTTAAATCACATTCGTCCAATCAATCACAATATTACTTTAGCATCTCTTTCATCTTCTCAATCAACGGCCCATATAGACTAATGAAGAAAAAGGAGAAAAAGTACGAGAAGAAGATCCTCCCCCATGCTTTTTCCCAACTGGATTATTAAAATGACGAGAGCTTTTCTCCTCTTGTGATATTTAAGTACCTCAAATATATTCCACACAGATAAACACATTAGAATTCATTATTCTATCATTAAATTTAACAACTTTTCAACTTTTTGTTTTTGTTTTTGAGATATTCAAACAGGGCAAAGCCCAACCAAAAAACCCTCTTACTATATCTCATTGCATATCGTGGGTAGGAGATTCCCACACCATCACTATACAAGTAACTACAAATACCAACAGGGGTACAGAAAAAACAGCATACACCACATCCTGACTAAAACTCATATTAGCTAAGGCATTTGCACATGAATTGCCTTCCCTATATACATGACTTACCACTACCTTAGAGAACCTCATCAATATCAGGAAAATATCAATCAGAATGCTAAAGCCCTCAGGCTCTTCCTCCTGCATCTTATGCAACATTGAGACCGCCGTGGAAGAAGCACTTTCCACCTCAACACATTGAATCTGGAGTTCAGCCGCTAATTCAAGCCCAATAAGCACTCCCCATAATTCCGCTAGCACAACCAGGGGCGGAGCTTGGAAAAAAAATTTGAGGGGGCCAAACAATAGTGAATCCAAAAAATTATTGAAGGGGGCATCAGTGGCGGGGGATTCGGGGGTTCGAAGGCAGTGCCCTGATTTTTTTATAAAGAAAATTTGTAAATGTATTAAAAAATAAAATAATATAAATAAGAAAAAAAAATATAAAAAAAATATTCATAAAATCAAGTGAATACTGATGATGTAATAAGATAGACAATTATTCTATAAACTTGTTATTTAGAAAAGTAAGGCTAAGTGCGGTTAGAAATGCAGCTGCATAAATTAAAATGAAGGGTGGACACTCAATAAGCATATATTTTAATAACAAAAATATATTACAATATCATCCTTCTAAGCCTTATTTTTTGAAATTCCATCATAATTGTCTTATTACCAATACTATCAAATACATCTTTTTCAATGTAAGACACTAAACAACCATTCATCCCCCATCTGATTACGAAGTGCAGTCTTGATATATTAAGGGTGAGCACTTAATTTAAAGGAGGACAATCATTCAAACATGTATTATTATTATTATTTTTTTTAAAAAAAAATCTCAAATTCAAGGGGGGACTTCAACAACACAAGTTTTCCTATAGGGCCAAATATATACTCATTAACTAATTAACAAATTTTATGATTATATAACATTTTTAGAATATTCAGATTTACAATAAAAGTATTTTAATAATTCTAATATAGTAATGTATAAGATAACATACATGTCTCTAGTATAGAGGGAATGAAAAAAGAAAAAAAAAAAAGAGGACAAAATGTTTAAAAAAAAATTGGGGGAGGGGCCAAAATTAAATTTTACATTATATTAATTTTCTTTCAAAAAAATTTAAACAATTTTTTTTGGGGGGCCATGGCCCCCACTAGTCCTAATGAAGTTCCGTCCCTGAGCACAACAGAACATCTTCCTAATTTTCGAGCGAATCCACTCACCTATTCACCACTGCATCCTCTAAGAAGCCCCCACATCCAGCAAGACCTATTTCCCCTTTTGTAGCCCCATCAACATTGATTTTAGTCCATCCCATTCTTGGTGGGTTCCACTTGATTTGCAGCTCCTCTTTACACTTAATGATCCTCCCAAAATCTACTCTTGCAGTCTTAATTTGTTGCACATACCTTCTCACAGTCGCTCCCAAGTCACTATACTTCTATTAAATATATTTTACTTTATGAAAATAAAGTCAATATAAGAATAAAATAATAGTGAAATTATACATTCAAATAAAAAATCTCTTTAATACCTTATCACTAGGACCAAAAAATGTTTTTCTTCTCCATTGTAGCAGGAGTAATTATTTTTGTCATCTACTACCTTATAATTATAATACAAAAATAGCAATACTTTAAATTTATTTTTTTATTTATGCACGAATATTATATAATCACAAAAAAAAACCTAAATCATACATTTACCATCCAAAATGAGTTTTCAGAAGATAAAAATACATCGGTGGACCACGTTAAATCTTTGAACTTTGATAGAAGCATGGCTCGATTGTTTTTTTTTGGTTGATAAATGGGATGGGGATTCATGACTAAAAAAAATAAAATAAAAAAAGAATTGGATAAAAAAATCATTTGGTTAAATAAAGAACAAAAATAAACCAAGGCTATAAATGTATGTCAATCTCTCAATTTCTTTTGCCATTCATTTTCCTTCATTCTTTTGTTCTCACCCTTATATCAATTTTGAACGGTTAAAATTTGATATTATATGAAAATATTATTATAATATCAAATAACAAATAGGTATATATATAAATTTAAATTGTTAAAATTTGATCTAAATAGGTCATATCTTTATATTTTTATTAAAACGTTCTTTATAAGGAAATAAATGATTAAAAAAAATGATGGGGAGTGGATGATAAGAAAAGTAGAAAAGCTCCTTTCTCGGCTCCAAAATGCTGTCCAAGAAATATAAGGAAATACATTAATCAAGGATTTAATTAATGAATATTAAAATCTATTTTTAGTTAAAATTTTGACGTAGTCTTAATTCAAAGAAGTTTACATTAATAATCAATGGTTATAAATTAATTTTACAAAATATAATTCAAGTTAATTTTGTCTAATAATAATTCAAATTTAAATACAAAATCCAAATCAAACTTAAATCTAAAGGATAATGATAGGAAGTTCTAACTAATTTAAATATCTTATTTTATTTAAAATAATTTTAAAACAGAAAATAATAAGAAAATTTAATAAAATCCTAATTAATCTAATAGATACTTAAAATATCCTAATTCAACCATCCTAATAAAATAATAGATAAAATTCGAATTATTCCTTCTACCACCGGGTGTCTATAATCTATATATAGCACATACACGTATGGAAGACGATCCGAACCCAATACCTTACGAACCGACTACAACTGTGAACCAAAGAACGATAAATGGCGAAACAAGAAGGGCTACTGAGGATGCCACAACTTCCGAAAGCAGTAACTCGCGGACTGATATTTCAGAATCAACAAGAAGTTGTTCACAAATATCATGAACGTGGTGGTCCGAAGAGATCAATAAAGATGATTCCAGACGAAGCTAGAAGAGGATCAAAGCAGGGAGGCTCAGGCGATCGTGCATGGGACAGACATATTTATCTGACTGAACCCACTTCACCAACTGTGTCTTGCATGGGACAGGTCAAGAGTCAGCGTCAGAATCAGCAACGCCTCAAGAAACTCAAATCCAAGCGTATAACTCTCCCCGCCAGCCCACTTATCAGAAGCGTGTCGGAGGTTAACAATAATAACAATAAGAAGCGAACGACGACGTTTCAGAGGATACTCCAGCAGAGAGGGAGGAAATCATCTTGTGCTCCTTCCGATGCTCATGGCGGATCAACCATAGCAGCGCCTGCACTGAGGCAGCTGAATCGGTTTGCGAGCCGACGGGCCGCTTTCGAAAATTTTGATTGGAAGGCTCATGCGGTGGCGCCGGAGGATGACGACCAGACCACAATCTCATTCTCTCAACCTACTGCGCCTGCATCAATCTGATTTCTTTCTATTTTTCAGTCGTATAATACTTTTTGTAGAGATGAAGTTACTGGATCATATCATGTTATATATTCTTGAATTATATATCAATTTATAATTAAGTTAGTCAAAATAGTTTATAAGTAATTTAATTAGTTTTCTTAATATATTTAAAAAACTCTATCCTATATTTATTATGGAATCTTGCGAGTCTCTTTGAGTGGTATTTTCTCAAGAAGTTCATCGGTAGTTACTTTTCTTGGATGGCGTCCCTCAACTATTGCTCCAAGCCTGGCTGAGCCATTGTCTTCCAAAAAAAACTACGCCCACACATCGGGACAGTAACGTGTGTGTTTAGACTTGAACTCATCCTTCACACTAGAATTTGGGAGCTGCAAAACAAAAGGCCGCACTAAAACTGAGAAAAGAGAAAGTGTTGGAAGGGGAAAGGGGTGTTTAGTCGATTAGGGTTTGTGGATGTTCGAACAGCCGGGGTTTTTAAATAATCCCTCTGTCGCGATTTAGTCGACTAAGACTTGTATCTTAGTCGACTAAATCGAGGGTTTGACTTTTTAAAAAAGCGGCTTTTTTCCCAATTTGCCCTTTATTAAATAACTATTTACCAAAATGTCCCTGTCTGGAAACTATTTCCCAATGTGCCCCTGTCAGAAAACTATTTCTCAATGTGCCCCTGTTTAGTCGACTAAAACCATGGTTTAGTCAACTAAAACGCGAGGCCAATTTTTTTTTGAAGACCCCGCGATTTAGTCGACTAAAAAACCCATTTAGTCGACTAAATCATTAAAAAAAGGTTAAAACTTCGGAAGACCATAACTTCTGGCTCGGAAGTCCGAATCAAGTGATTCTTTTTTTGATTCCACATAACATTTTGAGATCTATGCACTGACATAAAAATCAAATTCCAGATTTAATGAAAAAAGCAGGAAAAACAAGTGATTCTTTATTGTACAAGAGATACTAACAATTCATTAAATATAATCAAGTGATTCTTTAATGTATATATATATATATATATATATATATATATATATATATTGTTAGAAATTGAACTCCAATAAAGAATTTCTTTATTCATCCATGATTTATTCCTCTTAAATGAGATATACTTATACAGATGAAAAACTAACATCAACTAGCAATAAAGCAGTAAATAATTCTAAATCAACAGTTACTAGCTAGGAAGTAGGAAACAACCTTAACAACCTGCTACTTATTTGAAATTCCTAAAAGAATGGAAATAACAATAATTCAAAATTTAAACTTTGAAATAGAAATAATTAAAATAACAACTTTCTTTTCTATATATAGAAATAATTTTAAATGCAAAATCCAAAGCTAACTCAAATCTAAAGGATAATGATAGGAAGATCTAATGAATTTAGATATCCTATATTATTGAAAATAAATAAATTTAAAATGATCTTAAGAAAGATAATGAAGAGAAAATCTAATAAAATCCTAATTAATCTAATGGATATTCAAAATATCCTGATCCAATTCTTTACGTCACCATTAGATCAACTTCCAAAGGTTTGGATTTAACATTTGATGAAAATATATTATAATTTTAAATAACAAAAAAAAATATATAGATAAATTTAAACTATTAAAATTTAACCTGATATTGCATAAAAAAATTTAACTTGATATTTTAGGTGTTATAGATAAAAATTAAAAAATTAAAAAACATTTTAATAAGAGTCTACGTATTTAGATATAATTTTAATAGATCAAATTTATTTATAATAAATTATAATTTCAATAGATATAATGTAGATAATGATAGTAAACTAATTAATGAAGATAATATAATAAGGACGTGTTAGAAAAAATGTATCTTACTAACTAACTTAACTAAAATTATACAAAACGTTTATGGAGAAAACGTTGGTTATCTTGGTTTTAAATTGTGCCACCTGTCTCTTTGAATAGAAGTTGATAGGGAAACATTCAAAAAAAAAAAAAGCCACGTTAAAATGCTAAAATCTGAAAGCCAAAAACTTGCGATGAGGATTAAAATGTAGGAACCGGAAAACTGAAATCCACATTCGGCCAGCAAATCGAGTGACGGGGAAAATTGAGTGAGCGAGGAAGAAAATGGGGAGCTAGGGTTCTTCATCCGGTGGGTGAACCACGATCGATTGGGTAGAAATTTTTGATGTATGGTGTAATTGAAGAAAATGGTAAGCTAGGGTTCTTCACAGCGACGATAACGGTGGCTGAAAGCGACGATAACGGAGGCTCCCAGATTGTTGTCGATCAATTCTCATTAGCTGCGACGCCGAGGTTTGGTAACTGAGACTTACATTCCCAAATATATTTGTCAAATGATGGATTATATTTAAAGATTTAATTAAGAAATAAAGAGCATAATTATAGGTTGAAGATGACAGTTGCTGAATACGTTTAAGATTTTGGATGGACTAGACCGAAGCTTTTTGCAGTTATGTGCATCTTTTGCTGTTTACTGGTGCATATGACCGGAGTTGAATGCTTGTATAATTATATGGCTAGTGAATATGCTTGTATCTGTGTTGATGGCCTCTGTTTGGTGTGATGCCCTTGACTTTTTTTAAGGTGTTTCTTAATCCGATATTTCTTATAAGAATTCTCACTGTGTGTGTGTGTGTTTTAATGTCATAGCAAAAGCATATCAAATGTTTCTCCTAGAAGTTTCCGTGGTGTAATAGCTATGGCGTAATACTTGAATCCTTGTGGTGCAGGTTTGCCCTGTTTGCAGTGCTGAGGTTTCAATTTCTGGGAGCAACTTGTCGTGTTTACTTTATTGATTGTTCGATGCTATATTATGGAGAAAAATTGTCCATGTCGGGAAGCTACTTTCCCTTTTCTTGGTAGCTAGCATGCCTTGTGGGGGAAGTAGTTTATGCTTCGTTGGATCCAAGCTGTTTCGGTTTTAAATGTAATATTTAAACTTTGAAATTAGATAACTCGATTGTATATGCCTTTGGTAGTGGAATGATTGGCATGAAGGCCAATTCTTTTTCCTTCATTTCCTTTATTTTGACGAGGGCTGAGGGGATCAGGATTTAAGTTTAAAATAACAAAAATTACAAATGATAATCAAATTCATTTTCATATGTCATCAGAATGGTTGATCTTTTTTCTTTGGAGTAATTATTTAGCATTAATGGGATTCCTTCTCTCATTTAGATTCTCCCTCCCCCTCTATTCGTTGTTTGTTTAATAACAATAGATAATCCAATCTCATTGTTCAGTTGGCCCCTAATTTTCTAGCATATCAAAGCATCAATTAAACCTCAAGGCGCACACAAGAGGACGAGTCGATCATACTGTAATACCACAATTTATACAAACTGGTTTTTGGAAGGTTAGCCAAAAAGGGGGAAAAAGGGTTTCACTATGTAATGAAGGGGGCAAACAGTATTTTCCAAGAGTGATTGAAGTTCTCTCTCAATAGCAAACATGAAAAGGAGATGTGTAGAACTAAAATGAACAATTTGAAGTTGCTTCATGCATTTGTGACGTCATATTTAGGAATGACCCAGGGAAGATAACATATAATACGGGCTTTAATAGTGATTCATTTCCAACTTCCATGTATGCGTATAGCAAAACAAAGCATTTGAACCTTGGCAATTTTCGAACAAAAAAAATAAACAAAGAACCTTGGCAATTTTAATCGCCCATCCAAATCGATTTTTTTTTTTGTTTTGGATTGCGATCTTGGTGTTTTGGAGTCCGGATCTTTGAGCTATGTCGGAGTTATGTCGATGTGGCCTTCCTCGTATCCGATTTGTAGATGTGAGATTTATCTGTTTTATTTTTCCGGAAATAAGCGATCTGTTAGGTGCACCTTGGATTTGGCTTAAATATTTTATGAACTATGGTGATTTAGCTGTGTTGTTTTTGTATTTGTATTTGCTGTATTTTGTTATTTTTGGATTTGGCTTTAGTTGAATCCAGATATTATAAGATCCTGGTGCATGGCAGAGTGTCAAGATTTTTATAACAGGAGAACAAACGAAGATATCTGCTCATTTGCTTCAAACTTCTCTGGGTGGATCAGACTTCAGAATTAACGAATTGTATAATATTTGCAGCCACAAAAATTACTATGTAACTGATAAGGATTTCAACAAAGCATCAAGATTGCTCTATCAATTTTGGGTTTGCATCATGATCAATCCTTACAACTGTTAATCTGTCGCCATATTCCTGCAAGTTTTAACATAATCCAGTTAAAAATAATCAATATTCATACAGACACAAGATAAGAAGAAAGCTTCTAGATATTGTCAATTGCAAGAACTGGCGAAAAGTTCGTTCTATGATTTTCCAACCAAGACTACTCATTTCAGACTCATTGGGGGATCCATGGATCACATCAGAAGATATTTACCATGGCAATGAGGTCATGGAGGAAACTTAGCACTTTCGGTTTCAAACTTTTAACCAAAAAATGAACAAGGTTGGGGTGAAAACATTCCCTGAAGAGAAGTCAAAGCGTACAAAAAGAGAAACGCATGTCCATTAAGCCAAGTCCAACAATTTCTCTGAATATTCAACAGAGAAACCTTTCCAGCAATCTCTCAGCATATTCAAAAGAGAAACCTCGCAAACATAAGTGTATGAACTTATTAATGATCACTAGTCATTCGTTAAGGCCCACTGTATCCCAAAAGAGAAGCAACAATTTATCCGTTAAAACTTCTAGTATTACCATCTAATCATATGCATCAAATAGCAGCATATATTGCACACCAACCAATTAAAGAGCCTTGCCATCTTTAATCCCCAGAACCTCTGAAATGACAGAGACAAGCTCCCTTATGCAGAGGAATGGAAGTCTTGCCCACACACAACAAAAGCAAAATTCTAGAAAGCGGAGCATGAATATTGACTGACCCCCCAAAAAAAAAAAAAAAAAACACAAAAAACAAAATAAAAAACACATTTGGCCCCTTAGTTTTTGTCACTGCACCATCTTGCTACCATTTTTTTTTTCTATTATTATTATTATTATTATCTGAATAAAACAGCACCTACCACTCCCAGGAAGAAACAGGTAGGCACTAACAAGGGGAAAGGAAAAAAAAAATAGAAAAGCTCAAAAGTATATTCCTCAGCAACCTCCATCTCCTATCCAAAATGGAGGTTGACCAGAAGCTCAAAAACGATCAATGAGTAAGTGGGCATATCTAGCTAAATTGCTCTCTCTGTACATGAATTACAACCCTCCTCAAATAAATTTGGCATCTTGAAACCACACCAACCTAAAAAACATCAAGAATTTGCATTAACCCCAGCAAAAAAACCACACCACACCAAACTAAACAACTTCAAGACCAAAAACCATGAAAGGCAATGACAACTGCAAGTTATCCCATCTGAATCCCAACCCAAAGCAACAAAAGCCAATCTACCCCTAACTGGACAGAAACATTAACCCTCAAAGCCTCCATGAAATTGCTTGAATTTTATTGTAAGACTGAATGTAACAAATTTTCATTATAAGAATGTCGTTACAGTGAAGTTGTCACGTGAGGTCGTTGCTGGTTTGAATGGATGTTTATTATTTAATTACTTATGGTATTTGTGGCGCTCACCTTCAAATTCTCCAAGGGATGATTGATAAATCACTTGTCAAACCCTCTATAATTAGTTTTAATAACAGCAAAAGTTTTACTAGTAAGTTTTGATTTCCGTTGATTTGCATTCTTGGAGTTCTCTACAGAAAAACCAAATCCTATAAGGCTATCACTCCAACAATAAATACCTCTCAAACGCCTATGCCCTATACGATCTATGAAATGCAGAAAAAAGGAACAAAAGAATGAACAGAGCAATGAATCAAAGATTAATAGAAGCTACTGACCTTACCACACACCTCGGCGTCGCAGCTAATGAGAATGGATAACAATCTGGGAGCCTCTGCTATCGTCGCTGTGCAGAACCCTAGCTCACCATTTTCTACCCAATCGATCGTGGTTCACCCACCGCATGAAGAACCCTAGCTCCCCATTTTCTTCGTCGCTCGATTTGCTGGCTGATAGTCGATTTCAGTTTTCCGGTTCCTACATTTTAATCCTCATTGCAAGTTTTTGGCTTTCAGATTTTAGCATTTTAATGTGGCTTTTTTTTTTTTTTTCTTTTTTAATGTTTCCCTATCAGCATCTATTCATAGGGAACCTTCGTACGGAGAGTTTTTCTTGATCTGGATTGTTCAGATTTAATTTTTTTTAATTGTTAATTTTTAAATAAAAAATTGTTTTTAAAAAATATGTTAATTAAAAAATTATCCTTATTTTATATTCTCTACCCAGCGTCCAGATGGGAAGAGCTCTCCCTACCTATCCCAAGATAGGTAGGGAAACTAGTCCCCTATTTATAGACACAGGTGGCACAATTTAACACCAAGATAACCAACATTTTCTCCCCAAACTTTTTGTGTGACTTTTGCTCTAAAATGGTAACCACGTGAACATTTTTACATCAAAAAAAGCATTTGGTGCTGCGAAAGTAAAACACATGTGTATTTTTACACCTTTACCCTTTTTATTTTTACCAAGAGGCTACAATCTAGTTGAAGAAAGTAAATGTTTTATTTTTTCTCCCCAGAAAATGTCATACCTTTGAACTTTGATGCTATCGTTATCATAAATGTTGGGCCTAGTTTGGGAGTGGATTTTAATTCTAAATGTAAGATTTTTTTATAAAAAAAATTCCATATTATCATATTTCAAATTAGTTTATCTAATTTATAAAGTAATATAAAATATAAACGTTACACCTAAGTATCTGAGAGAGATATTGTCATATATTTTGGTCCTAACTTAGTAACTTTAGACTCATTTTTTTAAAAAATAAATAGGGATGGGGATTCATGACAAAATCATATTGGATAAAAACCTTTAGTTACTAAAAGCCTTATAACCTAGTGATATGGATTTTCCCTTATTAGTAGGAGGTCACGAGTTTGATTCTCTTGTTGTAATTCATACTATTAATGTTTACCCTTGTAATTAAAAAAAAAAAAGCCTCTGGTTATTAAAAAAGAATCAACCAAGGTTCCAAATTGAATGCTTTACCGGGAATGATCAAAGGAAAAATGCATAAATTACGAATTTAATTAATGAATGCTAAGATCTATTTTTGAGTTAAAATTTTGATTTAGCCATAATTTATTTAAAGAAATTTGAAATAATAAATTATTATAAATCAATTTAATAAGTTATAATTCAATAAGAGTATATTTTATCTAAAACAAGTATGGTTACGTTGCCCGAGCGTTCTGCATGAGGATATTCATATCTATGTAGTGCCTCAATTAGGTTATAGGTTATATGAAGTCGACTGTAGATGTGAACACTTATATATGCCTTGCTCACTCATATTTTTCCAAGTGCAGACAATGTTAAGAGCAAAGAAAAAAAAATCATAAATACTTTGAAATTATTTAAATTTAAATTTATAGTTTGCACTCAAATTCAAACATCTATAATGAATCCCAATGCAAAAACATAATCCAAATAAATTAGAACCAAATTAGGAATATAAAAAAATAGAAAATAATCATCGTTGAATTATATTTATTGATTAATAGATCCAAATTGAATTCCCTCATATTTATTACCCCAATTGAATCCTCTAGTATTTATTAAGTTTTTCGTGACAAAAAACTAAAAATAATCATCAAAAAATTATAATTATTGATTAATATGGAAATGAGAAAAAATCAATTATAAAGGAATATAAAAAAATAGAAAATAATCATCAATAAATAATATTTATTATTAATTGATCCAAACTAAATCTCCTAGCTAGTATTTATTATGTTATATTTGGCAACAACAAAAAATTAAAGTTTTAAATTATGATAACTCCTTCATTTATGGAGATAAAACCAAATTCAATTATGAAGGAATATAAAAACAAAACGGTGTTACTTAACCAAATAACGGTGTTAGTTAGGGGAAAAAAACGGAATTTAACTGTGTTAATATGAGTATTATGGAATATATATAGATATAGATATAGAGAAAAGGACAAAAAAAAAACTTTAAAATTCCAAATCATTAATTTCTTATTAAAATAAATTGTCAATTACTATAATCTTATAATTAATAGCTATACAAACTATACTTTTACATGCAACAAGACTGATTTGAAACTTAGAAATTTAAATGATCTTTTTTTTTAAAATCTTTTTTCTTAAAAGATATTCTTTCCAGGCTAAACTAAATACATAATAAATTAAATTATTTTACGGATTCAAGGTTATTGAGAGAAAAGGTCATGACAGAAATCATAAAAGAAAAAGTCATCACAGTGATTTCTGGCCAAAAGAAGTCATGACGGCCGGCGACTAATTTAATCATCAGCATTCACCTATTAATGTGACATTCCTATACATTTTATTTGAGTTGACTTGTCCATGTATGAATATAAAAATGGCATGATTAAGGTCAGAACAGCTTAATTACTTAGGAGTCAGGAGTCTGGACTTCTTATATATTGGCATATTTTGGAAACTTATATGTGTGGGTATAGATATAATAAAATTTATAAAAGGCCATGCTCCTTAGTATGCCATACTTAAACTCTACATTAATAGAAATGGGTCTACATTTAGGATCAGATACCAATATTTTTTTGGGAAAATTACGCGTAGGTCCCAAGGACAAAAAACAATTACAAAAAACCCCTTGAAATCACAAAATTATATAGAAGTCCCCAGGGATTTTTTTGATATTATTTGTATGAAATTAAAATCCAGGTTTTTAAATGTTGTTGTAAATATATGTATTTCATGTTGTAAATGGTTTGAGACTTTTTTGATATTATTTGTATGGAATTAAAATATAGGTTTTTAAATGTTGTTGTAAATACATACATTTCCTCTTGTAAATGGTCAGGTGTTTAAATATTGTTGTAAATATATGCATTTCCTGTTGTTAATACAAATAATATCAAAAAAATCCTTTGGGACTTCTGTGTAATTTTGTGATTTCAAGACTCTTTTTTGTAATTTTTTCCCTTCCTTGGGACCTGCGCGTAACTTCCCCTATTTTTTTTCTAAATCATAATAAATTTAATTATATTATTAAATATGTACAAAATTTTCACAAATTTTTATACTTGCTTTCATATTTAATTATTTATTTAATTAAAATTTGAAATTATTTTATTTTTCTACATGATTAATGTACACATTTTTTTTGTAAAAATATATACATGCGCTTCAAATAATTGAACTGGCTCCAGAAGTCAAACCGAGTTATGTAGAAAAAAATAAGTACCGTCATTCTCATAATCAGTTCTATTTCTTCGTCAATCATTTATTGAGCTACTAGTATTTAATTGGTAAAGACTAAAGAGGGTTTGCTCAGTCGTGCCTACTTTGAACATGACCAAAACTCCGGTGTGTTTCCTATCATCTTTGACAAATTCAAACGATATACATATAAAAAAATGAACTTGATCAATGGTCCCTTCGATAATGTTGCAACCTGTTCGATATATATATATAAAGACAATCCTAACAAATAACGAAACAATTCCAACTGTGAATCAAAGAAATTATGGCGAAGCAACAAGAGTCAAAGAAGAACATATTGAAGATACTACTGCAGAAAGCAGTAACAGCAGGAGTACTAGCATTTCAGAATCATCAGCTAGTTGTTCAGAAAAATCATAAAAATGATGGTCCCAAGGGATCAATAGAGATGGTTCCAGAAGAAGCTAGAAGAAGATCAGAGCATGGAGGCTCAGGTAATAATCATCTTGAACCCACTTCGCCAAATGTGTCGTGCATGGGACAGATCAAGTGCAAGAAGCATCAGTGTCAGTATCAGAGACGCATCAAGAAAGCCAAATCCAAGCTTATAAGAAACGTGTCGGACTCGGAGGTTATTAGTAAGAAGGAAACGTCGTTGTTTCAGAGGACATTCCGGTGGATGAGAGGGAGGGAATCATCTCGTGCTTCATCGGAGGTTCATGGCGAATCAGCCGTTGCAGCGACGCCGGCACTCAGCCAGATGAAGCGGTTAGAGAGTCGACGTAGCGCTTTGGCTAATTTTGATTGGAAGGCTAATGTGGTGGCGCCGGAGGAAGATGAAGACGATGAGACCATAATCTCATTCACTGAACCTATTATCATGGCTTTGCGTCCAAAGAGAGAAATTAATCTGTGGAAGAGACGAAACATAGCTCCTCCACCACCTCTCACATTGAATCCGATCTGATTTCTTTCTATTTTACAGTTATATATGTGTGTGTATCTTGTGCAAGTTGTGTTTTTTTTCCCCTCCTTTTTTGCCTTTTATGGTTTGTTTTCATTTGTTAGATCATCTATACCTTCTGTGCTGGGCTCGACCGGTCATGATGGGGCAAGTGGTTCCGTATGCATAAATGATTTTGAAATTTTACAAATTATTATTGCCATTGGCTAGGATTTAATTAGATAAAAAATATCTTGGCGGTTCAAAGATCTTTTTAAAGATGCCTTGAGAGTTGGAACTGATTTTAGGGTTGCTTGAGAGAGGGGGTGAGTATGGGCTGGGTGAGATACCCCAGCTCAATGTCCTGCCCGAAGGATCATTGGGCAGTAAAATACAGTCTGGTATTCGGTTTTGTTCGATAGAAACCCTAACATTTTCGATCTGGGCAATAATGGGCTGGACAGAACGGGCTTCCCTACCCAAATGGTGATACCTTGTCATATCTTACATGAAAAAAAAAAAACAGTTTCAATCATAGATAATAAACAATATTGTAAACTTCAAATGTAATACATAATTATACACTTTAGAATATTCCAAAATAAGCCTATAACTTGAGTCTTGAAATTGAAAAGACTAGGGCTGACGGCTGAGCATGGAACCATAACCCATGAGCCCGCCCACAACCCAATATAATTGAGTCATTTTGAGCCCGCCCAAAAAGATCCATAATGGCTAACCCGCCCATTTAAAACTTAAATGGGCGGGCTATGGGGCACACCTATGGGTTGTCCATACCCGCTCATTTAGTGTTTTTTTATTAATTACTCATCTCATTCTGCATAAAATAAATGCATTCTTGAACTCCATATCCTGAATAAATTTATGTTATAATGGTACTTATTTAAATTTGTATGAATTGTGATTATTAAACTTTGAAGATTCAGATTTCAGAATGAAAAATATGGATGGATATTTAATGCTTATGAATATTTTTTTTTTTTTAAAAAAAATAAACATGTCAAATGTAAATGGGTAACCCAAAACCCGGTGAGCCCGCCCATTTATATGCTAGCCCGTTTACATGGGTTTAAATGGGTTGAGGTACGAGTATGGGCTAGCCTATACCCGTTTAAAGTTCAATGTGCGAGCTATGAGTTTGGCCTCGAACTGCCAAACCCGCTCATTGCTCTGCCCTAGAAAAGACTACCATATGTCTTAACAAATAGTCAAACACACATACATAAAGAATTAAATAACATCCATAGTCCATTAAATACAAGGCATAATTAGTAATATAATGGGTTAATATAATGGTCTAATGGTCAAATACTCAATGAATATATTAGAGTATTAGTAAATATACAATATAATATAAGTATATTAACTATTATATAATTAAAAAAATATTTATATAAAACATAATTATATGTATGCTTACCGGGTAGGGCCAAATGGGCAAGGCAACATACCCTGCCCAATGCCCGGCCCTACACACAAAAATGTCCAGCCCAATTGTGCCTAATATTTTTTGGACTTCTTTTTTTGAGGTTCGGCAGGGCTATTTTTTGTCGAGCTTGGACGGGTACACCGAGCTCCTAGGCTTCATGGACAACCCTATTTGAGAGAAAGTGAAAATCAACGAGTTAACGGATCGAAGACGCCATCGATACATGATACAATTAGTCAAATTAGCAAAAGAGAGGATCTGCTTCCCGATATTTATTAGACGAAGATAAATATCTGACTTGACGGTATTGATGTAAGCAAGTTAATTGTTTGTATCCTGATATGAAGACCTCCTACCTACAATTTCATCAAAATAATGAGCACCGAAGTTGAAATAATATTATATAGCGGATGATTAAAGTGATCTAAACGGAGTTAGCAAGAAAATCTAAATGGTCATGATAATAAATATTCCTAAATTTTTAAGCATTTAAAAAATGGACATGAATTAAAATATAATCAGTTAGCTAGCTATCTCTTTGTGTGCGGACATTAAAAATATAATCCGTTAATTGTGCGGAACGTTAATAAACAGAATATATTTATTTATACACATTAGGGGTGGGCAAAAACCCAGTGGTTTGGTCCAGTATGGTCGAATCCAAGCTGGTCCGGTCTGGTTAGGTCAAGACCAAATAAGCAGCATAATGAAATCGATCGAGCCAGACTAACTGGTCGGGCTGGATGGAGTTTCGAACCATGGAACTAGACCATTTGGACTGGTCTGGTTTGATCCAAGTCAATTCTTTTTTAAAAGAAATATAATTTAGACATTACTTTTTTATAAAGATTTTTATATGATTATAGGTATTTTTATTATCTTAATTGTATTTATCATGTTTAAATATTTTTTCCAACATATTTTTTATTATTGTTGAATGTTGTTGGATATTTCTTATATATTTACGATGTTTTAATTTTATGTTACATGTTTCATATTATTATAGTTTTTTTATGGTCTTAATTGTGTTTGATATATAGGTTCATATTTTACCTTTCAGAGAAGAAAAAAAGGGGGAAAATTTAGATAGTCGTCTAGGGAGTCCACCAAACCTGGTCTGGTCTAGCCTAGCCTTAGGTTAAATTGGAGGTGGACCAGACTAGATCTCATGCTGCCTTGTATAGCTTGAGGTCCTCTTCATACCAAACTTGGTCCGGTCTCTAGCCCGGCCTCAGGAGGTGGACCAGATTAGATCTCATTCTGCCTTGTATAACTCGAGATCCTCTCCAGACCAAACCTTGGGTTTATATATCAAACCGACTTTATCTAGTGCTTGCTCATCTCTAGATGTAGGTCCACCTCTCCACTAAAAAAATGATAATATTCATATGTATGATGACAAATCATTAGCGGGATATGGGCATATCAGATTAAAGCATGTATAGCTGCCTTATAACAGGAGACTCGCCAGGTTTCTTGGTACCAATTTCTCTTCAATAATGTGATCCTACATGCTCCCCGTTATATTTTTCCTCTATCTCATGATTCATTTTAAGAATTAAACTTTGTTTTTTTTTTCATAATGACCCTAGGCCCATATTTTGCATCATGAGATTATGAGTTACATGTCACTGATAATTATGAATTCCAATAATTTTTCCAAAATAATCCTGACACACGCTCCTTTATACTCCCTCTGGTTTGATATATATTTGAGATACAAATAAATGAGTTGATTAAAAAGTTAGTTAAGAACGGAAAACATGTAAAAATATATATTTTATTTTACAAAAAATTATACCATTATTTATTGAGTGTGAGAAAGATAATTAGCATGGTTAATTGGAAAAAAGTTGGTTTAAGATTTTATACATCCTTTTTAAGTGGATGTTATAAATATATAACCTAACCACCCTAAAATATGTATCTTATACTGCGTTCAGTCCGAAAAATATCGGACCTAGTTTGTATGCAATTTTACGCAACAAATTAGGTTCTACATTTAGCATGTATCTTAGGTGTACTATTTATACTTATAGTCCTTAATATTCCTTTTGATCTTTAACATAAGACATAATTGACTTTTTTTTGGAGATATTAATGAAGCTAAATAAATTAGTTAATCATAATATATATATGATGCATCATTTGATTATATATCAATTCATAAGTTGGACAAATTAATCTAGTATATATTAAAGATAAATATCAATATTTTAAGTAATTTATTTAACTTCCTTAATCTCTCTAAAAAAATCAACTATGTTTTATATTAAGGACCGGAGGAGTATAATCTTATATTATTATTAAGAATGGGAGGTAGAGGGATGCCTCCGTTCCTTTTTATAAGACCCTAAAGTTTGAATTATCTTGATCCTTTTTATAAATGTCTAATAAAAATTGTATCAACATTTAATAAGTTGTTTCTATTTGTGCCCCTCATTGATTATATATATTACATTAATTAAAGGGTTGATGATACTTATGTTTACTCTGTTTCTCTCTTACTCATACTGAAAGTTGTAAACTGTAGCCTTTTGAATTTTTATTTTAAAAAAACTAAGGGTAGTTAGATAATTTCTCATATTTTGCAACATTTCAAAATTTCAAATAAGTCCCTTTGAAATTATTGAAATTCAACATATCTATTTATCTTTTACCAATTTTAATTGTCTTTTTCTGCCTTTTTCCTTATTGTTTGGTTATGTGTAACTTATCTTCAACTATATATAAAATGAAAAATATTTGCACTTTGTTGAGAAAATATATTATATATATTTGAATATGAGCTACACCTGCTAAAAACTTGGGTTATTAGATATTTTTTAGCAATAAATTTTATGATGCCAAGAAATTTTTAATTGTCTTTTTCTACCTTTTTCCTTATTGTTTGATTATGTGTAGCTTTTCCTCATATTTTTTATCTGAACATGAGCACTTTGTTATCCTTATCCACTCATGTAAAATGGCCCAAGTCCATGCCCAAAAAGTAGTGAAGAGTCCACGCCCAAGTAGCATACTGAAAAAAAGTTTATTTCAAGATATAAATATTATTTTTAACTAATTTTAAGTTTTTTTTTTTTTTTAGGAGCTGTTCATAAATAAAAGAGTATTACGTGGTGAACAATGAAGAAGAGGACAAGACAAAGGGGTTGGGTAGGGTCCCTACGTGGGAAGGAGGAAGATGCAAATATTGGCTTTTGCATGGCTAGCCTCGTCCATTACTAACTTACACGCCTCTCAGGGAAAGTAGTAACTTCGTCCTCTTCATTTCCTTCCTCATTCTTACACGCTACGCCTCCATCTTTCTCTTTGTCTTCATTCTAATCCCCACTTTTTACTCCATGCCCTCAATCAACAACACCACACCATTTTCTATTTAATTTTTCATTAATTCCCTCTTTTATATACATTTATGAAAAAAAATCAAAACACAATATAATATACATATACGTCCATCAACACTTATTTGAATAATAAATCTCATTTTTTAAATATGTAAAGTTAATTTCAGCCGCAAATTTCTCACCATGCGTTAACATTTTCTTTCAATAAATATATATAGTAGCCACTAATTGGCACCAAATTATCAGAGGGTCTATATATTGATGATTAATTGGAGCGTGCTGTGTACACAAAAGAAACACTTGGTGTAAAAGTAGTATTGCTAGTATGTTAATTAATAACACTTGGCATAATATATCACGTAAAGCAATGGGCACGACCAAGTACGCTTCATCTCCCATATGATTGGAGCAGAGGAGTCCAGGTCAGAGTCCTACGTCAGCTATAATACGTGGTGCTTTAAGTCGAAGGAAAGTGAATATGCTTGGAGTGAAGCCAGAGGTTATAAAATCACACATAATTGAGTTATTCGGTGGCTTTCATTGTAAGCTTTCTTCTATATTGTCGAGGTTATTATATCGGAAAAGGGATAGAGAGAAATTAAGCTAACTAGCTGAGAGTGTGGTAAAGATTGCAGAGATACTTAATATGGAGATCTTGAAAGGAGGGCTGAGTCACCTGTTCATGATGGTGTTTCTGCATAACTTCTCGACGTTCATGGTGATTCCGGCCATCACTGACGTCACCATGGCCGCCCTCTGTCCCGGACAAGACGAGTGCTCTCTCGCCATCTACCTCACCGGTTTTCAGCAAGCGGTCAGTTCTTGATCTCTTACGTACCAACATACCATATCTCTTCGATCTTCTTCTTCTTGGTATTCTCAGCTTTTTACTTTAACATTAAGCTATTCATAAGCCACATGTATATCCTTAATTTGCTCAATATCGATGTATATATATCTCTGTCGTAAGCTCGTGTGCCTATTGCTATAATTTTCTTCTAAGAGATAAGCCTCATCAATCAGCTAGCTAGTGTTTCGATGGAACTGTGCGTTTTCCAGTTCTGCTGCCACAAATTAATGAATGTTGAGTGTGTCTGGGATGCTTATTAAACAAATTAATGGACCGTATAGCTTGATTCTTAGTTAATTTATGACGCACATGTATAACTAAAGTGGCTTTTAAGTGAATGAGAGAATAATGACACATAGACTAAGAGCATATATATATGAAAATTGATTTCTCCCTGGCCTCTCTCCCCCATTCATTCACACTTTTGCTCTTATGGAAATAAAAAATCAGAGGAACTTTACTTTTCCTTAAAAAAAATCTAACATAAAAATACACCACACATATATAGTGGTTTAAAGTGAAAAAAATGATGATGAGATTTAGATCACAGTGATGAAGGTGATTTGGCATCTCTTGATGTTTTGAATCTCTAATATAACTATAAGTTATTAATATATGCAATTTTTAAAAGCATTACATATAGAAAGTTTAATTATTTTAGATAGAAACCATCACATCACATTTGTTGTAAGTAATTAATTTAACTGATTTTTATTTTTGTAAATTAGTTATCTACCTTGAGAAATATAATATAATAGTAAAAAATGCGTAAAAAAATCCATCTAATTCTATTCTACAAATCTTCAAGAAAGGTTTGAGCAAAAAAAAATCTTCAAGAAAGAAAAAGGCGGGACATCCCATTCCAAGTAGGAATTACGTCTCCTCATTGTGGGCCCCAAAAATATTTTCATCCAATTTTTTTTTTCCATATTTTAAAGTGAAATTTTATCAACAAAGTTTTTCCTTAAAAATGTTTGAGACAAATAAGTTTTGGAAGGGGTAACAATAATAATAAACAATTTAAAAGGGTATAAATTCATCAAAGTCATTAAAAAAATTAAACATCTGTTAAATTCACCAAGACTAATATAATGTAAAACCTAATTGACATTTCATGAAATTTAACGATTTTGGTGAATCTATACTATTTTAAATTATTTATTTATATTTTTGTACTTTTTAAAATTTATTTATGTCTGGTAACTGCACCTTAACCCTTTTTCTAATTTATTCACTAGTATCTACCTTTTTTTTTAGTCAAATTCAGTAGTACCTACTACCTACACGCAACTAGCAACCAACTAAATTGACTTGTGGGAGTATGGGCCAATAATGGGGAAACTTAATTAATCCTAAATAATCACCGCAACTGCATACCCAAAACACGAGATGTGTTGGAGTTGGGATGTTAAGGTTGCTCAAGGGAAGTTAATCGGATAAATGATGCTTAAGCAAGACTCAGATTTCTAAGTCTTCTATTTTTAGTAGTTGTCCTATGCATTTAAGAGCATGGGTTGATGAAGAGTGTTTGGGATTAATTTCCCCTCTTTTGTAATGTTTGTGTTAATTTCATAGGCTTTTAAGCCATCTCTTATATCAAAAAAAAAAACACGAGATGTGTCTGGTTTTGACTAACAATTTAATAGGGCCCACCACTCCCAGTGTGTTTTTCACTCATTTTGGTCTAACCTTCCCCTCCACTTTCCCCTTTGGTCGTTTCTTTCTTATCCTTAGCTGCTTGTTCCCCGTACAAGGACAACCTTCTTTATTTTTTTTATATAAAAATTTTAAGAAAGGGGTTGGGTTCACCCACAATCTAAGGGCAGGGCGAAATCTCCCTTTCTCTTAGGTGATACTGATGTTGGGTAATCTCAGGCGTTTACCTAAGCACCTAGAAGTTATGATGTCTCCCCTAGTGCCTTGACCAACTCCAGGATCGAATCCCCTCCTTTTGGTGAGAGTGTCTGACCCCTTTACCAGTTGAGTCCAAAGACAAGGGTAACAACCTTCTTCTATTGCGGTGCCCACTTTCAAACAATTCAGGCCTTTTATCAACAAGAAGCCATTTAGTAATATTCCAATTGGGCCTTAAAACCCATTTTTCGTTTGTTATATAAGATCCCAGGCCCGGCCCAATACACACCATACACCAACACTCCTTACTGTCTGTAGCTCATAAAATTCCAAAAAGCTAATTTGCTTCCAAATTCTAATTCACGAGGATGTTTCCTTGACTGGCTAACCCACTTCGTGCATGTTCTTTCTCATGCTCACTCGCTAACCACTACCACCTAGCTAATGCATTATATATTGACTTAATCCTAATTTGATCATAATACAACTTTAACTTGAGTGATTGCATTGGAGCAGCTCATAGGAGTGGGAACGCTCGTGATGATGCCTGTCTTGGGTAATTTCTCTGATGTATATGGCAGAAAGGCTATTCTCACAATCCCCATGACCCTCGCCGTAATTCCGTTAGGTACCATTTCTTTCAATATCCTGTCTCTATTCTCTGCAACTAATTGTGTTCTTCAACATTTATAGTATTTTGAGGCGTTTCAATCTCTCGACCACGTCTGGTTCTTGTGACAGGTATTTTAGCTTACAGCAGGACACCGAAATTCGTCTACGCTTACTACGTCTTCAAGACTCTCATTTTCATGATTTGTGACGGAAGTGTCCCTTGCCTCGCTCTAGCTTACGTGGTACAATCGCCGGTTCTCATCAGCTCTCACTGAATCCAACTTGTTTCTACGAGATTTTGAAATTGCGGGAGATTTTTCTTTTTCTAATCAATAGTCTTATTTCAGGCGGATAATGTGAGCGAAGGGCATCGAGCTTCTGCATTTGGAATCCTTACAGGTATTGGGTCCGCCGCGTTCGTCTGCGGCACCTTATCGGCTCGATTTCTTTCCACTGGCCACACTTTTCAGGTTACTTACTTTTTTTCCTCTCTGAATCGTATCCTAATTTTCAAGTTTAACAATCATTATAATGTTCGTGTGTTAGGTTTCTACTCTTGTGGCGGTGATCGGAGCGGTGTACCTGAGAGTGTTTCTTCCGGATTCAAACATCGATCACAATCTTTCTGCTCCACTCACTTCACAGGCAAAACTCAAGACTTCTAAAATTGATGCCCTGCCAAAATCAAATGTGAATCCCCTTAAAACGTTGCCTTCATTGAAGAACTTAACCTCATTGCTGGGCAGTAGGTGTGCCATTTTTTATTGCCTCACTCTCTTCTCTGCCTCTGCCTTGCTTTTTCTTCCTTTCGCGCTCTTTTTTCATTGTTTTATTATTTTGCATAATCATAAGAAATGGAAATCTTTGTACTGTGCGTGATAGTTGTATATATTTTCTCCAAATTACAGCTTGATTGTTACACAAGCAGCAATTGTTGCATTTTTCAACAACCTTGCTGACGTTGGCCTTCATGGTTCATTAATGGTACTTTCTAGTTTTCTTCCTCCTTGTTCTTTTGAGTTACATATCCTATCTAGGCCAGGGGTGATAAATCTTCTTTGTGCAGTATTACTTGAAGGCTCGGTTTCATTTTGACAAGAATCAGTTTGCTGATTTAATGGTCATTACCGGAATTGCTGGGACTGTTTCACAGGTTCTTTTATGAACCACCTTTAACCATTGGCAACTATTTCTTTCCTAGTCTTCAGTTTCCTTGATTTTGCTGTGCATCTAAATATAAAACATTGCCACAGCTCCTTCTTATGCCCATTCTGGCTCCAGTTTTGGGAGAGGCAAGGCTGCTTTCAATAGGACTTTTTTTCAGCTTTCTACACGTGAGCTTTCTTTTTTTATTTTTTAAGAAAATTTTTCTGTTCAATCATATGAAATCAATGCTTTTCTCAAGTTATCAATTAATAATATGTGGACTGGGATGCAGATATTCATCTACAGCATTGCATGGGCTTCCTGGGTATGAGTTTAACCACGTCTTTGCCAATAACAATCCCCCCCCCCCCCAATCTTTTTTTTTTCCTGCAATTGCTAACATTTTGAAAACCAACAGGTTCCTTATGCTGCTGCAATGTTCTCAGTATTGATTGTTTTTGCACATCCTTGTGTGAGTTTGTCTTGTCTCTGAACAAACTATTTGTTCAAACTTGAATTTGTCTAATTCATATTGCAATTTGCAGATGCGCAGCCTTGTATCCAAACATGTTCGTTCCTGTGAGCAGGTTGGTCCGTTTAAGAACCTGCGATTAAGATGAACTAGAATGAATTTTTGTTTTTTTGGCTGCATGTGTTAAATCACTTCTCTACTTGGAGTAGTTAGCTTGGCATCCGTTTTGTTGGTTTAGCTTCAATCTGCTTGGTTTATTTTCAGGGAAAGGCTCAAGGCTATGTTTCAGGCGTATGTTCATTTGCGCATGTTGTTTCTCCCTTGGCTTTCTCTCCTTTAACAGGCTAGTGAAATGTCGTCATTATGTTGTGCTAGGTTTCAATTGCTGTTGAAATCTATTAATATAGCAATTCCTCCCCTCATTTTGCAGCTCTCTTCCTGTCTGAAAGGGCACCTTTTAACTTTCCTGGCTTCAGTATAATGTGCATTGGATTTGCTTCGGTAAGGCCTTTACACTACTTAAAATACTCAAATTTTTTTGTCCGGATATCGGAGATCAGGTCCTACGATTATTTGTGGGTTGTGTTGGGAGAAAGTCACTGAACTTCGGGCGCTACAAATGCTACATCTGGAATCCACATTGTCGTAATTACTAATTTGTCTAAGCCAGATAAGGAATCTAGAATATTTATTTTATGGGATGTCCTACCTAGGGGACAATATTTAGTTGAGTTGATCGGTTATGGGCTTATAGCTGGGAAGATAGACCGAGTCTCCCCTTATTCTATGCTAATACTCCCTCTGTCCCCTGGGATATAACTTTCATATTTGTCAATATTTTTCTAATTTACCCCTATTGATACCCCTTCAACAATAATCAAAGAAGAAAAAGAATAAAAGAATTAAAGATGATAACTAGGATGTACTCAACTAACTTCCTTGATCTAATTAAATTAGGTAAATATGTTTAATATTGAGGACCGGAGGAGTCTCATTTTGACTTAAAAAAGTCCTACAAACATTTTAGTTTTTACGTGTCTTAGGAGAAAAATCCTAATTAAAAAAGCAGTAAAATTGCATCCTATATACATCCGATAATTATAAATACCAATTTTATAATTGGCGTGGCGTCATTGTCGTAATCCGTGTAAGTAATTTGTTTACTTGCCGTACACGGATTACGACAATTTTTTTTGCTCAAACACGGATTACGACAATGACGCCACGCCAGTAATGATAATATTACACATATAATAACTGTTTTATAAATTTTGAACGTATACACAATGCAAAGAATATAATCTTACTGTTAGATTACCAAATCCTTCATTAATATGATTGATTTACACTTGGAACGAAGATTTGATAATTTCTTGTTTAATTATTACACTAATAACAATATATTCGATTTTAAAATACGTAGTAGTTCAAAAGTAAAAAAGACTGAGTCCCCCCCCCCCCCAGAAGTATTTTCATTCTAAGAGTTAGGAGTGAAGGTCCAATCACATCATAACTTGCCTGATTTCTTAAGAAAGCTTATGATTTAAGATGAGGCTGCTCCTTTGATGTCAAACGTCAATTGGTTAGTTGGCCTCTAAGCATAAACTCTCTGGCTTTTACCCAAGATAATAATGTTCGGATCAAATTTAGGCTTTAAATTATGCAACCGAGATGGCATCTATACTGATTTTGACCTCATTTTTGTCACATGCTTTTCTATTGTTTAGTTTGCCAAATCGCTGACCTTACTTCCATATGACTCTGTTTTCTTAAATGAATTTTGTTTGCAGATGGTCGCTTTTGTTCAAAGCACGTTCATACGGGAGGCTCCCCCCATTTCAAGTGACATGAATGGATATTGCTCGGAGCCCTAGTTATAAAGAAGATGATGGTGATGATTATAATTATTATTATTACTACTTTCTCACTGAGGAGAACATCCTACCTGGCTTCTTCCTTGCCTGGCTGTGTGGTGGTTCATATGAATACAGTGGCAGTGGCTGTTATTTGTCCCAACGTCGCCTTCAGCTATGTTTTTGACAAAGAAACAAGCTCTCGAAGTCCACCCCTTGATATGTAAGTTCGTGCTCTATTGTAATTTTCAGGGTACTGAATAGTCTCGGTCTGTCTAGGTACGAACATAAATATTGTTTTTTAACAGTCATAAACGTTTAGGATGTGTTACAATTCAGGAAATGTAATCTGAAGCCCCATGTAATCCCTTACTTCCTTTACTATCTTTGTATTTATGGAAAGGGTGAAAACATTTGGTCCATCTATCCCCCCACTTTTTGGCTACGTTTGTGTCAATTTAGATTTATTAACGAGTGGCATTTCATTTATGCTTTATCATATAGGTCATAGGTGGGTGATCCCCTTATCCGATAAAAATGGAAAAAATAAATTGGGTGTTCCCTCATGGAAATATTACATGCAGAGGAAATGTAGATAAATCAAAAGAGATATTCCTCTCTGGACCAAGTAATCAGGAGTTAGTGATACCTTTATGTACTTTTTTTCATTTGTTTTTTAATTTTATTTTCACCAAAAAAGGGGGGCAATTTAAAAAAAAAAAAAGCGCAGATAGGTTGACTTTGACTTCATATGTCCCATTTTTTATTAGCATGGCCATTGCGTCAAGGAAAAAATAAAGGGGCTGAACGTGGCTGCACGAAATGGGTTGATTAAGGAAGCATGTGATTGACAGGGCACGTGGTAGTTCAATCTTAAGGAGTCACGCTCTGTTTTGTATCTTTGGAATCTTCAGAGTAACTAACCAAGACTTAAAAAAGCGCGTCATGAACTTCGCCTTTGGTCCTCGGACGAATCTCTCTTTTTGACGAGCTTTACGAGCCATGATCATCCCAAGATTAATAATCATCAGTTTTCAATCGAAGCTTATACTTGATACTTCTAAAAATAAGGTTCTAATCAACGTCGAAGCAACAGCAGAAAATCTTTCTTGTGTACCTTTCACTCCAATCACACCTACAAAATGATCTAGAAAGTAGTTTTACGTTTTAACCAGAGCGCGTTTACGTTAGGATTATCCCTCCACGTGTTTATGCAAAGGTAACAGAATAAGAGTGTATATATATTCAATCCGCGAGAAAGATAGGTTGCGGCCTTTGGTTTTGCAGTTGGATCTTCGTCGGAGAAAATGTCCCTCTGGTAAAGCCGCCTGGCCGTTTGTGCTCTGCATTCTTCACGAGGAACGCCAATTCCAGAGGGTCTAAACACATCACATGTTTCTGCGATTGGAGATCGGAGATTCCAATATTTTTTTATCAAGCTAACGGTTCAATGATGGGAGATCAATCGGAAAACGCGGTCTACCTGCACGGGGACCTTGATTTAAAAATTCTTGAGGCTCGATGTTTGCCGAACATGGATTTGTTATCGGAGCGTGTCAGTCAATTCTTTTCCCTCTTCAACTCCTGCACAACTTCAGTTTCCGGTAGACCGAGACGCCATCGTCACAGAAAAATCATTACCAGCGATCCTTACGTAAAAGTTTGCCTTGCCAAAGCTACGGTGGCTCGCACTCGGGTCATCTCCAACTCGCAGGATCCGACGTGGAATGAACATTTCAAAATCCCTCTCGCTCATCCCGTCTCGCAGGTCGAGTTCTACGTCAAAGACGATGACATATTTGGCGCTGATCTCATCGGAGTCGCAACGGTCTCCGCCGAGCAAATATTATCTGGTGAACTCATCAGCGATTGGTTCCCCGTTCTTGGTTCTTTTGGTAAACCACCCAAACCAGATTGTGCCATTCGTCTCGAGATGAAATTCACGAAATGTGAGGATAGTCCGCTGCACACTTACGGAATTTCTTCCAATCCGGACCGTTTCAGAGTGCGGGATTCTTATTTTCCGGTGCGTCATGGAGGATCGGTGACGTTATATCAGGACGCACACGTGCCAGAGTCGATGGTGCCGGAAATTGAATTGGAGAATGGCGTTTTCTTCCAGCAAGGCAGATGTTGGGAAGATATATGTCATGCAATTTTGGAAGCGCACCATTTGGTTTACATTGTAGGCTGGTCGATCTACCATAAGGTGAAGCTGGTGAGGGAGCCGACGAAGCCCTTACCTAATGGTGGCGATTTAAATTTGGGTGATTTGCTAAAGTACAAGTCAGGAGAAGGTGCGCGAGTTTTATTGTTGGTCTGGGATGATAAGACTTCACACAACAAATTTTTCATTAAAACGGTATTACTTTTCTGATCAATTTTTGCATTAGCATATCTAGTGGTTCGTTCTGTTTTTGACACAGTAAACTTATTTAATGGTTCGTTCTTTTTTTGACACAGTAAACATATTTATTTTCTAAGTCCTTATGATTCTCACTTGAATTTGAATTCAATAAACATTCCTTTAAAGGCGAAATTATCTTTCCAATAGCGGCGATTCAATTTAAAATATAGATTTGACGTTAGTATTAGGATTCATGGATTTATTCTTCTCGTGACAATTGTATCTAGTACCTAATGTTCTGATCGAGTACGATGATGTTGCCAACATCTTCTTATGTGGTGTGTGGAGTCTCATTAGCCAAAAATTTCCGCACTAATATTTACTCTGCAGAGCAACATGATGGTATCTGACGTTTAGTATTCGAATTGGCCATTTAGGAAATATAATATTAACTTCTTAAGTTTTAAATCACACTTACTTAGCGGCATTAAATCATGTTCATATTTTACATAAGATTTCAGCATTTTTTTCCCTTGTATTTTTTGGTGGGGTTTTGCACATGCCAGTTGCTTGAGCAGAGGAATACTGGTTTGGGGCCATTTAGCAGTTTCATTTCCAATTCACTTAAATCCATATGGTGCTTGTTTAGCTTTCTACAACCTTACATGTTAAAGATATGCTTGCAGGATGGAGTAATGCGTACTCACGATGAAGAAACCCGAAAATTTTTCAAACACTCTTCGGTTTTCTGTGTGCTGTCACCTCGATATGCCAGCAGTAAGCTTAGCTTTATCAAACAACAGGCATGCTTTAGTAGCTTTTTCCATATCTTGTCATGTTTGTCCCAGAAAGCTCCTCCATGTTTTCATCATGCTTTTTATCCTGTACTCTGCCAGTGTCACAGTATCAGTATATGTTAATGTATGTTATGATAATACATATAACATAAACTGTCTTGAAACTTTAATTCACGTGTTCCTGAAAATATGGAGGTTCCTTCAGTTTATTTTATATGCGCAAAGTTCATACCTTTATGTGTCACTCGGCCGTTCTATAAATGATCTGCTTTGGGGGTCTTAATAAGGTATTATATTATATAGCTGTTAAAAACCTGCAAACTTGTGGGCACTTCCTAATTTTTTGAGATAAATTTCAGGTTGTCGGAACCCTCTTTACACATCATCAGAAATGTGTGATTGTGGATACTCAAGCACAAGGCAATAACCGCAAGATAACTGCATTTATAGGCGGTCTAGACCTGTGTGATGGCCGGTATGATACGCCTGAGCATCGACTTTTCAAAGATATTGACACTGTTTATAAGGATGATTATCACAACCCTACATTTCCTGTAAGTATATGGTCTCCCCGCAAATGTTTACATTGGTAGTAAGTTGTATATTCCTATTAGATTATAGAATCTAGATGAAAGTTCGGAGTCAAAAGATGTAATGATGAAAGTGGAGAAGATCGTGAAATTCAAAACAATTACTGAGTTTCTGGGAAGAGAGGAAGGAGAGGCAGTTGGTCAGGGGGCGTTCTTTGAGAATAATTATAAGGGAGAGAGGTAACTTCTTGAATGACAGGCTAATCTGGACCACTGTTAATTGTGCGATCGTTTTTCTGTGTTGAGTGTTGTGCCTTGTTTATGAATTGCAAATTCTGTGTCTTAGGTTCAGGTGAGTGTTACTTCCTTGCACAACATTTGAATGAAGGAGCAGTATTCAGTATTGATTCGTTATATGACACCTAAAGCTTCACAGATATGATATATTTTCAATCATGATCTGGTTCATTTCCCTTCAATTAAAAACATTAATTTGATTAGTTGTATTAAATTGATTATTGGCAATTATATTCATATCTATTGTATTGTAAGCTGATGATGTTTTGACTTCAGTTATTATTGTTACTTGATATTCTGTATAAAGTTGTAGTAATCAGATTAAGATAATGATATAAGGTTCCTCTTGTCCCTTCCTCTCAATTAGCAAGGTTCATTATTGTTTAATATCTTGCAGGATGCTAATATGCTTCCACATCTAACTTTATAAGCTCTCTTCCTTGTCTAAATTTTTTGTCAATTTTGTTGAGAATGCTGGTGCAAACTACCAACTGGAATTTCTTTTTCCTTTCATTTAAATAATAGGTCGGAATGAAGGGTCCAAGGCAACCATGGCATGATTTACATTGCAAAATTGAGGGGCCTGCCGCATATGATATACTTACTAATTTTGAGCAACGCTGGAGAAAAGCCACCAAGTGGCGCGAGCTGGGTCAAAAATTTAAAAAAGTATCTCGTTGGCACGATGATTCTTTGTTAAAGCTAGAACGCATCTCTTGGATTCTTAGTCCTTCGGCATTTATTTCAAAGGAAGAAGAACCCGAAAGCTGGCATGTTCAGGTTAACCGGTTTACAATCTCTGAAGTAAAGTTTCTCTTTGCTCCTTCTTTCAACTGGGAATTTGTTTACATGAATTCATTTGTTTTGCAGATTTTTCGATCAATAGATTCAGGTTCATTGACAGGATTTCCTAAGGATGTGCATGAAGCTGACAATCAGGTACTTTAACAGGATGAAATAATGTCATCAAACTTGGTCTTTGGCTACATATGTTACATATGAAACTGAGATTCCGTTTCAGACTAATTTCTAATTTTTTTTTTGTTGCAGAACCTTGTTTGTGCAAAAAATTTGGTCATTGACATGAGTATACAAACAGCATACATACAAGCTATCAGATCTGCTCAACATTTCATTTACATTGAGAATCAGTATTTTATTGGATCGTCTTTCGCATGGCCTTCTTCCAAAGAAGCAGGTTTGGTTGAACATTGATGTCCACTTATGTCACCGGCAATTTCTTGTAACTTTGACTTAAATAGCTAAAAAAATGTTCTTCGGCTAGGATGCAACTTATGCATTCTGGCTTTTTACCTTTGTTTTGCTACTTGTTTTTCCGATACTGTGATTACCTTATTGCGGGTTTTTGTAGAGCATAAATTCTGTTTTGGGAGGAAGGAATTATCAAGAAGTTTTGAGATTGACAAAGTGAAATTTTTCCCGTCTTTTCTATGACATTTTGTGATCATCTAACAAATGATTTCAATGATCAGGTGCTGACAATTTAATTCCTATGGAGTTGGCATTGAAGATTGTCAGCAAAATTAGAGCCAATGAGAGATTTGCTGTTTATGTTGTTATACCAATGTGGCCTGAGGGCGTCCCTTCTTCTGCAGCAGTTCAAGAGATTCTTTTTTGGCAGGTAACATGGTGTGAAATTTGTTCCTAGTTTTATAGAATTTGTTTATAAATCAATTGTACTGTAAATTTATTTTCTCAGAGACAAACTATGCAAATGATGTATGAAATCATAGCACAAGAGTTGAAATCCATGCGCATTCACGACAGACGCCCAAGAGATTACCTCAATTTCTACTGTCTGGGAAATCGGGTTAACTGGCCGGCTGAAGTTTTAAGTTCAAGTAATTCAACTCCAAATGACACTGATACGGTAACCACCCGCCCCTGCCTTTTTGTTTGAAAAAATAATAAACAAGAATATAAAACAGAAACAAGATTGATTGTCGATGATCAGGTTTCAGCTTCACAAAAGTTCCAACGCTTTATGATTTACGTGCACGCCAAGGGTATGATTGTGGATGATGAGTATGTGTTGCTCGGCTCTGCCAATATCAATCAACGATCGTTGGCCGGTTCAAGAGATACAGAGATAGCAATGGGAGCATATCAACCCAATCATACATGGGAAAAGAAAGGGGCGCACCCTCACGGCCAGGTTTGTACAAAGATAACACATTCCCCAGCTTACTTTCAGCAATTAAAAATAAGAAGATCTCATTTTGCGATTATGTTGAAAATGGTATATACATGCAGGTATACGGGTATAGAATGTCTTTGTGGGCAGAACATCTAGGTAAGGTTGATGATTGCTTCAAGGAGCCTAAAAGTTTTGAATGCGTGAAGAAAGTGAACAACATTGCGAGTGAAAACTGGAAGAAGTACACAGCTGATGAGTTCAGTCCATTACAGGGGCACCTTCTGAAATTTCCAATACATGTAGATGTGAATGGCAAGGTATGTCCCATACCTGGAAATGAAAATTTTCCTGATGTGGGTGGCAAGATACTTGGCAGCTGGACTCCCCTTCCTGATGTCCTAACTACGTAGCGCCCTCTTAGTTCTAACATTCAAAGTTCAAAAGCATCAAAATGGGTCAACGGCGGACTAGTTGTGCTTGGCAATATATTAAATACAGGTGCCTCCGCCCCCGAATTCTGAGCTATTTTTCAGTTTGGAATGGAATGTATATACGGTCTTAAATATAGGACATAATATATACGACATAATTTGTAACTATGTCTTATATTTAAGATCGAGGTAGCACGGCTTGTGACCTTGTGTTGTGTACCAAAATGAATTCTTTATTCTTTATTGTGTGTAGCCCTGTTGTGAGACGCATAATCTTCTCCATTCTTGAATCATTTATCCCTCAACACAAGATCACTGATCAAGCTGTCCCTCCCTAAAATTGTCGTGCTATATAGCTCTAATTTGTGCACATTCTTATTTTCTAATTAGGGGGAAGCGTCCTAGACTCCACATATCACGTATCATGGTAGAAAATTATCAAATCATCAACCTCAATTATATATCATTGCTACAAAATTAATTAACGGTGACTTTTCTCACCATGCCAGCTCCTTGGAGAGGGGTACAGTAGGTGTCGGTCTCCTTCTCTGTCAAGGTGACGCCGAAGTTGTTCTTGAACACAATCTTCTCGCCGGAGCTGATTGAAAAATCGTTGGGAACGAAAGCCAGAGAACCGTCATCACCACCTCGAGAGCCATGGCATTGCTAGCTATCACGGCGCTTGCGGCGGAGGCCACCACCATTGCTCCCTCCAAAAAAAAAAACTGCTCATCCCTCAATTGATCGTCCACGAATTCTTCTTTTCTTTGGTTTTTCCTTTTTAGTTTATTGTTAAACAAAAAAGACAATACATAATTATAACTGGACGTGATGCATCATGGTGATGATTACCCAGCCCGCCTTTACATAAATAGGGCATTTGGTCTAGTGGTATGATTCTCGCTTTGGGTGCGAGAGGTCCCGAGTTCGATTCTCGGAATGCCCCAACATTCATTAAATAACATTTTGCTAACCTCAGTCACTCTTCAGCCTCAGTACGATTTACTTGCAACGATAATTACCGTTAATTAACGACTCCGAAGGTGTACATACAGTTAAACGAGCACAAGTGAGAGCAAACGAATTACAAGAGTGCATTTCATATATTATATCGGTTCATCTCATACACCAATGTTACAAAACGAAAGGACAAAATTAGAAAAAGAAGGCTTCATTCTAATTAATTAACGGTGACCTTGCCCACCATACCAGCTCCTTGGTGAGGGGAACAGTAGAAACTGTAGGATCCTTTCTCCGTCAAGGTGACGACGTAGGTCTCTCCGGGAGCATTCAGAAGATCTTCCTCAGACATAGAGATCTTGGAAGCATCCACTCCTCCGGGAATCTCGTCCTCGTCGAACACCACGTTGTGAGGGAAACCAGCATTATTTTTGAACACGATCTTCTCGCCGGGGTTCACTGAGAAATCGCTGGGAATGAAAGCCAGAGATCCGTCGTCACCCCCCAGCAACACCTCCAGAGCCATGGCGTTGCTGGCAATCATGGCGCTTGCGGCGGTGGCAACAACGGCTGCTCCGACCTCCTTGAGTGAAGCCTTAACGCCGAACCTCACCCTTTGGGATGGGGAAGCCGCCATCACCTTCTGGGATCCGTTAAATTTGGTGGCATTCGCTCTGAGACTGCTGAATGATGGGACTGCGACGGCGGAGGAGCTGACGGTGGCCATTGTAATGTCTGCGTCGATAGTATTAACGCAGAGGGAAACAGGCAAGTAAGGAAATATAAGAATATGAACCGTGAGAGACGCAGTAGTGTGTGGTTGAGATAAACGCAGAAATGTGTGGCTTGGATAATGGGACCCATGTCTATCCCGCCAGGACTTATCTGATTGGTCAGTTTGGATGTTATCCTCTGACGTGGCTTAGATATTTCTTCTTCATTTGTGGATAATACCCAAACCGCCTGTCTCGCCCGTTTTGTGGCCCAAAATGTTGCGTTCACCCCTTTTTTTTTTAAAAAAAGAAAAGACATTTCCTTTTTGGGCTCAACGTATTATTCTTCTGGGTTTCAGTTTCAGTTTCATTTTCTTATTTCGTTAACTCTGGCCCAAAAGAATAAAGAAAAAATTGGTTGAAAGTATTTGGAAATTTTATTAGCCATTGGATCTGAATTTGAGCGGGTGTAAGTATCTTCAGCAAGTACAATTATTCTTTAATTGTGTATAACATATATTCAGTAACGGAACCCCTCGTCCTTGGGTTCAACTGGTAAGGGGGTCGGACTTCCTCACCTCAAGGGAGAGGGTTCGATCCCTACGTTGGTCAAGGCGCTGGGGGAAGCATCCTAGGGGTCTGGGAAGCAGTGGAAACGCTGGTAGAGGTGGAGGCATGTGTACTCTCTGTTCAGTATGCCCTAGGACTGGGCTCCAAGCGCCTTGCCCTTAGATTGTGGGTGAGCCCAACCCATTTCCTAAAATTTTTATATCAAAAAAATATATATATATTCAGTTACGGACAATTGACTTCCGTTTTGAAGACTTCTGCACATAGTTAAAGATAAATTGTATATAATTGAAATAAAGTTGCAACCCATTGAAAATGAGTTACACCATATCCTCTAGGCTAATACAATTTTCAAACAAGTAGTTTTAACCAATTTTTTCATGAATAAAAATGCTTCTCTCGTAGTGCTTGCCCATTGTTTCATATCATACTTTTTCAGTGAGAAAATGTTGGGGGGCATAGTTTTTTTTTTTTTGGGGGGTGGAGATTCTAGATATGGATAATTATTGAATTGTTAAAAAAGGAATAATGGTCTTATTTGCCTCGAAAGTTTTTATTCAGGAGCACTGGGCACCGAAAGTTTTTTTTAGAGCAAAATTGCCCCGGAAGTTAACAAAATGAAGCAATTTTGCCCTGAAAGTTTACAAATTGGAGCAACAATTTAACGGTCAAGATTAACGGAATGACAAGATTACTACGTTTTTAAACTTGCAGAACAATTTTGCTCAAAAAAAAAACTTTCAGATGCTGAGTGCTCTTAAGTGAAAGCTTCCAGGATAAATAAGATCCTTATCCCAGTTAAAAAATGTAGAAGAAGGTTGGGAATTAAGAAAAACATCATAGAGAAATGTCAATGAAAACTTGTTTAGTTGATAAGAGCTCTGGCTACCGGGGAGGAGCATGGAGTTAGATCTTGCTGAGGGCATGACATGATTTTTGAGTACTTTTTCTGGTGACTTGATGGTTTTATTTTTAAAATATCCTCACTTCCTCAGTAAAATCAGGGAAGGGTGCTTGAAGAGTGAGCTGTGGGCTGTTTTAACAGGCCTTGAGTTGGCCAATAACTATAACTTTAACAAAATAATTGTTGAATCTGATTCATCTACTGTCGTTAGTATGCTGGAAAATATGCAGGTAAGTGTTGAGGCTGAAAACCAGCTGATATGGCGTATTGCTAAGGTTGCCCAGTGGTTTTGTAGTATTGAGTTTGTACATACGTTCAGGGAAGGTAATTCTTGTGCTGATGCAATTGCTAACTATAGTCTTGTTTTAGAGGAGGATAGAATAATCTTTGATAGACCTCCAGCTTTTGTAAAGAATTTTCTGGACAGGGACTATTTGGGTGTTGCTTACCCAAGATGTATTCTGATGAAAGATTAATATAGGGCTGTTGCCCCGTTTGTTACCAAAAAAAAAAATCAGGGAAGGGTGCATTTTTGGAAGTGAATTTTTTTGTTTAAAAAAAATTGTAGGTGATACAGTTAGAACTGGGGACCAAATCCAGGCTTTAGAGGCTAGTCCCTAGCGCTCTCTTTGCTTTATGCTTGTTCTCTTTTGTATTCGCTTTTTCAGTTTGAATGAATATTTCTTTTCCATTTCTTAAAAAAGAAAGACATCAAATTAATATTAGCCAAAATTCTAAATAAATATCATTTGAATTTAAAAAATCCTAAAAAATCGATTAACACATGAAAATGATAAATACGTATCAAGGGACTAGTCTAAGATTTTGAAATGTTGTATTTTTACTAAAATATCCCATAAGTTTTTTTTTTTTTTTATCATGAGATACAGTCAAATATTTCAATTCAAACTATAAATAGAAGGAAGAATTGAAGTGAAATATGGTGAGGATTGTCCACTGCACCAAAAATATTTCTTTGATATAAATGTATTGAGTTAACCAACACCACCCCGCCGGCGGGACTCCGATGACAACTTGAATAATGAGATTGAATACTTGAGCTTTATAAGCCCTACCTGGCATCGTTGATAAGTTAAATAAAAGCAATGACAACTGGAGTAAAACGACTGAGAACTTGCGCTCCTGAGGTTGTGAATGGTCATATTCAAGTTGTCATTGTATTTATTCAATTTATCAACGATGCTTGATAAGGTTTAATGAACTCAAGTAATCAATTTCATTATTTAATTTGTCACCAGAACTCTTGCCGCCGGCGCCAGAGCTTTGGCAACCGGCCGCCAGAAGGGTGGTTGCAGCCGCCGGTGCTCCGACAGAGGTGAAGGTTCTTTCTTTTTTTTTTAAAAAAAAAAAAAAAACTAAAGAGCCATTTTAGTAAAAGCACAATATTTCAAAATCTCGATTAGTCCATTGAAACTTATTTGCTATTTTCATATATTAACAGACTTTTGAGGATTTTCTAAGTTCAAATGGTATTTATTTAAAATTTTACCTTAATATTAATATTAATAGAAAAGGTGTCAGGGGAACGCAGATCTCCAATTTCCTGAAAACTGTGACTTTTTTGGGGTACAAAAGAATACAAAGTTTTGAATTTCATGGGCAAATAGAATAATTTAGTTGCAAATTTTTATTGGACTGAAAATAGAGAAATAGACAAAAAAAGTATCAATTGAACTTTAAAATCTCACATCAGTCTTGTTACCTACAAGACTATAGGGACTAACTACAAAAATATAGCAATTAACAACTCATTTTAATTGGAAAAGCACTTAATTGAGATTTTGAAAATTCAAGTGGTGATATTTTCTTATCTTTTTTTCCTGAAAATAACGCAGAAGCACAAACAACACAGTTGCACTTGAATACCACAATTTTGGACCTAACTTCTATTTATCTAGATATTGATGCTGGATCATGAACTTGAATAGTACTTGATTTGGTTATCATTCCTGGAAATTAAATCCAAACAAGTAAAATCAGAACCTGCACTTCACCTACTTCTTAAATAAACTGAGTGTTGGATTGCCTCCTCATCTTTGCTCCACTTCATTATCCAGCATTTCCCCATCTATTTTCAAACGGAACAACAGAGAACAAATAATTAATTTGACAGGAATGCAGAGTTAAACAGCGAAACCAGGGAAAAAGGGATAGGTTTTGGATTAAACGCCTGTTTGAGTTGGCGTCATAAAAACAGTTCATGCAAATTGAGGTAATACTTATCTCGTAGATCGTAAATCATATTAGAAAAGCCGTTTCTATCGTTGATTTATGCACTAAATTGATTGAAGAGAAGAGTATAAACATTCCAGTGTTGGGTCATCATCTTAGCTCAAAACATTAAAACTAGGCTCTTCTACTTTACTATATATTATTCATTTAGCTTTAATTTTATTAGATGTGAGTCTACATCAAGGTTCCTCACAAGAAATTAACAACATAGTAAATTCAGCACTTTTTTATAAAACCATCAAACCATGATTTCATAAGCTTTTTTCTGTAAACTGAGATAAAACTCCTTTTACATATTTAATTACTTGCTAAATCGTAAAAATACTTCTTAAAAACTAAAACAAACAAGCTTGATCACATTTGTGATCCTAAAAATGTTGATTCACGCATATTGAGATAAAACTCATCTCACATATTTACTTTAAATACCGTAAATCAAGATTAAAAAGCTATTTTTTAAGGTTTCAATCGTTATTCCAAACAAGCACATAACATGACAACTAATTTAAATACTAAAAAAAGAATGTTACCATGAACAAGGGTAAAGTCACACAATGAAGTCATGGAGGGGAAACACAGAATATGTTGCAGCCACATGATGATCTGATCTAGTTTCCTTGCCTATCTATATCCTTTGGATAGGCAAATGGAGCTCGTTTATCCTGGACCGTCTAAATGAAATCTGGACGATCCATATTTAATTTTTTTACTGTTTGTTTTTTTTAAAAAATTATTTTAATGGATAGAGAATCTAAAATAAAAATAATCTTTCAACTAATATTTTTTTTTAAAAAATATTTTTATTTTACAGTCACTAAATAAAAATAAATTAAATAGTCTAGGATAGACGAAACTCCAGCAAAGATAGACAACAAGGAAACTGGATGGGATCATCGTATGGCTGCAATCGATCCAGTTTCCTGCCTATCCTTTTGATTGGCAGGTGGAATCCTGTGACGATCAGAGAATATGGCAAGTATCATCATTTGGAGTTTGAAAAACAGATTGTATAAAGCTGTGCGTGAGAAAGAGAGAGAGAGAGAGGTGATACCCTGCTCTTCACCAAAGGACCAAACCCCATTGTCCTTTGTCCTCCAGAGACTCACATGCATGACCTCCATTATTTACTCTCTCATTCCCATTTCATTCACGCCTTCCTATAATAATACGTATATTCCCATCCCATCATTATATTCTTTTCGTATACTACTATAATACTACTTCAATTCATATCTTATTTTTATGTTATTATAATTAATTAGCTGTAATTAATTAATTATAAGAAGCAAGATCCAACGTAAGTGCATGGGATATGCACTGTCCCGTGGTTGCTGAAGGTTATTCCTGTCCTCTGACTGTGATATAGTATATACCTGAGAACGTAACATATTTAGTGAATTAACTTATACAGGTTGTTTCAATGATAATCTCATTATATATATCAATTTATTACATTTTTATAACAAACTTGAATTTGGGTTCGTCTTTGGTTTGAGGTTAGTTATAAAGGACTGAGGGCTTTGGCAAATTGAAGAGAGAAAGCAGCACGTAGAGAGAGAGATGAATTGATCACTACAAAAAAAAAATTACTATTTATAGCGGTTAATATGTAGCGGTCACAAATAACTGCTATAAATACATGAATTTGTAGCGGTTTAAGATGAAATCGCAACAAATTTGTAGAGGCAACGATGGCACCGAAGCGAGGGCTTATTTGCAACGAACTTTATAGTGGATATTATAAAAACCACAGCTACAAAATTGGTGCGTAATGACCCAAAGGTTTGTGGCTGCGTCATTGTAGCGGTTATGTAAGGAAACCCGCTACAAAGTTGGCGCTAGCTTTGGCGCGTAATGACGTGAACGTTGTTGCGGTTAATTGTGTCGTGGTTGTATGAAAATAACCGCTACAAAATATGAAACGACACTGTATTTGTAGCGAAGAGGGAAAAGAGACGCATTGACCGCTACAAAAATTCACGCTATATATAGGGTGACTCAATCCATACAATTATAAAAATTAAAAAGTAATTAGATCTGCATTGTCGCTAAATGAACTATCTCGACTTGGTAGTTGAAGACATGTAGATAGCTGCAGCTCTCATCCTTGAACCCGAGATGAGAGCTGTAGATATTTGCATCTCTCATCCTTGAAGCCTCTGATGTAGTTCCTTCAGTTACAATCCAGATTTAATTATTTTTGTGACTTGAAGACTTCTATTCTTCTGAAGATAGTCCATCATGCAACCGAATATTGGGTTCCAATATAGCTGTCTTTCTCTCATGAAAATATCTCTGATCAAAATGAGTTAGTGAGTTTTTAATGGGAGATTGGCATCTATACTGAATCCGAATCTTCACAGGGCATGTTGGACTATTTTTAGTAAATACATAATGTTGTAGCGGTTTCTCCAAAACTTCCGTTATAAATATTTGAATCTATGTAAATCTACATTATCACTAAATGAACTATCTCGGCTTTCAGCTTTGTAGTTGAAGCATCGCATATGAGATAGTTATTTAGTGACAATGAAGATTTACATAGAACTTTGATGTGAAGACTCATGTTCATGGCATCCTTGAAGCCGATATAGTTCTTTTAGTGATAATTCAGAAATCGTATGAGGTGAATATGATTTTGCACTTCTCTGTTTTTAATACGCTTTATGAAATAATAACATTTAACTAAAGTTTAATTTCTATTCAAACATATTAAATTCACAAGTTACATTTTCTCCATACTTTTTTTTGTAGAGATGGCGACGAAGATTGACATAAAAAATTATGTTTATGATTTAATCTGTAATCTTTTATTTCTTGTTTTGAAAAAAACATAATAAAATAGGATTTGTATAAAACCGCTACAAAAAACCAAAAACCGCTACTACAACCGTTGCCTCAACCGCTACGAAATAAAAACTGCTACAACAACCGTCATATAAACCGCTACAAAGATTTCGTTGATATCAATATAAATACATCCACCAAACCTCATTTAATATGCTTCAGTTTCGTTTTATACACACGTTTTCTCTCGGCTTCTCTCATCTTTCTACATTTTCTCAAAGAAGTTAAGTATTTGAAGTGGGTAAGTGGTACCGGATCAAATATGATGATCATCGAAATATTTATTTTTCCTTCTAATTTTGAGATACTAATTTTTTTAATTCAAAATTTTACTAACATTTTTCAACCTTCATTCCACTTTCACATACATTACTTCTAGATTAAAATATTATTTAAATGAAATTATAATTAGTGGTTACTATATCTACACATTTTCTTATTTTTTACAACGATATATTAACATATATAACCAAATATCCTATTTTAATATCAACTATTTTTACTAAAAATACCAATCACTTTTATGTTATAATGATTAGTTGATTAATAAAATAACCTAAAGCAACTTTTTTAATTTTTTCTTAAAATTTCATTAATTTGTAGCGGTTCCATAACCGCTACAACGTTTCGCATAAAATTTATCCGTCTTGCTTGTAGCGGTTTTTGACCGCTACAAATCTGGAAAAAAATTACAAAAGGCAGCAAAAATTGACATTTGGCGGTAAAAATTATTCGGAAAAAATGGCAGGAAATGTTTTGTAGCGGGTAGAAAACCGCTATAGTATAATTTGCAATTTGACGTCTCTTTTGTAGCGGTCACTTCACAGCTACAAATTGTTGCCGCCATATTTCAAGAATTGGTTGATGTATTGAGTAGCGGTTATAGAACCGCTACATAATGGTTAATTTCATATTGTAGGAGTTAGTCCACCGCTACAAAATATTTACACACGACATCATCCCCGCCTCATATATATAGTAGCGGTGGCCTCAAACCGCAACAGTAAAGGTAGCAGTTAAGGTATCTATAATAGCGGGTTGTTTTAACCGCTACAAATAGGCTTGTAATGGGGAGTTTTGTAGTGGTTACGGAAACCATTACTAGGCTGGAAAACCGATTCCGTGAATATGGAAGGGAGTAACTGAAAACTAAACTGATATATAGTTTCTTATCTTTTACCATTGCTGCTTAGCTGTGTGTTTGATAACATTGGAATTATCCGTCGTCTCAGATCAGACACACATATATATGCCTCTCGCAATTATTGAACCACTGCCCTTGCTCTGTACGTACTCCATTAAACACAAGACAACGCATCATAATGATACCCCACAGCGCTTACAGCTACTAGACTCACTGTTGTTGATAATATAATATAATATAATAACTTGGTTGTAATATATTTTATACTTTCACATATAGCTAGTAGTAATATATTAATGATTGACGGCAGCCATGACCCACCCCTCAACCTCTCATCGATCTTAAATATATACCCATCTTGCCTTTTGAGTTGCATTTATGGTGTGGGTTTAACAAGGGGCATGCTCACAGAGTTTCTTGGCATTCTGTCCACCTCCCCTTGCTTGGTTTCGTTCAATGGATCACACATATATATGTATATGTATAGGGAGGTGGCCATACTGCCAACGGAGCTCTGTTAGCTTCTCTTTGTAAAACTCTCCCTCATCTCTTTCTCTCCATTCCTTTTATAACGTTGCTTTGCAAATAAGATCTGCGGGAAATGATTCCTTTGGCTGCTTCCAAATGTATTAAGCTCTCTTGTTACAGTCGATCGCTCAAGTTCAGAAAACATTAATTCGGTACTTATATGTAGCTTGTACGTGGTTTGCTCTTCAAAACTCAATCTTTTTTCCCCTCTATGTTTAGGTTTTCCCCACTTTGTGTACAGTTGTCGTCTCACTATTATTGGATTTGGTTGAGGGTCTTTTATATACCTAGCTGATATCTGGTCATGATCATTATTTCTTACAAGTTCTGTTGGTTAAGGGGACACAAGGCAATGGGTATACCTATCTCTAACTATATTATTTATTTGCTTTGATAATTTTTTTCAAGAGTGTGAATGTTGCGGGATTTCAATAACACTACTATCATTTTGCTCAAGGGTAGAGTTTTGAATATGTGGTTTTAGGTGTAAAAGGTTGGGGGACAAGATATAACGATGAAACTGGAACTAGAAAGCCTTTACACGGCGAAAATGTTATATAAGTAGCAACGTTTTCCTTTTGAGGATTTGACGCAACGATATGAAGGAATTGGATCCTCTCATCATCATATTTTCTCATCATCCCTCTTCATCCAATCTCAACCTTTGATTTCTCTCCTAAATCAATCTAGACCATTGATTTGAATTAATCTTGATTGTCCCTCTCTTGAAGTACTTTATAATATCAGTCAGTATTCTGAAATATTTTGTTAAGATCCTAAAATTTAGGATTTTGAAAAAATATTTCACTGTACTGATTGGTACTAAAAAAATATTTTAACATACTGACTGGTACTAAAAAATGCTCCAATATATTGACTAGCACTAAAAAAATATTTCATGATCTTAAAAAATTATTTTAGAATCTTAAAAAAATATTTTAGGATACTGATTGGTACTAAAAATATATTTTAGGATACTGATTAGTATCAAAAAATGAGAGATAAGAAGGCATGAGGAGAAATTGAGCCAAGTAGAGAATCCGAACCCCGATATGAATCATGCTTGATTTGGCTATGATATAAGAAGAGCTTCAGATTGACCACATGGCTTACTTTGAAAAGCATGTTTATGGCAAAAGCACACACATACATATATGACAAATCATGAACGAATTGAAAACCCCGTGGCTGTGATCTCAGGTGTGAAACGAGAGCTCCCATACAAAAATGCCAAGTAGGCTAGTTTTAACTTTTAAAACCATCTCTCATTCCAAATCACAAGTGTACGTTTTTGCCAGTTTTAAAGTTTAATGTCTTATTATTATGTTTTAGCGCTGCGCCACCTTACTTCATTTGTATTTAAAACAAAACAAAACAGAAAACAAAAAAAGCAGCAGGCGGTTTCACTTGACCAGTCATCTCTCTAACTGTTCCCCCTTGCTCTCCCTCTCTCGGCCGCAAGTGCAACTTTCTGCATTTATCATAGTTTCCACTGTTAGTATTTTCTTATCCTTGGGTTACGATAACTTTTAAACAGAATAAACAATTGAAAAGGACATGCCAAATTATTAAATCAGAAAGCTAAGAACAGAAAATATTAGCTAGAAGATTCATTCAAAGTCCAAAATCATCTAGGAAGCAACTGGCTTCTTGACTAGTTATAGAGTTTCTTAATCCGTGTGAAATTACAGAGGAGAAAGCTATAGGGCCATAATTAGGAGAACAATAAAGATATGCTGTAAGTTTTTGGCGAGTCCCACATAGGGGGCTCTTACAATATAAAAGGGAAGCCCCTCCCTTTAATCTATCAGAACAAAAGCATTCTCATTTATTTTATATTTCCTTCTCTCTTCATATTTAACTTGAAAATTATTTGGAGTGAAATTAGATTATGGTATTCTCTTATTATTGTCTTATTCATTATTTATTAGTTGTTATTAGATATAGTAGTTGTGATTTATTATATTATTAAATTATCTTTAGAGACTTTGTTTTCTAGTATTGTGATTTTTTAGTATAATCAGTTACACTCTACAATTTATGCTTGATTTTTCAAAGCTATCAATATATCATTAACATATAAAAGGAAATAGATATAAAGGAGTTGAGATGAAGGATTTAGATTGACGAGGCAAAGAAAATTCTTGGCATGGAGATAACAATAGATAAACAATCAAAGAAACTCTTTTTATTTCAAAAGGAGTAGTTGAAGAGGGTGTTAGATCGATTTGGTATGAATGACAAAACAAAGTTGGTTAGCATTCCACTTGCCTCTCATTTTAAGCTTAGTTGTTGAAATAACGCCAGCAAATGAAGATGAACAAGAATATATGTCAAGAGTATCATACACAAATGCTATTGGTAGCTTAATATATGCCATGGTTTGTACAAGACACTTGATGATATTTCACAAGCTATTGCAGTTGTGAGTAGTTACATGTATGATCCAAAAAAGGAACATTGGCAAGCTGTGAATTGGATTCTATGGTATATTCGAAATACTGTAGATGTTGTATTGATTTTTGAGCATGAAGATTATCAATATTTAGTTGGTTATTGTGACTCAGATTTTGCAAGTGCTTTGAACAAACAAAGATCAACTACTGGTTATGTGTTTACTCTTACAAACGCATCATAGAGGCAGAGTACTACATGGCAATTACAGAGGTTTTGAAGGAGGCAATTTGTCTTTAAGGATTGCTTGGAGAGCTTAGAATTAGTCAAGAAAAGCATCAAAGTATTTTGTGATAGCCAAAAAAAGTACTATTCAATTACCAAAGAACTAGGTTTATCAAGCGAAGACAAAACATATTGATGTTCGATATCACTTTAAACGAGAAATTTTAGAAGAAGGTGGAATCATAATTCAAAAGATATAGACAAGTGGAAATCTTGCTAATATGGTGACAAAAGTGGTGAATTTTTCCAAATTCCAACATTGTTCGGATATGATTAACATTGTTGAACATTGAACATTGAACATTGAATATTGAATTGAAGATAAAGGCATATACTAGAGGAGAAATTGAGAATGTGGGAATCTTACTAATATGGAGATTTGTAAGTTTTTGGCAAGCCCCACATCAGTGGGTTTTTAAGATAAGGGGCTCTTACAATATAAAAGGGAAGCCCCTCCCTTTAATCTATGGCTACAATTGCCGTCTCATTCTATATAAGTCATTTTGTATTTTTTTTTTCTCGGGTAGTATTTCACTTGTAAATTATTTGGAGTGAAATTGGATTCATATTCCTCTTATTGTTGTCTAATTAGCTTGTCTTATTTATTATTTATCAGTTGTTATTCGATATAATAATTGTAATTTATTATATTATTAAATTATGTCTATTGACTTTCTTTTATAGTATTATGATTTTTTCCTATAATCGGTTATGCTCATATGCTACCCCAAAGACTGCCTCTTTCGATTTTTTTCTCCTTCTCTGTGAGTATGTGCCTGATGTCCTGTTCTCCAAGTTGCATGACAGATCAAAATGCGGAACAAGCTGGCAAGGGACCATGACAGATATACACCAATGGGTTTAATGGGCCAAATTTCGGTTTTTACCGAAATCAAGGAAATAACGTTAAACTCAGATCAGATATGGCACGTAGCGATCATTGCTACAATGGACGCAATATAAGCCTCGTTGTTTTATTTTATTTTTGGTTAGGGGAATGGAACTACACGCCCATATGGCGGCTGAGTATGTGTATTTACAAGGGCTACAGACAGACAGAAAAATTGGATATGCTGTAACCTAAGAAAAAGCATTAGATGTTCACGACATCCAAGAAATTCTGATCACACCCCTTGCATGCATATATATATATATATAACGAGACTGAAATGAATGATACAAGAGTAAAAGAGCAACAGAATGCAACAAAAGGCATTACTAGTTGTTGCTTTAGGGTTAGTATGTGCCTGGACTTGGATACAAGTTATAGACGGTGAAGATGTTGGTGAGTTCTTCATCGGAGTCGGAAGCTCTGACATGACCGGTCCGGCCGCCGACGTCAACATGATGGGTTACGGCAATTTGGACCAGAACTCGGCCGGTATTCACTTCCGCCTAAGAGCTAGAACTTTCATCGTCGCTCATGATCAGAATAATCAAGGTCCCAGGTTTGTTTTTGTGAACCTTGATGCCTGTATGGCCTCCCAGCTTATCACTATTAAAGTGCTTGAAAGACTCAAGTCAAGGTACGTACACAATCTCAAACAACCCGACCCAATCCATTATATATTAATCCACCATTTTTTGTGTATCTATCTAATCTTGTTTGTTGTTTCAGGTTCGGAAATTTGTATATCCAAGAAAACGTAGCTATTAGCGGAATTCATTCTCATGCTGGACCTGGCGGTTATCTACAATACCTTCTTTACTCTGCCACCTCCTTAGGATTTGTACGACAATCCTTTGATGTCATTGTGAACGCCATAGAACGGAGCATTATTCAGGCGCACAATAACCTCAAGTCTGGTTCCATCTTTATCAACAAAGGTCCGCGTTACAAACACATATATAGATGAACACAGACACATATCTCCGTGTAAATGTGTATCTTTTATATAAAGATTAAAGCTTGTGGCTTGAGGCTAGATTGTATGGTGGGTTTTGTGCAGGAGATGTGAAGGACGCGGGAATAAATAGGAGCCCAAGTGCGTATCTGTTTAATCCAGCAGAGGAAAGAGCTCGATACCCTACCAATGTTGACACTGAAATGACTCTACTCAAGTTCGTTGATGCTTCATCTGGGAAAAGTGTTGGAGCTTTTAGCTGGTTTGCCACTCACGGCACTTCTATGAGCAGAGACAACAAGCTCATTAGTGGAGACAACAAAGGTGCAGCTTCTAGGCTCTTCGAAGATTGGTTTGCTTCCTCATCTTCTTCTTCCTCCAACGCCAGCTCTCCTTCACCACCCCCTGGTAATGTTCATCAGCTTCATTCACTTCTCTGTTTCTGCTCAATTAATTATCAACTTTAATGATCTTCCGGGTAACCTGTGTATATATGATACAGATATTGAGAAGTTGGTAGAGAAGGCAAAGACAATTAATGCAACTGGAGGACAGGCTTGTGGAAAGCAGAGTAGTCAAGCGTCCAAAGTGAGGAAGAAGCAGCAGGAAGGAGATTTATTTGTGGGAGCATTTTGCCAATCAAATGTTGGAGATGTGACACCAAATGTTCTTGGAGCATTTTGCATTGATAGTGGAAAGCCTTGCGACTTTAATCGCTCTTCATGCCATGGCAATGACCAGCTTTGTGTTGGCAGAGGACCAGGGTAATTAATGACCACCTTAATTGTGTTCCTGGAATACTACGTTGGATGATGATACACATGCAGTGCTCACAATTTGTTTTATATGTCGAAAACAAACAGTTACCCAGATGAAATATCAAGCACCAAGATCATAGGTGAGAGGCAGTTTAAAACTGCAGTGGATCTCTTCACTTCTGCTTCAGATAAATTGAGTGGGAACATTGATTATCGTCATGTGTACCTCAACTTCACGAATATTGAGGTTGAGTTGGAAGGCAACAAGGTTGTTAAAACTTGTCCTGCAGCGGTCGGAGCTGGTTTTGCTGCTGGCACAACCGATGGCCCTGGTGTTTTTGGATTTCAACAAGGTGACACTGAGGTGAACCCATGGTCCTTAATTATTTCTCATCTTGCTTCTAGTTTCCCCTTGTTTATAAGAATTGAACTCATGATTATTTGGAAATATATCTATTAACAACCATCCTTTTTTGCAGATTAATCCACTTTGGAAGAAGTTGAGAGATGTGTTAAATATGCAGCCAAGCCAGTATCAAGTTGAATGCCAAAAGCCAAAGTCAGTTTTGATGAGCACGGGTGAAATGTTTGTTCCTTATGCATGGGCGGTAAGTCCAATACATATCTGTCAGTTAAAGCAATAAATGCGAAGTGATTAAGTTACTAATCAGTATATGTGATTTTGCAGCCAGCAATTCTTCCAATCCAAATTCTAAGGCTGGGAAAACTGATCATTCTCTCTGTACCAGGAGGTTTAGCTTTGTTCAATTTTGTGTTCTCATTGAAATCTGAAACTAAAACTAGGAATCTGTATGCTTAGCCAAAGAAGGCGGATTGAGTATGAGTTGGTAATCTAATTTTGTGTACTTGCAGAGTTCACAACAATGGCGGGAAGAAGGCTGAGAGAGGCAGTGTTGGAAACATTAATAAGCAACGGAAATGGGGAGTTTAATAATGAAACACATGTAGTTATTGCAGGCCTCACTAATACTTATTCACAGTATATTGCAACTTTTGAAGAATATGAACAGCAACGTTATGAGGTATATATATAGTTTCCATGAGCTACAAGGAAAATAAACTATATATATGACTTATGAGTCCATAATTAAACAAGTCAATATTTGCAGGCTGCTTCAACGTTATATGGACCTCACACATTATCAGCATACATCCAAGAATTTAAGAAACTAGCACAAGCAATGGCAAAAGGAGAGAATATCACAGGACCAGGTCCTTCACCCCCAGATCTTTTATCTGTACAACTCAGCTTATTACCTGGACCCTTAGGAGATTCAAAACCAGACAAGACAAGTTTTGGGGATATTAAGGAAGACAGGGCAGTTCCAGGAAGAGGCTATTTTATAGAAGGAGAAAGAGTGAATGCAACTTTTTGGAGTGGGAATCCAAGGAATGATTTATTAACAGAAGGCACGTTTTCAGCTGTAGAGAGACTTGAAGGAGAAAGGTGGATTAGTGTTTATGATGATGATGACTTGAGCTTGTTTTTCAAGTGGAAATTAGATACTAGCAACTTGCAATTAAATGGATTAGCAAGCATAGAATGGGAAATACCCAGTGATGTTGTTTCTGGAGTATATAGACTGAGGCACTTCGGATCATCCAAGGAAACTACTATCTCACCCACCCAATACTTTACTGGAGCTTCAAGTGCATTTGCAGTTGTACGGCAATAGATGGAAAAACATTCTCATGCATAATGTTTGGGGTTGGCTACGGTCCACTTCTCTTCCCATCTTCTTCCCGTCCTCTTCCTCATCTTAACCGTTGGATTGAAATATTAACCGTTCAGATTTAATATTTTATAAAAATATTTTTTTTTTATATTTTTTTAATAATTTAATATTTTATTAATATAATAATAAGATTTCTATAAAACATTAAATCTGAACCGTTAAGATTTCAATCCAACGGTTAAGATTTCAATCCAACGGCTAAGATGAGGAAGAGGACGGGAAGAGGATGAGAAGAGAAGTGGACCGTAGCCAAATCCATACCCCATAATGTTTTATCCATCTTTCTCTGAAGTAAATAAGCATTGGATCATTGTGATTTCTTATATTACAAGTCAGGGTTCACAAAATGAAGCAGAAGGATAAACTTCACAATAACAAATAAGAAACTCCAGTGCTTGTGCCATATAGATGCAAGACATCATCTTCTTTTGATTAGTATTTGAGTGTTTACAAATACGGTTATGGCTAATGGCCCCTTTGGCCCTTGTGTTCTCGAAAAGGGGGACTCCCTCCATTCGTAAATATAAAAATTTGTAAGAAATTTGTTTTAATTCAAATCATAAAACTTCATTTCACGTTTATTAAAAGAGGTTTTCAACAAATATTAAATTGTAGGGGTGAGCATGGTGCCCGGTACGTCCGCCCAAACCCAGCAAAAAATTGCCCAACCCAGCCCTAAAAAAGTGGCTCGAAAAAAATTTGGGCAAGTTTGGGCTGGGCCAATAACTGGGCATCGGGCAGGGGTCTTGCCCTGCCCATTTGGCCCTGCCCGGAAATATTATTCTATATATATTATTTTATTTAAAAAATATTATATTATTATGTCTAAATATATTATATTATACTTCATGTATTTCCAAAGTTTTGAAATGATGTGAGGTGTGAACTAGAATCTTTATGGAGCAGGGCAATGCGTCACTACTTGGGCCGGAGAAGCCTGCCCTGCCTAACCCACCTTTGCCCAGCCCGAAAATGGTTAGGGTTTTTATCGGGCAGGGCCAGACATCAGGTTGTAAAATGCAGCTCATTCATTCTTCGGACTGGGCATTGGGCAGGGGTCTTGCCCTGCTCAGCCCTGCCCATGCCCACCCCTATCAAATTGGGTCAATGACCAAATTTAAAATATTTAAGTTTTGGTTATTTTCTAATAATACCTCTAACTTATCGCCTGAAGAAAGGAAGAAAGGGAAAGCCAGAAATCGGATGTTGTACTCGTACCCATCGTTGCTCTCTCATGTGCCCTGAGGAGTGTGTAAGACACGATGAGAAGCCGCCGTTATTGCCGCCATGAGAAGCTGCTATAGAAGTCGCTGCTATCATGATTCTTTCCTGACGCTTTCAATTAGATCTTAAAACTCCTTTGAAGCTTCGGTTTAACACAGTATTATATTATAAAAACAATATTATAAAGATGATTGAAGACTTTCTACGAAGAATTAGATCCATGAGAAAAAAAGGAAAAGACAAGAAGGCAAGGGTATGAAATTAAAAAGGGGGAAATCAAAATCATATGAAATTCTCCCAAGCAATTTCATAAGTAAAACTAAAATTTTGCATGTATGGCTTTTTTATTCTACAAAAATAGGGCTGCGAAAAACAACCTCCATCAATTTATGTTATATTACGTAGCACTAATTTAAATTAGGAATTCAACAATTGTTAAATCATTGAACAAAGACCACGCCATGTTGCAAGTTGCAACCTTAGAGAATCTGAGATGCTTGAGGCAATAAGTGAAATCTAAAATTCAGAAAGATATTTTCCTCTGCACATTTATCTTAAATTCAAGTATAATGTTTTCAGATGCCTTCGAAGGTCTGTGTGGTAACTGTCGCCATTCTGTTTCTTCTCCTCCATCAAGCTTCTTAGTAATACACAAAAATCTCTAAATCTAAGCCTCGTCTCCTTCATGGCTAGCTATCACCAATCGAGACTCATCTCCTTCATTACAGCACCTTGTAGTTGTTCAGACGTTTGGGATTTTGTGGCATGCAACTTTCATATCTGGAAGTAGATTTTGTTGTTGCTTCATGGACAAAGAGGTGTGGAGGATGTGTCAGAGGTGATTGTGGCGGAGGAGTTTCATCCGGTACATGCTCCTTAGGGCACACGACGGAGCGAGGCTGACTTTGTCTTTCCTCATTTATTGGATTAAGGATATTATTAAAAAATAAACCAACATTTAAATATTATAAATTGAGTCATTGACCCAATTTGTTGAGTTTACCAATCTAATATATGATTTTCTTATTTCAACTGTTTTTATAGAAGATTTTCTCAAAAATAAAACTTGAGAGACAAAAATCTATAATTTTAAACTTTAGGGCTAAAATAATAACAAACTTAGGATCAAATACTATATTAACCCTAAAATTTTCAAACAAAACCTTTCATTGTTCAGAAAAAAACGATCATAATAAAATCGCTTTCACACATTTTAGGGGCTATTTGCTGCGACTTAACTTTGGTCCAATGCACCTTGCCATCCGCTTCACTGCTTTACATAAAACGGCACCATTTTAGGCACTAACTGGTATTTAAAAGATGCTAAAAGATATTTTAGAATATTGACCGGTACTAAAAAAAATACTTTATGATCTTGAAAAAATATTTCATAGTACTAAAAAGATACTTGAGAATACTAGTATTGAAAAAATGCTCCATGATCTTGAAAAATTATTTTTAGATCTTGAAAAAATATTTCAAGTACTGACTGATATTAAAAATATACTTCAAGATAATTTTTCAAGATGATGAATCATTTTTAAGTACCATTCAGTATCCTCAAGTGTCTTTTCAATACCAGTCAGCAGTGGCGGAGCCAGGATTTTATGTTTGTGTCTGCACAATTAGTGGGGGAATTCAAGGGCAGCGCCCCCTAATTTTTTTTAAGGAAAGTTTTAAATACATTAAAAAAAGAAAAGAATATAGACAAGAAAATAAAATAAAATAAAATTTCAACTTAACAAGAAAAGAAAAGAAAATTTCAACTTAACAGAGAAAAATAATAATCAAGAATCAACTAAACTATTACAATAGTACAATTATAAAAGCATTATTCGATTCTTCATTCTTTGAAAATATTACACTATATCTCCATCATCAATCTTATCAAACATATCACGTTCAACATAAGTTAGCATACATGAGTTAAACTAATCATCACTTATCCGATTGCGCAACTTATCCTTAACAAAAGTCATTGCAGAAAAAACCTGCTCAACACTAGCAGTTGCTACCGATAGAATGAGTGTCAACTTTATCAACAAATAGACCAATGGATAAACAATAATGTGAATGATTTCAATCTCCGTCTTGATCTTCCTTTAGGACAATAAACATCATTCATATTTGGAATGTCAATATCATATTTATTGGCAAAAATGTTCATTTCTTGAAGCAATTCATCAAAACTATTATCTCTCACCTCTTGTAAACGAGACTTGACTACCTTCACTAAATCAATTGCATTTAAAAGATCTTGATCTTTTATTTGTAGTGCTTATGACAACTCATAAGAAATCCCTTTCATAAGACGAAATGGAACTATGAAATGGCAATATTAAGAAAACCAAACCGGTGATTCACAGTTTAATGGATAGTAATCATCCATGATCATAAATGTGCAAAGCCTTCATCAAATCCAAAATCACATAAATAAGTTATAAAACACAACAAATTAATATGAAATGAAACTCAACTGTCAATATCTAATCACTAATAATTTAACAAGACAACAAATTAAAGCCATATCCCAAAACAGATCAATCTCAACTGGCAATATACCTAATCACTTTGCACCCAAAGCCCCATAAAACCCCAAAAGTAAAAATGGACTGCTCAGTGCATAAATGATAATGGGTTTGCAACTAGACAGAAAATCAAATACATGTATATGTAGCGGTTAATAGAATATACATAAGAAACTATCGACTGCATGAAACTCACCCTGGTGATATAGCACATGGCAGCTAGCCAACTAACAACTTGTGGACACTATCTTTCTAGGTTCAACATTAAAAAGAGAAGATACAAAATTACAAAGATCCATTTCATGAGATAAAACAATAAGATAAGAGCAACAACTCGAAATTACAGGATAACATTAATACTGTCAAGTCTGCTGCAGCAAATAAGCAGTAACAGCAAGGCATCAGCTCAGAACTCACCTGAAGACGACGGTGGGGAATTCAATGAAGGTAGATTGGGAGAGATTCAGCGACGGTGGTATATCAAGCAGAAGGAGGTAAACAGAAAAATAGGTGAAGAGAGTGTTGAGCTGAATAATCTTGTATTATTAATCAACTAACCACCAATACAATAAGGGTTCTGTATTTATAAGCAAACAATCATATCTAACCTGGCCCAGTATACAAGGCCCAAATACAAATTACATATCTCAACACCCCCCTTCAAGTTGGGGGCTAAACAAATCTATAGCTCCTAACTTGCTAAGCATCCTATCCTGTATTTCTTTACCTACTGCTTTAGTCAAGATATCTGCCTCCTGACTATAAGATCTAACATGCTGCAAAGCAATTATTTTTCTAAAAGCTTTTCTCGAACAAAATGAAGATCGATCTCAATGTGCTTTGTTCTTTCATGAAAGACTGGATTAGAAGCTATGTGCAAAGGCGGCTTTGTTATCACAATACACATTAACAGGGTTAGGTGTTCATAACCAATTTCTTTGAGTAGTCCAATGCCCCACACGACTTCGATCATTGCTGAACCTAGTGCCCGGTATTCCGCTTCCGCAGAAGACTTCGAAACAGTATGTTGCTTCTTCGTCTTCCATATCACAAGCGAACCACCAAGCTTTAGCAGATATCCCGTAACTGACCTTCTAGTCGTTTCACACGCTCCCCAATCAGCATCACAGAAACAATCTAGCGTAGTAGTGCCTTCTTGACTGATAAGCACTCCTACCCCAGGGCTCTGCTTTAGGTATCGCAACACGTGCAATGCATTTGTCATGTGACACTTCATGGGTGGTGCATAAACCGACTTAAGACCCGCACGGAAAAGCAAATATCGGGTCTAGTGTGTGTCAAATAGATCAACTTACCTACTAGTCTTCGATATCTTTCCGGATCATTAAACAAATCCTCCTTCTTGTGCTTTCCTTCTTCATATGCTGATAGTTTGAGTGTGGTGGACATGGGAATTGATAGTGGCTTACAACCACTCATGCCAGTCTCTGCAAGCAAATCCAAAATGTATTTTCGTTGTGAGAGCACTATACCCTTTGTTGACCTAGCTACTTCAATACCAAGGAAATATTTCATTATTCCCAAATCCTTGATTTTGAAGTTGCTATGCAGCAAGTCCTTTACTTCTTGGACTCGGTTTTCTGAACTACCAGTAATGACCATATCATCTACATACACTAGGACTAGCACAATATCAATGCCAAATCTCTTAAAGAACAAAGAGTAATCATGCTTGCTACGTTTAAAACCACCACAAATTAGTGCAGTTTGAAATAAATTCCAACCAGACATGACAAACTAATTTGAGAATAATTGACGGTAACCATTTTTACCACCGGTGAGAAGGTCTCATGATAGTCGATCCCTTCTCTTTGAGTGAAACATTTAGCAACTAGACGAGCTTTATACTTATCAATAGTGCCATTAGATTTATACTTAACCTTATAGACCCATTTACAACCAATGGGCCTTCTTCCCTTTGGAAGGGGGATAATATCCCATGTCTTGTTGCGCTCCAAGGCTGCAATTTCTTGATTCATCGCTTGAACCCATTTTTCATCTTTCATTGCTTCATAATAAGAAGTAGGTTCAACAACCGAATCTATGTTACACAAGAAACACATGTGTGAACTAGAAACATGACTATAAGACATATAATTCTCAATAGGATACAAACATTTACTTTTCTCTCTGTGCAATCCTGACTCTGAGACAACCAGTCCACAAACATAGTCCGTTGCCCATAAAGGAGGTCTACGCTCCCTTGCTGTTCTTTCACGGCCAACAGGCAATGTTGGTGAACCTGGTTGGGTAATTGTATTTTCCGAGTCAGGAATACCATTTCCATGCCCAGTTTCATGGTCCACATTTACTGTTGTCTCAGGAGGAACAATAGGATGCATACTCATTTGTCCTAAAGGTAAATCATCATCAAATAAAAACATTTGCCGAAATTCTGCAATGTCACTTTTCGGATCAGCACGCAAATTATCAAGAAAAGGGAATGCTTCCTCAATAAAGACAACATGTCTACTAACTAAAATGCTTTTAGTGTGCAAATTAAGAAGAACGTACCCCTTTTGATGACTTGGATAACCAAGAAACACACAAGGAATGGCACGAGACTGAAATTTATCACAATTAGTCAAATTAGTAGCATATGCCAAACAACCAAATGATTTTAAACAACTATAATCAGGTTGTTTCTTGTACACCCTCTCATAGGGAGTTTGAAAACCTAAGATCCTAGAGGGTACTCGATTAATTAGGTATCTTGCCATTTTGACACACTCCCCCGTAACCGAATGGGTATATGAGATTGAAGCATAAGGCTCCTAGAAACTTGCATAAGGGTCCTATGCTTCCTTTCCACAATTCCATTCATTAGGAGTATATGGACAAGATGTTTCATGTATAATACCCTTTTCAAGAAAAAATGTTTGCAAATTATTGTTCACAAACTCAGTTCCATTATCACTACGTACTCGTTTAATATGGAAAGCAAAGCGATTAAGAACATAGGCAACAAAGTTCTTTATGTATCCAGCAGTTTCAGATTTATGTATCATGAGAAACACCCAAGTTGACCTTGAATAGTCATCAACAATTGTGAGAAAGAATTGGTGATCTTGATGTGTGGGTGTCCTATATGGACCCCAGACATCCATGTGAAGCAATTCAAAGCAATGAACAGACTTAATGCAACTAGAGGGGAAAGGAAGTTTCGTTTGCTTAGATTGAATGCAAACTTCACATCTTTTATTCATATCACAATCTTTGTCTTTTACAAAATCAAGATGTTTCAAAACTGACAATGGGGCATGACCTAACCTATTATGTAAGGTCCAAATATCTATTGGTTCATTCTGACCAGAAATTCCTCTATCAACCAAGTTTACAAGATGCATATTAGTGTTTATGTCATTTTGCAGTATGTATAGACCCTCAACTAATCTACCAGTCGCCCTCAGTTTCCCAGCTTGAAGGCCCTGCAAAAGACAATGGTTAGGGAAAAATATAACCATGCAATGGGCATCTCTTGTAATCCTTGAAACAGATATAAGATTAAATTGCAACTGTGGTGCATACAAAACATTATGTAACTCAATTTCATTGGATAATTTGACTTTTCCTATATGAGTAACTATCACCTTATCACCATTAGGGATTTTAATTGTTGTAGTAGGCCCTGTATATTTTTCATATGAATTTAGCAAAGCTAAATCCCCAACTAAGTGAGTAGTAGCACCAGAATCTATTACCCAATTAACATGTGAATAAGGATAAGGAGAGCAATGCAAACTGTGTACTGGTCAATGCATGTATATTTGACTTTGCTTCAGTGTCCTTCTTGAGGAATTCCATTAGTTTGTCATATTGCTCACGGGTAAAGGTTGGGGCGATTATGTCGTCACTAGCTGAAATTCCCTCTTTGTCAAATTGAGTGAGGTTGGCCGCCTGTGATGTCTTTGGCTTGTTTCCCTTAAAATCAGTAGGGAATCCAACAGGGAATCCAACTAAATGCCAACAATTGTTTTTGGCATGTCCCTTCTTATTACAATAGGAACATTCTGGCAATGGAGTATTTCTTCCTCTTCCTCTGCCACTGCCACTGCCACGCCCCCTTCCACAAGCAAACATCGCAACTCCTTCAAGTGGTTGTGTTTGTACACTGTTACTGAGCTTACGTTGAGCCTCATCCTCCATAATCATACTAAATGCTTGATTCACAGTTGGTAAGGGACTCATCAAGAGAATTTGACTCTTGGGAGCACTATAGGTGTCATTGAGTCCCAATAGAAATTGTAGTAATTTCTGTTGCTGAAGGCGTTGGGAGTAAACCTGAGAGGTAGAGCATTTACACGAGGGAATTGGTAATATGACAGATTCTTCATCCCAAAATTCTTTCATCTTAGAGTAGTCTTGTGAAACAGTTAGAGTCCCTGCCTCATAGAGTTAATTTCTCTATGAAGACTGAAAATTCGAGATCCTGTTACCTTGTCAAACCGCTCTTGCAGGTCAAGCCAAACAAGGTGAGCTTCTTGATGGAAAATCACACTATTGGCCAAATCTTTAGAAAGTGAATGCAACAGCCAAGACAGAACAACAGCATTACACCGTTCCCACTGATCATGGAGCCCACTGTCTTGTTTTTCCTTAGTGCAAGACCCATCAATGAAACCCAATTTCTGTTTTCCTTTGAGGGCAATGCGCATTGACCTGCTCCATATAGTATAATTCTCACATCCAGTAAGTACTTGGGGTATAATGGCTGATCCTTGTGTATCAGATGGGTGGAGATAGAGAGGATGAGCAAAAGGAATAGCAGCTTCGGTGAGCTTATCCTTTTCTGCCATGAGTATTTCTTAATCGGACGTTATAGACGTAGAATCAGAATTAATCGACGCCAAGAATCCAGGGAATACCCAAAAAAAAACTTGACGAATCGGAATGACACCACCAGAACGAATAACCAGAACCAGTCAAAACAATTTGAAGATCAAGAAACGCAAATCACCTCTAAGTACACAGTGAACACGAAATTAAATTGCACAGCAAATGCACATTAAATCCAAAATGGCAATTATATATACACCCAGGACAATTTGTTCGATTTGGAGATAAGAAGCAAGGACGCAGCCAAGCTTGACGGAGACAACAGGATAGATTCAATTTCAGTTTCTTGAGAGTCCGAGATTCACCTGATTGTTTTTGTGGAAATCGGACGGAACTTCAAGAAGAGGGGAAAATTCAGTTTCAATTTCTTGAGGCGCACTGGTATGGACGCACGATTCTGAGCATCTTCGTCAGCGGAATCCCTGATTTAAGCAGCCGTGGTTCGTGACCTTCGGCGCTGGAGGTGGTGATGAGTGACCGGATGGGGTGCCCAAGGCTTCGAGCGATCCGAGTATTGGATTCTGGATAGTCACAAGCTTGAACTTCCGAGAACAAAATGGAAAGATTCAAGAGAACGAAGCGGTGGTCATGCGACGGCTGTCTTGGAGAATCGATCGAACTCGATGCGCTGTGGATTGTAGACGGGACCAGACGATCTTGAGATTCAACCGGGTTACCAGATGATCTTGAGATTCAACCGGGTATTGGAACCGGATCTTGAGATTCAACCGGTTGGGGGTTTATTTCTTGGGTTTGGGCCTCCAAAAATTAGGGTTTGAGGCATTTTCTTGGATTCATAACCTGAAGCTGTGATACCATGTTGAGCTGAATAATCTTGTATTATTAATCAACTAACCACCAATACAATAAGGGTTCTGTATTTATAAGCAAACAATCATATCTAACCTGGCCCAGTATACAAGGCCCAAATACAAATTACATATCTCAACAGAGAGGAATAAAAAAAAAATCACGTTGGCTGAAGTTTGCGTTTGCACGTGCGGTCATTGGCTACTATGTGCCTCTGCCATTGCCATTGGCTACTATGTGCCTCCGCCATTGCCAGTCAGTATCCTCAAGTATTTTTTTCAGTACCAGCCAGTACTTTGAAATATTTTTTCAAGCTTCTAAAATAATTTTTTAAGATATTAAAGTACTAATTAGTACCTAAAATATTTAAATAAATAAATCAATAAAAAGAGAGGGGGAAAGCTCAGTTTTACGCCAAAAACGATGCCGTTTTAAGTAAAGCACCGCAGCGCACGGCAAGGTGCAAGGTGCATTGCACCAAAGCCAGGTCCTATTTGCTGGCTATATTCTGAACGGAGTGAGCCAACAGTGCGGGATCCAACCTCTCCATGGCTTACTCGTCAACTTCACAGAGCTCGGGCGCCGCCGACGATCGGAAATCTAAGATAATTGTAGGGTTTATAAACAACGCCAAGAAACATAAGCACAGCTTCATTCAATTGGCGGCCGTGACGGGAATTCTTCTTCTGAGCTGTAGGTCTTTGGGGCAGAAGTACCGAATCCATAATCTTCAGGAGGATACTTATGAGCTTCAGGAGGAGCAAGATTCACTCTCCGGTCGCATGAAAAACATCAAGAGTGCACTACTTCACGAAGCTGCTCTTGACTCTACCGGCCTCGTTGCTTCTCGCCTTCGTCGTCTTTTTGGCGAAGAAGATTAAATCATAGGATCCAGGTTTCAATTTTTTTTCTTGCGTATTGTCAAAGTACGACTTCAATCAGAGTATAGGCTATGTTTTTGTGTTATGAATCAACGAAGTGAAGTTTAGTGACATTAAGAAACTATCTGCCCTATGCTTCACTGTTCTGTTGCTATGTTAATAAGAATTCATTGACCTCCTAATAGTCGAGCTTAGCTAAAAAGTGTTCAGAACTTTATTTCCAACAAACAAATCAGTTATATTTTTTTTAAGGAAAAAAATCTATCTGGTGTTCTCTGATGCCAAGCTCTTGGGATAATTATCGTCTGAGTGGCGAGGTTCTGGTTGTTTGAGCATGATGACCAAAAGTCAATTCGACTAGGTTTTAACCCTTGGAAGATGATGTATTGTCCTTGTAAGAGAGGGCTTTAGCATTCTGTATCCTGGTTCCGGGGCATTCTAAGAATTCCTATGTGGACTGTGTTAATTCTGCGTGTAGAAGTTCTAGACAGTACTGGATCACTCTGCCTTCTAACCATGTCTTTGCAAAATAAATTAAAACCTTTTTGGATTTAGATTCTATGAAAATAACAAAATTTGGACTTCTCCACAATATTGTTTTCACTCAATTCATAGAAAATGAATTTTGGGGTTTGGATTTTCTGATATAGATAAAAATTGTTTGTACTTGAAGCTGAGGTGCCTGCTTTATGTGTTTCTATCTGACCGTTCTGAATGATTTGGAAATTGGTGGCTAAGCAATGCTTCTTATCATGTTAAAAGATAGATCCCAGTGTTCTGTACTTGTTTAGTCCTTAGCTGTTGATTTTTTTTTTATATAACTCTGAAGTTCTGGTGCATACTTCTGTCTGATAATCATATGTCATGCTGATCTGGAATTTATTGATCCATATATTAATTTGGATTCTGTTATGAATTTATGGAATGAGCTCATAGTACACCTCCTCCTCCTCCTTAATCTGTTTTAAAATTATTTATCCTTAAGCTTTATCATTCTAGATATGCAATTATAGATTCTTCTCTCAGTATAAAAATATCACTTTGATTGAATTGTGGCAACCAAAACTTGAAGGGTCTTATCTTCCTATATTTGGAGTCTGATTCATACAACAAGCAGGGTGAGATGGGGGCTTGTCCTCGTTTTGCAGTTTTATAAAGGTTTTGGCCAATATAGCCGGTAACATTGATTCACTAGTTCACTAGGGAATTTGAGCTCATTATCTCGATTGTCAAAGCTGGTGGTGCACTCTGTTAGAAGTGGGATTCATAAGTTAGAAAGTGCTGGATCTACTTTTAAAATTCTGATGTTGATACCATGGGGCTTACAGTTGGGCCAGTAATTGGACTCAGCTTGTGATCCCTTCCATTCCCTGTTTTGGGAAATCGAATTGAGAAACATAGAAAAACCTTCACTAATGTTTATTGAGAAGATAATCTTGTTGGAGTTTAATCTTTGGTGTTGCTATCTGGAAACTATGGGAATGGAGGAATGGTGATTTTATAATAGTTTTACTAAACCAGATAATCCTGCAATGGTGATTTCCCAGATTTGGTGTCATTTTACTACGGACCATGATTTTGCTCACGGGGTGAACCATACAGAAAATTTTAATTGTCTATTGTGGCAAAAACCTCCTGTTGGCTGGGTAACTTTGAATGTCGATGGGGCCAGTGCACTGCGGTTTGAGTTGGCTGGGTGTGGGGGAGTTTTGAGAGACTGTAGAGGAGGCTGGGTGGTTGGATTTACAAAGGGAGATGGGTGTATGCCAGGCTACTGTAGCTGAAGAATGGGCTATTTTGGTAGGCTTGGAATTGGCTTGGGATTTGGGATTTAAGAAGGTTATTCTTCAATCTGATGCAGAGGAGGTCGTTAACTTGCTGCTAAATGAGTCATGCAGATCGAGCAATTTGCTGGTTGTGCAAATACAGGAGATATTAGCAAAGGACTGGCAGGTGAGATTAAGGCTTATTTCACGGGATACCAATAGAATTGCAGATGCTTTAGCAAGAATGGATATTAACAAATCTGAGGTTTTAGATGTGTCTGACATATTTAAGAACTTGGGTACAGCAAGAGTCTCTGGGATTAGTTTCCCCTTTTGTGTAATTTTCCTAGTTGTAATGTAGGCTTCTAACCCTCTCTTATATATCAAAAATAGAAAAAGAAAAAAGAAGACAATAGGAGAGAGATGATCAGATGAGCATAAATATTCACTTTGGGCGTAACATTGAAAAGTCATCTTTATAATCTGAAGTCAGGTGGATGCCGAATAGGAGATGAAGATCCGGTCTGTAATAGAAATTGGATATGTGAGTGATAGGCCTCTAATTATTGTCGAGCGTTCAATAGAACATATAGAGCCGGGAAATCTTCAAGGGCCGGGCTTAAAAATTAAAGGAGTTAAATGAAAGTAGTCTTATATGGCCGGCCTTGGAGGGCCTCAGGCTTAAAAGGGTTGACCCGTTAGGCCCTGTTAATTTTTTTTTAAAATTTAATAAAGAGTTGGAAAATATATCCCCACATTCAAATATTCATTGAAAATGAAAGTCAGCTTGCTCCTTATATTGGCAACCTTCTCATTACAAGTCACAGTGTCAATCTTGCCATAGAAATATTGTATAATAATTTAAATTTAAAACCTATGTATGATTCTTATGTTTTATGTGAGTTATTTGTGGACAATAGTTTGCTTTTGATTATGAAAAACAGAGGAAAAATAATTAAAATTTGGAATAGTAATTTTTGAGCCCGGTAGGGCCGACCCTAGCCCTAGTGCTCTCGGGCTGAGCTTTGAAAAACATATATTTTTCTAACTACAGTGCTGGCCCTGTTAGGCTCTGGCCCTTCAAGAGCCGGCCCTGATTCCCAGCTTTAAGTTGAACATAGGTCTCTCTCTGTCTTTTTTTTTTTTATAAAAGGGAGAATTTCAATTAGTCTGTAACTTAATTTCAGTCAATCTTAACAAGATTATGAAATTTTATTGCACCCTTTAAATTAAAATGAAATTAAGTTTTGTTAGTGAAAATGCAAGATTCCCTTACTTTATTTATCTTGTGAATTGTCTTATTTGAGTTGTAAATGGGATAAGATATCGTCACTATCAATTTTGGTCACTACCATTATCACTATCATATTTTTCATTGTTAGATTAGAATCTCAAATTGAGATTCTGACAGTGAAATTTGAGATTCTGATCTAACGGTGAAAAAAATGGTAGTGACATTGATAGTGACCAAAATTGATAGCGACAATATCCTATCCCTTTGTAAATACTCATATTTGTCTTGTAAAAAATAGGCAAAATGTTTTTAATTCTCTAGATTCTTTTGAATCCATTTATTTATCTTTTAAAGGACTAAATTTGTTTTATGAATTTCCATATATGTCTTGTAAATAGCCAAAATGTTTTAAATTCTCTGTTATTTCAAATTCTTTTATTTGTCTTGTAAATGCTTTTTCTGGAAAAAATGAAAGAATAGTATCATTGTTTTTTCACTCACAGCTTAATTTCATTTTAATATAAGGGGTGCAGTGAAGTTTCAAAAACTTTTGGGTTCATTGAAATTAACTCACATCCTTTGCGTCAAATAAAATATTAGGGTTTGGTTTCTCTCCTTGGCGCTATTTCTCCTCATCCCTCCTTATCTCTCATTTTTTGGTACTAACCAGTATCCTAAAATGTATTTTTAGTACCAGTCAGTATCCTAAAATATTTTTTTAAGATCATAAAATAATTTTTTAAGATCATGAAGTATTTTTTTAGTATCCGTCAATATATTGAAGTATTTTTTAGTATCAGTCAGTATCTTAAAGTATTTTTTTAAGTACCAGTACAATGAAATATTTTTTCAAGATCCTAAATTAGGATCTTGAAAAAATATTTTAGAATACTGACTGATATTAAAAAGTACTTGAGGGACAGTCAAAATTAATTCAAATCAATGGTCTAAATTCTTTGAGGAGAGAAATCAAAGGTTGAGATTGGATGAGGAGGGATGATGAGAATATAAGATAATAAGAGGAATGCACATTAGGTGCACATAATTATGTGCCCAATTATAATAGAGGTATGAGCATTTTTTTTTAATTTTTTTATATATTGTATTTATTTAGATTTAAATTATATGCTGCTTTCTGGAATTTTTTTTACACCCAGTATCTCAAAATTAATTACTTTCCATTGTGTTACAGATAAATGCAGAACTGGAAGCTAATTAATTTGAGATACTGGGTGCAAAAAAAATTCCAGAAAACAGCATATAATTTAAATCTAAATAAATACAATATATATAATAAAAAAAAAATATATTTGCTCATACCTCTAATAGAGGTATGACCACATAATTGGGCACCTAATTATGTGCACCTAATGTGCACCCACAGATATCCCACACAAGCAAAATATTATCCTTTGGACTCGTACAAGTTAAAGATGGAAGTACATTCATTATTTAAGAAAAAAACGGAAGATATCCCCGAAAAAAAAAATTGGCAGAAATATTCGCTGGGCTCTTTTCTTTTTTCTTTTTTACTGGAAGGAAGAATTTCATTGTACGAAAAAATCCAACTACAAACACTAAGTGCCCGTTTGAGTTAACATAGAAGTTACTTTTTCAATGTGATTTATAATTTGAGGTAAGTGTGTGAGAAAAGTTTTATCTCAACTTATGACTTGTGTAAACATATTTTTCAAACTCCGACTCAAACAGGTACTTACCAACCTAGAAATAAAAGCCTAAACACAATCGACAAACCCCAAAATTCTAACAAGACAAATACAAGCCAAACTAAAAGAACAGACCAAGCCATGACCTCGCAAGCTGAAGGTGTGGAGGCTAAATTTCAATCCACCATATTCAAAGAAAAGAGCAATAAAGGGTGGTTGTTTAAAGACATGCTCTCCCGAGCCCACCCTCTTTGATGCCAATAATGCAGCAAAATTAAAAGCAACTTCAAATCCACAGATATCCCACACAAGCAAAATTAATCCAAAGATGAAGGCAACATAACCAGATATCCACAAAAGAAAACACAAGAACAAGATACAAAACAAAATCCTAACATCAAACCAACCAGAATTCTTCAAAGTCTTGACCCCAACCATCTTCAAAGCTTTAGCCACCAGATTCGACTCTTCAGCCCCCTTCCAAGTCATGGTCTAAGCCTTCTCCATGCCACTGAGTTGAGTTGTGTTAAAAAACTCGCCGTCCTTTTGAATTGCAGCCACCAAACCCGGTAATCTCTTTTCCCCTTCCAAAATCCCCTGTTCCAGATCATTGGAAAGCAAGCCCCAATTCCCTTTCTCGCCTTCTCCAAACATCCTTCCCATATCAGACGAATACTCACGTAAAATCCAGCAACAGTCACCAGCCACCATCACCATCTCTCTCACGGTGGAGAGACCCAAATGAAGAAGCTGCTTCGACAATCCTAGGAGAACCTTAGACGTTCGCGCACAGGAGGCGAGGCGCACCATGGTCGTGGGACTCCTTATTGTTGACTCTGTTAGAATATAATGTGAGATTAGTTGGTTAGTTAGCAATTAGTTAGCCTATTAGTTAGAGGGTTAGTTAGGGGCTTAGTCTATATAAAGAGTCCACACCCTCACATTACTCTTAATCAATATACATTGTAAGAGCATTATGCTCCCATTGTGAATAATACATCTTGTTTCTCCCTAATTATTCTCTCAAGTTAGTATACTTAACATGGTATCAAAGCCAGGTTGTTTTTCAAGATCCTATGGGCTGATTTTCAAGATCCCAAACCTCAATCCAATAAGGCCCAGAACGAAGTGGAGCAGCCATTGGTAATAGTTTGAAGAGGTTGGGTTGTTTTTTTTCAAGAAAGCCCACAACTAGGTTGATTTTTCAAAAAAAAAAAAAGGCCCAAGATAAGGCAGAAAGTCAAGAAAATCGGCTGAAATCCAAGATTCAACCACAGGCTTGCCAAAAAGGCCCACATATTGATTGTAGATTCAAGAATTGTTGCGCAGCTTTGGTACTCAATTGGCATGTGCAGAGAATTATTCAAACAAAAAATTCAACCACACCAGCACAGTGAAGAATCCAATCACAGTCAGAACCACCACGAATTAGGCACGATCAGAATCTTTTCTTGATTAAATCCTTTAGTCCACACATTAGCATTCACGGCCGTGGGTGCCACAGAGGTACGCCGGAAAGATTGCCGGCGAAGAGGCAGTAAGATTGTCGTCGACTTCACCATACCCAGATCAAAGAACCAGGAGCGAAAATACCGATTCGAAGAAGAAGAAAGCTTCGACGGTGAGCATCCCCAAAGAAGATCCAAGATCAACGGCTTCCTCATAGGATCCCGATGAGCATCCCACGTACGGCGCGACACCTCCAAAGAGGGGAGAAACAACGCCGACGAAGAGGGAAAAGACTCACGGACGAGATCCCAGAGACGCACGAAAGGTGATGCATTGCCCCTGCGATCTCTGTTGAAGGAAGGTTAGACGAAGGAGAACGAATAGACGGAAGAGATGGGTTGCGAAGTTATTCGGACGATCCTGGCGAACCTGTCATGTTCAAAGATCTCTAGAATCAAAACGAGGTCAGCATCGTTCGCCCAGTGGAATAGCTATCGTGGTCCTCTTAAGGCACTTCGGATGCCCTTGTTGTGGTAGCCTGGGAATTAGCTTCAGCATTGAAAGAATACAAATCAAAGTTCGAATCAGCTAGCTGGTGTGAAACTAATTGCGGTTAGCGTTGGTGCTCCCAATAAAGCTCTTGTTGCCATTCCCAATGGATTGTCTTTATGCGGATCCTGAGAGCAAGGCATATAATGTTTTGGGACTCTACTATGGTTTTGGCCGTACATTCTTCAACCCAGCCAGTGCAAAGGTATTGTCGAGAGATGGCAGCCCAAAATCAACGATACAGTAGGAGACCTTGGTTGATTGTGCAACTGCAAAGCCCTTGCGATTGGAGGAGGAATATGTTGAATGTGGGTGCTTGGGTGAGGCCCTAAAGGTGTTTGAGGAAATGCCTCAATGAAATGTGGTTTCTTGGAACACTTTAATGGCTAGTGTTGCAGCTCAAGGAAAAGTGTCTGAGGCATTTGATGTGGAGCCCTTGCTTACTGACTAAAGCAGAATAGTCTTCATCATGAAAGAGTGTACGTGTTGAAGATATGCAGATTGGAGAAATAGCTTGTTTTTGGTCTACCTCAAAAAAAAAAAAAAAAAAAAGGTGAAGGGTTCAAGTAATTAGATGCATGGTAAAGCATATAAGAGAGGCAAAGAGTAGTACTCATGGTGTTGCATAAAGGAGAAGCATGCCAGAAGTGACTTGGAGAAGATTGTCCTGAAGAAATCATTGTATTGTTTTGTGATTGTAAAATTGGTCAATTTAATTCACCTTACCCCTTATTTTGTGTTGTTCAAGTTGAGCACATTTAAGATAAATAATATTCAACTTGAGGGGGCGTGTTAGAATATAATGTGAGATTAGTTGGTTAGTTAGCAATTAGTTAGCCTATTAGTTAGAGGGTTAGTTAGGGACTTAGTCTATATAAAGAGTCCACACCCTCACATTACTCTTAATCAATATACATTGTAAGAGCATTATGCTCCCATTGTGAATAATACATCTTGTTTCTCCCTAATTATTCTCTCAAGTTAGTATACTTAACAGACTCAATATATTCAATAGTACATGTATTATCCATTTGGACTGGGTTTGCCTACGTGATATTCCTCCGGTCCCTAATATCTCTGGTTGACTTTTTTTTTTTTTTAGAGATTAAAAAAGCTAAATAAGTAAGTTAATTATAGCATATGCCGTATATCATTGATTATATATCAATTCATAAGTTAAAAAAATCAATTTAGTATAAATATCAATAATTTAAAGTAATTTATTTAGATTCCTTACTTTATCTAAAAAAAATCAATTATATCTTATACTCTCTCCGGTCCTAATTATAAGTTCCAGTTGACTTTTTTAGAACAATTAAGGAAGCTAATTAAATTATTTTATAGTATTTTTTTCTTCAAACTAATTAGTTAAACTAATAAATTAATATATAATCTAAGGATACACAACATATGAAATGATTAAGTAACTTATTTAGCTTCTTTAATCTCTCCAAAAAAAAAAAGTTAACTAGGTCTTATAATTAGGACCAAATGTAGTATTAAAGATTGGAGGAACAACAACCTAGTGCCTAGTAGTTGTGGCAATTGTTTATGGCACATGTATATTTAATATTCAAAATTGGTCGAGTATGTAGGGGGCAATAATTCACGAGGCTATAAAATGAAAGGAGAAGGCTTGAATGGATATCGATGCTGATAGATCTAAAGCCTTAAGCTTTTTGTGCTCCTGGGTGTGTGTTCTTATCAGATTTGATGCTTTGAACAGAATACGATAAAGACACATGACTACTGTTCATCACATAACGATGACAAAATATGATGCTACTTAGTATCATACAGAATGACAACTTTCTTTTGACATTAGAACAAAGTCAACGTCGTATTGCATGTCCTTTTTGAATATCTCCACATCCTAGTCTATGCAGTTGCTGCTAATGGGGACTTTGTGGGTGGAAATGGGCGGCCATCACAATCTTGTTATATAGCGTGGCAACCATGTCAAAAATAATTGCTTTGGATCGTGAAAGAAATTATCAATGGTTCATTGTGTGTTTTTTTCCCCTATCCGGTTTATCAGAACTTTTAATTCTAACTAATTTGGATTCGCCCTGAGTTAGACCCATGGTCGTGAGGGAAGAGCTCTCAATACCATTTTCTTCATTCTCACGCCTCGAACCGAGAACGTGGTTAGAGGAGATAGTACTTGTATTAACCAGTTTAAACTTTAAACAACACTACTTCTGAGTCTAAATATAAGATAAAGTTTGTAATGTAATTTATATTAAAATTTTATGATATATTTAGATTTAGAGAGTATTTCTTTTTGAGTGTCCAATAATAATAGTAACAAGAATGCTTGCTTGCTAGGAGAGCCGAGGCTTTTTTAGCAATAGATAGATTCAATTTTTATATAGCGCATTAACTCGGATTCTTATTATAATCACATAATAATAAAGTTACAAAATTAATGAAGTTAATTAAAATTAAGTATTTTTTTTATAAAATATTAAAATTACCCTCAATAAAAAAATCATTAGCTAGAAAAGTTTAGGTAAGTAGATAGGAAATTTTATAATTCGTTAGAGATAGACATACTAAGTAAAGGGTTAAGGTGCAATTTTACACATGAAGTTTACTCCCAGGAGTGCCCAGCATCACGAAGTTTTTTCAGGAGCAAAAGTACACACGACGTTACGTTTTGGGAGCAAAAATACCACGGGCCGTTAGTTGACCTTTAGTTGACCGTTAGTTTTTTAACGGCCCGTAGTATTTTTGCTCCTAAAACGTAACGTCGTGTGTCTTTTTGCTCCTAAAAACTTTCATGCACGCGCTCCCAGTAAACTTCATGTGTAAAATTGCACCTTAACCCTAAAAAAAACTAATGTTTTGGACAAAATCTATTATATCACGAGACATGTTATTTCCGACACTTCTGATAGAGTATTAATTAATATGAAAGGACCGGGGGCAGATAAGCCGGTGAATGACATTTTTGTTGGAAAATTTACCTCAGGGCCCAAATAATTAGAAAATTGTCAAAAAAGATCAAAAGAAAGGTATTGATTTAATTGTTAGGATATTGTTGTTAATATCTACTGATTAGTTGTTAATATTCTACTGATATAATTATTAACGTTTATGAAATAATGCTAGAAAAAGTTTCGGAGACCTTTCTTGATAATTTTTTATTAATTTGGGCTCTGAGGGGAATCTTCCGGTTTTGTTGCTGATATGCACGTGAGACTGAGAGTGGACGAAATTTCCGTACATGGGGAATGAAGGCGGCATTATTATTATTATTGATAATTAGTTTTAGTTGAACACATGTGCTTGTGGCTTAGTGCCCTACTAAGATGTAGCTCTGACAAACCTCCCCTCGTTCATGTGAGGAGAAAGCATATGATTCAGAATTAAGAATTAAGAATTAGAGCTATCATATTTAATTCCTTTCCTCCAGTTTCCATTAAAGTTCAATTTAGTCCCTCAAGTTTAAAAAGTATAATTTTAGTCCTTCCATTTTAACGTCATTAGTCTGATATTATTTTAATTCTTATTGTCTGCCACATCAACTCAATTTTCTGAAAAAATTTAAAATAACAATATTAATGAGTGACTAGTGTTTGAGCTCTAAGAGATAACACGACATGACATTTAAAAAAATTTCAGTCTTCGTGGATTGGATCCATATGGGTTCGGGTCAAAAAGACCTACATAAAAACTATCTTTATTTTTTACAACCCAACCCACTAAGTTTTCCAAGTTGGGCGGGTTCATCCCATAGATTAAACCCGTACTACCAACTCTAATTATTAGGCGGGAGAAATTAAACTTTAGACAACTCAATTAGCTAGCAAGCACAGCTAGAGTGAGCTTAAAAGCGCGAAAACAGATTAAAAGGCATGTGAAAGAGACAAAGAAGCAGAAGGTTCAAGTCGCATAAAGGTGAATTAGTGAATATATATGAACATGGAGGGACCCCAGCACCGACACATAATTTCTTCTCTTGGTAGAAAAACCATTTTGCTTTTGTATTCAATCTGCACCGCCTTATGCGTCACTCACTGGTGCTACGCTGCTATGTGAAGTGTGCCATCCCTATCCCTAATAATCATTTGCCTTCCCCCTTTATTATAGACACTCCTAGCAAAGCAAAGGCCATAGAGTGAGAGAGAGAGAGAGAATAATATAATGGCGTTCAATGTGGCGGCAAGAGGTGGCGTCGCCGTCGTGCTCTTGTTTCTGATAGCCATTGCCGGGGCTGAAGATCCCTACAGATTCTTCAACTGGAATGTTACTTATGGTGATATCTATCCTCTTGGTGTTCGTCAAAGGGTATATACGATATGCCCCCCCCCCCTCTCTCTCTGGAATTTGATTTTTGCTTGATCCATGAACAAGGTATCTGGTTTATTATTTGTTGCAGGGGATACTCATCAATGGACAGTTCCCAGGTCCAGACATTCACTCCGTCACCAATGACAATCTCATTATCAATGTCTTCAACAGCTTGGACGAGCCTTTTCTTCTCTCCTGGTACCCTTTTCTGTTCTCTTGTTCTGTTATTCCATAAAAACCCAAGCTGATTATGTGATGATTCATGAATCCTGAGCCAATTATATCATTTTGTAATAGATTCGTATGGAGCATTGTGTCAGGTTCATGTTTCCCTCTTAATTCGTATTCGAATGTTTGTCTAGTCACATGATTACGACTAATCACCATAAGACATCCCATGTGTGGACATGGATCGATCCAGATCTGGCTCTTAGATCCTCATTATTAAATAACTCTGTCACTGTAGTTTTATATGTCAAAAATAGTATGCACGAGTGTTCTGTTTTGTTGTTGATTGGTCTCAGTTATACATAGTGTAATATTATAATGACTAAATACGCACGAATTGAATTAATGTGAGGGAACTGAAATAAACAGGAATGGGGTTCAAAACAGAAAGAACTCATTCGAGGATGGTGTAGAGGGGACGACGTGTCCGATCCCAAAAGGGAAAAACTTCACATACATTCTGCAAGTGAAGGATCAAATTGGCAGTTTCTATTACTTCCCTTCACTTGCCTTCCACAAAGCCGCCGGTGGTTTTGGAGGCATCAGGATTCTGAGCAGGCCCAGGATTCCGGTTCCCTTCCCTGATCCCGCCGGCGACTACACCGTCCTCATCGGCGATTGGTACAAATCCAACCACACCGTACGTATTCCTTTTCCTTTCTTAATTACGAACGTGCTTTACATTTCATACTAGAGCTCATCCAAAAGATGAGCAGGAACCGGTCCGGGTTTGAACCGTGTGAAATGCATTAGTGTGAGAGTGACTGCTGAGTGCAATCGATTTGCATTACAGTGGCTTGTTTGCGTCGGCAGAATGAGTACAAATTCCTCACAAACACCAACTGGCACTAGCGATGACTATGCAAAATTATTCGTGACAAAAAAAAGTTGAAGACAAAATTACTGAAAAATCCCCCTTCAAAAATGTACTAGTCAAAGCTGTCTAAGAACCTAGGAAATGGAGTGATGCAACTCTTCTTTAAATCTTGTGCAATAAATTCACTTATATGCAAATTTCTTTTAATGGTACATAAGGTGATAAGGACACAAGTCCTTGAGTATATGCAAATCTTTGTTAATTGTATGCAATATATATTTAATTATATAAAAATGTTTTTTGTTTTACATGTTGCACATAATTGAAGATAAATTACACTTGTTGAAAATTTATTTTGTCCATTGAGCAAAAAAATAAATATATATATATATATATTTATTGTCCGAGTCTTTAAACAAGTTTTAGCTATTTTTGCGCAATAAATTTTTATAATGAGAGATTTTTTTTCTTCAATAAATTTCCCAAAAAAAAAAGTAATAAAGTTGTAGAACAATTATTTTTGAAGTCTTTCAAGGGAAGCATCAAGATTTTTTAATAAAGTTGTGAACAATTATTTTTGAAGTCTTTCAAGGGAAGCATCAAGATCCGAACTTTATTTTTGTTGAGTATAGTCCGTGAATCACGTTCTCCAACAAACGATCTAGTCCCCACTTCATCCTACCGACCTACCCCCATATTGATTATTGACAGTAAGGACGATAGCATCTTACTAAAAGTACTGGATATGTCATGTGACACTACTCTTTTGTTGCTTCTTACTTGTTGGATGCCAACTCTGCAATCATTCAAGTCTTGGAAATTTTTGAGCAAAAAAAAAAGTCTTGAAAATTGAAAAACTTCCCTGTTTAAAATACCCACTATTAATGGATCATCTACATTATCCATAAATAAGTAAGTACCTAGATATTTAAAAAAAATTATCAGAAAAAAATTCGTAACCTACAAATACTGTACACAAAGCACACCACTATCCTGATTTTTATTTTCGGGTATAAAAATTTTAGGAAAAGGGGTTGGATTCACCTATGATCTAAGGGCAGAGTGAAATCTCCCTTCTTTCTAGGTAATACGATGTTGGGTAGGACAGGCCGTCTATTACCCTCAAGCATCTACCTAAGCATCTAGAAGTTAGGATGTCTCGTCCAACGCCTTAACCAACTCCAAAATTAAAATATCTTCTTTTGATGAAAGTATCGATCATTTTGTCAATTTAGCCGAGGGTATCCCGAATGGTTGTTGATCATTTTCTTTCATTTTTTGTGTGTTTATGAACAGACCTTGAAGTCCCATTTAGATCGCGGGAAGAAGCTGCCGTTCCCTGACGGAATCCTCATCAATGGCCGGGGAACTAAGGGCGGAGCGTCTTTCAACGTCGAACAAGGTGCTGTACATGCCCAGGGATTTCACTGAATATACAATATATATATATAGTGAGTGTATGTGAAGTATATATTCATTTCATTATTTTGTACCAACAGGAAAAACTTACAGGCTTAGAATATCCAACGTGGGGCTGCAACATTCGCTCAACTTTCGAATCCAGAACCACAAAATGAAGCTCGTCGAAGTCGAAGGAACACACACTCTTCAAACTACCTACTCCTCTCTTGACGTTCATGTCGGTCAATCTTATTCCGTCTTGGTCACCGCCGATCAGTCCCCACGCGACTATTACATCGTCGTCTCCACTCGCTTTACCTACAAGGTCCTCACCACCACCGGAGTCCTTCACTACAGCAACTCTGCTGGGCCCGTAACAGGCCAAATCCCTGGTGGGCCCACCATCCAGGTTGACTGGTCCCTCAACCAGGCCCGATCCATCAGGACCAACCTTACCGCAAGTGGGCCCAGGCCCAACCCACAGGGCTCCTACCATTACGGCCTCGTCAACACCACCAGAACCATTATCCTGCAGAACTCAGCTGGTCAAGTCAACGGCAAGCAAAGATACGCCATTAACAGCGTCTCCTACGTTGCACCGGACACTCCGTTGAAGCTCGCCGATTACTTCAATATCTCAGGCGTATTCCGTCCGGGAAGCATATCCAATAAACCCACCGGCAGTGGCATATACCTAGACACATCTGTGATGCAAGCTGACTACAGAGCCTTCGTTGAGATTATATTCCTAAACAAGGAGAACATTGTTCAGAGCTATCATCTCGATGGCTACTCCTTCTTTGTGGTTGGGTAGGCATCGAACTAACTATCACATATTTATATACTACCCCGTCTTAAATATCTAAATATAAGACCCAGTTGACTTTCTTTTTAGACTAAATAAACTACTTAATCGGATTATTGAGGAAGCTAAGAAAGTCAACTAGATCTTTAGCACAGGAGGTAATATATACACATACTTTGACTGACATTGTAAATTATATATGCATACAATTAATGATGTTTGTGAATGTAATTTTAGAATGGATGGAGGAGAGTGGACCGCTGCAAGCAGAAACCAGTATAACCTTCGAGATGCAGTTTCACGTTGCACCACTCAGGTAAATATGTCTATTTACGAGTGAATGTGGAACCGGTTTGTCTACTAAGCACTTTGGATTTGGTATATATGTTTTATAATATATGACATGTTTTATATGTGACAGGTATATCCCAACTCGTGGACGGCTATATATGTGGCCCTTGACAACGTGGGGATGTGGAATTTGAGGTCGGAGTTCTGGGCAAGACAGTATTTGGGACAACAGTTTTATTTAAGGGTGTATACAACGTCAAATTCGATCCGAGACGAGTTTCCTATTCCTAAGAACACACGTTTGTGTGGCAGGGCAAGTGGAAGACATACTCGACCTCTTTGATTCATGATTTGGCTTTGCACATTCCTCAATTAATTAAACCATTCTAAGCAGGCTGCTTGCTTGCTTTACCACTTGTTATTTATTTATTTGCTTCTTTCTGATTATGATGATTTTATCTGCCGGGTGCTTTTGCCTTTTTTGTGATTTCCTCTTCTTTGTAACCTTGAACTTGTATCATTACCACCCTCTTTGACTTTGACCTCAGCTCGAGGTCTCATTCTTTCCCGAAAAAACAAAGAGGGAATATAATGTTCGTGCCCGCGTGAACAGGTTTTGCTATATATACAAGTAAGATAAGATGTTGTTTTAGTTGAGCCATTAAGACTCTCAGATTATTGGTACCGTGGCCTGAATGAAAACTGAAGAATGATTAACAAATTTGTGGTTATGGATTACCATGACCCGTTTGGTTCATAGTAATTTATGACAGTAAAATAATCATAAACAGTGGAAAGTTTTCGTGGAGCGTGAGGTTATTAACCCTGCTGGGTGATCAATTGGGCTGTCTTATTATTGGAGGTGAGAATCTTTTGACCTTTCTGAGAATTATCACTATGTCAGTCTCAGGAATCTTGGGGATATGCAAGAATATAGAAGAAAACAAGCGCCATTTCTGGGTTATGCGTGAAAGTTAAGTTGTGCTACAACATTGATCATGCGCTATACCTATTACTTCTCTTACATTTCTGGGTTCTGCTCCACCTCTACTTTTCAACTTCTTCTTAATTTATTCCTTAGTCCTAATTGGTCATGTGTCTTTTTGTAAGACTAGGACCACATTTAGTTAGGCATAAGACTTGAACAATTATGACTTACCTATATTTCAAGACTGAAGTCAGTTAGTTGTTTGTTGCCACCAATGCTGGAGAACTACTTTTCATTCCTGCTTCAATATTCTCTTAATCGGTCTCCTTCAAGTTACTCTTAAATAAGATGGACGTTATGTCCTCTCAATTGTTAGCTTCCATTTCTGCAATTTTCCCTTCTCACTAAGGAAAAGATAATTCCATTTTTGTGTTGTTGACGAAATTCAGGCAAAGTAATATTTTCTTGTTTCATAAGGATCTATAGTAACATAGCTAGAATGACAAGGCTGTACGTAGCCTGAGCTAAAAGAATTTTACAGTAGAATGGTCCAAATCTGTCTTGTAAAAAATAATTACCACATAACATTTGCCAGCTAGGTGATGTAGTTTGAATGATTTAATCTAAACTTACATGTTTGAATTAATTTTTGGAAAATAACTTTTACAATTGGAAAGATAGGTACGTGAAAAGAAGAGCTTTTAAAACATTTTATTTTTTCGTAAACATGCTCTTAATTTTCATGTTCAAATAAAAATATAGTGCTCGTTCCGTACAAGAAATATAAATGGAGATCCAACACGGGAATCCACAAAATATAAATATGCACATATACGTTGAGTTTTTAGGTGTTCAACTCAGAAGGTTGGTTGGTCTGAGTCCAGTCCTATGTTTTAAATGTACATAAGGTTAGTGGTGGTCAGTGGTGGAGTTAGAATTTTTTGTTTATGTATGCAAAATTATTGGGGGCAGTATCCCCAAATTTTTTTTAAGAAAAATTTTAAATACATTAAAAAACAAAAGAATATGAACAAGAAAAAAAAAACTTCAACTTAACATAAAAAAATAATAATCAAGAATCAACTAAGCTATTACAACAGAACAGAACGATTACAAAAACATTCTTCAATTCTTCATTCCTTAGAAATATTGCATTATATATTTATCAGCAATTTTATCAAACGTGATAACGTTGAACATAAGTTAACATGCATGAGACAAAGTGCGACAAAGTGCTTAATGAATGATAAAAGCCAGACAAACCTTGATCAATTCCGACAACATAAGAGCCCTCTTCTACGGCTTCGTCTTCTATTACGCCCTAATTTGTTCACAGTGGCAGAGCAGGGCGCAAAAGGGGAAAAAAAAAATCCTCAAAATTTGTGTGCACAAGGGTGTAAAAATTAAAGTACGACCGGTTATTCATTTGATAAACATAAATAACGTAACAATAAAAATAAGAAAACCAATTACGTTAACTGACAATAAAAATTACAATCCATAACGAGATAGTGGTATATAAATAGATGTTCAAGAATTTAGAGGGTACGTAACCGGTAAAACACTTGCAATATCAAAAGATTGGTATCTGGTCCTCATTCATCCGTCCGATCCATTTTGTAACGCCCATGAGTTGTCATGCTCAAGCAGTGGTGGATCAGCCAGTATAAGAGAAGGGGGCACTGAATTGGGGAATTTATTTTAAAAAAATTATTATATATTTGAATGATTATCCATTTTTAAATTAAGTGCTCATCCTTCATAATCGGACGAGAGATGAATGATTTAATGATTATTTATTACCTTATATTGAAAATATATATTTGATAGTATTAATAATAAAGCAATTATGATAGAATTTCAAAAAATAAGGTCTAAAAGGATGACATTATAATTATTTTTATTGTAATAAAATACATGAACTTATTAAGTACCCATCATTCATTATCATTATAATTTATAAATATTTTTTTGATATTCTTTTCTTGTTTATATTCTTTTATTTTTTAATGTATTTAAAACTTTATTTAAAAAAAAATTCGGGTGTGTTACCTCAAAACCCCATTCCCTTGCCCCATTCATTTTCTGGATCGCCATTGTGCTCAATTAGTTGCTTATAAATTAAACCTTCTGTTTTAATATAAAACATAAGGCACAAAGAGAGGACAGCCCAGGTAATGACAAAAACACATCAGTAGTTTATCCATATAAAATACATGGACTCCTCACATTTTATCTTCAAAAAGGAAAAAGATAGCCCCAGACTATGATCGAGGATAGATATCAATTAAAGAAAACGGGAAATCTAAACAAACTTGATATATAACCAAGAGGTATATATAACAAAGTTCGTTCTTTCTAGACACAGCACAAGGAAATTAAAACAATACAAGAGTGTCTGGGAAATGAACAAAGCACGCAATGAAGAAAACGGAGTCCTGAATCACAAGGAGCAGTGCCATCCTCTTTTAATGTTCTTTGTCATAGGGATCAGTAGTAGTCGTCTTGGGTTGATGACCTGGCAATTTCTCTTTAATCTTCTCCAAAATACCCTTCTTCTGCCCACCATCCTCACCGTTTGGCACTACTGGCTCAGCAGCAGCAGCAGGAGGAGGGACCTCCTCTGTCTTCTTATGCTGACCTGGCAACTTCTCCTTTATCTTGTCCAGCAACCCCTTCTTTTCCTCCCCCTCCGCCGTCACCGTCACCGCCGCAGCCTCCTCTTTCTTCTTCTCCTCCTTCTTCTTCTTCCTCTTCTCTCCATCTTCTCCTACTTCCTCCTCATCGCTCGACGACTGCACACACACACACATACATATAATCAATCAATATACGTGAAGTTGTAAGTTGTTATTAACACTAATAATGGAGACGATCAACATATATATGAGTGTGTACTTACGGAGCTAGAGCTGTTGGATCGGTGAAGCTTCTCCAACAAACCAGGCTTCTTATCTTGTTCCTGATCAAGATGATGCTCAGCCTTGTTCTCTCCATCTTTCTTGCCAATGAAATCAAAGAGCCCACGATCCTGGGTCTCCAACTCACTCGTGTTCTGCTGCTTATTCTCCTGATCCGCCATCTTTAAGAAATCAACTAACTAGCTTCAAGAATCAAGATATTCTGAGTATACGTAGCTTTGGCTTTGCTCTCTGTATATAGCTGATGATGATACTGGAGGGTCCAAGAGAGCATGTTTATAGTTGGCGAAACGCGGATATGACGCTGTTAAGATATTAAAAAAAATGTATGTGTGACCGACGTGTCGATTAAGTTAAAGAGGAAATTACATCCAGGAATTTGATACGGTATCACTTTAACCACTATTACTATTGATCTCGCATCACGCGCCTCCACTTGTACTCGCTGCCATCGATGGACGCTACGTCGCTACCACAAGGATCGCCCCAAAACATGTAACGGGTTTGTTGCTGCTGGAAGCTTGTGGAGCTATCACGTAAGCTATGGATCGAGTGGAATGTAGAAAGATGATGGAGACACGTTCCTGTAGAAGGGACCAATGAGAACTGCGACACGTGGATGGGGCGTACTGGTTGGGCTGCTGGCCTCGATATGTTGAAAGGTCGGTGATACCTGAAGGACACGTGGCAGGTGCATCGTGAGGCTGAAGAGAGGAGGGGGTTTTCGAGAGTTATGTTGGATACGGTGGGACTTGATATGACGATTCACATGCCATGAATGCTTTAACTCTTTCTTGGGTTTGGAGTGCTGGTCGGTTTAAGCTTTACTCTCCAAAGCGCAAGTGGGTCCTTTTTCTTTAGGAAAAAATCGCACTAAAAGATAAAAGAGAATTAATTAAATTGCAATTAATCGTAATGGAAGACTGAACCGTTTCGTGCATTGTTCAGGATCTCCATTACTTTGGATCACAACTCTCATATTTGCAGTGTGTTGAAGCTAGATTGGTGTCCACAGGAATCTTCCATCGCATTGTTGCCTGTTGGAGGTCTTGAAGGCGAGTAGTGTAACATTCTGTGGAATAAATCTAAAAATGCATTATGAATGATTAATTGATTATGGTCTTTACCTCTTTTGTTGTCTGCAAACCCTTACACTGTTCAAGAAAAATAAAAGGAAATAAAAAAATTTAAATCTGAAAAAAAAGGAATAAATTATATAATTATAATTATATAAATCTGAAAAGAAAAAAGGACAACGTGATTAGGGGCAGACCCCATCCCTCCATAATGAGCGGTATGTGGGTTAACACCCCACCCGCCAATAATGTGACATGGGGGATTATATGCCCCTACTATCAGCCCATCTTCATTTACTTTAAGTTTTGGGTTTACGTTCTGGAGCTCGGCAGATGTTCGCTCCACTATTTCCCCACAGTTCGAGATTTAAGGATAGTTTATAAAATTATTTAGGTAAATAAATTAATTTTTTTTAATAATATTTCTTCATAAAAGTTATTCTACATATTTTTTTATTTCTAATAAGGGTGATATTGTATTGATTAATGAAAATTTTGGGATTAAAATTTTACAAGAGTCTTAACCACACACACATATATATATATAAAAGATGTTTAATAGTTGATTTTAATTAGTTTATATATGCTAAGTGGTTGTTGTAAGAATTTAAAATTAATTTTCTATTTAAAAAAGTTTAGGATTTATGTCATATAGGAAGTTTCTACCGATTAAATGTGGGTTAAATAGTTTATTTGGGTTAATGGAGATATTATTGAAATTTTAATTGGTTTAGTTTTAAAATTTGAAGGATAAACCTGTCAATTAATAGGTCTAAAATGCCATTTCTGAAGTTCGTAGGTCTAAACTGTTATTTATGAAATTAATAGGTCTAAACCATCATTTCTAAAATTTGAAGGACTAAATCGTCATTGTTATTTATAAAATTTAAACTCCAAATTGTCATTTTTAGTTTTGATTATAATAATATATTATTATTAGAATTTGATATTTTGAATTATATGAAATTATAAGTTATAATTTCGATTATGTGGAGGTTCAAAAAATTATTTAATAATTAGATTTTGCTCATATTTGTTAGGAAAGAGATTTAATTGGTCTAGGATGTTAATATTGATGATTTTATAATTATAGGTGTGTTGGAGGTGAAACTTTAATTTATAAAATTGAGTGATTGATATGAGAATATTGTATAGAGATTATCTAAAGATTTTAATGAGCAATTTGGGCTCATAAGAAGTGATCTATGACCTTGGATTGTTGAAGATAATGGTTGTAGAGGAAAATGAGTTTTTGGGAGTTAAATTGTAAAACTTATTTATTTATTATTATTTTTGGTTGATTGGTATCTACATTAATAAGTAGAGTTTTCCTATGATCGGTGATTGTCCGTGTTTTGTCCCTCAAGTTAAGGTTAAGCTTAGAGTTGAAGTAACAAGGTTAATGTATTTTATATGCTTACTTTGGATTGTAAGATGTTTTCTAAACCTTACTTTCATCTATACTACTTGTATGTGTTTTGAAAAATTATGTGTATGTTTGAAAATGAAATTAATTCAGTGAAGCAGTGTATTTTCCAACTTGTATTGGAGATTATTATTGAGATTGTTATTATTGTGATAGTGATGATGTTTGTAATGAGATATTGTATATGGAACAATAATTTTGTAAGATGTTTTTTAAAATTATAGCACACATATTTTTCTGTTATGTGATATGTTAGATTGTGTGGAAAAGATTTATGGTGAAATTATGCTCATCGGCTCTCTCATTCATTGCCCAGATTTTGAGTTGAATGTTTTGGGGGGGATAACTCCCTGTTACGATATATCGGTGGTGGCACAGGAGGGTAGTATTCTTGAAGTAACTAGCTAGTTTTGGCAAAGTATGCTAACACTAATAGGTTGTACCACGTCGAGAAGATATAAGGAGAAGCATGAAGGATGCATGGGGATTGTTCTAATTTTTGAAAGTATTACATAAGATTTAATTATTGAGAATATTGTTATTATGTTAGTAAACATGCTTCTCTGACTTACAATCATTTCCTACCTACTTTGTAAATTGATTTTGGTTACTGAGACTTTAGGTTTCACCCGTCATTGTTAATATTTTCCAGGCAAGGCCATTAATTTGCTAGAGGCCAAAGGAAGCAGTCAAAGGCATATGAGTCGTGAACTTTGTAGGCCTCTTTTGATATTGATATTGTATTGATTTCTATATTGCCATGCTAAAACCCTCATGTTTTTTAAATACCATATTTATTGTTTGGATAATTGTTTCGATATGAATGTTTAACTACTTTTTGGCTGGAGGCCTTATTTTATACACTCTAATATTTTGGTGGATCTACAATAATATCTTATGTGGAAATTGTTTTGTGTAGATCTTTTATTATGGGTTTAGTGTTGTAAAAACTGGTGGCCTATGCATTTTTCTATTCATTAATTATGTCTAGAGCTATGGATTTTCTGTAATGAGTTTGTGAGCGGAATTTGTACCTTAAACCCATATGTGTGTGTTCTTAAAAGAAAAAGGGTTTCTCCAATAAATTGTTGATTGTGAGAAATGTTCTTTTCATTTACTACATTTGAATCTCTAATAGTGGAAATACCATCAGGCGAAATGTCCCTATATCCAAAACTCTCAATATGAAAATCTTTCTAATATATAATCATCATTAGGTATGATTTGAAAAAAAAAAAATTATAAAATTGAAAGACTAAACTAATTGAAGTACTACAAACTTTCTAACTAACTCCTACTGTAACATCCTAATTTTTTAATTTTAAGATTTAAGTATAATTATAGAATAAATATATGTGATAAATGTGTTTATTATGAAATGTTGGCCTAAAATAATTATGATAATAATTATTGGAAATTTAGGCTTATATTTCCCTTAATTTATTTTGGGATAAAGAATAAATTTAAGTGAAGAATAATTTAGAATTTATAATTTTATGGCCTAGAAGAATTAATTGGGAAAAGAAAATCCTTATAGGAAATTAAGGAATTATTTTTCATGATTATTCAATAATAACAATTAAATGAGTAATGCTCCTACACATATATATAACATATGGGTCAACATCTTCAACTTATGATATTCCATCGGCCCAACATGTGAAAGAAAGCAACAATATATATGTATTGATGTCCCAGCCCATATGCCATTTGTTGCTTCATTATTAGTGGGCCTACGTGAACTGCATATGGTATTGCATGATAGTGTATGACTGTATGATATGCACATGCTCATGTTTATATTCATAATGGCCCAACGTACAATACTCCTCCTTATCCATTAATCATTCATCAAGCCCATTTCATACCCTCCACCATACGTGACAATTGTACGTGACAATTAGCTAGGATAGAAAAACATATATACTCCTAATATCTATATCCACTGCAACACGTTAACGAAAAACATATATACTCCTAATATCTATATCCACTGCAACACGTTAACGCCGAGAAGCAGAGTCAGCAAAAGACCAGCGGAAAATCATTTGCTTTAAGCTTTAAACCACTGTTCACGCAATCAGAGTTGGCGGCGAGAGATTTCAAGACCATACCTCTCCATCCTTCTCGAGCCTCTCCCACGTCTTATACTCCTCGGACCTTTAGCTTATCCTTTTAATTGGGCCATTAGAGTAATATATAATTACTGCACCCGGATCCCTCTTCATTCACCTTGCTTCAACCAGTTGAGATAGAGAGACCGAGAGGGAAAGGAGAAGAAAGAAACAGAAACGTAGAAAGAGAAAGTCCAGCGGCTTGCTCTGTTTTAAATCAAGAAAACAAAGGTAAGATTAAGCCTTCCTTTCCTTCTTGTTTCCATGATAAAAACGTTGCACACTTGGGAAAAAAGAGAGAGAGAGAGAGATTGCTGTCATGTATGTCGCTGGTTTAGGAACTAATAGGATTTGAAAATATTTATAAAAGAGGCATAGGGTTAAACCAAAGCTTAACGTTTATATGCAAATACATAATCAGCATCACATGCGTTGTGTGTGTATATATATATGAAAGAGAAGAGGGTTTGCTATCATGAATAAATTTATATATATACGTATACCGTTGGGAAAGAGTTGTTGTACGTGTGTGTGTGTGTGTGTGTGTGTGTGTGTGTGTATATGTTAGGAACTTAGTTAGTTCATTCAAATACCAACAAGAACACATATAGAAAGCTTGCTGGTTGGGTTTATATATATATATATAGATATGCTCATAAGACATGGGTGTATGCAGTGGCGGAGCCAGGATTTCAGGTTTGTGGGTGCACAATTAGTAGTGGGATTCGGGGATTTGGGGGCTGCCCCCGAAAAATTTTTTTTAAGTAAAGTTTTAAATGCATTAAATTTTTTAAAGGAAAGTTTTAACATGAAATTTAAAGAAAGCTAATCACACTAGTGCCAATATGGCTAAGAAGGTAGATTGTTCAATTTAGGAGCAAAACCAAACACAGGCAAGGTTTACACATCAATATGCAAGGTCACTAACCCAGACCTTTGACAGCCTGAGGTATTGTCACCAAGGCCTTTGGACAATGGAAGGACACGAATCTCTTACCAGCTTTCCATCAGCATCTACAACAGGGAGGCATCGAAATTTTGTCTCTAGCAATAACTTGATAACAACCATATTAGAAAATTTTCATCCTTTTCTACAAGGTGAAACAGGGAAGTTAAACAAAAAGGGAGAATGAAATAGATATATAAGCACCTAGTAGAATCCTCAAGATTGGTGGTTTCCCAAACCACCATAGGGGCAGGGGTCATTAATTCACCCACGAATTTCCCCTTGGTCTTACTCAGCAATTCGTGAATTTCGTTGAAAGTCTGCAGGCCATCAGGAAATTGAAAATTAACTTTCCTATAATGTAATACCCGGATATTTATCTGGAATATTATAAATAAAAGTTGGATATTTCTGATAAGTGAAATTTCAATCTCCGGTTTTGTATAAATACAGTCTATTTTCGAAGTAGAATTTCTGCAAGAAATTAGGGAATTTAAAGGCCAAAGTGCCAAAATGACCAAAATGCCCCTAGAAAGGGTAATTAACTTAGAAAATTTATGGAAAAATCCTAAAAGACAGTTAAATGACCAAGTGAGTTAGGAGAGTATATAATCTCTAATTATTGTAATTTTATAAATTATGAAATTGGAGAAATTGTTGGAAAATACTCAAAAAGAAGTGAAATGACCATAATACCCTTGTAATTTCTAAAATACAAGAGGCATGAAAATACTAATGTTAATACAAGAGTATGAAGGTAATGAGGCTTTGTAATTAAGAAAATTATCAACAGGTGATAATGAAGTAATTAAGTAATATTGGGCTAATTACTTAAGCATAAGCAAAGGAAATTCAGTAATAATTATGTGAAGCTCAAAAATTAGTGGAAATTAGTGGAATATTAGTAAAAATGAATTTACTAATTAGTTGGAAATTTTTATGAAAAATAGTTGAGTTTAGGTATTTTTAAGCCTAAATACAAGAATGGACCAATTAGGGATTTTTGTGGAACTTTTGGGAAAAAGTAAATAAATAAATGATTAAATAAATTAATTAAATAAATAATTAATAATTAAAGAGGCCAGCCGAAATTTTGGGCTAGGGAAAAAGAAAAAGAAAATAAAAATGAAATAGGAACAACTTGTGCAACTTGACATTAAAATAGTAATATAATTAAATTAAAGTAAAAAGGGTGAATAGTGATTTATAAATTAGGAAACGGATCCTATCTAGAGATCTAGGAATAGGAATTCCAAGGTCAAGGTAAAATATTGATCAGTGAGTTTTTACCTTCAAGTGACCTATTCCGGAAGTTAATTCCGAAGCCGTTTGTGCATTTTCCTAATAAAACAAAATAGGGAAAAATGCATATAGGCATATTTTTGGAAATAAGGAAAATAAATTATAACTCAACATTTAGGAATGAATTTGAATTTATTTAGACATATTTGGAATCAGTGAATTATTTCCAAGAGATTGGTAGTCCCGAAAACGAATTCCGACACCGGACGCGTTCGGACACGTTTTTCGAGAAAACTTCAACTGGACTGTTGGAGGCCTATATGGAATCAAAATTTAGGTTAACTTGGACATTTCTACTAAGTGAGAACATGTCTTCAGAGTTGTAAATCCGAATTTTGTGAATTCTCTGAAATCACGCGAATCGGAGTGCACCGATCGGGGAAAACGGTTAGACAAGAGCATAAAGCAAGCCAAGTCACCATTTTGGACCAATGGGAGGCTGCCACATCATCATGGAGGTCGGCCAAGGAGTGAAAAAGCAAGGGCAAAAATCATGTGTAAAAATTGGACATGAAAAGTAAAAACAACTTCAAGAATTCCAACCTTGTCCCTCCAAAAAGTCTATAAATAGGCATGCTTCCCCTTGAGAAATTTTCACACCATTTTCTTGCCCTTTGGCCGAAAATTAGAGAGAGAAAGAAGTAGAGAGAGAAGCTCTGGGGGAGTTCTGCAAAAGTCTTCAACGGTAAGTCTTTCGGTCTTTAGTCTTTAGTTTTTAGTTTGGTAGTTAGTAGAATTGTTAGATAGTTTTAGCAAGTAGGGAGTGAGATTCCTACTATTTTTTTTAGGCCTCATTGCATTGAAATATATGCCTGACGAGGTAGAAACATGGTAGGGATCGAGTCCCCAAAGTCAAGTCTTCGTAGTTCTTTCAAAAGTAAGGGTAGATTTTGTTAGAATAGCCTTTAAATTTCAAGTATGATTGGGTATCATATGGGAGGGCTATTTTAGTCATTATTTTCGAAAATCCTAGTTGCGTCGAAGTTCTGGCAAAATTTCGGGAAGAAAATTTGTCAGAGTAACGAAGTGCTGGCGAAATTTCCGCCGATTAGGGGTAGAAGGGCAAAATGGTAATTTTTACCTAAAATGCCAGATATTGTGTCAAATCACTAATGGAAGTGATATTACTCTTATAGGACGTTAGAAATCCTAGTTTGCTGCCGTTACGCTGTCCAACGTGCATTGTTTGACAAATCGCTTGTTTTCCGTCGAGAAAGTACGATTTCCTTGAGAACATTTACGTACATCAAACGAAGGTACGGACGCGTACTGTAACACTAATCTTGTGCTTCTTAAATGCATATATGTCTTGGATATGTCGTAGACCGTTATACAGACAGTTTTAAACAGGTTATGTTTGGAATGCCGTTATGTTTTCCTAGCGCTGAGGACACGAGTGTTTATCGTGGCACCGTGAATAGTGCAGCTGTTGTTGTTATTTACCTTATGGGCTTTACATATTGCTCGTGCTTATGTTTTGTCGGCATAATGATCATGCATCTCTAGTATGCTTGTGATATCTTGTTGTATTAGCTCTAGAATATCATTGGTCGTATATCGTATTGTTTGGGTATGAGGTTAACTGTTACCCGAGATTCAATATGATGAATTGAATCTCACTGTAGCTTCAGTCGGGAGGACCACGGTTCGTGGATCGAGGCAAGTACCGGAGTAGGCGTGCAACCAAGACTATCTCTATCTTATCGTATTCTGTTATTACACTATTTCCTTTCTAAACCTTAGGATTACTGTAATCATTACAATGTTACACAATGGTTGATGTTTTGGCTAAGAATCCAATTACTCTTTCGCTCTATTGCTCAACTCTGATTGTTTGTTTGAAAAAAAAAAAAATCCGCATTTCAAACATGGGATGTTACATATAACAATGACTACTATAGAAGTCAACAATCCATTAAAATCTTTACAAAAGCCAGCTTTTATTCGACAATTATTGAACCAATCAACCAACTAGTTAGTTAGAAAGTCAAAACTTTATATGCAGAGTAATGCATTGCTTCAAATCCTTCCGAGGCGATCTATCATTCGAGATAAAAACCCATAACAACTCATATCAAGTTCTGAACAGTTCAATTGATTTATATCTAGAGATAATAAACCTGATGTTAATTACGAGTCAAATCTAGTGCAATGGAAAACAAAATTTTCCTCAAAGCGGATTAAACTCAATGATAATTCACCAATTGAGAGATGAAATGAGATGGGTAAAACTATAACATGGGGTATGATTAATATCAATTGCAACCATTTCCAAGAACACTAAAACAATAGAATCAAACAAACCCGCATGGCGAATCCATCCAGATCCGGCAAAAAAAAAAACTAAAACTACCAAAGAAAGAGACAGGCGAGAGCAATTAAAACATAGATTAAGAGGAAGGCATACTGGATTCAATTCAGATCGGAATCTAAGTGGGTGGTGTGAAGACAGAAAAGAATTATCTAAACACTGGAATAATCCAAACTAATTCATTTCCACAAACCACCAAATCAATTCACGAAGAACACAGTGAAGAAGGAAGACCTAAAATCTGTTCCTCATGCACGAAAAGGAACCAGAGAAGGGAATAGGGTTGACGAAAAAAGAGAGAGAGGAACAAAGTCTCACCGGCGTGATCGAAATCCCGAAGAGGAGCTGGGAAGGCTTGACTCGCAAAAGCGATGGAACGAATTGGGGGAAAACATTGGGGGAGAACACGAATTGGGGGAGAAAAAAAAAAATATATATATATATATATAATGAAAAAATGATTATGAAAATTGCCTGAGGCCAGGTTTGAAACGGGGACCTCTTGTGACCAAGACCAACGTTATAACCAACTCCACCACCCAGGAAGATCTAACAATATTCCTTCACAATATATATATATTTTCAAAATCTTGTGTCTGCACTTGCCCACATAGGCACAAGTGTGGCTCCGCCACTGGGTGTATGTGTGCTGCATGTGGAAGGAAAAGAGGAGATTTTGTTGTCATAGGGAAAAACAAAAAGACTTATGATTAAAACTTGTTGATGAGCTATATTGTCGCTGCACATTTATATACATATATATATGGTTGGAAGCTTGCTGTCAAGTTCTAAGTATGTGCGTGTGTGTGTATAAATGAACTATGCAAACATATAAAAGAGGAAAGGGAGCATTTGCTTACATATATGGAGATTAACGCCGTACAGGGAAGACTAAGTCTAATATATGTGTGTGTGTGTTCTACTGCATGTTGGAAAAGATTGAGAGATACATAATATGTAGGTGAAGATATTTACAAAAGGGTGTATATATATATATGTGTGTGTATGCGTTGCAACCTTGGGAAAAAGGATAAGGAAGTGGCTGTCATAGGAAAAATGAATATATATATATATATATATATATATATGATTTTCTATTTCATGTGTATTTGGAAAATAATAGGAAAAATGTTGATGGATTGAAAAACCATGAGAAACATTAAAGTATAATTTATATGGTGGTAGTATTATTAAACTCCTAATTTAAAGTGTTAGGATAGCTTTTGAGAGTTTAAAATAATTGTAGAGAAATAATAATAAATAAGTAAAACAACAACAACAATAATAATAAACCCCAAAAGGTCATTTTCAATTTTTGTTACAGTAGTATTTTATTATTAGAAATTGTATTTTTGAGTTATAGGAAATTATAAGCTTTAATTGTGATAATGTAGAGCTTTCTTGTAAGCGGTGATTGTGCGAGTTGTGCTCCTCAAGCTAAGGTTAAGCTTGGAATTGAGGTAATCGGGGTTAATTTATTTTATATGTTTGTTTTGGGCTGTGAGGTATTTTTCTAGGCCTTACTTTCATATATACTACTTATATGTGTTTTGAAAAATTATGTGTATGTTTGAATATGAAATTATTTCAGTGAAGCAGTGTATTTTTCCAATCTGTATATTTAATTAAATATTATTGTTGGGGTTGTTATTGTTGTGATGGTTGAAATGCTTGTTGTGAATTGATATATTTGGAATAATAATTTACTAAAAAGTTGTTGGAAAATTTTAGTGTTATATTATTTCTTCTATTGTGGGTTATGTTGGGTTTGTGTGGAAGAGATTAAGGGTGAACTTGTGCCTGGCTCTCTCAAATCCTGGCCTGGATCTTGAGTTGAGTGTTATAGGCGGACACCTCCCTGTTACGGTATTGCGTTGGTGACATGGGAGGGGACAGTATTCTTGAAGTGACTAGCTAACCTTGGCCAGATATACTAGCACTGATAGGTTGTACCACGTCCAGAAGATATAAGGAGGAGCAGGATGGATGAGTGGGGATGATTTTAATTATTGTTAATTATTATGTATTATTCATTCGTAATTGTACCTGGACTCGTAATTGTACCCTGGACTCTGAGTTTGTGGGCGGAATTTGTACCCTGGACTCCGAGTTTGTGGGCGGAACCTGTGCCCTGGACTCTGAGTTTGTGGGCGGAATTTGTTCCCTGGACTCCAGGTTTATGGGCGAGCGTTGTGCCCTGAACCCGATATGTATGTTATCGAAAGAAAAAGTCTTCACTATTATCGCAGGTTAACTATTATAATTATGCTAATAAACCTGCTTCTTTGACTTGCAATCCTTTCCTGCATATTTGATAAATTAATTTGATTCACGGGGACTTTATGTCTCACCCCGTTATTATTAAATTTTTCAGGCGAATCCTCTAACCTTAGTAGAGGACAAGGGAAGCAGCCAGATGCATAATTGTCGTGAAATTTACAAGCCTCTTTTGGTAATAGTGTTGTATTGATTTATATATTGCCATCATAGGGCCCTCATATTTCTGAGATACTACATTAACTATTTTTTTTGAATGACTGTTTATTTTCCGAATGCTTTATTTTGTACACTATCATATTATGGTGGATCCACAATCATATCTTGTGCGCAAATTGTTTTTGTATAGACCCTTTGTTGGAGGGTTAGGGTTATAAGACTTGTGGGCTATGTGTATTTCTGTTCGATATTTGTGCCCAGAGTCGTGGATTTATTTGTGGTGGGTTTGTGGGAAAAATTTGTACCCTGGACCTGTGGTGTGTTGTCTTGAAAGAAAAAGGGTTTCCATAATTACCTGTTAATCCGGTTTTATGAAAACATTATGATTAATTGTTGATTTGTGATAAAGGGTCTTTTCACCTACATTTGGGATGAGTATCTTAATCATGGTTGCAAAGCCATTTTGGTTTTGGATGATGAGGAAAAGGATCATGAAGAACAATCTTGTTTATAACTTAGGGCAATTGCGTGAGCGAAACCCCAAGATATTTACATATTAAAGCTACAAGTGTTAAATTTTTTAAAAGAGCGAGTAATTTAATATTACATCTGGTCCTAATTATAGGAACACTTTTGTAGAACAATTAGTAATACTATAAAAATATTATTATAATTAGGATCGGAGAGAGTACTTTTAATCAAATGGTTTTGAAAGTTATGTACTTATGACATAAGACCTTATAATTTGAAGGGTCAGGTGAATTAAAAAGAAGCCCGGTCTTATTGATTTATTAAAAGGTTTTCAAAGAAGTTTCATTAAGAGATTAGCCATTGAGTTTGGATTTGAAATAAATTAGTTAGGGATTTTCAAATTTTTAGAACATCTCAATCTTTATTGAGCAATTTTGTTAAAAGTTCAGTTTTTCAGGTTATAAATGGATTGTTAATGATTCAAAATTAGCTAAATGCTTCTATTAGAGGTTTTTTTTTTTTTTTTTTTTTTGTAGTAAGGTGTTACACTTTAAATGAAACAGTGGAATTGCAAGCCTCGGCGGGCTTTTCCACAAGGTTAGAGACAACGATCAAGATAGAACATTGACAAACTCTTAAATGATCGATGTAATGTGAATGGCAACACCAGAGGTAGAGTTGAAAATTGAAATGGAAAGAAAATGCCAACTTTTTTTTAATAAAAAAAATTTAATACCCCTCTCCCCCACAGGAAACTCACACACCTACATCACTATTCACACACTACCACCCCTTTTTTATCACTTGGGGAACCCATGACCTCTTTTATGAAATGATGTGTCTCTGGGGTGTCAAGTGAGCTAGAAGCTCTTAGAAAGCTAACAGCTACACTTAGAGCTTGTTTGGAGGAAAACAAAACCTATGTTTTATCATAAGTTTGCCAAACACTCAGGAACATGCATAAGTAATTCTCGAATTTGCTCCCACCATTAAAATAAGTGCTTGCTTAGATCACATTTGATACTTCTAAAAGTACTTATTTATGTAAATCAAAACTAAACTCCTCTTACATATTTATTTTATATATCTTAAATAATGAATGAAAAGCTGCTTTTAAAAATTTAGCATGGCTGGAATTCACAAAAGTAATACTATTCTTGGTGATGAAATTGAACTTATTTTGGGCCGAAGCTGACAAATTCATTTTTTTGCCCACTTTAGTACAATAGATTATATGGGTATAAATTTGTATGCGATCTAACCCGGCCCAGCTAAGAAAGGCTGAAACTAAAAGTAATTCTAGTTTTTTTTTTTTTACATAAATTTTAGAAAGGATATTGAACTTACCCATGATCTAAAGACAAGAAGTGAAATCTCTCTTCCTCTTAGGTGATACAAATATTGGGTAGGACGAGCCGTCTATTACCTTCAAATTTTACCTAAACACTCAGAAGTTAGAATGCCTCCTAAGTTCTAAAGTCTTAACTAACTTCAAAATCAAACCCTTCAATGAGAGGGTGTCGGATTCCTCCTTTACCGTTGAAGCCAAAGTCAAGACGAGGGGTAATTCTGGCTTTTATTTGAATTATATAGAAGCAGCGTAAAACTAATGGATTCAATCTGTGCCACGTAGAAGATATAACACCTCCCAAAATTCATGGCCCGGCTTCATCCAAGCATGAGTCTTTCTTCCGAAGCAGAATCGAAGACAATCTCGTACTCTATTTCTCATTAGACGGTCCAAATGTACATACTTGTTCTCTCAAGTTACCAGTAGACGTCTAGAGTAGCCGTGCGGGGCTTTTATCCTCAACCTCGAGATTTTTTGTATTATTCTTTTTTATTCGTAATTTGGTCTACTCACCATCGTTTGTGGCGCAGACCCAAGAGTCTGTTTCTAGATAGAAGGATATTTCTTAAGAGCTTAAACTCAGCGTAGATAGTGTAGAGAGGAGGATTGAGCAATAACCATGGCTTTCACCACCAACGCTCCCCTTTCTTCTCCTTTTCTTGGGAGCCAGGTCCTACTATCGCCTCCAACCCCTAAAACCACCAAATCTTCTGGTCCTCTTCCACTTTTCTTCAAGAGGAGGTTCTTAAACGCCCAAAGCAGTTTTAACCGGAAGCGTGATTCGAAACATTTGAATTTGAAATCCTTACCTTCCCAAGCTTCTTTAGCTGCTCTCATCTTATCCTCTGCTACCCCTCAAGCTCTCGCTGCTGACGCCGACAATTTCAATCCTCCTCCGGCGCCTCCTGTAATTGAGGCACAACCTACCAAACCAAACGCTTCTAATTCATCCCCTTTCGGTCAAAATCTTCTTCTTACTGCCCCCAAACCCCAATCTCAGGCTTCTTCAGATCTTCCTGAAGGTGGCCAATGGCGTTACAGCGAGTTCTTGAATGCCGTCAAGAAGGGCAAGGTCGAGAGAGTCAGGTTCAGCAAAGATGGTTCTGCCCTTCAACTCACCGCCGTCGATGGCCGCCGAGCCAGCGTTATCGTGCCCAATGACCCGGACCTAATCGATATTCTGGCGATGAATGGTGTTGATATTTCAGTCTCCGAAGGTGATTCGGGTAATGGGTTGTTTAATTTCATTGGCAATTTATTGTTCCCGTTCCTTGCATTTGCTGGGTTGTTCTTGCTCTTTCGCCGAGCACAAGGAGGACCTGGTGGCCCTGGCGGTCTCGGTGGACCCATGGATTTTGGGCGATCAAAGTCCAAATTCCAGGAAGTTCCAGAAACCGGCGTGACCTTCGCTGATGTTGCCGGAGCTGACCAAGCAAAATTGGAGTTGCAGGAGGTTGTTGATTTCCTGAAAAACCCTGATAAGTACACTGCCCTTGGAGCTAAGATTCCCAAAGGATGCCTTCTAGTTGGACCACCCGGAACTGGAAAGACCCTTCTGGCTAGAGCAGTCGCCGGCGAAGCTGGGGTGCCATTCTTTTCTTGTGCAGCCTCAGAATTTGTTGAATTGTTCGTCGGAGTTGGTGCATCTAGAGTGAGAGATTTGTTTGAGAAGGCCAAGTCCAAGGCACCCTGCATTGTATTTATTGATGAAATTGATGCTGTGGGAAGGCAGAGAGGGGCTGGTATGGGAGGTGGGAATGATGAGAGGGAGCAAACAATTAATCAATTATTGACAGAGATGGATGGATTTTCTGGTAATTCAGGTGTCATAGTTTTGGCTGCAACTAACAGACCAGACGTTCTTGATTCAGCATTGCTAAGGCCTGGAAGGTTTGATAGGCAAGTGACTGTGGACAGACCTGATGTTGCTGGGAGAGTTAAAATCCTTCAGGTGAGCTCCTTTTAAATACAATATGGTAAACAGGAAGCTTGAGTATTATTGATTCACTTAGTTAAATATGTAAAAGTAGAGCTGGAAGTCACTAGAAGTAACCAAACCAAACTGAACATGTAACTTAACTAACCGAATATCTTACTAAACAACTATACATGTTTAGTTAGAATAAATTCTGACCTTCCTCTATTACCTTTTACAGCCCAACGCTTTTGTTGCCATGTCAGAACTTCGATAATGTCATTAATTAAGTGCTAGTTTTGCTGTTCATCCATAGTATATTATTGGGTGATGTAGTTCAAACGACATGATTAGTTTTTCGTTGTGTATCAATGTACTTCATACCTTACAATGTTTGGAACATAGTGGTGCAGTATTAAGTTTAGGCACGAATGTGATATGCAGGCCCGGTTTAAAATCCAAATTTTGTTTCTAGTTGTCTAAAGAGTATGCTGCTCTAATTTCCGTGCCTAAATTAATTATCCTTCCTTCTCTTTGTCAGGTGCATTCTAGAGGAAAAGCACTTGCAAAGGATGTTGACTTTGAAAAAATTTCCAGAAGAACCCCAGGATTCACAGGGGCTGATCTACAGAATCTAATGAATGAAGCAGCTATTCTTGCGGCTAGGCGAGACCTCAAGGAAATAAGCAAAGATGAGATATCTGACGCACTTGAAAGGATCATTGCTGGACCAGAGAAGAAAAATGCTGTGGTCTCAGATGAGAAGAAAAAATTAGTAGCTTATCATGGTATATATGTTCACAATATGCATGAAGCTCCATAGCTGCTCTTTCTCAATTCCTTAACCATGTTTTTTGTGTTTTAACTTTCAGAGGCAGGCCACGCCCTTGTTGGTGCTTTGATGCCTGAATATGACCCTGTTGCCAAAATATCTATTATTCCTCGTGGCCAAGCTGGTGGGCTCACATTTTTCGCTCCCAGTGAAGAGAGGCTCGAATCTGGACTGTACAGTAGAAGCTACTTGGAAAATCAAATGGCAGTTGCTCTTGGTGGAAGGTCAGTGGACTATGCAGCATTTGTTTCTGATGGATCTGTGTGTTTATACTACAGCAGTACAGCGTGTTGTGGGGTTATACTTGTGAAATCCTTTCTCTGCAAAGTCTGAATATTTTGCTGGAAATTGATTTTGTTGTGCCAATGCAGGGTTGCTGAAGAGGTAATATTTGGGGATGATAACGTTACAACAGGAGCATCCAATGACTTCATGCAAGTTTCGAGGGTCGCAAGGCAGATGGTCGAGAGGTTTGGGTTCAGCAAAAGGATTGGACAAATAGCCATCGGAGGAGCCGGCGGAAACCCATTCTTGGGCCAACAGGTGGTATTCTAATCTTGAAGTTCACACACACACAGTTGCCATCAATCTAATTTATCATCGAATTTCAACTTGAGCACTAATTTCTACTTGTTGTATGCAGATGTCAACCCAGAAAGATTACTCAATGGCTACTGCAGATATTGTGGATGCAGAGGTGAGGGAGCTGGTAGAGAGAGCCTATGCAAGGGCAAAGCAAATCGTCACCACACACATTGACATCCTTCACAAGCTTGCTCAGCTTCTCATCGAGAAAGAAACTGTGGATGGTGAAGAGTTCATGAGTCTGTTCATTGATGGAAAAGCTGAATTATATGTTGCATAATATGTATATACCTACTAAACTCAGCCATATCTGTTCCATGACAGTAAGGTTAGCAGATACATGTACACACTTAAGAGTCAATTCAATTTTCCATCATAGTTGAACAAAAGAAAGAATAAAAATTACATCAGCTTATGTAAATTAGATTTCGGCTGCGCCTCCTGTGTTTACCCTCCTGGAGAATTTACAGCATGTTAATTCTGGGAGAGGTAGTGGTGAGGTGGAATGGATAGGCAAGAAAAACTGGGCATTTTGTGATGACTTGAAAACTCAACCCAAGTTGTTTGGTGGAATTAGTGAACCAATTGTCCAGCCGGTGCTATCAAAAGTTTTGGATGAGAGTTGACGGGTTGGATTTTATGTATATTTTTCTTTTAATATTTGAGCATAAAATGACATGGTTGAGTTTTTTTCTAAAAAAAAATAATTGTCCATTTTGTTTATGCTTTATTAACTCTTTTTTGTTCGATTGTGTGTGGTTCATATATGAATATTCTATCTATTTGCGGTTTAATGCTTTTTTAAATTTAATTATGGGAAAATTAATTAATTCATCCTTATAATTGACCGAGTTAACTCAGTTGCTATACTTTAAAAAGTTGTAATTCAGTTTTTATAGTTTAAGAGATAAGGAACTCGGTCCTCAACTCAGCTGCCTGTCAACACTCTGTTCTGCTCTTCTCGTCCCAAACCCTCTGATCTCCACTGAAGGGGAAGGCAACTGAATAGCCCCTCCTCATTACGGCTTTTGACCCTCTCTCTCTCATGGCAAACATCATACCATAACAAAGCCATCCAATCTATCTTCTTTCTCTCCCATCTCAACCTGACAAGTTCATCTGACAAAATTTCGGTTAAGGATTTTCTTGGAAGTTTTTGGTTGAGAAGCACTGGGCACCCATAAGATTTTTTTGGAGCAAAATTATCTTGGAAGTTAACAAAATACAGCAATCTTGTCCTTCTGTTAATCTTGACCGTTAAATTTTTGCTATGTTATGTAAACTTCTAGGGGTAAAATTGCTCATAAAAAACACTTCCTAATACCCATTGTTCCTTAGGAAAACTTCCAGGACAAATTGTTACGTTTTATGAACTTCCGGAGCAATTTTACTCCAAAAACTTTTGAATACCCAGTGTTCTTCAACCACAACTTTCAAGATAAAAATGATAGTTATCCCGACAAAATAATGCCCACACTTGAGCGCATGTGGGAGCACAAACATGCTACTGGTGAGATTGGCTGGCTTGCTTGAGGTTAAAAGCTCATGGTCGAGTGTAAGAAGATAGGTAGAGACAACATTGAAGTTTGTCTTCAAGGAGATGAAGCTGAGGTCTATGGAACAAACCTCATATTGCTAGTAGGAAATCCCAGTGAAAGAACATGGGTTTTGGTTTGGAAACCATTCTTCCAGCATAATTTGGCATGGGACGAAAGCCTTGAAGTTGATCAATGGTTGATTGAAAGCTCTGAAAAAGTTGAAAAAGCAGAGGATGAAGGTTGATCAATGGTCATTATCGGACTTGGCAAACCTCGCAAACGCAAGTCTTTACGGCTTTGAGGATTATCATGGGGTGGACATGGGCGTTTTTCGTGCAGTTCGACTGTGGTACACTCCCATTGGAGAAGAGTTCTCGATTGAGATCAAACTAAAAGAGGTGACACAAAGCTTGGCTTTGCCATTAATCGCACTGAAGAGGTGTTACTCCTGACTTTTGAAGCACTAATGCCACTGATATTGGATTAGTATTTGCTGACAAGTATGTCTGTGTCATCAACGCGGATTTATTTTCATCTCGTCTGTGATTAATGGTCAAGAAAATCTACCTTCGACTCGGTCAGGGCTCAGCAATATGTACAAGGAAGCATCATATAATACTTCAAGGTTATTGGTAGTTTCGAGAGTTTCGAATCAGAAAGTACTTATGTGGTTGGTCTCATCTACAGGAGTCATTCGGTGCTTAAAACGCCTAACTCGTGCATTTGAAGAGTGACGACGGTATGGATGGAAAGGAGAGACCAAGAGAGGATTTATAGGAGTGAACTATGGAGTGGGACTCCGAGAGAAGGAATTTTTTTATTTGTAATGCGAGTGGGATTGTTAATTTGATTTTAAAAATATATTTTTTGTTACTTAAATAGAAATAAAAAATATAAATATATCAATTTTTTATGTAGACCAACATATAAGGATAAAATGGTCATCCCATTTTTCAAACTAAATAAAAGCAAAATCTTTTTCTAACTAACTCATATTTCATGTGAAAATGAATCTCTAAACTTTTAAAACATAAAATATGCTTTTAAATAGGTTTGATGAATTATATATAAACTTTGATGCATAAGCTTTAAATCTATTTAAAGGCCTACATTTTAAGTAAGCCTTTAAATAGGTTTAGACCACATCAGGCCTTTTGAAGGTTTAGTCTCAAGTTTAAAAAAAGCCTATATACAGGCTCAGGCTTTGAATCTCCATTGTAGATCAATGCCTACTTAGCTAAAGCCTAGTCTAGCCTATTTTCACGTCTAATACTCATTCCCTTAAAAATTCAAAATCAATCTTGAGGAAAAAGCTGAATTACATTACAGTATCAATGTCCGAGCAAAAAAAAAATTACAGTATCAATGTTGAATAATATAAATAATCACAGACCTCTCACTTTAGAAGATTTTAGAAGTTGTCTCGACTATTTTATTTATCTTCCAAATCCAAGAAGAACAGCAATGTAACCCAAGTCAACTACATGTTATGCTAATTCAGATGTATGATACACAGGGAAGGAATTCTAGCTTGTTAACTACTGATGGGCTTTATGATGATATACATAATCAAAGAAGGTGCCACGAGAAACACAATTGAAGCAGAGACTAGTGCATACAGGACTTTTCTCTCTTATGGGACCAAGTTTTCTATTTCATTATCTATCATGTTTGGTATTTTTGTTACATCTTGATCAGTTATGTCCATCTTAGCGATCATTCCGTTTGATTTCAAACTCGACCTGTAATGATAAGAATAATGAATAATAAAATCACTGAAGGCTTAAAAACTTGAAGAATGCAATTCTAATTCTCAGAAAAATGTCATCATCTTCTCTTAACTTGAGTCAAATTATCATGCTCCACATTCAAAGAGATCAATTTCACTCAGTAGCTTAGATTCTGGTCCATAACCACCGAGATAATCAGTGTACTCGATTGATTTGTTCCTCCATTAAGAGGTTGTCTAAATAAAGAGTTACTTCAGAACAACCTCCTTGATACCCAAGTGCTTTCATCTCAGACCAGTGATCATCACTTTGGAGAAAAGGGTACTGATTATTAATGTGCTCTGATCGAATTCTAAATTGCCTCTATGTATAATTGAACTAAGCATTCAACCCACGAATATCATCATGCTGATGTCTTTTGCCGTAGCTTGCTCTCACTAGCTTTGTTTAGCAAGAAGAAATACTGACTTTTTCAACCTTCCACAGGTAAATGTCTCAACTTCCCTTCTCAGGATTCTTTTCGGGCGATAGAACAACAATGCATACTTAGAAGCCTTGCAAATGCTCCAACAAATGAAATATTCAATTCTTAAAGAATGGATTTGATTGTTTGTCCCAAAGAAACCCAGATTCTTGGCACCACAGATATATAACATTAATGGCCAAAGTCGTCATACTTTGTGATGATATGCACGAATAACCTTGAGTCCAGCAAATTCTCCAGGCATTTAGGTTGCAAAGAGAATGAGTGAAACCAGTGATGGCACACAATAGATTGAACATTTCCTAATAAAAAAGTTGCTCTTTAAAAAACAGAAAAAGCAGTGGTCTCCCTCAAAATAGTGGAAATGAAATCTGTTTTATCAAAGCTATCAGTTGTGGCATTCATGAGCTTCATTGTACAAGATCCAAGTGGAATCATACTGTGGCCCAGTGAGATATCCTTTGAAATATACCTTAGCAACTCATGCTCAGTTGTGGTGTACCTATTCTGAGCAAATGAAATTCAGGTAAGCGTCAAAGCAAAACTATGTCACTTCAAATCTGCAGGCATGAAAGAGGCACATTATTTGACTGCAACTTATTCCCTGACCTCTAAATTATATTTCTGCTAAAACAAAAATTGCCAGAATTGAAGAGAACAATGAATTGTTTAATTGGCAATGGTCTAAAACATGTCTCAGATTCAAAATTGAGCTCTATGCAGTTTATATCTAACAATACAATACCCAAGAGAAACATTAAATTCAAAGAACGTCTGATCAAGAACTTGATCCGGCAGAGAATTTCACAAATCACTTAATTATTCAGAGTCACCGATCTGTGATATTTCCAAACATTTTCATGAGAGCCAAACAAACAAAACTTAATTATTGAACTATAAAAACCCGCAGTTTTGTTTAACAAACCACGTGCCCTAGTAATTATTTCAGTTGGTGCCAACATATGCTTCATGGATGGGGACGCTTGGCCTTATCACATCGGTTCGGAACAGTCCTCAGAAACGTGGCAGTCATAACTCATAATTAGGTGCTTTCAAGTTTCAAGTTCCTTCTGATTATTCGTACGATTCACTAGTTTCACGCTCAGATCCAAAAACCTTGGGTCCAATACATGAACCACACCAATCACACTCCAAAAAACGACACGTGTTCCATGGCAAGCTGACATGGCCTCAATATATGAAGCCACGCAAATACACAAGACCCTGATCAAAGCAAACATGTACAGAGGCTGATGATATATATATAGAGAGAGTGATCGCACTTCTATATTACAAGAAGATCGAACACTTTATATAGTAAAAAGGCAAAGAGGTATATAGATAGAAGGAGAAGAAAGTGAATATGGAACAAGGTAAGGTAGGAGATGAGAAGAAACTTGGGGAGGGACCTCAAATATCGAAGATGGAAGCAGTGACACGTGGAGCTTATGGAGGAGGAATGTACGGCACAGATAAGAAAGAGGAAGGTGAAGAGCAATTGATGAAGAAGAAAGCGCCGGCGAGTGATACACAGAGTGCTGATGGCCCTGTGGAACGCACTCGTCTTCCCCTCAACCACCATTCTCCGCCTTCCACCGGTGACCGTGATTTAGACATCACCGGACAATCTTACATCCAATAGTGGCCTCTCATCTCTCATTCTACCACCCTTTTTCTTTTGATCCTCTGTTATGAATATTAGCTCTCCTTCCTCACAGTTATTATACATTATATATGTTATAGTATTTGTTTGTTCTTCCTAAGTTACGGCTCAGGGTTATGTTATACTCTTTCCCCTGCTAAATATAATATAAGGACCCGGTTTCCTGAAGAGAGTTCATCAGATGTGGACGGACTATCTAGATTGGTTTTGGACTGTCTACATCTGAATTTTTTAAAATGATGTTTTTTAATTAAAAACCCATTTTTTAAGAGAATAATGTTGATAGATTATCTTTATTTTAGATTCTATTTCAGTCAAAATATTTTTTTAAAAAAACTCACATTTCGACAATTCAACATCAAATCTAGACAACCCGGATTTGATGAGCTCTCCCTATTAAGAAAAAACTTGCTTAGTAGGAAAACTAATTCCTGAAAGAGATTAAGGAAGATAAATAAATTACTTAAGATTAAGAAAAATAAACAAGTTACTTAATCATATCATATGTTTTACATTATTTAATTATGTATCAGTTTATAACTTAGGTAAAATAGTTTGGAGAAAAATTTACACATTAAAGTAATTTAATTATATTTTTTATATATAAAAAAAATTAATTATGTCTTATATATACGACATGAGGTAATATATATTTAGTCTCTTCAAAAAGAAAATCAAGTTGAACACGGAAATTAAAGCCCCCATATCTTAGAATGTGGAGATTTCAGGGCTTTGATAGGTTATATATGGGAGAGAGGTGTTACACCCCTACCGGCCTCGTCCTTTCAGGTGGCGGGTTAGAGGGATATCTTTTATAGGTTACCTTTCCATCGTTATTAGTCCATTTTGATTATCTGTCAGAGTACGCGTAACAGAGCATATGACCGGTTTGGACAATTATTGTACTGGTAAAAGTAAAACAAGCAGAAAGTGAAAGTCCCCGAAGGGTTAAGGGTACAATTATCCAAAAATATATACCAAGAAATATACAGTCATCCTCCAAATATAAGTACAAAGTATAATAGGACATTCCCTATTCTTCAACCGCACTGTACTTCCCTACCTTTTCAAAAAGGCTCTTCAAGCTTTAGGCACGACTCCCTGTAACTACAAAAGCTTCTGGAGTCCATTGTTGGCCCCCAGAGTAACCGTCAGTACTCAAATACTAAATGTGTAGAGTGTATGCAGGTAACCATGCCAAATATGAAGTCAAAAGTAACATGTCAAACATTCCGCATATGCAAACAGAATATACATAACACCGACTACCACGTGCCGTCAGGCTGCCTTATCAAGGCAAGCCCCGGACTTACCGGAGTCACGACCCGTAAAGCTGCCTACACCAGGACAGCCCCGAACCTATCGACCCGTACAACCGCCAATCAAGGCCGGCCTCAGACCAATCGTCCTTAGCGCTAGGAATCACATAACTCTGTATGCATATTTGGCAACACATATACAAAAACATACATGGCAAACACAAACATACAACATAACACATAAAGATATCTGAGTAAAGCGGTTACTACCTGTGACATCAAAATACCTCATTTTAGCACTTTCCAAAAATACCCTTGCATTTATCACAAAATCCAAGCCCTTTACAATTTTTCCAGAAAATCCTGCGTTTTTTGTCCAACTTCAAACATTTTTTATAAATTCCAAAAAAATAATATTTGCACGAAAGAAGCTCCATATGAACCATTAACATGTATATTTTTCAGGAAAAACATTCCCAGAGGTCAAAAGTACACATATGTTGTATTGTATCCCATTTATCATCCCCTGGTCCAGATTCGCCTAGTTGCTTCCTAGTTCAACTTTAACAATTTTTATCTCTTAGTAGAAAACTCTAAATAACAAAAAATATACATCATGGTGAACCTCAAGATGTCTAGTTTCTCCCTGTAAAGTATCAGATTAAAAAAAGTTCATTTACTATTTTTAAGACCGAGTTGAAGCATCACTGCCAGAAATTCCAGAATCAATGATAAGCTTGGTTTTAGGGGTTTTTCGGTGTTTTCAAGTTCGGAAACTTAAACCATGACTATACCCCCTACAAAACCACGTTCCAGAACCATTGGAGACCTTAAAAACTTTAAAATCCAACCCCAATGCCAAGCCCTATCCTTATGCACGAAAATCTCAACTTGAACTTCAAAGAGTTGAGTTTTTGGTGTTTACCTGAAATCGGAGATTCGGCTTGGTGTTCTTGATGATTGGTTCTTGTTCTTGGCTATGGAGGTTGGCTGAACATTCTATCTTTCTTCTGCAAATTTTGTGCTCCCTTGGTCTAGGAGAGAGATACCATGTGTATTTAATAATAATAAAAGTAACTGATCAGTCCCGAATAACTGTGGTAAAATCCTGTCCTGTAATTAATGGAGTTCATCCGGCTTTATTGACTTTTTCTCCAAGAATTCCAGAGAATTACAGGAGTCTCCAGGGGTGTGACATGTGGCGAAATCCCCTTAAAAGAGAGCAGATTTTTATCTGCTTTTGGGGCCAATTACCCGTTTTGGCCTGAAACTTTTGTAAATTACAATTGTAGCCCGGAACTTACTAATTATTTCTGAATTTTCCAATGTACTTTTACCTGCCCAAAAGGACATATATGGCACCATTTAGGGCCCACACACCTCCTCCAATTATTTTATGTACAATTATTCCCATTTTGCACTTTTGTCTGAAAAGTAGGACCCGCAGCTTGACTTTTTGACTAATTCTTCTTTTCTCTCTCTTCTAGCACGTTTTTAATCATTATGGGGGCTAGGTGGCATCACTTTGGGCCCACCAAATCTGTTCCCTTACTTTTCCCCTGTCTTTTCCACTTAATCTGGTCCAATCTCCTTCTACCGGTCCACGTGGGCCCCGCTAGCTAACATGGTGCTTCCTTTTGTACATTTCTTCAACTTTTCCAGATATTCTCCCCCTATTGGACATACATATGGGACACCTTTTCACTTCCCAATATGGCCCCTCATTTGTCTCATTCCATCCAAAAGAAGGCCTTAACTGGTCCTTATCAGTCCTCTTTTCATCAGATAACATCCTGTGGGACCCGAATTTTGTGTTTGGGCCTGAGCATGGATAAAATCATATGATTTTTCTTATCTCTCTCCATGTGGGAAAAAATGGATCCTTATGGGGTAAGGAATTGACTTTTCTACCCCTGTAATCATTACTTACTTTTTGCTTTCCAATCCTGCAGTGACATGTGTCCCAATGTACTCATCACACTGACTTTTCCTCTTCAAAAACGCAGGGGATCTTCATCTGTCCAGGAAATGTCATGTGCATATTTATTTTAGCATATTTATGCTCTTCCAATTGTCCCAGACCTTAGGACATAGCTACATGACATTTTTACCAACCGATTAACACTGTACAAGTGTCTTTGTGCCCTTCTGCACTGTCACTTTACTTCTACAGCCTTGAGCTCTTGGTTAAAATACTCATAGGATGTCAATATTTTATTTCCGAATTTAATATCACACTTCCTAAACAGGATCTAGTCGTATGCCTGATACAGGCTTATTCTCAAATTTTTAGGCCCAAAATTCAGGATATTACAAGAGAAAATAATGGTAGTGTGGTTTTAAATTGTTAAAATATAAGATATTTAAATAGAGTATAAATTTAAGCCTCCTTTTTAATTCCCTTTTAGGCTTAGGCCGGGTTCCAAGGCTATCTCCTTTCTTGTCTATTGTTATTTAGAGCTTCGTTCTGACTAATTCGGATCCGACTAGCGTCGTGTACCTAGTTATGGTGAGAGTGTCTCTCAACAAAGCTTTTTTATATTCACAAAGTTCGAACTCGAGACTTTACTTATATGACACAAGCCGCTTACCACTTGTGTCAATCATCGTTTGTTTCTTCCTTTTATTTATAAGAAAAAGTTTAGGTGTGGCTAGATAAGGTCAGGGCACGCCTCTAGGCTCAAAGAGCGCTTATAAAGGTACTTATAGATTGCCCACTAACAAGGTCCTCACATCAACCAGCGGGTATCGAACCTCCTCCCTTTTGAAGTGATGACCGATGCCTTAGCCAACTATGTCACTCTTTATTGACAATTCCTTTTTCGTTTTTTTTATACAAAAATTTTAGGAAAGGGGTTAGGTTCACCCATGATCCAATGATAGGGCGAAATCTCTCTTCCTCCTAGGTGATACCAATGTTGGGCAGGGCGAGTCATCTATTATCCTCAGGCGTTTACCTAGGCATATTGGAGTTAGGATGCCTTCCCCAACACTTTGACTAACTTCAAGATCGAACCCCCTCCCTTTAGTGAGAATGTTCAATCTCTTTACCAGTTGAATCCAAGGACGAGATCCCTTTACCAGTTAAACTCAAAGACGAGGGTTCCTTTTTCGTTTTTTTTTTTTTGATATAAAAATTTTAGGAAAGGGGTTGGGCTCACCCACAATCCAAGGGCAGGGCGCTTGGAGCCCAGTCCACAGGGCATACTGGACAGAGAGTACACATGCCTCCACCTCTATCAGCGTTTCCACTGCTTCCTAGACCCCTAGGATGCCTCCCCCAGCGCCTTGACCAACGTAGGGATCGAACCCCCTCCCTTGAGGTAAGGAAGTCTGACCCCCTTGCCAGTTGAACCTAAAGACGAGGGGTTACTTTTTCGTTTTTTTTATAGGGTTCCTTTTTCGTTTTTTTTTTTTTGATACAACAGAAATAAGTTTAAAGGCTGGTTCCGCGGATGGACCTATCCAAAATATGAAGCTGCTCACTGTCACACTATGAGGGGTATGGCCCAATTGGTTTTGAGTCCTTTTGTAAGTTACTCCACCTTCCATCTTAATCACTGGTGCTTTTGGACTTTAATTTATAGCCGTTTCCTAACCCCCAAAAAAATTTCAAATTTTCTAACCAGGAAAAAAGAAATATCTTAATGAAAAAATGTAATCACAAAAAATCTCACCACGATTTAAGAAATCACAATATGTTTATAGTACACGGGATTTTTTTAGTGAATATTCTTTCATTGAACCTTAGCTTATAGTTATTCTCCAACGTACCTATACATAGACATACGTACGTACGTATGTATTTGGTTTAATTCACTTGTATTTCCTATCTTTAAAAAAGAATAAAAATAATACATAAAGAGGTTTAAAAATATGTTTTCGGTTATATTTTCTTAATAAACATATTAAAAATTATTCTGAAAAACAAACTTATTTAATAAAAAACAGAGAAAAGGCTGGATATGTTATATTTTTCATTAATATAAGTGTTTTAACAGTGAAATATTTTTATAATTTAGTTTATAATTTAAGTGTGTTTTTTTAAAAAAATAATTCAAAGAATTTTAATATTTTTCTAAGAAATTACTCTATAATTTTTTTTATTTCTTTTTTAATAAAAAAATATATGCCATGCCAGCTCTTATTGTTAGGCCAACGAACAGAGGACACAGCTTGAATGTAGTGCTGGTGCAGGGGATAGGGCCATCAAATCGCACATAAATACATGGGACCATTTTGGCATTTCACCAATATCTTGATATTTCAAAATATAAGCTTTAATTAATATCCAAATTTGGTCACCTCTTTCTAGTCTGGACGAAGCTATAACACCTATATATAGTATACCAAACTGTACTTCATTTGTCATCATCCTCAACAGAAGTATTAAATGCTTCATCCGTATTTTTTTTAATAATAATTTCTTTTTTTTTTTTTACTATCTCTCCAATTCTAAATATAAGACAAAGTTTATAATATACTCCCTCCGTCCCTAATTAGGAGCAATTTAACCAATTTTGGGAGAATTAAGGAGAAGAGTTAAATTAGTTAATTTTACTCATTTTCCTAAAATGTCCTTATATAAATTTAAAATGACACAAGTTGTCCTAATTATAAGTGTTTCTAATTTGCTTTACGTTAGATATCCATGACATATTAGTTTATATATGTATTATAACTATGTGTATACATATATGTACGTGTGTATATGTGTATACATATAGATCTATCTACATACATAGAGACACACACTCATATACATACATACATACATACATACATACACACACACACACACATACACACACACACATATATATCTACACATATATATATTGACACACATAAACACAAATATGCATATATATGTAAACACACATATATATAATGTTCCTAATAATAAGTATAAATAGGGGTATTATAGGAAAAAATTGACAAAAGTTAAAACCTGCTAGTATAATTAGGACCAAAACCAACTCCAAAATTTGCTCCTATAATTAGGGACGGAGGGAGTAATTTATATTAAAGGGTTAAGGTGCAAAAATAGACATGTGCTTTTGTCAAAAGAGCGTCCAGTAGCAAATACTTTTTTTAGGTGCAAAAGTGACTATGTGGTTACAAAAGTGAAGCAAAATTAGCATTGACTGTTAGTTGACTTTTTCTGAACTGAAAATGATGACGTGGATCGGTGATCTTCGAACCCCCAACCCAGATTCCGGTGCTGAATAATCAATGCCTCATTTGGTACATTGGAACCCAGGCTTGAGAAGTGGAAGTAGAAGTTGAATCATACACCTTCCTGGAACATAGCAGACAAATCGAAACCCAGACAGATCGAAACCAAGAAGAAGAAGAAGATATCATTCAATGGATTGCAAACCCATTGATTTGGAGAGAAATCAAAATCAAAATACATTCATTTATTTATAATCGAAATTGCAAACCCAGATTGATTTATAATCGAAATACATTCATTTATAATCGAAATTGCAAACCCAGATGTTGTATGAATTAAATTCGTTACCTTCATCGCAGATTAAAGTTAACCCAAATTTAAAACTTGTTTTTAAAACATGAATCAGATGAAATTGTATTGTGCTTCGACAAATCGAAGCAAGTATCTCGACAAAGACGACGCAGGGGCTCGGTGTCGGTTCAACGCCATGGTTTAAAAACAGAAACGAAGATGAAATCGAAAACCCTAAACCTGAAATCGAAAACCCTAAACCAGAAAATTGAACCCAAATGCTGGATGGAAATCGAAATCGCAAACCCAGATCTGGAGAGACGAAGATGCCGCTGGATTTCTATGCTTCAAAGGAAGGTCTTTTTTCCCAAAGCCTTATCGTCTAGCTGCCTGAGCCCCTATGTGGATGAGGATCCAAGAGAAGAAGCAAAAGATCAACAGGAATAGCCTGAGCCTTATCGTTTGGATTTGTCTCTGAATAGCCTGAATCGAAGGATGGAAAAGGGAAAAGGGAAACAACGAGGATGGAGAGGGGAACAACGATCCAGATCCAGATGGTGGGTTCAAGCCAGTCATTTACCAGAGGGGAACAACGATCCAGATCAACGACATGGTTCTTGTGAGGGATCTTGGGAGTGATTCAGAGGATGAATCATTGGGATTTTGCACGGAAACTTGGGAAAGAGAAGGAGAGAACAGATATTGAATTGGAGAGGAAGTTGGAGATTGGCTGACGTGGCCTTCCAATATAAAAATAATAATAATAATTTTGTGGATTTTTATTTTTATTTTTTTTTTCTTTCACTACCAACTAGGATAAAAATTTGCTGAGTCAGCATCCATGTCAATGTTTTTGGTCAAACTAACGGTCAATGCTAATTTTGCTCCACTTTTGTAACCACATAGTTACTTTTGAGCCTGAAAAAAGTATTTGTCACTGGACGCTCTTTTGACAAAAGTACATGTCTATTTTTGCACCTTAACCCTATATTAAAAATGAATACTTCAAAACATGTTTCTCTTCTGGTCTAGCTTAAAACAATTACTTGCACAGAGTTTAGGGTTTTGTGCTGATTTTTTCCTTTTTTTTTTGAAAAAAAAAAGGATTATCCATACAAGGCAGGGTTTGATGTAGCTAATCTTGATATATAAATTAGGGCTTACAAAATTGCTAATATTTTTTTTAGAACAGAAATTATATCACCACTGCATAAAGACGAATCAGAAATGAAATTACGGAAGGCGAAAATTATAGAATAGAATTCATATTTTCATAAAAGTATATTTCAGCTTCATAAAATTTTCAATATTTTCATTTTAGTCTCTTAACAAAATTTTTAGTTGGGACTAAAATAAAAATATTAAAATTTTTATAAAAAATCTAGATTCGATTTTGTAATTTTAGGAGGACGAGAGCCACGGCTAACCCCTGTGTCCGTCCCTACCCTTGCGCAGGCTCTTTTTAGTTTTTACTCTCAGTGTTAAATAAGAAAAAAAGAAAAAGCTGAAAAGATAACTTAAAGGCGAGAAATATTAAAGAAGAGGTAACGTGGGGGAATATAATTGCAGCTTGAAAAGTAGAATTCAAAGCTGAAAGCGAAAGAAGGCATGATTCCACCTGGACGGCTAATTAATCTGGAAAAGCCTCCACCAGATTCCAGATTGTGACCAAAGTAATATGATATTGAAGACAATAACACTCGAGGACTTCAAATTTTCTGGAGACGTGTTCTTTTTAAAAAAACTAAGTTATAATCTGCAAGATCTTCTGAGTTCTGATAGAAAACTATGGTAATACAGAGCAAACCTAATAATGGCTTTATTTACAACCTCTCAAATGCATAACCGTGGTTAATATGTAACTAGTGTTGGTGGTGGGGATAGCTTTAAAAGTAAATAATGAGTAGTTAGTAAGTTTTTAGGGACAAGTAAAGAAGAGGGGTTGAAAAAGGGAGCGACGCCTCAACCAATTTTGCAACAACCGATGGATGAGAGGGATGGGGACGATGAGGCGTTACGTTTTGATTAAATTGTTCAAGAACTTTTTTTAATATTTCATAACTATAATCTCAATAAAAAATATTTTTCTTTTCATTAATAATAATTTAGTAAAAGTCTTCCTTTCGGTCTCACTTTCTCCCCTCAAATCAAACACATTGTTAGAGTCTGTTTGGTTTGAGGGGTGGGAAGATAAGAGATATTGCTCCCCTCCTCTTATTTGACAACATAGAAATTTAAAGAAGGGGGAAAATTCCTTCCCCTTATAATCCTCCCCTTCAAAATGGGAGAATTTGGAAATGAGAGGTAATATTTTGGTATGGGGTGACTATTATATTCATAATATTTTTTAATATTTTTATGAAGCCATTCCGACCTTCTCCCTCATCTCCATCCTCACTTTAATATTTCGATATGATGTGACTATTTTGCTCATGGAAATTATAACTATTCAATTTAATAATTATAAAATTATATAATTATTAAACATTCTATAAATTTCAAAAAATGAATTAAATAAAATAAGGATAAAGTTGTCTATATAAAAATATTTTACCTCCCTTCCTTTATCAACTAAACAAGATAACATTAAAATTTATCCTGAACAAAACAGACATTTAAGGATCAGTTTGGTACAAAGGGTTTGGAAGGAAGGAGAGAAAAGGGAAATTTTTATGAATTAGATTTTAAAAAATTGAAAAAGTGGAGTTATAAAATTTTAATAAAAAGATATTATAAAGCCACTTCCCTAAAAAAAATTTAAATCTAACTTCACATTTTTTTCCCCTCCTTTCACTTTCTCTTCCCTCCCCTCATACCAAACAAGCCCTAATGTTTTAGTCAGTCACGTTCATAATTGTTTGGTATGAGGGGAGAAGAGGAAAGTGAACCGAGGGAAAACTTTTTTGAGTTAGATATACAAATATTAGAGGACATTTTTTTATTATTTTTTTACTCTTTTATCTTATATATTCCCTTTATTAAAATTTTATAACCTAATTTTTCCAAATTTTTATAATTCAACTCATACAAATTTTTCCTCCCTCTCTTTCCCTCCAAATCTTTCATACCAAACAAACTTCTCTCTCTTACCTAACTTCACTCCTTATATGATTCCACGCTCAAAAAAAAAAACACAAATTTATTAAAATCAATTATTGAAGGTTATGGGCCAATTGTTAAATATAACGAGGATATTTTTGAAAATAAATTTGTGTTTTTAACATATTTATTAACTCAATTAACTTTAATTATATTTGGGTTAAGGAGCAGTAATACATATGGGGTTTTCCTCAGGGAGCGCTCAGCACCATGGGCTTTTTTTTGGAGCGAAAGTGCACATGAGGTTACATATTGGGAGCAAAAGTCACACCAGACCATGTGTTGACCGACGTTGACCGTTAAGTCCCATTAGTGGACTGTTAGTGATGACGTGGACGTCCAATGGGACTGACAAGAAGCCAAATTGGAAGAAAAAATGTTGACTAGGAGTGTAAAAAAAAATAAAAAAAAAATAGTCCCAAACTCCATCCATCGGAAGTGAGGCATTCGCTGGAAAAGAGGATTGAATCTGGGAAAAAAATCAAACACCCAAACTCCATCATTCTTCCCAAACTCGATCGGCTTGATTCATTCTCATTTCGTCCAGAATGTCAGAGGGCTCAAGTTGTTCGATTGCTTCGAAGAAACCCTCGCCCATTTCGTCTTCGTCATCGCTAGTCAAGAAATCGTCCAACTCCACCGATTTAGATAGCCCCAACCACCGACTTGAACTGGGTTTTGACACCAAGAACCCAGGATTTTGGTTTTTGTTACAGACACTAATTGAAAACCCATGACAAAATTTGATGGAGAGTGTACGACAAGACGCAGAATAGCAAAAAGATGTCGCTGAAGTGAAGTCAAGGAAGAAAACGTCACACCCAAGTCGGCCAACGGAGCAAACCCATGTGCAGAGGCCATTTAATCACACATGTTTCTCTTCCCTACGAGAAATTCAGTTCAGAAGCAAATAGAGCGGCCCTTCTATCAAATTGTGTCTCGAAATAGACAGTCGCCGAACAAGAACACCCAATTTTGCCAGAATTTGTCAGCATCCAACAAGATGCTGTTTCAGTTGCAAGATTTGAGAAAATTAGAGAGGATTAAACTATCAGATGAAACAAGAAAAAGTGAATTTGACAGGAGGAAGAATGCAGAGAAATAAAAGAACAATGGAAGACCAACCTCTTCTTTCGATTTCCCCTCAGCTGAAGAACCCAACCTCTTCTTTCGATTTCCCCTCTCGATTTCCCCTCAGCTGAAGAACCCAACCTATTCTTTTCGATTTGCCCTCTGCCCTCTGCTCGATTTCCTTGGAGTGCTTCGATTTCGATTTGCCCTCTGCCCTTTTCTCGATTTCAACCTCTTCGATTTCGATTTCCTTGGAGTGCTTCAATTAGGTGTAGCATTTGATCGGGTTTTAGGGTTTTATTTTTTTCCCCAAATTATATTAACTTTGCACAGTCAGCATTTTTCCTTCCAATTTGGCTTTTTGTCAGTCCCATTGGACGTCCACGTCATCACTAACAGTCCACTAATGGGACTTAACGGTCAACGTCGGTCAACACATGGTCTGGTGTGACTTTTGCTCCCAATATGTAACCTCATCTGCACTTTCGCTCCAAAAAAAAAGCCAATGGTGCTGAGCGCTCTCTGAGGAAAACCCCATGTATATTATTGCTCCTTAACCCATTATATTTTGGTGCTGACATACACACACAATATGCCACACTAGACCTCACCACACCAAAATCCTAATTTCGTTTTACTTTTTCATAATTGATCGGCATTAATTATTATTAATAAGTGATTTTAGTTACTAGTTATCATGCACGTCAAATATGTGCCCGCCAACCTAAGTTGCTGGCCGTGAGCTGCCTTGGCCCATCGCTACGTCACTGGCATTATTTCTTTTTGATCGAAGGCATTACTGTCCATATCAAGTATCAAGTGAAGGGTAAAATATAGGAAAATCCCTCATGCTCAAATTAGAAAAAAAATTGTCAAAAAAGTCTAAGAAAAAGTCATATATTAAAAAAGGTCTGGTATTATTTCATAAACGTTAACAACTATATCAGTAATACATTAACAACTAAATCAGTAGACGTTAACAACAATATTCTAACAACTAAATCAGTACTCGTTAACAACTATATCAACATGGACGAACCTTAAACAAATATTTGGGGGGCAAATATATACTCATTAACTAATTTTGAAGAAAACATTTTTGGGGAGGCCAAATGTATAAATTTTTTAGCCAAAAGTATAAAAAAGATCCAATTTGCATAAAAAAATTTGGGGGGCCATCCATTGTTCAACCAAGGTTCATCCTTGTATATCAGTATACGTTAACAATTAACATTTTATGAAATAATACCAGAAAATGCCTTAAGACCTTTTTTGACATGTGACTTTTTTTAACAATTTTTTAGTTATTTGGGCACTGAGATGGATTTTCCCTAAAATATATGTTTGGCTAATTAAAAATTTGTCCTATTACTATAATCTCACACGAACATAAAGTTAACTTCCACTTCTCTCGATGTATTAGATTTATTAGTAAATACAAATCATTTACGAGTATATTTATAAATGCTCTTCATATCTTCTGGCTCTTTAGCTTTTACAAAGCCTCAATAATTAAGGCGCATTTTCACTTTTTAATAGGGATAAATTCCTTAAAAGTACTATTATATACTCTCTCTAGTTCTTATTATAAGGTACTAACTTACAAATTTATTTGATTATTTTTATAAGGCACTTGCTTGTTCCTAATGAACATTAATTATTTGTATTAATGTCTACCCATAATTAATGAGGGTAGTGGGTGAGAGTAATAATTAATATAATATTAGAGTTTAGTGTAATTAGTAGAGACAATATTAGAAGTTACTTAAATTATAGGGTAACTTTATTGACTTTAAATGTTTTTATTGGTTTGTGAGAATTGTTAAGTGCCTTATAATAAAGACCAGAAGGAATACGGAGTACATGAGTAGATCCGCGATTAGCTGTAAGTACTAAAGAAAATAGATTTAAGTACTCCTAATCCCGAGCGAGGAATTTAGTGAATTCGAAAAGAAAAATTGTCCATCTCATGATCAACCAATTTTTTAAATTGAAGGCAGTCAACACTGAACGTGCTCTCAATCTTTTTTTGCTCGAAAACATGCTCTCAATCAACAAGCATATCCTGCTCTATCTCGGGATTTCAAAATGAATTAGTTAATACTTCTTTTGTCGTTTACCTGTTCTTTTCCTCGTTGCCCCGCGTCATTGACACTCATAAAACAAATAAAATGCATGACTAGCTCGAATCAGATTTTAGATTACCTAACTCTTTGGCCTGTTTAAAAAACAGAAGAAAAAAACTGGAGATCCCTCAATAAAAACACGATTATCCCACTTTGACGTTGTCCTTTAAACCATCGACAAGGCCGACCCCATCCACTCAATCAATCAAGATTTACTATTTCAGTGTCGAGAAACTGGTGCAGCGAAGAGCAGCCAAAATGAGAAAACATCTCCCGCTCGCCATTACGGCGGCTACTGATTTTCTAATTTCTAAATGCAAGTAATTACTTTAGTGCTGATCAACGATTTTACAAAATAGAAGGAAAAGAGAGAAAATTACTTTATATACGTTCATGTGTGGGCCAAACCCAGCGTACAAATGTCAGTCGCCGGCGGCGCGTTCCATGTGACTGCCCGTTTCTTGAGTTGTTTGAAATCTCGAAGGCAATCTTCCAGTTTCATGGTTTGAATTCGCTTCCTCGCCGCCGCAAATTTTTTTCCAGCGCCTTTATCAAATAGAGTCTCCCATCCATCTTCCCAGCCTGCCGAAGCATTACAGAGACGGAGGCTTCCATGCCCCCACCGGGTCCAACTCCATCCTCTATTCAACACTGCCATCGCTCTGTCCACGCATTTCCCTTTACAAGCCGCCCTGCATGGCCGGCATTTCGCTCCGCTCAGAGGACCGGGGCTCGATAAAGCAGCCACCGGTACGCCGAACTCTCCCGGCGGGAAATCGTACCTCCGATCTGAAACGATGCAGAAAGGGAGCCTCTTCGTCACGTATGAAACCCCTTGGGTGGTGAGCTGCGCTTTGAAGGCGGTCTCTGAATTGAGACCGTGAAATCCGGCGGAATCTAACGCCGGTATCAGCGAGAGACGCGACAGGGCCACTTTTGATGTATTCTGATCTCCAATCCCTAACCGATCATTCAGCCCTCCATACGAGGATCCCTCCGGCACCACGTACTCGCCGGAGGTAAAGTGTTCAGGTTCCAGCGGACGATTCCAGTACCCGTCCACTCTTGTTCGGACTATCCAGTCGTACTTGAAATTTTTCTTGGCCTCGTAACTTTTTATCATCGTGAGACATCCTTCTACTAGATTGAAATATTGAATTAGTCCCTGCAAATTCCCAAACAAAATCAGATTATTTTATTTTAAAAATAATAAGTATGAAAATCGAATGCTATGCTTTTCCCTAAAGGAAGCTTTCTTTGTTGCGGTTATAATTATGGAAGGCTTGAAATCAACATCATCAAACGTCCAGCAGCAGGGAATTGGTTTTGTGGGAATGGATTCACTGGTGAATGAATCCCAACCGTCATGCTGTTATTCCGTTCGAGTGATCACCACAATCACGCCACTTTCAATATCCCAACAGAAAGAAAATCCAAAACTAAAATTAAAGCAGAAGGGAGAAAGTAATAATTAAAGAGAAGCGTGCTTGATGATTTTTCGACAAAATTTAAATTAAAGTGGTAGCGTATAAGGGCGAAACTTAAACGTTGCGCAAGAATCAACAAAAGTGGTTATCCTTCGCCAAAGTTCAGCAAACATCAGATTTGGTGTGAAATGAGATGGAATAAATTAAATACTCTTTTCATTAGAACCTAAAGAAATTGGTTGACAAGCAGAGCGCTATTCTCAGATGAGAAATTAAATGAAAACTTGCGAAGGAGGAGGAGGAATATGATTGAGACAGATCCGCTAGACTCGGACTTCCATATTCTACCTGGAACAACTAAACATGAACCGTTTCATCCGTAATAGATGCAAAACATGTATGAGTGATTGCAGTGAAGAATTTCAGAAACAGAGATAGAGAGAAGAATCGTTTGTAAGGAACCTGTAAGGCGTTGGGAGAATGAAGCGCGGTGAGAACTCGAGCCTCAGATTCGGTCTCCGGCAAGGGCTGAGGCTGGAAGATGCGTACAGAAGCAACCCTGGGCGCATTCTTCAAGAGAGAGAACTTGAAAGTACCTTTGTCGAGTGGACTGTGCAAGAAGAGATCGGAATTGGGATATTGCTTCAGAATGTTGTCAATAATTGAGGGTCCAGTGAGCTCGAACCTCCTAGCCCCACCGACCAAACACACTGCAATTCTGGACCGCACCACCGACTCGTCCCTGGAGGCAAAATCGCCATTATTGAAGGTGGAATTGTCTTGAAAGGCATGACTGATAATAAAGTGTGGGAGAGACGAAAAAGAACTGAAAGAAGGAGAAGGAGAAGGAGAGAAGAACAAGAAGAAGAGGAAGAGAGGAGAAGTAATAAACAAGAGCCAACGCCAATCAAGATAAGAAAACCATTTGGCAAAGGGCATGGCTCTCTTTTTGGGACTCCCTCGCATCTCTAATTCACTTTTCTCTTAATTTATGCATTCTCATTAAAGCTTCGCCTTCGCCCTCAAAAGGGGAATCAAAATCATGTATATATATGTAAGCAAATAAATATAATATTCTAATAAATAAATAAAATTCTATAAAGTAGAAACCCAAAGAAAAGAAAAATGGAGCGCGCATTGCCCGACCTGACTTTTATATAATATATATATATATATGTGTGTGTCTGTGTTTATTGTTTGTCATGTCATTTGACATAAGGTTATGTCAAGTCACCCCAAAACTATGTCGTTTTGGGAGTTTATTAATTCTCCTAACTCTAAAACGATATCGTTTTGGGAGTTAAGGGAATTAATGAATGATGTTTTGGTAAAATTCATGTAATAAATACAAAAATAAAAATACTAAAACACCCTTCATTAATTCTCCTAACTCCTAAAACGACGTCGTTTTGGGGTTAGAGGAATTAATGAACTCCCAAAACGATGTAGTTTTGGGGTGACTTGACATAACCTTATGTCAAGTGACCTGACAAACGATAAACCCTATATATATATATATAATACATGCATTATTGTCAAACTTACGAATTGCCTCTCCGAATTTACTGTGTTTTTATGTTTCTAACTTATAAAATCATGTTGGGTGGCAAATAAACTCGTGTCAGTTGTAAATTCAGTTTAACTCGCGAGTTTACCCATCTAGTTTACCAATTTTACATCTCTGACTTACAAAACTATGTTAATTCACTATTAAACTCGTGTAAATTTTTTTTTTTCATTTTTATCATATTTAGTTGTTTTATATATGGATTTTATAGAAATTTTTTTTATTCAGTATGATAAATTATGAATATTGATGAATTTAATTTTAATTATTATTTAGATTTAAAATATATTTAATCAAATTGCTATCTTATTTATATTTGAATTATTTAATTATATACTATTACAATCTATTTAATAATAAAAATAAATTTATAACTCAAATTTACGAGTTTACATTATAATCGTGAGTTTTGCTTAAAATAAGTGAGTTTGGTAACTTTGTGTGCGTGGGGCCATTCTGGAATGACAATGGCAGGTAGGTTGGCGATTGGAATGGCGAAACGTCGCTCAATTCGGCTAACATCTGAATCTGGAGCTCCTTCATGGGAATGCTCAGATTGAATATTCTCTCTCCTTCTTTTTTGAACTTCCCTTCTAAGTCGCGCCTCGGCACCTAGTTAGTAGTTAGATAACCTTTCTTTTTATCTTTTTATTTCTTTGCCAATTGTTAGATGACCTTTCGCTGCCTAACTATGTTTTACTAACTAATTAATTACTTAATTACTACTATTATTATAATTACAATTAGTCAATTTCATTACTCTTACAATTTAAAAAAAAATTCCACCTAAAAAAAAAATCCAGAATTTGACCAAAAAAAATACTAAAAAATTCCAGAAGACAACTCTGTATCGCATGCAACTAGCAGAATATAGCTACCTCGCATACATTCTACACACGAGCATCTCTCAATATATGTATAACAATTACATATCAATATATATTATATTGAGTATATCAATATCTATATATGCCATGGTTGATTTAAAATATCTGTATATGCATAGACTTTTTTTTGGTCAAAAGAAAGCCTCGTGTGGATTAGAATCGATATATATATATATCTAGCATTTCAAAGTAAAAAATATTCATCTGGTTCCGAATATAAGATATAGATTGTAGTTTAAATTATACTATAAACTATATATAAGATATGAGGTAGTAAAATAAATAATGTGATTTATGTTTAGGTTGGTGGTGACATAACTAGCTTTTAATATTTAAATTTATAGTCAATCTGAAATATTTTTGACGGTGACTGGTACTAAAAATATACTTCAGGTCTCAGAATACTAAACGATACTAAAAATATACTTCATGATCTTGAAAAAATTAATCAGTCAATATCCTAAAATATTTTTTAGGGTATTAAATAGTACTAAAAATATACTTCAGGATACTTAACAGTACTAAAAAAAAATACCGCATGATCTTGGTCTATAAGTCCGATTGGAACAAAAACTCCCCAAAATAACTTTTCAAATAAATTACTTTTGGTTCATAATTATAAATGAAACAACTTCTCAACCAAACATGTATTTTCCCATAAGTTTGATTGGGCTCTCCAAAAGTTATATCAAACATGTACAATGATTGCATTACAATTACATTCTTTTGATATTGTTTTTGTCATGAGAATAATATATATAAAAGATAAAATGATTTGAGTATATTGTTATCCTTTTTAAAATTTGGTTATTGTTTGTAGGGCTCTCAAACAATAACTACTAAGTTTAAGTAAATTTATGATAGGGATGTAAACTCAGAATTTTTATAAACTTATAAGATTTTATTTTTATTAATAAATAGCTATTAATTAAAAGCCAGGTATTTAAACCCAGACCGGCCGGATTTGACAGGCCAGTATGGCAAGAAACTGATGTACTGGCAGTAAACCAGTCCAGTCCTAACATCAACCAGGTTCACTTTTTAAAAAGATTTTCTTTTTAAATTGTTTTTTTAGAATTTCATATTAATAACCCTAAATTATTCACTTTCTTATTGATTTGGCCCCAGTTAGCTCCAATTTAATTTTGGTCTGACCAACTAACCCTTGACTCGATAGCCGATTCAATGACCAGTCCGAGTTTAATAACCTTAATTAAAAGTGTATAATCATATAATTAAAATATAAAAAACATGTTACAACTGCTACTATAAGTGTATAAATAAGAGGAGCAGAAGTATGTGATGTTCCCATATACTCTATTTGGTCCTTATTATAAGGCACCAACTAATAATTCTCACAAACTAATAAAAATAGTTAAAATCGATAAAGTTGTCCTACAATTTAAGTAATTTCCAATATTACCCCTACTAATTGCACTAAACCCTAATATCATATTAATTATTACTCTACCCACTACCCTTATTAATTATGAGCATACATGGAAAAAGATAATTAATGCTTATTGGGAATAAGTAAGTGCTTTATAAAAAGACCAAAACACTTGGTAGTTAGTGCCTTATAATAAGGATCAGAGGGACTACAGTAGTGACTTTAAAAGGTCACATGCAAAGTTAGGGCCTGCTTGGTATAAAGAACAGGTGGGGGAAAGAGAAGGGACAATAAGCAAGTTCATTTGTTCGGTACACTTTTTGTATCTAATCTTCACGAAAACTCAAGTTCGAGTTCCCACATGACAATGACGCTTTCAGACATATTTACCTCATATAAAATATTTTTTTCCTATAATACAAGAAAATATCATTAAATTTGAATTTAAGCAATAAATTCGAAATTGGCTGGAGAATATTTTAGAAAAATTTGAACTTGATAAGAAGATATTTTTAAAATATATTTTTCCTTTTTATTTTAAATTAATTACTTTTGAGAGTAAAATAGGTATATTTGGTTTTTTACCAACTATCACCCCTTCATTTTTTGTCTTACCAAACAACTCATCTTCCATTTTCCCTTAAAATCTCTCATTCTCTTCTCTTCTTTTCCCTCCTTTAGGTTCTTTTCCCTCCTCAGATCTTTACCGTACCAAACGGGCCCTATTAGATGAGGAACCACCGGTTATAGCAATTTCAGCAATCCTAAGTCATAGCTAATATACCAATTAATAAAGGCAGTGATGGTTTGTATTAATGACAAAAACTGCTTTCACACCGTGATTTATATACGGTATACGAAATAATTATGTGATAAGAGTTTTATTTCAATTTGTGTAGACGTATTTTTCGAATGCTAATTCAAACAGGCCCTACGTAATCTGGGCAAATTGCGCGTTAAGAAATTAAGGAGCAAATTTAAAACAAAAAAACCCAATCTTGTAATTGCAACCTGTGTTTCGTACAAATTGCGCCAAAACATTGGGCTGGAATCTGGATGTGATTTTAGTAATTTACATAGGAAATTAATTGAGAGATAGAAACCGCGTGGAAAGGAATGATGTGATAAAGATGATAATGAGTGGGTTGATATCAACTTTTTTTTTGTTTTTTCGGCTGAAGAAGATTTGTTAATTATAATAATCTATGAGGAACCCACACGGGATTGATCAGGATTGGGAAGGAGATCGATATTATATACTCCCTCCGTCCTTAATTATAAGAGCAAATTTTGGAGTTGGTTTTGGTCCTAATTATAAGAACAAGTTTTAACTTTTATCAATTTTTTCCTATAATACCCCTATTTATACTTATTATTAAAAGCATTATATATATGTGTGTTTACGTATATATGTATATTTGTGTTTATGTGTGTCAATATATATATGTAGATATATATGTGTGAACACACACACATATATATATGTGTGTGTGTATGTGTGTGTAGATATATGAGTGTGTGTCTCTATGTATGTAGATAGATCTATATGTATACACATATACACACACACATATGTTTATATAGCAAAACCATTATTTCAATTAGAAAGCGTGTGGAAAGAAAATTAGATCTATATATATACACATGGCTATATAAAAAGCAACTAATATACATATATAAACTAATATGTCATGGATATCTAACGTAAGACAAATTAGAAACACTTATAATTAGGACAACTTGTATCATTTTAAATTTATATAAGGACATTTTAGGAAAATGAGTAAAATTAACTAATTTAACTCTTCTCCTTAATTCTCCCAAAATCGGTTAAATTACTCCTATAATTAGGGACGGAGGTAGTATATATATATATATGCACAGAATGAATTGAAAGCGAATCAATTCTTGTTTGTTGGATAAAGGTGATAGGGTTTGCATGAAAAAGGAAGCTCTTTACTAGTTTTCCACTTCACCTCCATCATTGCTTCCTTTAATTACTATTTTGCCCTTTTTCTATGTAATGTGAAATCTTTACATACATATACATAAGAGTAAATACCTTTTCTGATCTCTGACAAAAAACACGGACCCCATTTTGGTCACTAACAAAAAAGTCGACCATTATTCATCCTTTTTATGGGACTAAAAATTGCATTTTGGAAATTTGTGAGGGATCAAAATGTCTACTAATTAATTGACCCTTATTCGTCTTTTTTATGGACTAAAAATGACCTTTTTTTTGTCAGAGACCAAAATGGGGTCCGTGTTTTTTGTCAAAGACCAAAAAAGGGTATTTATTCTATACTTAAATACATACATGTATATATATACATGGAAAATATGTATATTGGTGTGTTTGGTTGGTCTTGACCGGATAGTAAAAACCATAGTAGTTAAAAACTCGTTTTATCACTCTAAAACGATTTTACTCTTTTGTATTTTTACGATTTTTCTCTACGTTTTCACTACCATGGTAAAAACTCTCTCTCTCTCTCTGTTTTTTTTTGGTAATCCGCACGCCACTATCCTGATTAGTTTTCTTAATTGGCCAACTAGAGTGTGATGATTAGTTTAGGTATTTCGTTAGGACTTTACCCACCAAACAGATATGGGACGATACCAGTCCGTACCATTGCCCATAGAGACAGAGAGCCAGTTTCTCTACTCAAGTAAGGATAATTTTTTCGACAATTCAAATTTAATTTTTTAAAATTGTCGATTCTTAAATGAAAATTTAATTTTAAAAAATATGTTAGTTGAACAATGATCTTTATTTTAGATCCTTTACCTATTATATTATTTTTAGAAAAAAAAAGTAAAAATAAAATTTTGGACTGTTTAGATAGAAAAGCTTCCTCTACTCATTCAAAGGACTTATTCAAATGACGAGTATGGAAAATGGTTCCGAGAAAGCGGTGAAATCGAGCAAAGATTTTAATTTATTAAAAATGCTGATCTGCCATATATACTACTCTGATCTCTTCAGTTTTTATTTAATATGATATTCACTTTAAACATTTCTTATATTAAGAATGAGAGCTAATATATGTTACAAGTATTTAATTAAGATAAACAAAAAATATCAGGTGTATACAGAACGTAAACCCTATTCTTTTACACCTAAATTTTTTCAAACTCCAACGTGTACGTAATTCTCGTGAATTGCATGTGTGTAACTATCATTCAGGTCCTATTTATAAGTTCGGTTTGACCAAATAAATGAAATTGTGACAGTTTTGTCCATATTAATTAAACTTATAAAAAAGACCAAATAAACTTGTTAGTTAATGCCTTATAATAAGGACGAGAGTGAGTACCATGAAAAAGCAGTGTGGTCAGGAACTCGGATGAAGGAGGCATGTTTCAAAAGCCAAGTCCACTCATTGGATCATGAAAGAGAAGAGACATGTTCGAGGCATGTGCCTGTTTGGTGTAAGCGTTAGAAGCGTTAGCGGTAGAGTTAATGGGGTTTGGAGAAAAAGTTCAATGTGGTGTGTTTGGGTTGCGTGTTATGTTCACTTAACTTTAAGTCAAAAAAGCTCAAAAATCTCATTAAGGAAAAAGCTCCAAAATCCAGTTTTTTCCAAAACGCTCTCAGCTTTTTGGCGTGGACCCCGCCACTTCTACACCATCAATCCAAACACAAATCATTATCTATAACCTGACTTTTTTTCTACCGAGCTTTTTTTTTAAAATCAGATAGCTTTTAAGCCACCGCTCCTACCCCAACCCAAACACGCTAGCTTGTTCCCAAGAAGAATGAATTATTTGTTTCCAAATATGCTCTTGATTAATAAAGGTAGTGTGTGAGAGTAATAATTAATATAATATTAGAGTTTAGTGCAATTAGTAGGGGTAATATTGGAAGTTACTTAAATTATAGGATAACTTTATTAACTTTAACTGTTTTTACTGGTTTATGAAAATTGTTAGATGGTGCCTTATAATAAGGACCGAAAAAGTAATTTATTTCATTGAAACAAGTTGCTTTCCTACTGACCACATCCATTAATTTATTTCATTGTCTCTCTCTCCCCCACTTTTTCATTTCCCATGCATTCAGCCAATGACCATGTTGGAAAGAGAAAAAGATGCGAGAGATTTGACAATAAATTCTAAAAGATTAAAAAAAGTTGAAAAATATTCATTTATAAATAAGGGTAAAATTAGAAATTTACATCATAATTATTGAGATACTTACCTCTCCTTGACATGTGAGATTTGGTCAAACATAAGAATAAAGTTTAACACACTACTACAAAAAACAGTTTTTGCGTCCCAAAAAGACGTCCTTTTTTTTAAAAAAAAAAGAAGTAAAAAATAAAAGCGGTGACAGTTTTATAATTATATGTGATAAAAGTTGACTTTTGGCGTCTAAGTTATAAACTTAGACGCCAAAAGTCCCGTGAGAGACACTTTTGGAGTCTAAGTTTTAAACTTAGACTTCAAAAGTCAACAGAAGAAAAGGTCACGTCGTGCAGCAGGGGGGTTATGTGTGGGGTCCACGAGGGACACTTTTGGAGTCTAAGGTTTAAACTTAGACTCCAAAAATCATGCTTTTAGAGTCTAAGTTTAAAACTTAGACTCCAAAAGTCCCCCTGTTGCACATCACAACCTTTTCTTCCCCCACTTCATTTTATTTTATTTCATTTCATTTCAATCTGTCGTTCCTTCTCTCCTCTGCATCTTCATTTCCAACGCTGCCTGAGACCTTCATCGTCAGCCCTCCTCCGTCACCGCCCCTCCTTCGCCGTCCTCTCTTCACCGTTAGCTTGGTTTGTGCTCATCTTCCTCCTCGTCTTTTTCCGTCAACCATCGTGCGTCTTTCTCGTCATCTTTTTTCAGCGATGCGAGCCTCTTTGTCTTCTTTTACTGAAATCAAACTCAGATCCGAGCTAGAGCTGGGAATCAAGGCCGGGCCGGCCCGACAGGGCTTAAGGTAAGGAAAACATCTGTTTTTCAAAGCCCGGGCGGATAGTACCAGGCCAGGGCCGACCCTACAGGGCCTAAAAATTACTATTCCAAATTTTAACTATTTTTCCTTCGATTTTTTTTCCAAAGAAATATAATTAGTAAATTGCAACCATTAAAGTTCTAATCTATCAAATAAATGTTATCAACATTAATATCTAAACAATATAAATTATTCAGCAAATAAACACATTCATTAATTTGTAATAAAAAAAACAAATAAACACAAATAATATGTTTTTTCCTTTTTTTTCAAAAAATATTAAACAAAGGAATTGTTTTATGTATGCCCATGACAAAATGCATTTCCCTCTCGTAATTTTGTGTGTGTCTGCAAATTCCTTCGGTTCATGCATGATTTTACTGACAGGTAAAAATAATTATACTTATTTTACATAAAATATATTTATAATTTATTACTTATATAATATTGTAATACCAAAGTATGTGTTTATTTAATATGAAAACATCTCTTCTTTAAAATTTATAATAACTAATTATATGTTTTAATACAGAATAATAATAAACATAAAAAAGGGATTATAGTTTAAACTAAAAATATCTAAGTAATTACAAATAAACACATTCATTAAGTGGAAGTCTAGGTAATTAATTATTTTAAAAAAAGAAACTACAGTTAAACGGGCCTAACGGGCCCGATTAAGCCCGAGGCCCTCAGGGCCGGCCCTGCAGGGCCAATTTCAAATTTTTGGCCTATTTTTCAAACCCGAGCCCTATAGGGCCAGGGCTTAAACGGGCCGGCCCGATTTCCTAGCTCTAATCCGAGCTAATGAAGGAGGACGATGGCAAAGGTGAGCAAAAACACGGATCTATAGAATTTTATTTATTTATTTTGAGTTGCTCTTGTTATTTTTCAAAAACACGAACTTAGATCTATCTTCCTAAAGCTTTCATTGTGCTATAGATGATAGGTTCGGTGATGTTTTGTTTATTGCGTTCCGGATGGATTTTTTCCAGATCTGAAATTTCTCAAAGTTGTTTAATGTGTTCTGGATTTCTTTGAGATATGAAATATCTCAGATCTGTTTGGCATTCTGGATTTTTTTTTTCAGATCTTAAACTTCCTAGATATGTTTATTGCGTTCTGGATTTTTTATCAGATCTTAAACTTCTCATATTTGTGTTTAACGTCGTCGTCGTCGTCGTCGTCCCCATCTGTTTTGTTTTGTTTTTTTTTTAAAAAAAAAAATGCTTATGACGTCTAAGAAATATTTAGACGCCGTAAGTCTTCACTTTTTGCGCCTCCCAAATAGACGTCCCCACGTTTTTAGACATTTAAAAGGCCAAATAAACGGACGTTATAGACCTTTTTTGTAATAGTGACAATTCCTAAATTATATCAATTAATTCAAATCAAATACATCATCTTGCATCAGTTACATGTCCTTAATATCCTCTTCTTTTACTCTTATAACAAGTTCGTTTGCAAAACTTGGGATATATAAATCATGACTATCCATAGGTTCTCTCACTTCAACTTCAATCAATTTTTTCTCATCATGAGCATTAACATCTAAATTGCTTATATCTTCCTAATCTTCTTCATTAAAAACGACAAAAACTTGAGTTTTTATCGTTTTTACACGGCGTTTTTACTTACAAACGTTTTTACTTGTATTTTAACATGTATCACTCCAATAAAAATGTAAAAACATAAGTTTTTACATTTTTCACTTTTTTTTATTTATTTATAGAAATGCTCTCTAGCATAACCTATTCGCTTGGCCAAAGGCATTATACCAAACAAACTCGCGAAGATCTCACCCTGCAACCTATCTTCTTTGTGTACACTTCTGCATAAACATCTAAGGTTTTGTTTGGAAGTTTATTTGGAAGGAAGGGGAAGGAAAGGGATGCAAGGAGAATGGAGGGGAGGGGATGGAAGGGAAATGGAGGATATTTTCTCCCCTTGTTTGGGAGTTAAAAAAATAGTAAGGGAGGAAGATGGAGAATTAATGAGTTATTTTTACAATGTTGTCATTTTCTTTAATGGAACTCCCAAACAAAGTGTAAAAGAAAACTTAATGAAGATCTTTTTAAACTTGAAATTAAAGTAGAACTCATGCGATGATTAGTCAATCTCTGTAGCAATATTACTCTAATCAAATTGCGCCAAAATATTGTACTGGGATCTGGATTCAATTTTAGTGTATTTCACAAGAAATTAATTGAGAGAGAATGATGCCATAAAGATGATGAGTGGTTGTTACCAACTAACTTATTTTTTTTGGCGGTAGAAGATTTGTTATGACTTGTGTGAGTAACCCACTAACCCACATGGGATTGATCAGGATTGAAAAGGACATATACACAGAAAGAATTCGAATCAATTCTTGTTTGTTGGATAAAGGTGATAGGGTTTGCATGGTTTTTTTTTTTTTTTGGGGAAAGATAGATACTTTTATTAATATTTCAAAAGACAACAAACCAATACAAAGAGAGAATACAAAGTGAAGATAACACGTACACAATCATAAAGGGGAACCAGCCTAACGAAGAACAGAAAAAAGACGTGAAATAAAAGAAAACTCAACAAACAAACACCATCCATTGAAAGAATGGGGGAGAAGCATCTTGAAAAGCTTCATTCGTCTTCTGGGCATTCAAAGCTAGAAGTGACATCAAAGACAGTGTTAGTATTAGTTGCATGATGCTATTTAGTATTCCCTCCCGTTCTAAATATTAGATAGAGTTAATTTTTTTTAGAGATTAGAAAAGTTAAATAAATTATTTAATCATATCATATATTGTACATCATTAGATTATATATTAATTTATTAGTCAAACTAATTAGTTTGGAGGAAAAAATAAAAATATTCTAAAGTAATTTAATTAGTTTCCTTAATCTCTATAAAAAAATCAATTTTATCTTATATTTAAGATCAAAACGAATACTTTACTTCACCTCATTGCTTCCTTAATTATTTTCCCTTTTCCTACTTATTGTTTCACTTTAAAAATAATAATTTATTAATTAATTTTTATATAATTTGATCATTTTCTTATGTGGTGATCAGATCAAGTGACGCCACATTCACAAATCCATGAGACCATGAAAACAGATTTAATTTCAATGCATTCCTTGAGTGATAGATAATCAAGTCATGATAAAACGGATTTGAATTCTTCTTCCAATTAAAGCTCAATCAAGAGATATTAAATAGCAATTTGTGGTATTTTTAATGGTATATCAATGTATATACTTTTATTTATTTTATTTTCTAAATTATAAACCTTCTCTCAACATCATTAGATCATACCGTTGATATTCTTCAATTAAGTACTCCCTTATGTTATTAATAGAAGATATACTTAGAGAGTTGATCTTAGTCGTAACATTGTTGTCAAACTTGCGAGTTAACTCTCCGAGTTTACCGTTTTTACGTTTCTACCTTACTAAATCGAGTCAAGTCTCTAGTAAACTCGTGTCAACTGTAAACTTAGATAAACTCACAAGTTTACACACCGAATTTACCATGTTTACATTTGTAGCTTACAAACCTGTGTTAATTTTTTCTTCTTCCAATTTTGTCATCCTCGACGGTTTTATATATGAATTTTATCGAAATTTATTTATTAAATATAATAAATTATTAATGTTGATATATTTAATTTCAATTATTTGGATTTAAAATATATTTAAATCAAATTGTTGTCATTTTTCTATTTTAATTAAATTATACACTATTAATACATATTAATGATATAAGTAAACTCTTACGAGTTTACCAATTCGAGTTCACGATACGAGTTTATGTCACCGTCACGAGTTTGTTTAGACTCATAAGTTTGACAACATTTGTCGTAATTATACATAGGACATTTTTTCATATTAGTCAATATTTTTCTAATTTACCCTTATTGATTCTCACTTAACAATAATGAAGGAGAAGAGGGAATGAATTAATTAATGACGATGACTATGGTATTTTAGAAAATACATGTAATACTAACTAACTTAACTAATTTATTTAATCTAATTAAATTAGATAAATTTATCTTATATTAAATACCGGAGAGAGTACTTGTTTGAAATCATAGTTCATATGCACGTTTATACGTTTATGTAAGTCAAGACAAAATTATTCCTGCCTACTTTCACCATAAATCATTAAAAAGGTGCTTTTAAAAATTCAATAATAATTTCAAACAAACAATTTAGTTGTGGCAGCGCAAATTAAGGAACCCTGAATCCTGGCTTTCTCATCAATGGATTCCCCTGTTGTAGCTAAGTCATCGTTAATAATAAAAGGAATAAGAATATTCCACTAAGTCAATAGTACTAATTAATAGTACAATGCCACGTGTTTCCTATGCGTATTCCTTCTTGATCTTTGTATAGTCCATTTTGTTCTCTCTTTTGAAATCTTTACAAACATGCGCATATTTAATTAATTATTTATACTTGGAAAATATGTACTATATATTGATGACGTGTTTGGTTGATCTTGATCAAATAGTAAAGACTAGAAAATTTTGACTTTGTAATCCTCACGCCAATATTCTTATTAGTTTGTTTAATTGGCCAACCAGAGAGTGTGATGATTAATTAGTTTAGTTATTTCTTTATCCACCAAACACGTCTCGGACGATATACCAGTCCATAGTCCATGCCCCATTAGTCCATTACCAACAAAAAAAGCGTTGAATCTGAGCAGAGATTATAATTAATTAAAAATGCTGATATTCCATATAGACTGGTCCATCTAATATATGTAGCAATTATTTAATTAAAATGGAAAAATTATCAGGTGCACGTAAAAGCTATTATTTTCACCCAAATTTTCAAACTTGAATGTGTAAATAATTCTAGTAAATTGCATGTGTATAACTATCGTACATTATACGTAGGTGCTTGCTTGCATTATATAGACACTGGCATGCGCGTGTGCATTGGCAGAACCACGTTGTTGTAGGTGGGTGCAAGTGCACCCATAAATTGTGGCTGTTGAGTTTTTTTTTTCTCTGACTGCTGAGTTACTACATATCTTAGCATAAACACCCATAATCCCCCTCAAAACATGAGACATTATTATATAGTGCTATGAGGCCCATTGATGGTTTTATTTTTATGGGCCCCAAGCTTTACTACCCGCTGCCAGAGCCAACGTTTTACTTTTTTAGTATGACGTTTTTTTTTAATATAACCATCTGATTAAATTAAATATAAATATTATCAGACTTAATTAACATAGTTTTCTAAATAAAAAAAAATCTACAGTCACATGTACTTAGCTTGTAAAGTTCCGAAAGCAACTTCCCTGCATAAAATAGAAAAGTGTCGTCAATACTTATCTGTACAAAGTTGTGTTTATGATAGTGTAGAGTTGTAATGCATTTGTGTTCTCATTGTTTTCCTTCCTCCTTTATGTAGGTGTTTGGTGTTGAACCAATTGAAAGTGTCATGCTCTGGACAGTCTGTAAGTTATAGCATTTGTTATACTCCTTTACTCCTTCGTTGATAGTTGACTTTTTAATATCCTATCACATATGACAAACTATAATAATTTTTCCTTGCATGTTGCTTTGGAATTTGATTGTGTAACATCTGGGTATCTGTATGTCATGAGATTATAGTATATTGTTTTGTTTAAATTGATTTCCTCGGAAATACTTTTCAATTGAACCTCATTTCTAGTCCTAGACTTTACGAAGGAGTGAGTTGTCTTTTATCCTCTTTAAAAAAAATTGCCTAAACCCCAAAATCCCATCATTAATTGTGCACCCACAAACTTAAATTCCTAGCTCCGCCACTGCGCGTGTGTATGCAATCATTGTTATGTTACTCTTTTCAGCCCTTTTTTTTATACATGAGAAAAAACAAAGGAAATTTAACTACAAGCGAGGAATAGATCCCATACGATCGTGAAATATCTGTGTGTGCAAAAATTCTGGACACACATAAAAAATAAAGAGAGAGAGAGGGGGGGGATGATAGACCTCTTTCCAGCTTTGTTTTTTTTTTGCTAAAAAAAAAATTTAGGAAAGGGGTTGGGCTCACCCACAATCCAAGGGCAGGGCGCTTGGAGCCCAGTCCGCAGGGCATACTGGACAGAGAGTACACATGCCTCCACCTCTACCAGCGTTTCCACTGCTTCCCAGACTCCTAGGATGCCTCCCCCAGCGCCTTGACCAACGCAGGGATCGAACCCCCTCCCTTGAGGTGAGGAAGTCCGACCCCCTTGCCAGTTGAACCCAAGGACGAGGGGTTCCAGCTTTTGAACTTAAAGAACTAAGTATTGCTGTTGGGCCGAAAATCCCACTTTGGGCTCATAGTGTCCGCAAATAGAAGGCCCAATATGACGCGCCCACCAAGCCGTGGTCCATCAACTCACCAGGTTAGACGGTTTTGTCTTATAAATGGGAGCTGCCATATATTAGGAGTGTGCTTGAAGTTCAGGAACCCGATGCTTTTATATTATAGCTAATATACTTGTATTATATTATATATTTACTAATACCCTAATATATCCATTGAGTATTTGATCATTAGTCCATTTATATTACTAATGATGTCTTGTATTTAATTGACTATAGATGTTATTTAATTATTCACGTATGTATATTTGACTATTTGTTAAGACTTATGGTAGTATTTTTCATTTCAAAACTCAAGTTATAGACTTATTTTAGAATATTCTAAAGTGTATAATTATGAATTATATTTGAAGTTTACAATATTGTTTATTATATATGATTGAAACTGTTTTTTTCACATAGGGTATGATAGGGTATCATCTTTTGGACAGGGAAGCCCGCCTTGTCCAGCCTGAAAATTTTTGGGCTTCTATTGGCTGGGCTAGGATGGGCACCAGGCTGCATTTTACCGCCCAATGATCCTTTGAGCAGGGCATTGAGCAGGGATCTCACCCTGATAAACCTTGCCCATGCTCACACCTAGCATGTATTAAGCAAATCATTTAGTCCAATCCCGTTCCTCCCTTCTATTTCTTTACTTACTACTCTGCAATCAAACAAGATCCATAATAAAGCCATTCTTTCCTCTTCATTGCCAACTCTTTGTTCATATGGTATTTTTTTTTCCCATTTTATTCATTGTAAATCTCTACGTTGTCGGAAAGGGTAGAACTACGGAAGGGTTAGGGATGGTTCAACCCCCTAAAATTACAGAATATAACCTAGATGTTGCATCATAAAAATTTCAAACTTTTCACTTTCATCCCTTTCGTGAAGGGATTAAAATGAAAATATTCAAACATTTATAGGACCGAAATATAATTTCATAAATACCTGAGTTCTGTTCTATAATTTTCGCCCACTAATTTTTATTCCTCATTCCGCCTCTAGTTGTCGGTACCTTCCTAAAGAAAATATTTTTGCAAATTATTGCTTCTACAATTTTGCACGCATCTTGAGGCCTTGACAAAGAATTTCCGAAAAAATCTCTTTCTTTATCGTTTATCATAATTATCCATTATGAAATGGAGACTTTATGTTTATAAAATTATATATTAATTTATAAAGGGTTAAGTAGAAAATTTACCCTGGAAGTATACGTCCAGCAGCAATTTTGCCTTGGAAATTTTTTTGGCTCAATGTTACCTGAAAGTTTTAAAACATAGTAATCTTGCCCTTTTTCGTTAAAAAGTTAACGGTTAATGTCATTTTTTTAATGGTCAACGTTAATTTTTTAACAAACAAGGGCAATATTGCTACGTTTTTAAACTTCTGGGGCAACATTGAATCAAAAAAAATTTCAAGGGTAAAATTGCTCCTAAGCGTATACTCTCACAAATCTGCTACTTCACCCATTTATAAATTAAATAAATTTATCACAACTTACGAATGGATCATAAATTAGTCCCGTCTGCCATTTGTGCGTGGCCTTCTAGGAATCTAGCTTGTATCAACTGCTCCATCCTGCATGCATGGAAGAATCTCTTCTAGAAAGCTACTCATGCTGTAAAAAGAAAATCAGACAGCTTTTATATTAAGGACCAGGTATAGTATATGCATCTACTACCACTCTAGTCTTATTTATAAGTTCATTTTGACAAAATCTCACATACCAATGAGAGATAGTTAACTCAACGATTATAGGGTAAATTTTTAATTTTATCCTCATTTATAATTGGGTACTTTTTAACTATTTCTTCTTTCTCTATCTTCATGAGTACAATTAATATGGGTAAAATTGCCACATTCTCATTTATTACATGAAACTGAACTTATAAATAAGACCAAATTTTTTGTCAAAATAGACTTATAAATATGATCAGAGTGGTATTTGTTTTAAAGAACATGCATTAAAGGCTTAAGATTACACGAGATAGAACCTATGACCCCTCACTTACAATAAAATATCACATCCGATTTTTAATATAAGGGGCGGTTTTTTTAAAAGATTAAGGAAGTTAAATAAATTATTTAATTATATCATATATTATATTATAGATTATAATTATATATGAATTAGTTCGGAGAAAAATATAAGTCATGCTAAATTAGTTTAGAACAAATATAAATATTTATATTATATGGAGTATTATTTAGCAATAAACACTTTAATCATGCCCAAAGAATAAAATCCTTCAATATAGGCCTCTTTGGGAAGCCGGTGGGGCTGAAAAGGCATAATAGGAAGAAAAAAAGCACGATGGGGAGTAAAATGAAATGTTTGAGTTGTCCCTTTTATAAATGGGGTTTTTTGGCTAGAATATACTTCCTTTAATCTTTATTATATGGCACAAACTAACAATTCTCACAAACCAAGAAAAACAGTTAAAGTCAATAAAATTGCTCTACAATTTAAATAATTTACAATGTTATCTTTACTAATTGCACTAAACTCTAATACTATACTCCCTCTGGTTCTAATTATAGGACCAAGTTTGTAGTGCAAATTGCACTACAAACTTATTCCTATAATTAAGACCGGATGTAGTATTAATTATTACTCTCACCAACTACTCTTATTAATTATGAGCATACATAGAAAAAACAATTAATGCTCTTTAAAAACAAGTAAAGTCCATTATAAAAATGACAAAATACACTCACTATTTGGTGTATTATAATAAAGACCAGATAGAGATAGAGTACTTTTGAAAAGAAGCCACTAAGATCTATTTTTCACAGTACAAATAGATTTTTAGTACTGTCAATTTAAACATAAATTATATTTAAAATATGACTTTTATTATATCTTAAATTTACAAAATATTGAAAAAAAAAAAAATCATTCTAATGCCAGCGGGTTAAAGATGATGAGATAATGATGATGCAGTGTTGTGTGTTGAGTGGGGTTTTGAAAAGAGAAGAGGGAAGCTTATCCGAGGGGGAGGAGGAGGAGGAGGGAGGGTGGCACGTGGAGAGAGAGAAGAAGGGAGAGAGGTTAATGGCTCGGTTTCCTCGTCAAGGAGCAAACGAGTTATGGTGCCACGTGGGAAGGTAACGACCACGAATTCATGGGGACACGTCATTCAGGGGTCAGACACATATCCACAACCACGTCTGAATGGTCAACAGGTGCTCTGTACTTTGCCCAATTAACTAAAGCTGCTTCCACGTCTCATCCATTAGACGTGGCACAGATAAGAAGGCTGATTCTTTCTTACGATCAACACTAGTTTATATATGAATTTGCCTTACGATCTCATATGCATGGACCAAAAACTCTCAATATAATGCTTCAACCTATGGTCCCAACGGATATTCTCTTGTACTGTACGGTATGCCTTATGTATGTACCTTTTCACAAATTTATCTCATAATTATATTGTAAATCACATTTGAAAAGTCATTTTTTACCGTTAATTCAAACACAATACTATATTTTTTATCACTTGATTTTGTGGGAGTTTTGAATTAATTTATTTGATAAATATATAAGAAAAATTTTATTTCATGAAACATTAATTTTATTTCATGAAACATTAATTAGAGGGAAAGGACCTTCCCACGTAGCTGCTCTCTCTAGGATCCTTCCAATTAGACTATATGCGTTGTCAATGCTATATTGACCAGTTAGCACTACTTAAATTATTGTATCCTCGTATTAGCTTTTAAAACTCATTTTATTTATGCATTTTTAATATATATATATAGATATATATATATATATATATATATATATATATATATATATATATATATATATATTTTTTTTTTGAAAAAAAGAACTCACTGAGGCATACATACATCTTCTATTTAAATAATTTATTTTTCCTTTTCATTTAGGGTGTAAAATGAGGGAACAATAGAAAAAACTAATTTCTTCTCAATCCTTTTTATAAGAGACATTTCGCAAATACGAATTAATTAAAACCAATTAAAATAATTTTATGTTAGAGTTTATTACCCATAAAAGTCTCCCATCAAACTTGAGTAGGTCCAAGATATAAATGCAAACAAAAAAATTAAAATTAATTAGTTTTATTAAATACGGAAAAAATCATTTAAATTTTAAAATCTTAAATTAGTGATTTCTTACTAAAATAGTTGTTAATTGTTATATTATTGTAATTAATACCTATATTCTTACTATCAACAAAACTGATTTGAAATTTTAAAGTTTGGATGATATTTTCTTTTATTAAATATGTCTATGTTTTCAATTTTTTTAAATAATTTAAGGCACCTTAAATTCTTTGGGCGAGGGAGGAAGAAATGACACGTGGCAGTGCAGCAAAGAGAAAGGGGAATCTACATCAGAAAAATGTGGGACCCTCGTCTGCTCACGTGTATACGATTAAGCAATAAATATCGGATTCGCCACTGCCGATGGATCTGAACTCCGTCTCTCTCGCACCCAGAGCAGCCCCGCGCTTGGGTTATCTCTCTATTGCAATTCAAATGACTCCAAGCAAAGATTCCGATTTTTCTTCTGCTTCTCCCTTCACTACCTCTTCTCTTTCCTTTTTCTAACGTTCAGAGTCTTCACCCAGACACTCGAAAAAGTTCCACATTGTATTATAGCTACCTCAACTCGAACTCCAAGTCTGTCAATGCCATTTTTCCTCAATGGCGGCGGCGACCTTCAGAGTCCACTCCACGCAATTTGATTTCCAGCTCAAACTTCTCCATTCTAATACTCATCATGTATTGAAGCACAGAAAGCTGTGGTTCCGTCCTGATCGACTTCCTCTCTCCCAAATTTGTTGCTGTTGTCCCGATTCATTTGCTCCAATTCGCAAAATCTCTCGGCCTGGCAACACCGGCGAGAGGAATGAAGAATGGCGGTTCGAAACTACCAAAATCCCCCACAGAGTTCGTATTCAATCGTCTCGTGCAATGCCCTTTGCTTCACCACCGTATGTGTCTAATTCCCCTGACCACACTATTGTCATTTTACATGGATATTCTCCGTATATATAGTACATCAATTTTTTTTGAATATATCTCAGCCTTGGGGTCTATGGGGCGACTAATGTCAACTGTAAAGGCCTGATATGGTTTATGCTAGTATGCGTTGGCAGTGGTAAGACGATGAGCCCAACAGGCAAAAAATGCTTTGTATTCTATTTTCGAATTTTGACAACATTAATGTGATTGGAAATATTGCATTGATAAATTTATGCAGTTTTTTCTTTTTTAATTTTTTCTTTGAAGTTTTCAGCTAGCTTAGAACCAGTAGGAGCCTTAAAATTAAGTTGTTTTGTGGTATTCTAAGGAATGGTGATGCTCGTAAGAGATTGAAGTAGTTTTATCATGTACCAACACAGTGAATGGTTCGAACGATGGGTTTGCTTAACAACAAAATCAACAAGGCTACATCAGCTGTAATTAGTAAAAAAATGACCCAATTCAAATAATGAGATGATATTGGTTGGATGCGCAAATTGCTATACTATTTTAAAATGGAAATTAGATTTTAATGATGTGATGAAGCTTATATGCCTGGACCTGCATTGAGAACGGATGGAGGAACATAGTTTAGTACTTATTCAACCACTTTCCCTCAGCTTAAATAATGCTCTATCTTCGGAAATACGTTATACCATTGCATGATAATGGCATTATTTTTGTATCTTTTACAATTTCCTTCGTATGAAATTTGTTTTATACGATTATGCTCCTTAATATCATACTGGCCACAGATCACCTGCGAAGCAAGAAAAATTCTATCCTCGCTGTAACCCAAGAAATTCAGGTCCTCAGTCACGCGATACTCCTCCAAAAAGAGGTAGTTCATGATTGATATTCTTGCTAAATTATAACAGTGCCATGGTCATTCTGTCCAATGGTTAAAGAGAAGCCAGTGTTTTCAGTTGGCCATTTACAGTGTCTTCAAAACTATTTTTCTGTGTTAAATTGGTTTTTTCACAGACACTGGTATAGCAAATGAGAAAGACTGGGGTATCAACTTGTTGAATGAAATCGTAAATGAGTCTGGCATTAATGAAGATGGGAGTACCTGGTTTAGAGAAAGTGGGGAAGAATTGGGTGAAAAAGGATATAGATGTAGATGGACAAGGATGGGAGGTCAATCTTTTGACGGTTCCTCAGAATGGAAAGAAACGGTATTTATAATTTTATAATTTTGAAATTACTAGTATGATTGATCAGTAACTAACTCTGAAGAAGCAGCTTTTGTTAAATTTGAATGAAAGCTATGCCATGATTTCTGTTAATTTTTCTCTATGCCTGATTATTAAAGATTATCTTACGCAATACCTGCCAATTATGTTTGTTGATTGCTTGGGATCACAAGATTACAAAAAAAATTGCCATATTGACTTACTACCTGCAGATTAAAGAGTTAGCTGCTGATTTTATGAGATGATTTATCATAGTTACAGTTATGATATGAGGAAAATAACTCACTAGTCAGCACCTCTACCTTTTCAGCATATTGTGGCTTTTCTTTCCCCGTCCTATTTTCCGATCTTTGAATTACTGGCACAATCATGTACAATGGATATGCATATGTTTGATAAAGTAGTTATTGTCATCAATACACAATGCACCAACTTTAACTATGGTCAAATTTTTTACATGTAAATATCTGCTAGATTTTGCCATGATGTAATTGTTTTGCAATTTCTTTTAAGCACTTGTTTCTTCTTAAGCTCTTCGGTATACACTATTCAACTTTGAGGGAAACATGGAGCAGTTGCATGTTATTTTGCACTGTAACTTGTGGAATTTTCACTTTTTGATATCTTTTAGTTTATAGTGCATTTTATGGTTCATTAATTCCTTTGTATAAATATCATGGTTTTTTTTTTTTTTAAATGTTTTATGTTTAACCTAGACGCCAGGAGTACCATTAACATAAGATATTTGTTCACATATATTGGGTGCACAAAAATATTTTTTTGTTGCCTAATCAAATAGTGTGACATCAAGTTTGCTGAAGGGAAGTAGTTTGATATTTTTATTTAACCCCATCAAACACCTTTCAGGTGAACTTATTCTTAATATGTTTTATTTATAACCTTATCAAGCATCACATACCAGGTGGATTCATTTAATTGGCTTTATTGATCTAATTGACAGTGGTGGGAGAAGAGTGACTGGACTGGATATAAGGAACTAGGTACATTACTTTCTTTGTCTTTGCTAGAGCAGCTTGATATTCAGTTATATGGAATTTGTTCTGAAAATATTAGGACCTCTGATTGTTTTTTGGAGGGAGTCCAGAATTACTTCTGGAAGAAGCAACACTCATGTGACTTTTTCCTAAAGTTGATTTTGAGGAGATCCAAATATTGCTTTGCACCCCTTAAGTTTATTTAGCATAACTCTAGAGATATTTTGTATGTGTATTTTGGTCGAAGTCAATACTATATAGAAAATAATATTTTGGCTGCTCCTTTGTTGTGTCTAAAAGTGTTCCTATTCACCTATCCTGCTTCAATAAAAGTTATTGGATCTCAATTGTTTTCTCATGATCTCTAGTTGGTTGAGTTGTTCCTAGCAGGAAGTTCCTCCTGTGGTTAGTTACTCATATACTTGCAATATTCCGGTCATATGCATTTTTTTTAACAAACTTCTATTGAATTAATGGCTGCTTGAAAGAGTCGAACATGATGTCAAATTTTGCTTTTTTGCCATGTCATACAATATCCTCTATTTATTGCATTTGACGAGTGGGATATGCTGCTTGATTCATACAGTTGGGGAAAATGGCATATCTACTGAGTTTCCTCGAACCTTCGTTCTGAATTGGCTGTTATTTTCATTTACAACCTTGGCAAAGTTGCCTAATATATCAGGGAACTCAAACAATTCATTTTCTCAGTGTACTGCATATTATAATTACTAGTTGTGTTATTAATTTTAGAATTAGTGTCCTACAGGATGTAGTGTCATTATTTGTTATCCACATAAATGATCAAATGTTGTCTTCGAATGGATGCATTTAATTAGTTTCATATATTCCTGCAGGTGTGGAGAAATCTGGTAAAAATGCTGAGGGGGATTCATGGTGGGAAACATGGCAAGAAAACCTAAATCAAGATGAATGGAGGTCGCTTTTTGAATTTTTAATTATTTGCATCTTGCAAATAAGGAAAGCTGTCATTTAAACCAGTTTTGCATACTTATTCTTGCAGCAATATAGCAAGAATTGAAAGGAGTGCTCAAAAACAAGCGAAATCAGGAACTGAAAATGCTGGATGGTATGAGAAATGGTAAGCTGATATAGCATATGACCTCAAATATTGGTGTTCTCTAAGAATCATTTATGAAACAAACGCATTTCAGACTGACTGTTCAATTCGAGTAGGTGGGAGAAATATGATGCTAAAGGCTGGACTGAGAAAGGCGCACATAAGTATGGTAGACTGGATGACCAGTCATGGTGGGAAAAGTGGGGAGAAAATTATGATGGAAGAGGATCTGTTCTCAAATGGTTCTATCTAATTTCCCTTTCTTGTGAATTTGCTATAATTATCTTTTATGCGATTTCACGTTTCCATGTGCTATATATCTTAGCATTGGTAAACATAGGTTAGGGTCCATGGCATAAAGTGTAAAAATATTTCTAACAACAATGAATGACCTCCTGTATGATGATTTGTTTTTTGGAAAATTTATAATTAGATGGAAAGCTTCTATCATGCAGATCAAAGTAAGAAAGTTTCATAATCTACAAAGATCGTTTTACATCTGTTGATTCTTTTATTTTTTTTGGCTAATCTGCCCATGCTGGACAGTTTTGAACTATGCCCTTGCTGGGCATCTGTTGATTCTTAATATTAACAAATTATGTAAGTTTTGAATTAGAAAAAAAGGGGGAACAGCCTTTTTTCCTTGAAAAGGGTAACAATCTTTGATCACATAGCTATTACTTTTTCTCAAGTCTGTTGAGTAAGTTCAACATGATAATTGCTTATGAACAAATTTTTCTGCTGACTCTTATGCAACTGGAACTTTTCTAGCTGATTGTTTTAGGAGTGGAGGGGGTACCCACTCCTCCAATTTTCCCGTGGAGTTCCCTTTTGTATCAGTTCTAATTGACAATCTTCTTCATGCATCCTTCCGCTGATTTACAATTTTTATAATTTCTCAGGACTGATAAATGGGCTGAAACTGAGCTTGGGACAAAATGGGGAGACAAATGGGAGGAGAAGTTTTTTAAAGGCTTGGGTACACGACATGGGGAAACATGGCATGTATCTCCTGCCAACGAACGTATGTTCTCATGATGATGATTTTAGTTTCTGTTTATCACAATTGTTTTCTTTTCCTTTTTTGATGTCCATTGACTAATAAAGTTAATCATCAAGATCTTGAGTAGTCTGGTTCAAACTCGATGCCTAAAGCTGCGAGTTTAGGAAGGCATATTTTCATTTTTGCTGTCAATCTATTGAAATGGACAGAAAGTAACGACATTATTAGTCCTGTTCACCAAACATTGCTCGTCCTCTACTTTTCCCCCATTATTCTAATTTGAGTCATTGCCTTCATATCCAATGCATTGTCTTAAGTACACTACAATGTGTATTCATGGACTCGGGAGGGGTCGATTGACCCTTTCCACGTTGCTGAATTAATATAAAGAAAAGTGGGGCTTCTCATTCTTCTTACCATGCTTCATTTTATAAGCATTAGCAGCCATAATAAGAGTACCCCGCTTGGTGTGTGGCTGGCTTATTCTCTCTCTTTTTTCATCGTCTATGTGGCTGAATGAAATTGGTATGTGTTTTCCTTCCTTTCATCAGGTTGGTCAAGAACTTGGGGAGAAGAACACTTTGGAAACGGGTACGAATGAAATTATGTCATAGCTGATTGTTTTGCTAAATTTACTTCTGATAACGGCTTCTTGCTGACTTGGACTAATATGTCAAATTTTTCAAGCACCTCTTACCTGAAATGACCTTGGGAAGAGTTACTTATGGCACCATACTACTAACTGATTAGAGGCTTTTGCTTGTATCAGGAAAGTCCATAAATATGGAAATAGTACAACCGGTGAAAGCTGGGATATAGTTGTGGATGAGGAAACATATTATGAGTAAGATCACTGCTTTCCTAGCCTATAATCAATCTCTAGTATTTTGTGTTGAAGTGAATAAGCAAATACCAAAAAATATTAACCGTACAATAATGTTGTTGTAATCGGAGTTTGGTGATGTTTGTGTGTGAAGGGCTGAACCTCATTATGGTTGGGCGGATGTGGTGGGTGATTCAACTCAGTTACTTTCCATCCAGCCTCGAGAGAGGCCGCCTGGTGTCTTCCCTGATTTGGACTTTGGTCCAACCACGTCACCTCGATCTGATGTCCCACCAGAAGATTTACCTCCCACACAATAAGGAGCTGATTTTTGTGCTTCCATATTTTATATATTTATTATTATTATTATTCTCATTAGAATGGTAGAAAAGTCCCCTACTGATACTTGATTTGTAAAATAATTTTATGCACCAATCATTTATTCATTCTTTCCATCGTTATTTATTTTAATTTTGGAAGGGTGTTAGTGTTGGCTTTGGCATGGAATGTGTTCATGTGGTTTTATCGATTATTAAAAAAATACATATTTTCCTAAAATTATAGCATGACTATATTTTTTTGTTGGACCTTGAACATGACTAGATATGGATCCTTTGTGTTACAATTTACATGACTGCATGGCTTTGAGAAATGAACAATATTACTGTATTTATCAATTTTAAATATCGTGGTTTCCTTTCCTATAGACTTAATAATTTAATATGCTTCATCCGGTTCTAAATATAAGACTCAATTGTCTTCTTCTTTTTTATAAATTAAGGAAGCTAAATAAATTACTTAATAATAGTATATGGTGTGTATCATTAGATTATATATGAGTTTATAAGTTAGATTCATTAGTTTCAAGAAAAAATGATAAATATAAATGTTTTAAAATAATTTATTTAATTTTTCCGATTTTTTTTTATTTAAGACATAAGATAATAGTACTACCTCCCCGTGGTTCTAATTGCACTACCTCCAGGGTAGTATTAGATGGAATGGAAGATGAGAATTGAGATTAGACTAAAGTATTTATTTATATATAATAATTACGACCACTTGCTTGTTTGTTTTAGCTTTTTAATAGTGTTTGTATGATTTACAAAGTAAATATATGAAATAAATCATGGTTTTTAAAACCATGATTCCAAACATAACATGCATTTATATTAAATCATTTTCAGATCCCATTAAACCCAATCGAATTGGGTCAATACCCCACGAAAAACATTGTTGGGCCTCTAACACTACCCGAGAATAAGAATCACATGCCCCAAAAGCCCAAATCGAGGGGCTAAAAATTAAGTGAGAAAAAAGCTGTACTGGATGGTCTGCTACTCTGCTTGGATGAAAGTGTAACATAACATTGGAATCCGAGATTGCTTTGAGGACAGTCAATTTTTTTCAATCCTGTTTCTTCTGGGTAAGCTGTGATGTATTCTCTTACGGTGAAACCCTCCTTTGTACCCCAGTTATCTTCTGCTTCTACCTCCTCAACAATTCTTGTGTCCTTCCGAACTCGTTCGGCGTCATCAATTAGCTTTCCAAGAAACTTGAAGCATGAAGGAAGATTGTTTATGAGAGTTCAAGCATATGATTCCTCCGAAAACGACGCTTCCAACAATTCAGGCGATTCCAAGTCCTCGAATGGCGCTCTGGTACCTCTTAACTTCTGCTCTCGTCCTAATTCTATAAATGATAGAAGATTAATATACCTTATTCCAAAGCTCAATTACGCTCCTTATGCTCGATTACCAGCGTTGATATTTTATCTGTATTGCTCCCTCTTTCTTTGATTGCGACAGTCTTATTTCGGCATCTTTTGACCATCCCTGACCACAATCTTAAGTCTCGATGTTCTTTCAAAGTGTAATGTATCATTGTGTATCCTTGCAAAAGCCGGCTTCTGCGTCACCCGACTCTTGCTGGTTTTTAGTATAGTAGTCATGGATTCCTTAGTACTACCTTAAGTCCTGATGTTTACACAATATACGGACATCTATATTCTGTAGATAATTAATTGATGCAGGGCTTATTAGAGGTGTGTAATGCTGTAGCTTTTATCAATTTAATTTGACTTAAATGTTTAAAAGTGGTGACATACCCTGCGCTCAGCATCATTTAAACCTGATGACTTAGCATTGTAAATTGGCCCAACCGCTCTGTATTATGTTATCTTTTCTACCAACCACTTATTACTGGATTTAAATTGGGAAGTCTTTGCCATTCAAGTGTAAATGTTCATTGTGATAGTGGTAGATAAAAATATGATAGTGATAATTCTGCTCACAATTGTTTTTTCTTGATGTTTTAAAAAGTATTTCTATGATTTTATCTGAAGAGTTATCTGATTGTGTGCTTGATTATACTCCTGGAAATCACTAGTCAAAGACCAGGAGAGAGATCTTACTGGAGTACGTTAAGAATGTGCAACCAGAATTTATGGATTTATTTTTGAAAAGAGCACCCCAACAGGTATGGTGCAGTCATAATGCACAAATACAGTACTGATTCCCGTTGATTATCTCATAAAAGTTGCTATTTCCTTTCATGCTTGCATTCTTGCTAATGAAACTTCTTATTTGCTTTTAGGTAGTGGATGCAATGCGGCAAACAGTGACAAATATGATTGGAACACTTCCCCCTCAATTTTTTGCTGTAACAGTTACCACCGTAAGTCCTAAATGAGTTTATATACTTGCTTGCTTGGTTTTATTTTCTAAATGTACATTTTATGGGATTTATCCTTGCTTGATGTATCCGCTCCTGAAATTTGCACCACTATGCCAGTCTAATTTGCATAACAATCTTTGGTGCTAAGTTTTTATGACACTCCAGAAACCCATGATTTTGAAACAAAGTCTGAAGTCATTTTATTGACCACTGCTGCTGGTTGATTTTCCTCATTTGGTGACTGCCTGCACAGAAAGTCTTGCCTTCCCATCAATTGGCACTTGATGGCTTGTCAAAGAAATTGTGGAGTCTTTTGGTAGAGTTTGGTCCCATGCACTGTATTGATTGTCCTAAAAATTTTAAGAAATATTGTCTCAATTCACTAGAAATGACTAATCTGATGGAGAGAAAAGGTACAATGTTTTAAGCACAGGGTGGCTCAAGTTGCAAGGCAACATTGAGCCATGCAACTAGGGTAAACTGTTTTTCATTTTTTTTGGGGTGTTTAAACCTTTGTGTCTTCCTCACATTGGTGGAATTACTTGGCTTTCATTTAGGTGGCAGAGAATCTTGCACAGCTCATGTACAGTGTCATGATGACTGGGTACATGTTCAGCAATGCGCAATACCGTTTTGAGCTTCAAGAAAGTTTAGAACAGGTTGCTCTTCCTGAAGTAAAGGATAAAAAGGTGAAATTTTTATTCCTGCCCATTTGTGAGTTACCTGTTACCCTGGTAATTGTGTTATACTATCATATAGTGAAAGAAAATCTGAGGAATTTACAATAAATGGAATTTAAAATTCATAGGCTTTTTAAGTGTAAATGTCATATCGGCTGAAAATCATCTTCACTTTGCTTCTTAGTTTTGACTTCATATGATGATGTGAAGCTACTAGGACATAGATGAGGAAAGAGATGTAGAAAGAATTCGCAGAATCTTATTATTCTGTACTGTGGAGAGGAGACTTCAGTTGCATTATCAAAATTGTTTTTGTCAACCACAGGAATAGTACCAAAATATTGTGTTGAAAAATTAGATGCTAAATGAAGGTTTACCATCTAAACATTAATAAAGGTCCAATTTTCTGCTTTGAAGTTTTAGTTTTTATATTCTTTAATATTTGCACTTTTAACTGATGCAGGATATGCCAGACTATGCACCTGGGACACAGAAAAATGTTTCAGGTGAAGTAATTCGGTGGAACAATGTTTCTGGTCCTGAGAGAATAGATGCTAAAAAGTACATTGAAATACTTGAAGCGGAAATTGATGAGCTGAATCGTCTAGTCGGTAGACAATCAAGCAATGCACAAAATGAATTGTTGGAATATTTAAAATCCCTTGAGCCTCATAATTTGAAGGTAACTTTTACTTTTCTTCTTATTAGCACAAGCTACTTCTGTTGCCTTTTGTTTAGCTGAAGAGTATGTGTTGACTGATCGGAATAGGTGATAGGTTGAAATATTGGTTGGTATATATGGTTTAAAAGTGTGCAATTCGGTGGAACTCATTAAAATTTGTCCTAAATTTCTAATTTATCAATGAAATCGCTAATTTCTCGTGTTGAAGATTGATATACTCTCTTATCTATGTTTCCTCTATCTTTAGCAATTTAGAAGCTCAGTTATTGAAATAAGTCAATAATGTGCTGTAATAATGCATTATTATATTCTGTAGGAGTTGACCAGCAGTGCTGGGGAGGACGTTATTCTTGCAATGAATACATTTATAAAGCGCTTACTGTCTGTTTCAGATCCCAGCCAAATGAAGGTTTGTCTTTGCAGTTCTTTTTTAATATTCTTTTGCCATTCGACTTTATTCAATTGCCAACAGAGACTCCATTCCAACATGAACTTCTCTGGTGTTATCAAGTTGCTCAAGAATAAATGTTTCTCAGCAACTCCTATTTACCACATCCTATATTAAACAATAAATTAGTTGGAGGGTTTTACCTTTCAGAATCCTTACTCTAAATAATTGAACTTTAAGCACGCACTCTCTAACTGGACTGAATGCCAAAGCATACCAAAGAAATGAGGTGATTGGATCCCAAAGAAAGATTGCTTGTCTAGTGGTACGGTTATATCAGCTAGTGATATTTAGTTATGAAATGAGGTGATTGGATCCCTGATAGAGGTCCAGCGCCACTGTTGACTTACACGAGGAGGCGCAAACGGTCAAGAGGGAATTCAGGAACTAATAATTAATTTCTGTTTATTTGTTTGTGTTTTCATTATTGTTTTTTTGTTGAGGAATAAGTGGGAATCCCCACGATTAGCTGCACTAGGCACGTAGAGTTAGTGTGAGTCAGTTTCCTATTTTTCTGTCATTAATTATTATTTCAGAAAATACCAAAAATATGCTGTGTCAGTTTGATTATGAATTGGCCCCATGGCTGGATGAATGGATATCGAATTTTTACAGAGTGAAATACTTTTGTCAGGAGATTCTCCACGGCTATTAGGGAATTAAGGGCGAGATCCTTGCTCTAATTTTTCTAATAGAATTCCTTCTCTTCTTCAATTACAATATTTTTGGGTTAGCTTCTAACAATCCCACATGCTCATCTCAAAGATGAACATGGGACGTTCATCTAAGATTTGAATGAAGGTATAATTATATATATGTATAAATAGGAGTAAAATGTAAAATAAAGGTATAATCTTCTGACTGTTGATATTAGAATGGTGTTTGATTTAAAAATTATTTGATTTTAAAAAATATATCTGGACTGTCCAAATTAAATTTGAATGGCCCATTATAAGGTGACAGGTGCACACCAAAATACCACCTTGAAATGAGAGGCCACAATTACATTTCCTTAGAGAGTTGAAGTAATTTATGGATTCTAGGCTACACTTTGTGAGTTTTTGTTGGGGTATGAAAAAATATTCTTTTTTACTTGCTGTCACTAATTATTATATGTATGTATAACCTTCAATTCTGGTTGTAGACTAGCGTGTCCGAGGCAAGTGCGCCTGAACTTGCAAAACTGCTCTACTGGTTGATGGTCGTGGGGTACAGCATCCGCAATATAGAAGTTCGATTTGACATGGAACGAGTTCTTGGTACTCCTCCAAAGCTGGCAGAATTGCCGCCAGGTGAAAACGTTTGAGCATCTGTACTCTTGATGGAGCCAATCAACACAAATTGTCGTTTAAGCTCGAGCCTGATGACTGCTATTTAGATTTTACACTTATAAATGCTGTATTTTTTCTGTAGCCTTGAATAATTGACCATCTATTTTATTCGGAGATGTGTCATTCTTAAAATTTTGTATTTGGTAGTCCAGAGTTTTTCCATGGAAATCCAAGACTTATTTAATTATTGGTTATCTAATAAAAATTTTCATAAATTATCAAATATATTTTAAGGATGCTGTTAACGATGCTCAAACCTATGGCTCTGAACCAATTATTTGTCACAGGGATTGGATTTAGACAGACAGCCTTTCATTAGCCATAGCCGGATCCTTCTTATATCGTTATTACCATTTGTAATGGCTCCCTATAAAGCATTATTCCAATAATGCCCTTGAAAATTTTAGATAATTATTGCTATCAGTTTCCAGTATTATTTCTAATTTAGAACTATAATTCCACCAAAGGTGATAATGTTTGCTTTTTGTCTTTTCTTTCTTATTACTTGTTTGATAAATTTTTTTAGAAACAATTTGATGGGGACAAATCTTCTCTTACATGTACATTTAAAATCATTTAAAATAAATTAATATAAAAATTCAACAAATGGCTCTTGCAATAAGATTTTAGACAAAACCTTCCCTCGCTGCTAGGCAGAGCAGTGGACGGGTTGGACAATCTATAAGGTCAAACCCATAGCCTGTCCATTGAACTTTAAATGGGTATGGGTTAGCTCATACTCATACTTCAACCCATTTAAACTCGTATAAACGGACTAGCACATAAATAGACGAGCTCACCAGATTTTGGATTACCCATTTACATTTGACATATTTATTTTTTTGAAAAAAATATATTTATAAGCATTAAAATCCATTTAAATTCGTTATTCTAAATTCTGAAATTTGAATCTTCATAATTCAATAATCACAATTCACACAAATTTAGACAAGTACTATCATAACTTAAATTTATTTAGAATATGGAGTCAAACAACACCTTAACTAATGCTAGAATGCAGAATGAAATGAGTAATTAATTAAAAAAACACTAAATGGGTGGGTTCTCTAACCCACCCCGTTATGAGTCTTTTTGAGTGGGCTCAAAACGACCCAATTATATTGAGTTGTGGGCGGGCTCATGGGTTATGAATTTTGTTTAGCCCTACTTTTTTTTTTGGAACACTTGTTTAGCCCTACTCACTGCCTTTGATTATTGACAACACCCTTGATAAACAAAGTAATGCACAATGAACATAGTAAACCATACATTAGCTCGTAAGAATCTACGCATCAAACAACTTAGGGCCTGTTTTTATTTGTGATCTCTAAATAAAAATAAATGATACAAATAAATAGTCATTATTAGTGATAATTAGAGAAATAATAAGTATTTCACATTATCACACAACGAATAGGATTACCTTCAAATGGAGCTTTTTTTCTTTTTCTTTTTTGCCAGCTTTTTTTGCCACAGGCCTTGGCAATATATTCATCGACCTAAAATATAGTTGGATCCTAGTAAAATTGAGTTATCATCAGTGGCGGCGCCAGGCAAAACATGTCTTTACGTGCTTCTCAATATTGAACCTCCACAACCTTTTGTAACCCCAGCATATTTATCGTGCACCCAATCCAATTCCCAGGTTGAAAATGCACCCTTGGTTAGATCATATCAGCACTTGGTCACAAGAATTTGTATGTAGCCTGATGGTAATTGACAATGCCTTGAATACTCAAAATCCCACTCCTCTTGAAGAATCAAAGATGAAGCTCGTAACAAAACCACTCCAAACAGAACAGAAACAGCCCTGTGGGGTGCCAGCGGCGCATTACCAAAACTCGCCTTAGAGAATCCGGAACGATGGCACCCTGCTAAACTATTTTGAGTCTTTTAGCCCAAAGGCTTTGATCAGCTGACCAACACATGGGGAACCCAGCTATGGCACACCACCGTAAATTCAACAGGGCAACAGCAATTTTCTCTTCAGACTCTTCAAAAAATTCAAATATCCTTGACTCGACTGCCGAATCTTCGGCAAGGATGAATTCATTCACTAATTTTCTCTTCTCTTCATCTATTTGAACATGGCCACCAAGCATACGCATACTTAAAACCTGCAATGCTTGAATTGCTGTGTTGTGAAAACCAGAGTCTACATATGCACAGAAGACAGAGCTGCAAGTCGTTTGATCAGGCAGAATTTCCGCTTGGTGCATACGCTCCACAATGAACTCAATAACATCGATCCTTCCCTAATTCATGGAAGAAGTTTTTAGAATTTTTTTTAAAAAAAAAAAAAGAAGTTATCATGTGAGGAATCACAAAAAATGTATTCTCCATCAACGAAGCACAACAAAGACTCGACCACTTTTCCTCCTTAGTAACAGGGTCTTACAAACTAAACAAATGGATAATATAATTGATATCCAAGATGCAATATAGGGAAAATTTGTTATAATTCTCTCTTATGTCTACTTCCTATGCATGAAGATATCAATGAGTAGTGTGAAGTACCTTCTCCCATGCTTTTCTAAGAATTGTATTGAACACTAGCACATCAAGATTCACGCCATCTGATCTCATATGACCCAAAAGATTCAAGGCTTCATTGAAGTTCTCATCTTCCAACAGAACCTGACAAAAACAAACTCACTGTTAAGCTGACAAAAAGGCTACAAAGTTGAACATCGTAAATTGCAAGAATGGTGCCATGGAAACTCATTAACAATACATCAACGCACATAGGGAGTAATACATCAAAAAAGTGATATGCATCAACTAAAAGCAGCAGCAGCAGCAAGCCTTGTGTCACTAATTGGGCATCAATTATAAGCAACCTTCATTAATGACCTTGCAATTAAGAAAACGCTCCTTTTGCTGATATATTAAGACTTTCTCAGGGGAAGATAACCTAGGACACCTGGACCGGTAAAAACACCATTAGGGATATTTGGTTGAAGTTGAATACTTGCAACTAAGTATACCTCCCTATCTCCTCTTTATGGATGTCTTTATTTGTTAGAATCATGTGTGTGGCTTCTCTTTGGTGTTTTAGCTTAGAGCTTTGTTAAGGGAGTCTTCCTATTAGATGTGCAGAAGGTTCAGCAGCATTACCATATACCAATTCTTTTATAAACTTACTATGCTTTGATCTTCTTACTTTTATTATGCATATCTCTTAAAGTGTTTTACTACCTCCGGTCCTAATTATAAGACCTAGTTGACTTTTTTTGGAGAAATTAAGGAAGCTAAATAAGTTACTTAATTATTTCATAAGTTTGTATCTTTAGATTATATATTAATTTATTAGTCAAACTAATTAGTTTGAAGAAAAAATAAAAAATAAAAATACTCTAAAGTAATTTAATTAGCTTCCTTAATATCTCCAAAAAAGTCAACTAGGTCTTATAATTAGGACCGGAGGGAGTATTATTTTACTTTTATTTTTTCTTGTACCTCAAGGATAGCCAAAAGCAATTAGATGTCAACTCAAGAGAACCACAATTAGACTCCTCAACTATCATTTTAACAAAGTGCCATATATTTTTTAAGAGTAAAATCCATTTATTATGTAAGGAAGATGTACATAATATAAAATTATGTACCTCTTGTTACGTTCAGATTTTGTGTGTGTGTGTGTATTTTGATAACAAATGGGGGAATCATAAAAGGCACCTAGGCCTGGAGATTACTAAGTCCTGAGATAGTGAGTCCTATTTGATCCTCTAACAAAATGGGTCTAAAGCCCAGCAAGCAGGCTGTCTGAGTCTCTGAGAATTGTTATGTTCAGAATTTGAATCGATCATAGCTGAAGAAACAAGATAACATCAAATACGCAAGATTGTCACTTGCATATTGACAGCATTGCTTTAAAACTAAAACTCTATCGCTCACTATCTGAGATAAATTATGTGCAATGGCAGAAACTTCACCAACAATATTAAGATTAATAATAAGAATTTGGACTCCAGAATCAGAGAGAACACAGGAAGAACCTTAATGAGAGCTGTATATGTTGGAGTGCTTGGATAAAACCCTTCACGTATCATAATTGAAACCAGCAAAGAAGCAGATTTGAAACATCCTAGTATACTGCAACAATCAATCATTATATTATATGTTGCAGGACTAAGCTGGAAGCCACATAACTTCATCATCTTGAAAATTTCAATTGCCATGTGACTCTGTATATCAATTAGAAAAATCAATTTCCAGCAACACAAACATAACGAGGTACCTACTTCAGAAAATACCAGTTGAAATAGAGAAAATACAGTGTGAAAATCACATACTTCTTTGGCTACAACAAGATATTGCAAAACTATGTTGTATATAGTACTTCCCAAAGTAGGGTCTTTATGAATGAAAAGATTCTCTGCCACATGTAAGTATTGCATCATCTCTCTTATCATGCCTTCTTCTCCAAGGGCCCTCAACTGGAAGAAAATAAAAGAGGACACAACCAAGTCATGAAAAGACATGAGATCTACAATCAGAACTGCCCTTTTATACCCAGGGGAACTTTTGAAACACTTCAACATCTAACAGCATCATGATAGGATCTTTTACAAATATGCTCCCATATGCAAGTTTTTTCTTTTCCCTTTTTCTCTGTGTACAGAGGAGAGCTACTATTGTACAAAACAGGGGAAAAATTTACCAAGATGTTAACACACTGAAGGACTACAAATAATTTGAACTTTGGTAATTAGGACTACTGTACACTTTGTCACCTTGAATTCATCCCAAAATATTTATATTATTCACTGAATCACCTTTAATAACTAATATCAGTTTTACTTAAATCCGTGCAGAGGGACAGCTTCATAAATTTGCACCATCCTTGATTTAAAAGGAAAATGGAAACTCAGAATTGGAATTTACCAGGCTTTTCAATGAATGATAACTGTGGTGAATGCCATTTTTGACCATATCACTTTCTATAGCATGGATTCTTTTAGCAACTTCTACCTGTGATATCATATTGCCCTTTTCGTATGGTGGATTTACATTAGTAAACAGTGTAAACAATAACTCATATGTCCTGACATCAGGTGCAATATTCATCTGTTTCATCTTGGCTAAGACCCACACAGCACGTTCAGGTTTGTTCTGCAAATTTGTTTGGAAAGGCAAAACAGAAAACTTTAAAAATTCCTCAATGCAAGACAAATGAAAATTCCACTATAAAATACAACAAATTTTCCAGATATGTTTAGGTAAAATAAATATCTGTTGCAATGATAATAATATAAAACATTTATGCAGTCATCGCAACAGAACTTCAGAAATATTATTAAGTCAAACAAAAGCTACCAAATTATAGCAATAAAAAGGATATCCATTTGTTTATAGGTTTCTATTAGATTAAGTGTGGTTTCAGAAAAACAATATAGGCTAACTAAAGGACAGGTTTCAGTTTTCTAGTCAACTAAATTTTAGCACCACTAACAGAAAGCGTAAAATAACATTTGCACTCCAAAATTTCATATTTTAACTCACCATTTTGTCACATGATGCCAGGAGAGCATTGAAAGGGCGTGGATGTTGATATGTAGAAATCTGATTCAGCAAAGCCTCTGCCAAATCTAGTTCAAGTGCCTTACTGCAACTGACAGAAAGATTTACTAGGGTTGAATCATATGGCTTCAATTTTTTCTGCCGCATTATTTTTAACTGAAAATAGAAATAAAGAACGAAATATAAGAACAAGAAAATCTATGAAGTAAAAACAGATAATATAAACCATAAAGTGAAACTTGCGTCAAATTAAAACCCTCAATTTTAAGATACTTTGAATGCTTGTGATTAAAAAGAAGTAATATTAATTGGCCCAATTTCTGTTTGAAACTTTACCATCACCCCCTTCCCTCCAGCAAACAAATGATAAAACAGAAAATCAGGCATGGAGGTAACGGAGCAACAAGCAGGCCATTAGAAACGAACCACTTCCAAGCCTTCTCTGAAACCTCTTTGAGAAACAGCAGCTCTGATATAGCTATCATATGTATGCCTGGATGGCTGCAACCCAAGATTTTGCATCTGGACAGAAAAGATCTTGTTATTTATTATGATATAGATTTAATAAAAGTTGGTGGTCAATAAAATTCTCCTGTTCTATTTTTGGTAAGCATGGGAAAGTAGTATGCAATATAAACAAGCAAATAAGAATGTAAATTGACAAAGCAATATTGTTTTCAGACGCTTTGAGACATAAAATAGATATGTGAAAGCAATATTTACAAAATATGACATATGGTTACAAAGTCCGGAAGAATAATTGTTGAATACAGGTACTGTAATACATAACATATCACAGACAATAACAAACTTAGTTAACATGCCTACCTGCAGAATAAGCTGCTCTGCAAGAGCATAATTTTGACCTTGTGCACATGCATCCATTACATCATTAAAGGACCAACTCAAAAACTTCATAATTCGTGATGGATATTTTTGTCCATTTAGCCTACACATTCCAACACTCTTAGCTTCTATGCTAGCAGAATTAACATCTGATGAGTGTTCAAGAGGAGCGCATATGAAAGGGTCAACCTGTTTGTTCTCCTTCATATCCAATATGGTTGAACCTAGCTCTCCTTTTAAAGGTATAGGGATGTCCAGTCTAGTGGAATACAACTTCTCATTACCGTCATTTTTCCTTTTTTGTTCGGCGGAAAATTTCCCATAATCTTTACTATCAATATACATATCTCCCTTGTTGACTAAGGAAACCATTTGTTGCAAAGCCTTAAAGGCAGATGTTAAATCTCCCAACATTCTAAATGACCATATAAATTCCCGCAGAGCAATGTTGCTAACACTATAGTGCTTAACATACTCCTTCCAAATTCGATGAACTGCAGACAAGTTTTTCTGCAAAACTGCAAGCTGAGAGACAGGAGTAGATAAATTATCAACTTATCATTTAAAAAAATCAAGCCAACATATTGAAATTAACCAAGTATTGTTCAAATACTATCTCAAGCAATAAATTTATCTGCTTATAGTACCTGATTTCACTACCATTAGCTAACACAAAAGTTAGCAATGCACATGCCACATTCCATTGGAATCGCATTTTATAACTACAATCTAAAATCTATAGATTATTTTATTATTGGAATATGAAAAAAAAATTAAAGGGAAACCATTTTGAGGAAATAAACATGAAATGAATGACTTATCAACCTTAGACCCTCTACCCACTCTCTAAAAGACAAAGGCATGAGTGGGAAATAAAATTATTGACTGACAACAAAAAGATGACAACCATTGTTCATAAAGACTAAACGAATGTGGTTTTCCAATGGACCTCATGTTACTGAGCATAAGCTTTAAAGCCCATATGGTGAATGCTAGTCAGATACATTTAATGATTGAAATCACTTAAAAAAAATCTTATGTTGAAAGATTATTAGCAACCAAAGCTTAAATTTGATGCAAATGAATATTAAAATTCATACTTCAAGAAAATATAAGAACCATGGCAATAAGAGAACAAATAAACGTTGAAAAATAAGAGAAACTACTGGGATATCCACATATGAATTACTACGGGAAAAACAAGTTGAGGGCCCAGATCGCCACAAAACTAACTTTGTCAAAAATAATTATCATTGTTAAAAATGATAAAGGTCTTTTTTCCCCTTTAAGAAAGAAGAAAAATAACAATGGCCAATTCTGGAGATAGGTCATAACTTACAATGATTATAATGCCTTATGCCTTAGCTCTGTATGCAACAATGAAACCCTAACTCCTAAGCAGACAGTGCTCCAAAGTGAAAATTCACCAAATCAAATAACATCTAGTCACAATCAGGCAAAGTAAAATCACCAAGAACCAGCTCCAACAGAAACTACAATATGTTGCTTCTTGCAATGTGGTCAGCAGCGTTCATAAGAACAGGCTGATGTGAAGAAATCCAAACTTGATAACATATTCACAAATGAAAGTACTTCCAGGCTTGATCATCTATCATATATCACAACTTCAACAGAGATATCCAAGCAAGAGGAGAAGAAAAATTACCGTTTGCTAAACTAGAACAATAGTAATCTATCCACTTCAAAATCAATAACAGAATGATGATGCAAGAATTTTCTATACACAAACCTTAAGAAGCAGTGTGTATGTGACTTCATTGTTTCCAACCATGTGCTTTTCCATCAGGTCCAAACATTTGCTTGCATGGGTTATACTCCTCATTTTTGTGCAGCCTTCTAAGAAACTATTATACAAAGAAAGAACTGGATAGAGCTGCTGTGTTTCTCTAAGAAAATTCATCAAATTAAAGGCCTGGACGAAGAACAACAAGAATACATGAGATAAGTAAAAATAACAAAAAAGAAAGAGTGATGGAGTCCAAAATCAGGGAGCCATAGGTGATTCATGTATTGCTAGTGGTTTTCCTTAAGTTTTCATGGATTGGTATCAGAACCAGACCTACCTACATAAAAATGGCTATTTGCAGAAGGTACAACCTGATCAATCCATGAGGAGGGTGCAACATGAAGTTCAAAAGCTGCCTGTTGAAGTGAGAAACCTAGAACTTAGCCACCTTCCCCAAAGGTTGACCAAGTAGCAGCTTCTAGAAGTAGCTCTTTTCTTAGAGGTCAATCAAGCTCTAATACCAATTGATGGAGACTTAAGCAAGAGCTGAAAAATCAACAGTCAGCTGGAAAAGGGGAAAAGCCACAGATCATAAGCACCACATAAATCACTTATAGTTCCCTGCTGTAGGATTAAACAAAGGATAAAGTGAATGCACACTCGAGATAATATAATGTTTTACCTCCTCCAAGTAACCCCCTCTACAGAGGGCTTGGACCATAAGAGATGAGCATATACGATTCAAGTTAATATCTCTAGCCTCCAGTAATCTCCAAATCTCCATTACAAACTGCAGGAAAATGGCAAGAATGAATTTCATATCAGCAAAATATTCCCCCATAACTTATGATCAAAACATTAGTGATGGTAGGCATTTATAATCAATAGAAATGCTTTAGAAAACCTTTTGCTCCTTTACATTCTAGCACAAGTAAACATACAGTGCTACTTAGCTGATAGCAACTGAACCCAAGTAAGTATGATTTGTTTTCATAAAGGAATGTTCAGATTAGTCAATAGTGCGTATTAAAAAATGCAGTTAATGGTTAACCCATTGCCGATAGAACCACTCCATTAAGATTTACCAATTCATTAAATTAAATATAACTGAACTGCAGCTTGAATCACCAAGTCCCTTCATACTTTTGTAGCTCCAACTCTTGCAAGAAATTTCAACAAGAGCAATTATTTATTTGGCTAGCCAAGAAATTTTTTTACAAAATAAATAAAGGCCAAACCAAAAACTTCTTGCATCCATTAGAAATTTACAGACAAATTTGGTTTCAATAAAAAATACCATGTATTCAGCATACCAATGGGTCAGGTGAGCGTGCACAGTATTTAATAATATCAACAAAATCATCAGCTCTTAATGAGTGGCTTCCGTAGCCAAATTCTAAAAGTAGGTCAGAAGCCCTCCTCCTCTCGCCCAAACGGAGAGCATCAACTATTTGCATTTGCATAACCTTGGTAGTTGATCCTGCTCCAGATTCCACAAAATCAGTACCTGCATTTTAATCAGCACAGCCAGTCCGTAAGGGAGAACTTGATAGGAATGTAAATTCTCTGCTTGGAGTTTGTGAGTCTAAAAAAAAACACAGATCCTAATGTGTGTATTTAAAATAAGACCATTTATAGATGAATATTAGTATGAGAAAATCATTGAAAGAAAAAAAAAAGGGAATCGCAGCTGATTAGAAGTCACATTAGATTCATCCACGTAATTATCAGCATGAATGGTTTACAGGTAATTACTTCGTGTTGTGCTGAAAGTTTGTTGAGTACACAGCTCTCCAGCAAGTTCATCTCCCTAGAAAACACAAATCATAAGAGAAACTAACAGAAGGTAATCAAGATTATATATTCATAATAACACTACAAAATCCGCCAACGACACGAAGTCACACAATAATAATAATAAGGCTAAGATGAATACATATTGATGCCACTTAGATTTGCAAAAGGACTCCACAGTTGACCGCAGAGCAACCCTTGTTCTGAAAGCATGCATGCCTCGTAGGACCATCTCCCTCGAAGCTTCAGCTCGTTAACGATGGTAATAGCTTCGATGAAGAAGCCGGATCTCGTAGGTCCAAGCAATGCAATTGATCCGCCCGCGTGGGTGGGCTCAACAGTGGAAGGTAAAGCCCTGGTGTAGTGGTGTGTAGACTGCGTAATAGAGTTATGAAAACGTGTTTGGTTAGTCAAGTGGTTATATGCTGAAAACGTGTTTGGTTAGTCAAGTGCTCGGGAATAAGTTTTCGGGCCCATCACTCTTTCCTCATTTGTGGGAACTTGAGATCCCACCAAAAAAACGTGTTTGGTTAGTCAAGTGCTCGGGAATAAGTTCCCGGACCCACCACTCTTTCCTCATTTGTGGGAACTTGAGATCCCACCAAAATTTGTGGGATCTCAAGTTCTCATGTCACTATTCACATTTTTGGACAAATTTACCCCTGAATTTAAACTTGGCGGAAAGTTCGAACTTGGCAGGAAAGTTCGAATCTGGCGAAAATTTTTTTTACACAAGTTGGAACTAAACAAAAATATATATTTTTTAAATATATTTTAGCAAAAAAAATATTTTTTTATTTTGAATTAATTTTTTTTAGGGTAAAATAGATTTTTCCTAATTCTTTACCAACTACCACCCCTTCATTTTCTTCCAACCAAACAACTCAAGACATATTCCCTCATCTTTCAAATCTTCCTTTCCCTAAGTTCCTTTCCCTCTTTAAAAGTTTCTTGAATCAAACGGGCCCTTTGTGAGTTCCTTCATTCTCTCTCTCTCTTGAGTGTTTTTTTTTTTGAGTGAAGTTCCTTCCTTCTTTTCTGAAAAAAAAAATTGACACTGCATTAAAAAAGGCTTATAAAAAGATATTTTTAGAAACAATAGTGTGGCGTTACCAACGGGGTTGACATAAACCCTCCACCCTAGTTCTATTTATAAGTTCTTTTTGACCAAAACACATACCAAGGAGAGTTAGTTAGCTCAATGATTGTAGGGTAAATTTTTAACTTTGCCCTCATTTATGAATGAGTATCTTTCAACTTTTTCTTCTCTCTTTATTTTCATTGGGTATCTTTCAACTCTTTCTTCTCTCTCTATTTTCATTGGTATAATTAATATAGGCAAAATTGTCATAATTTCATTTATTACCTAAAAGAGGACTTATAAATAGAACCAAATTTTTTGACCAAATGAGACTTATAAATAGGACCAGAGTGGTAAGTGGTGTGTGTTGCTTAAACAATATTTCAAGTTCGAGCCTTATTAATGTAAAAAAGCCCCGCTAGGAGACTCTCCTACCATAGCCAGGTGCGCGACGCGGGTCGTATCCGGATTAGTCAAGACGAAGTTTTGGATACCGGATGAGCAACAAAAAAAAACAGTGCATGACGTATTTTGCTTATAGATAAAAATATAAATATATACAGGTCATTATTTTTTTAAGAGAGCTATTTTTAGTGGGTTAGGGGGCAATTTTGCACGAGTTGTTTTATCAGTTAATTTTGATGATTAGTTAACCAAATATACTTACAGTGGAAGGTAAAGCCCTGGTGTTAGAGAAATACTTACATAATCTACAAGTGTCACGTCATCTGAACTCTGTTCCATAAAAACATAACAATTTAGATTTGGATGAGATTTTTAAAAAAATGTTTTTTTTGTAGTACTTTTTTTTAAGCTCCAAATTGGAGCTTTTAAAAAAAGCAGCATTTTAGCTTTTTTTTTGTGACTTTTGCTTTTTTAAAAAAATATCATCTAAACACATAAATTAATTAAAAATCATTTATTTTTGCATTAAAAAGTGTTTTTTTTTTCTTCAAAAAATAGCCCATCCAAAAGGGTCATTAATCCTAGTTGGCTCATCATTCAACTGAAAAAAAAAAACCCCCAAATTTTGCTTATTTTAAAGAAAAACATTAGTTAATCATTTTGTTTTATTTTAAAAAAATTGAGATGTTTTTTCTTAAAAACAAGAGAACAGTTAAATCTTTTTCAGCTAACTAGAATTAAAATGATGAGTTATTATGTTTTTGTTAGATAGAATTCAGATACGTATTATTCTTAGAGTATGTAAGTACTTCTCTTTTTGTTAAGGCATAAATTTAGACCAAAAGTCCATACATTATTTACTTCATCTTTTTTTAAAGTTAGATTTAAAATTTCGTGGGTAAATTTACATCTTAACAAAAATAACATGGATGACACGTGAACTGTTAGCTCAGCATATTTGATCCACTAATAGTTCAAATTAAACAAGATAATGACTAGAGTAAAATTAATCCATTTTTATACCTTCTGAACAAAATTACCACACAAAAAATTTCAGGGACAAAATCATGTCTCGCCAATTTCCAAGACAAAAAATGCACCATTTATTAATGGGTTAAATACCATTTTTACTATGGAAGTATTGACTAGAGGGAATGCAGTACCTAAAAATTTTTTTGGTATCATTTTTGTCTAGAAAGTTTACAAAAATGAGCAAATATACCCAAAAAGTTTTTTTTTAGTAACAAATTTGCTTCAAAGTTTTTTTTTATGAGCAATTTTTTGTAAACTTTCGAGGCAAAAATGATCAATTCAACAGTCAAGATCAATCGATGGGTAAGATTGCTACCTTTGTAAACTTCCGGGTAGGGGTGGAAATAGGTCAGGCCCCTATCAGGCGGCCTACAGCCTGACCTGTTTAGGGCCTGGTCAGGCCTGGCCTGTTTGCTAAAAAGGCCAGGCCAAGGCCTATTTAAAGGCCCAAATATGTAAATAGGTCAAGCCTATGTTATTAAGGCCTGACCTGTAAGCCTTCAGGCCTGGCCTATTTACACATTAAATAAATATAATTATATTTATATTATATAAATAATATAATATTTATTATTTTTCATTCTTATATTCTACTAAAACCTTATATTTATATAGTTTTGATAGGTTTAAAGTGTACAAAAGCCTATTTATGGCCTCTAAGGCCTACAATATGAGGTCTTTTTAAAGGCCTACATTGTAAGTAGGCCTTTAAAAAGGCTTTAGGCTCGACCAGGCCTTATGAAGGCTCAGGCCTGAGCCTAAAAAAGCCTGCATTGAGCTCGGCGAGTTCAGGCCTTCTACCACCATTACAGGCTCAGGCCTATTTAACCAAAGCCTGGCCTGGTCTATTTTCATCCCTACTTTCGGGACAAAAATGATACCAAAAGAACTTATAAGTGCTGAGTGCTCTAAAATCAAAACTTCCATAATAATTTATTATGATATTTATCCCTTTATTAATTAAACGGATCAAGTCGCTTCCCGACCAAGTATTGACTGACGCCGACAGGTGAATTTTATTATTTTCCACTCTGATTGTACCAAATATTTCAAGTTACAAGTAAATTTTGCAGTGCATTTGGATATTCTCATTGGTCGAATTCCTTTCTGCGTTTCAAATGAAACCTGAAATGCTATTTCTCAAAAATCAATTCTCTATAACCAATAAAATCTTTTTTAGATTAGAGAGACACTTTTTTTTCCACCAAGAAAAACGGATACCAAATGGGAAAAATGGTGAATGTTTTAGTTTATCCCCTCTCTGGATAACTAAGGCACACACCTCGTTTGAAGTTTTTGGTTCAACTCATTTTAAATGATTTTACATTAAGAGAAAAAATTTGCTTCATAAATCACAAAACTGATTTTTAAAGGTGTTCAGAAACTCCTTTAATGTGAATTATATTAGTCACTTAGAGCTTGTTTGGATTAATTATTATAAACGTGTTTAAGTAAATAGAGACAAAACTCATTTATTATATTTATTTAGTACACTTTTAAATCATGGTTAAAAATTTATTTTTAGAATGGTTAGTTTCATTCTTCATCTATTTACCCTGCCATATCGTTTCCCTTGAGACTCATTGCATGTTCTAATCTCATATTCAAATAATAAGGCAAAAATCAAAACTTAAACATTTAAATCAACTAAGCTTCCTATATCGGAGTCAAAATTTAATATTGCCTCTAATTCACAATATAAATCATTATTAGGAAAAAATCATCTATGATATGACTTATTTAAAGTGTAATTAATGTTTATTTATCAATTTTTAATGTGAGTGTGATATAAATCATTTTTATAAATAAAAAAAAAAAATCATCCATGGTAAAACTAGCATTTGGTTGTTCTAAACTCAATTAGTTAATGTTTAATATAAGTACAGATAAAATATGAGTATTTTTTAATTTAAGATAAATTTAATGAGTTTCCTGTGATTTCTTACTTGATACTCCCTCCGTCCCTAATTATAGGAGCAATTTAACCGATTTTGGGAGAATTAAGGAGAGGAGTTAAATTAGTTAATTTTACTCATTTTCCTAAAATGTCCTTATATAAATTTAAAATGACACAAGTTGCTCTAATTATAAATGTTTCTAATTTGTCTTACGTTAGATATCCATGACATATTAGTTTATATATGTATATTAGTTGCTTTTTATATAGCCATGTGTGTACATATAGATCTAATTTTATTTCCACACGCTTTTTAATTGAAATAATGGTATTGCTATATAAACATATATGTGTGTATATATATATATGTATACATATAGATCTATCTACATACATAGAGATACACACCTATTTATCTATACACACATATATATGTAAACACACATATATATGTAAACACACATATATATAATGCTCCTAATAATAAGTATAAATAGGGGTATTATAGGAAAAAATTGACAAAAGTTAAAACTTGCTCTTATAATTAGGACCAAAACTAACTCCAAAATTTGTTCCTATAATTAGGGACGAGGGAGTATAATTTAATGGGAAAATCACACTTAGGTTCCAATGATTAGAAAAATCTATAAAAAAAAAGTCCTATAGCAGGTTCCCTATAAAAAAAGCTCCTTAGGACTTCATTGATATCAATTCTGATATAAAATTACCTTTTTATCCTTAGTATTTAATATTTGGATATGATATGATATTAAGTTATATAATTATATGCATGTACTTGTCAATCACTACTCTATGCTTTGTCAAAATAGGTACATGAGCAAAAAAAAAATAGGTACATGAACTTGTCAACGAGAAATGTTTTACTTAACATAAATGAGTTTTTCAATCGTTACTCTATGACATGTTAACATAGGCATGTATGCTTGTCAAAATAGGCAGATACGCTTGTCAAAATAGGCGCATAAACTTGTTAAAATAGGCACATACACTTGTCATTTTATAAGCGGTCGTAGTAGGTACTCCCTCTGGTCCTTATTATAAGATATCAACTACTATTTCTCGCAGACCAAGGAATGGAGATTACGTCATTAATGAGGTCTAAAAGTAATAAATATTTCCAACTTTACCCCTACTTTAATGATGTAGGTTTAAATGAGTTAGTTAAAAATGAGAGCATAATGGAAAAATAGTAATAAATGAGTTAGTTAAAGTAAATTGGTGCCTTATAATAAGGACTAAAAAATGTTGGTGGTTGGTGCCTTATAATAAGGACCAGAGGGAGTATATAAACTTGTTAAAACAGACAGCTAAATTTATCAAAACAGACACATAGACTTATCAAAATAAGCACACACACTTATCAATTTATAACTTGTCAAAGTAGACACATAAATTTGTCACAAGAGACACTACACTTGTCATTTTATAAGTTGTCAAAGTAAACATATAAGCTTTTCACAATAGGCATATACACTTGTCATTTTATAAGTTGTTAAAGTACGCATATAAACTTGTCACAATAGACATATACGCTTGTCATTTTACTAAGGGCAATAAGGTAACTTTATAGTTAGAATTAATATCAAAGAAGTCTCTAGGATCTTTTTGATAAGGGAATCTACTATGAGATTTTTTTGTCCAGGATCTGAGTATGTGATTTTTCCTAGTTTAATTTATTGGATTAGCTTTTGAAAAATAATTTTGAGTAAATACCCTTTCTGGTCTCTGACAAAAAACACGGACGCCATTTTGGTCCCTGACAAAAAAAATGTCCTTTTTAGTCCATAAAAAGAATGAATAAGGGTCGATCGGTGGACATTTTGATCCCTCGCAAATTTCCAAAAGGTCATTTTTAGTCCCCGAAAAAGGATGGATAATGGTCGACTTTTTTGTCAGGAACCAAAATGGGGTCCGTGTTTTTTGTCCGAGACCAGAAAGAATAGTTACTCAATAATTTTTACAATTTACCATATAAGTATCTCAATTTAAAAAAAAAAACATTTATTTAGGACAGTTGCCTCGTTTCGAAGCCTCCGCAATGACTTGTTTGGTGCCACACTTTTTTGAGTTGCAGCTGCAAATATCTCACCTTTGTCACTTGTGATGGCATCCCCAAAACGCCACCATAACCATTTGGAAAGTTAGCGATATCAACACGAGTCTGTGTCTTCGAACATTGGGCTGTATCACCGTCCTTGAGTTTATTACAACGAAATGCTAGTTTTACCACCACATCTGGCGGCTCGGCTCTCTACATTTCACATCAATTCTTTTCCGATCCACCGCCAGCCACGGCTATCCGCCGCGAATTCCAGCTCTGCGAACACCGTAAGCATTTCGAGCGAGCTCTCTTTCTCGCCGTCGAGGGCGGTGGAGGGGGACCATCCAAATGAACTCTATTCCCTTCACAACCGCCGCTATGACTTCGAGCCTCTTCTTCGTTTTCTCTCCAGTTCGTCCTCTGACTTGGAGGGTTCTACTTCTCCCACTTCACTTGACCCAACTGAGTTCCAACTCGCTCAGTCTTACCGGGCGGTTCCAGCTCCACTCTGGCGCTCACTCCTCAAATCTCTTTGTTCTTCTTCCTCCTCTATTGGATTGTCATGTGCTCTTGTTTCTTGGCTTCACAAGCACAAACTCTGCTTCTCCTACGAGCTTCTTTATTCCATTCTTATTCACGCACTTGGCCGATCCGAGAAGCTTTACGAGGCCTTCCTGCTTTCTCAGCGGCAATCTCTCACCCCTTTGACTTATAATGCCTTAATTGGTGCTTGTGCGCGTAACGGTGACCTCGAAAAGGCTCTCAATTTGATGTCCAGGATGCGTACTGATGGTTACCCGCCAGATGCTGTGAATTACAGTTGTATAATTCAGTCTCTCATTCGTTCCAATCGAATTGATTCCCCGATACTGCGGAAACTTTATAGAGAGATAGAAAGTGATGGTGTTGAGCTTGACGCACATCTTCTGAATGATATAATCCTGGGTTTCTCAAAAGCTGGGGATCCTACCTTGGCCATGCACTTTCTAGCAATGGCTCAGGGTATTGGCTTAAGCGCTAAATCCGCAACTCTCAATGCTGTTATATTAGCACTAGGGAATATGGGTAGAACGGAGGAAGCTGAAGCTCTCTTCGAGGAAATGAGAGAGAGTGGTTTGGAACCCAGAACACGGGCGTACAATGCACTTCTAAAAGGATACGTGAAAACTGGTTGCTTGAAAGATGCGGAATTCATCGTATCTGAAATGGAGAAGGGTGGAATTCTGCCGGATGAGCGTACTTACAGCCTTTTAATTGATGCATATGTTCATGCAGGCAGATGGGAAAGTGCTAGAATTGTACTGAAAGAAATGAAAGCCAGCAATTTAGAGCCCAGTTCCTTCATTTATAGTAGGATTTTAGGGGGTTATCGCGACAAAGGGGAGTGGCAAAAATCATTTCAAGTCCTGAGAGAGATGAAGGATAGCGGAGTACAACCTGATAGGCATTTTTACAATGTGATGATCGATTGTTTTGGGAAATATAATTGTCTGGATCACGCAATGGCAACATTTGAACAGATGATGTCAGAGGGGATTCAACCTGACACTGTTACATGGAACACGCTGATAGATTGTCATTGTAAAGTGGGGCGCCATGATAAAGCGGAGTTGCTGTTCCAGGAAATGCAGGAGAGTGGATACTTGCCCTGTGTCTTGACTTATAACATCATGATTAATTCCATGGGGCAACAGGAAAGATGGGACCAAGTAGGTAAATTACTTGACAGAATGCAGAGTCAGGGAATTCTGCCCAATGTAGTAACATACACTACTCTCGTTGATATATATGGGAAGTCAGGAAGATTTAGTGACGCCATAGACTGCATTAAGGTCATGAAATCTTCAGGATTCAAACCAACGGCAACCATGTATAATGCCTTAATCAACGCCTATGCGCAGAGGGTATGTTATCTTAGATATAAGTGTTGTTACTTTCTCTGTTACTCTGTGTATGTTGCATACATTAAGTAACAATTTTGATTATATATGCAGGGTATGTCTGAACTAGCAGTTAATGCATTCAGGGCTATGACGGCAGAAGGATTAGCACCCAGTCTTTTAGCTCTCAATTCATTAATTAATGCATTTGGTGAAGATAGAAGGGATGCCGAAGCCTTTGCTGTACTACAGTACATGAAAGAAAATGTATGTTGATTTTGTATTTTAATTTTCTTTCTCCATCTTTTCTGGCCTGAAGTGTTCTTAAGGCGTTCAAAATTGCATTGTTTTGGCTTGTTCATGTAATCGTTCTTTCTATTCTACTCATTCTTTTTGTTCATACGAACTGCAGAACTTGCGACCTGATGTGGTTACATATACTACACTTATGAAAGCCTTGATTCGTGTTGACAAGTTCCACAAGGTACATCATGGCATAATCAGTCAGCCTTTCTTCTATGTTATTACTAAGTTTGTTTCTTTCGGCATATCATCAATGGATATGGCCGTTATTTTTTTTATCACAGGCATCTTTATAAATATACTGTAATCCCTATGGAGTGTCAACCTACGCGTAAACTTATTAACCAGATTAACAAACTTTGAAGTTTCAACCTATCCAATTTGTGACATATTATCATGATATGAATGAGGGTGGTTTTTCGTAAAATAGAAGAATTGGAATGCTAAAAAATGTATGCTTTGTTTATGGGCATCTTTGTGCCCCAGTGTCTGACCAACTTCATTTCACAAATATGTCGCATCGTATGGGTTTTAGGTTCCTTCTGTGTATGAAGAAATGATAACGTCCGGGTGCAATCCAGATAGAAAAGCTAGAGGAATGTTGCGGTCTGCTCTTAGATACATGAAGCAAATACTGAAATCATAACTATGAAACATGTACATACAGCCAACGTATAGTAAATTTTGCTCTCCTGTTCTGCTATGTCACATCATTCTGAGGTTAGTGCTGACTTTCATCCTCTCTGCTTGTGTCTACCTGCTGTGCATGTAGTAAATACGGTATTAGCTTAAGGGAATTATTCTCTTGGGCATTTGATATCTGCATGACGATTTGTATGCTCAACCATGAAATTACACATTATAGAGAAAGCTTACCAAGTCTTTTATGCTAGTAAATTGATGTTTTAGTCCTTGGAAAATATGAACCTTCTCCTTGTGGGCCTCATTTTCAAGTATTATCTCCTTTTCTTTCATGCAGACTTTCTCCATTTTTTGGTTCAGTGCTTAAGTCATTCTTCTCCAGTTTGGTCGTTTTGTCAACTCAAAGCACGTTTTCTAAATCAAATTATTGGCTGTCGTATTTTCCAACATATATGTTATTGCTGTTATAGCTAGTTGTGATTGTATAATGGCTGTCATGGGAAGGAGCAGTAGCCCCGTGGCCAGATGATTTCAAGAAATTAAATTCTGACTTGTCTGTCTCTGTCTCTTTCCCTCCCACCCTCTCGCATGGAGTGTTGAGTTTGGAAACAATATGGATTGGAAATGACTAAAATAACAATTTGATCCTAGATTTTTAGGTTTATAGAACTTCAAATCCTAAAAATCAATCAGGGTAAATGTCAGTCGCTGAAATTCACAGATTTGCTGTGGGCTTTAAAATTCACACACTTGTAAATTTTCTGGGATTAAAATTCAGTAAGCCTGACAATGCAAGTATCTCATTAATGGTTTTTAATCAGACAGGAAGACAGTAATTTTGAAATGTATGTGCTTTGAATATACTGCATTTATCGAGTAACGAAGTACAAAATATTATGAATCATTATTGTCATGTCTTGCCTAAAATCCCTTCTTTTTATTTCTTTCTGGACATACAGGGCGTTGTGGATGCAGGTACAAAAGGCAACTCTATGTCTCTTCTATCATAGTCCCTGAATGACAAATAAAGTTGCAAGCAAAAGTATCAAATTCTATCAAAATGCCGAGGGAGGAAGTCCTCTGCTGCCCTTTCCTCCATCCTCTTCCTAAAAGAAAACGTAGCTATAGATACTTAAGTTTTTATGAGATCTGGTGCTACAAATTAGGAAGCGATGTACCTCTCGCAATTAATTTATTACGAGTAACAATGTAAGTAAAATTTCCATGTTAAACTGGCATATTTCTTCATGTTAGGAATTGGGATCAAAGAGTCATGATGTAAAATATTGTTTTGCATTGGTTGCGGCGTAATGATCTGAAACATCCCATCCATTAAGAAACCTAAATAATCGTCAATGCTAAATTTTACAATGTGTGCACTAGCAATCACATCTATGACAAGGCATTATGCCAACTTCTCTGTTATAAGCATTTTTAGCTAATGATGGACCTATTCCAGAGTTGGAGATGATAAAGAATCAAATTATAAATAACGAAGAGTTTCATGGTAAAACAGACGATTAAATAACAGTTTTTCAAAATTGGATATACAAATCAAGCTGCTCCCTACAAACAAATGATAAATTTAGAGGGGCACGGCAGAAACAATTGGTCTGCTATACTTGCCTTTAGCAATTCTGGAACAAAACATGAACATTAGCAAAACTGAAGATAACAAGAAGAGCCTAAAATATGTTCTTATCTCTTGCAATCCAAGTTCAACCACCTCCATCTTCTTGTCATATCTATTTCTCCTCTCTACCAAATACCCATCTAGATATTCATCTATCGATACCCATTTATCCAACTTGGAGACAGATGCATTCGAAGGGATTTCGCTAAGCTGGGAAGGACCCAATTTGAAAATTGTAAAGAATGCCGCTGACCAATCATTGAGGACTCTCTGATATTCAAATTGACAATATAAAAAATTAGAACTGTAGTTTTTTTAGCTTCGATCAATAATTACTCTTAAAATAGAAGTAAAAGGAAAACAAAGTAAAATTAAGAAAAGGATTCAGAGTCTGTAAGCCATGCAACTTACGTTGTAGCTAAAGGCGTCAGTGGGATTAAACATTTTAAAACAGTCTTTCGATGAGGCTGTTCCGTCTCCATATATCTGCCACTCCAAGAAGGAAAAAACGTAAGGGCACTAACAAATATTTACTAATATAATTGGAGGAACGGTTGCAACCGACAAACCTCAAATGTAAAAGCCAAGGGAACCCTCAAAATGTCATACATGAAATCTGTTGCTGTCCCATGAGCCAAATAACTGTCATTATGAAATAGGTTAAGGGAATTAAGTGCTGTTAGAGGAAACTTAGTTCCAGAATCTGAAAAACTTCATCAACTTACTCTAACAACAAGTGAGCCCGTTTGAATGGGCTTTTTTCTTAAAAAAAGCACTTTTTTTATACAAAAAAAAATACTTTTTTTTTAAATTTATGTGTTTAGATGATAGTTTTTTAAAAAAACAGTCACAAAAAAAAAAGTCAAAATTATGCTTTTTTAAACGCAATGCAAAAAAAACACTTTTTTTAAAAGCCCATCCAAACGGGCTCAAGTGGAGTATCTCCAGTACAAGAACACTCAATGGACCAGGATGACTCACTAATCAACTCCTACTGCTATATCAAGTGCAGTAGATAATGGACAAACTGGGACACAATAGATAATGGACTCATACCGGGACTAACTGACATATAATAGACTAGTTCATTAATAATTACCCCTTGTTGCTGACCAAGATGCTCTTCCCCATTATCTAACTTGGGCTGTTTCTTTTTCCTACTGTGAGTGAGTGTAGATTGCTGACATGGTCTCTTATCACATTAAGGCAATTCTAAACTTGAGGGAGCAGAGACATTTAATCAACAGAACTGTAGGCAATAACTGATGCCTCAGTATCAGCAAACTTGAAGGACTGCCAGCAGAATATGTATTTATTACTACCTCCGGTCCTAATTATAGGACCATATTAGGAATAAGTTGGTAGTGTAATTTGCACTACAAACTTGCTCCCATAATTAGGACCAGAGGGAGTATTTAGGAAAATTTACAGCTTACATTCTGAAACTTTTGGCTTTGTAAAAACATGGTGCTGAGCTACCGGCGTTAACATAAGATTAACCAGGGCAGTGGAATTTTTCTCAATACATTCACCTATTTTTCCCTTCCTATTCAAGCTCAGTCTAACTGGGTAAATGCATTTCAAGAATAAAAACCAAGTGCCTCCCAAGCTTTTATCTACTATCAAGTATCAACCAAGTTGCTGCTTTCATATGGCCTTATGTTTCCCCCTGAAATTTAGTGGGACATAACTTGGGTGTTTACTATCAAGTTATTCAACAATAATATGTTTCCCCCTGAAATTTAGTGGGACAAAACTTGGGTGTTTACTATCAAGTTATTCAACAATAATAAAAGGGGAAATGCAAAAGCCCCTGGGTCTGCAAATAGCCCCTCAAACTTCAAAAGCAAACAAGGTACTAGAGATTGCAAACCCTGAGAATACTTGTAATATTCTCAAATTCTTGCTTAAGGCCTATGGCTCAATTACAGAAATCAAGTAACCCTATCAATAGTCAATTGACTTTTTGAGCTAGAAGACCTCTTATGCACCCGCTAATTATAGATGCCAAGTTTTCAACAAAGACCAAACCCTCGGTTTTAGAAGGACAATGTGGTAGGGTACGGATTATGGGAAGGTTAAATGTGAATGAGAATGTAAAGAAAACTCGGGAAATAAAAGGAAAATAGATTTACTCTGTTTCTAAAAAGAAGCAAGGATCTCACTAACTCTTTAAGAACAACCTCCCTGAGATACAGAGCGGGCAAGAATCTCACATCTTCTCTAAATCAGCCCACATCCTTAATAGTAGATGAGCCATAATCTGTAACTCATCGGACTATTAAAGTCCAAGGAGAATCTCCCATACCAATTAACTCTGAATATTCGACACTTTATTGATGAGGCACTAGGCCTATTTATAATGATTTACAAAGGGTAGACTCTATTCAAAATATAAATACGAAATCTGAAAATATATCTAAATCTAAGATTTAGATAACTAATAATCATAATCCTAACAACTAAATCTTATCTAATAAGATATTCTTCTTATTTCCTAATTCCTAAAGATAATATCTAATAAGATATTCCTCTTATTTCCTAATAATAATAGAAGATAATAAAAATAGACTCAATTAATTAAATATTAATTCCTAAGATCTCTAGTTTTCTATCTTCCGCTAATCCAGTACTCTATCACAATGACACACAGAATATAATTTACATAAGTATAGAAAACTGCAGTGCTCAGTTTTCCTCCACTTGTTGTTCACCATAATGAGTGTGAACCAAGGACAGAAAACAAAACAGATATGTAAAACACAATATTTTGATCAAGCAAAATTTTCATACTCATCATATATTATTCCAATAAAACAAAACTAACCCAACAGAACCACCACCGGACCCAATCATGCAACGTTTTTGGCAATGAAGATAGTTTACTTCTTCAAGCAATAACTTCATCCGTTGTGACAGCAATCCATTAGGAGTTGTATTTTTATGATCGTATGGCATGAAAAGAGCCTGAAGAGGGAGAGCAATCATGTCAGTTGACACAGTGAAGGAAGATATAACTGAAATATAACCAATGTAACCTAACCATACATGCACATGCACATGCACACACCATAGAAAAGAAAACACATCTTATTAAACTTAATCATCATCATAGCCACCATATAGCTTTAAATAGAACTTTTCTATCTTTACTTTCAGTTATTGTCCTATCATGGGCCCAAAATTAAGTTAATCTATTTTAGGAAGAATAGATAGATGGGTGCAGAATGGGGAAATGCAAATATGTGCAGTGGTTTGAAGGGGTCAGTTCTGGTGTTTAGACTATGGGGAGAACTCATAACGAAAAAGAAAAGGAGGAGGGGTGGAAAAATATCTGGGAGTGTTGCATGGGAGATTTCTAGTTTGTTGAATGATAGGAACACTTATAGTAGTGTTCATATTCTACTTGAAGACATTATTCAGTATAATATACCTTGCAATATTATACATAGTGCCAACTAATACAAGCTCAAGTGGCATTTTCAGCAAAATATTGGAGCGCTCAAATGGTTTGTATGCCACAACAGTTGTCAAAACATTAAAACTAAGAATTAGGATTACTGCTTTATGCCAAAAAATCAAGAGTTCTATTCCAAAGGGGTGAAAGTTTTGAAATCTAATTCTAACTACAAGCATATTTAAGCCATTACAAATATGCTAACACTAAAAGAGGGATAAGAATTTATTGCTTAGTTTACATACATATATTTGGCCAGACCCTTGCTTCATATATTTGAACAGTCAGATTTAAAATTACGTTATCGAAGGTAGTGAAGCTTTCAAAATAGAAGGCTAATGTAAAATATTAAAAGCAACAACAAACTATTGACGGCAATGCAGTTTCATATACTGTTCGTCCTTGGTGTATAATGTGCTAATCCTCAGTCGAGCGTAATTATGGATAATAATACTACAAAGCAAGAAATTATTTAAATTTTAGAAATGGGTGGCAAAGAAATGAACAAAAATTACCTCCATTCCAGAGTGCACATTAATCCATATGTGTGGATCAAATGATCCGGCAAGCTTCCGAAGAATTTGAGTTTCAGGCTCACTAAAAGGGGCAGCTCCAGGATTCTCCTCATATGGATCATAATCCTATTGATTGATGTAATGACAATGAGAAAGAGAACCAAGAAAAAAAAGAACCTTAATCAGGTAAACTTCTATATGCCACTACCACAATTCATAACCTATAAGTCTTACAAGATGCAAATGAATGAAACACAGAAAAGGCGCCACGGAATTAGTTAAATGATAGGATTTTGATGAGTTTGGAGAAAAATGATTAACCTTCTCCTTTTTGCCCCAATCTACACTCCAATTTCGATTGAGATCAACTCCTCTGCCTGCCATGCAATACAAATTCAAGCTTTTCAATTGAGTCTAGCAAATTAATACTACTAAAGATGCAAAAAACAAATGTCAGACCATTTCTTCTCTCACAGAGATCTCCTGATTCAACAAGTTTGCGGCCATTGAAGTTTTCCATTGGAATCATCTGATAAAAAACATAAGACGTCAGCAATTTCCAGATACCATACTCTACCAAACTTTTTTATGGAACAAACTTAACATATAATTTAATGACAAATAGATCTAGCTTAGACTTTTTTTTCCTTTCATTAACTGGTAAATGAAAGCTAACCAGGAAAAAAATCTATAAAAACTGAGTTGCAAGAAATAGTTAAGCATGACAATGCATAAATTAAAAAATAATAACGGGGTCATGATTTTCAAAGGTAAAAAACTTGACAAGTCTATGACTTTACTATTTAGATCAAAGATACCTAAAGTCTTAGTAACTAAGTCTTGCAGAACAGGAAACATGATGAGGCAAGTAATGTATTTGTAAATTCAATCTATAAAATGGGCCATAAAGGAAAATTTGGAAAGAACGAGTTTGAAGGAGACTAGAGGATCAATATTAGCATTGCCATAGGCATGAGGCTTCAAATGAACATTAACTGAACGCCATTATACCAACAATAGTTACTATCAGAGACTAAGTGAACAAAGTAGCAGCCACAGTAATTGCTTTTGAACCTAATCAGGCTTTGTGTAAAATATTCAAGCGCAACATAACAAAATGAAAAACACAGCCACAAGAATTGTTCGCCAAAGTTTTTCTTCCCATATTGTGGAGTCCTAGAAAGGCACACCTTTAGGGACCTTGAAGTTTGAAATCATAACTAGCCATTTTATTGCTATTACTACAGGTCAGGCTCTCCAAGACAAGGTTGCGGGACCAAGTTAATTAGAAATCATCCCAGTAACACATTATCGTAATGTGCATCTGAGAGTAATCAAACACATTGCTGGAAATATTTTGACTTGCCTTTATTACAAGCTTGTCAAGTGTGCTATTTAAGGAAGCTTGATCCATACTGGGTAGAAATCGTTCTTCACTAAGAATTGACAAAATCCTTAAAGAAAGTTCTGAAGTAATCAGCTCCCTTCCATGCTGCCCAAAACTCTGGAAGACAAGCAATCATCTGTCAAAAACACCAGAATAACCAATTTGAGATAACTAGCCACTACATGTCAAATTACAGTTTTTAAAGCATGAAATTTTTTCTTCACTCTTTAAAGCTACATATTACAAAATCAACCCTCCTCTCTCTCACTCTCTCTCTCTCTCTGGCATTCAATAGTAGGGAGAAAGGCTGGTACTTAACATACAATTATTCATGATTTAATGAAATGCAAGTAAAGTTCCATGCTAGTATTATTAATGTAGAAAACTTACCAAAAGGATTCGAAATTTTGACCGCTCATGATTCTCTTTCTTGCCTTGGCAATAAGTAACCACTGTGACCTCAGCACTATAGCCCTTATTTCTAGCTTTGATTGTCTCCATCTGTTTCAGAACATCAAGATCAGAATTTGCATATTTGCAAGTTAAACATCGTATAACAGTCTAAATACATCACAGCAACCCACAGTGAGTTTATCTGGGTGACGATGGACCAAAGCCTTGATCTCTTCCATCAAATCGACACTGCAAGAGGCCACCAAAGGGTTCATGAAACAAACGAACATTAATTTAATTAATATAAAATATAACAGCCATAAGGAGTGACATTGTTGATAGTTTATGCGGCTCCTCTTGGGCCTTGTGCAGTTTTTTTAATTATTCTCTCAATCCTTCTCCACATATTGGCTCCATGCAACCTTTTATTATTCTTCCAATATTTTTCTACACATTTTGGTAAAGTATAAATGTTAGAAGAATAAGTATAATTTTGAAAAAATTTAGTCCATATGCATCTTGTGCCTCATTCAGGAAAGAATATCTAATTTTTATCAATAAAAAAAAAAGCTCTGGGAATAGCTCTGACCAGGTATCAGAGTAACGTGTGCAATTAATAGGAAGGATCCACAAGGCTTTCACGCTGAATAAGAACCCAACAAATAATGATAATGAAGAAGACATGCGCCCTATTAAAATTTAATCAAATAAGACGGTAATGGACTAGCTTATCAAAAAGTAAATGACAGGTGTTCACGTAGGACCTATAATAACAGCCAATGACACAATTAAGCATTCGCATCCCTCCACTGCACAAATTATTTTCAATAACCATCCATCATCTAACCTTAATTGAATCAACTCATATCAGATTAAATATCAACACTCCTTATCTTCTTTCTTTATGCCACATAGCCCCTTAGCATTCTCATCCTTGCCACACGCCTACACCTACTTTCAAACCTGTGGTCGCTTAACAAACAAGTACACCTGCCATAGTGGCAGAGTATGCATTATACAACAGACCTGAAGGATATTGTTCTTCATCCTTGGCAGCTACCACTTAATGAGATGATTCAAGATGCTGAATATGAGAATGATAGAAAATTTACATGAAGCCAGACAAAAGGAGATTAACTCGGCTGCGAATATGAAAATTCGAGGGATCGTCCTTCTCCTTATATTACTACATAGTGAACTAAAGTTAACCTTAAATTTTGGGGCTGCAAATTACAAGTTATATAAAAGGAAACCTGAAACTCAAAGAAGGCAACAACAATGAAAAATTTAGTACCGATCTGTGATTCATGTAAGATTTGAAGTTTTTAATTTTTGTGATAAGATTTAAAGTTGTGAAATTGGAAACTTCCAAATCAACTCCAACGTATGAAATCCAGGAGAAAAGATGAAGCACGAGTGAAAAAAAAAAAAACCGGGTAGGGAATGAGGATGAACAAAAACGATACGAGGATTCAAAAGGAGTTACCTGGAATGGTAGAGATCGTAGTTGATTGGCGTAGAGGAAGGTTGAGCAATATTGTTAGCTTCGCCATTTGCACCGACGGGAACTCGCGAAAAAACACATAAACAGACGTTGATTGCGAACCAAAAAGATGGGAGAGAAAAGAGATCAGCCATGCTATAAGACCAGGAGTGGCGACAGAAATTTCTTGTTTTTCGTCACTCGAGTTATGCCGTAAGTATAACTGGGTCGGGGATTTCCTCGTCCATCTTCGAACTAGATGAAGAATATATGGCGGTAGAGAGAGAGTATGATCTACCTCGTAGCTTTTCTGCGAAATTTTGCACGTTCAACGGCCTTGATGGGCTGCGGTTTACCTATTCTTTGTTATTGAATATTAAGAACATAAGTTCAACATGTTGGAAAAATTTACAATTAAGTCTCAGGACATTTTTATTTGAATGTGAAAAGTATAAAATAACATTAAATGGTGAAAGGGTATGGATGATTGTGTATTTCTTAAGGATATTTTAGAATTTTCATATTTAAAATATATTATAAAAATGTCTCATGGGAGTTCAGGCTAATTTGAGATTTTGAGTGATTTGTCTGTTGTATTTTTTATTTTTGGAATTTAGGTACAATTTTTTTTATCCCTTTTAATAATTGATATATACGTATAAATTTTGATCAAAAAAATATATACACGTATAAATAATATGAACAAAATATATACATGTATAAATAAGATGAAGAAGATCTCCACTAGGAGACTCACCCACCACATCTAGGTGTGCGACCCGGGTCGAATCCCGACTAGTCAAAGTGAAGCTCTGGTGAACCAGGTGGGCAATAAAAAAAAAGATAAGAGTATCATCTGTATCAAAAAAAAAGTAGGGTATCATATGCCACCCATGTAATGTTCAGACTCAGTTACATTAACCGATTTGGTCTTTGGTGTAAGTCTATCTATTTTTAACACATTTGTAATTTACTTTTAAAATTTTGGCTTATTGCAACTTAGTCCCTATAATTTTAACCACATATCTTTATTATATACTTGTATATGATTTTATTTTATAAAGCATAATAACTAAATTATAAAACGAATAACAATATAGGACTCAGTTGTGGTAAATCAAAATCTAGAAATTGAGTTATAATTGAATCAAAACTATAAGGGTTGAATTGCACTAAGTCAAATTATAGAGATTGAGTTACGATTGGGTCAAAATTATAAAAACCAAAAGATTAATTTTTCCTATAAAATTTGTGAGGGAAAGTACGTTTACTTAGAACCAACTACTTATATTTAGGTTTCTTTAACTAAGATTAGTTAATTAATAATGTTTTTATGCTTTTTTTGCCAACTTATGATATGTTATTTGAGTGGGAGTATAATGTCATTGTTGATTAATTTCAGTTAATTTTTAGTTATTGGTTGAAGTGATAAGCAACCTTAACTCTAAAAGGAAAAATAATACGAAAGTTTGAATTTTAGAAAATGTACTTGTGATAATGATTATAAATTATGTTCAGAAAATGGAATTCAATTATCATATAAAAAATGTTGTCCAAGTGAAGATAATTCCCTCCCCTCCTCTCCTGAACCAAACAATGTAATATTAAAATCCTTCTTATAATATAAGGGTAGAGTTGTCAATGTCAAAAAAATTTCCCTCCCTTCTCCTCCCTTCCATTAAAATCCCCCCTCCCCTCCGGCGAACCAAATAGACCCTAAGTCTTGAGAGAGAACCTTGATTTCTTTAAAAAGAAGATAAAGAAAGAGGAGCCATGGGGAATAGGCAGATACTAATCTCAACCAAGGAAACACGTCAACATTCAACTATTGAATAACTCTTTCATGGAACTACTGATGATGTTGACGATCTGGTCTCTTTGAAAATGAAGCCTCTTGCGGGGAATTTTGATTTTTGTGCTAATAGTGCCGACACCCCTAATTTTTTTCACTTGAAGCATAATAGTAGTAACTACGATAAGGAAAATAGAAAAGCAATCGCAACTAAAGATAAAATGTCTCATACCTCAGTGAGTATAGTGCGACGTTGTCTAAATTAGCAGAAGGGCTAAGATGAGATGATAGTTGAGTTTCATTTTTTTTCCCCTCATAGGCTTGTTTATGCCCCTTGTTTTCAAGATTGCTTACTATAACATCACAAAGCCTATCATTTTCTCCAAGGCGAATGAGCTGTGAAGACATATTCCAATAGGCATGAGTAACCAACCCAATATATAGTGAGGAGGTCTTATATGTGATAATATCTTTTTCCAACTATTCTCTATCAATCACAACGAATTAACATCACAACAACGATTAACATCACAACAACGATTCATGCAATATATCTCATGATTATTCAAGGGTGGACATGCCCCCCAGATTTTCTTTCTAAAAAATATATATAAGCATCCGTCCCAACACATGGCGTCCAATCTAACCATTCGTTTGTTTCATATATATATTAACTGAAAATCTGAGATATAACCATAAGTTACCATATCACATCCCACAATTCATTTGCTTTTATATATATTAAAAAATATAATAATAAAGTGGTTGTACCCACAACCTTTAATATATATCCAACCCCACTTGTTTTGCTCTTTTCCCTTCATCTCTTCTTCCTCTCACTGGCGGCTGGTCCAATTTTTTGCAACAACTTACGACAAATTTTGAGAATTAATAAGGTATTTAAAATCACTTAGTTTCATTAAATTTCCTTCATTAAATTCATTATACATAATTAGGATTTTGGGCAAGTTTTGAGTTTTGTTAAAAGAGATGACTATAGAAATATAGATGATGACTAATAGTTAATTTTAATCGGTTTATTTTTTTAATAATAATATTTTTAAAATCATGTTGGTCGTGAAATAATTCATGTTCTTTGTAGGTGATTATTATGGGGAAGAGTGCTACCATTGATATTTATTTTAAGAGAAAGAATAGTAAGTATTTATCCTCGTTTACTTCTAGAAATTTCACAGAATAGGAAAAATTGCATTTGAAGATGGAGTTACAACATTTTGAGCTTGACATTCCTAAGCATCTAAATTTCATTAATTTAGCAACTACATCTGAATTATATCAAGGACTGGGAAGAACTGAAAAATCCATCATTTACCTTCTTATTGATAGAGTGATTAAACTTGTATTCACTCTTCTAGTTTCTAAAGCAACTACTGAAAGATTATTTTTCTACTATGAAGATGATCAAGAACATGATTTGAAATAGAATAAAAGACCAATTTCTTGATGATTTTTTGATTACATACATTGAAAAAGAAATTGTTTTGAGTTTTAGCATTAATTCAATTATAGATGAGTTTAACAATATGAAAATACGTAGAGTAAAAGTCAAGTGAAATAATTTTAATTTCTTTAATAGATTTTTTCAATTTTTTGTATATTAGATCTGTATCATGTATTTCAAGTACTTTTTATTTATAATGTAATATTTTTTATTTTCACCGCCCTTCGGTAAAATTCTTAGGTCCCCCCTCCCCCTTGATCACTTACGGTGATGCTTTTACAAAAACAATAATAAAGACAAAGCCTCTTTTCCCATACTTTACATTTTTATTTCAAAATCACAAATCCCACAATACACTTTTCTTAAATAAAGAGTATATACCATACCGATAGAAGGCTCATATCTCAATTCATAATATAATAATATTGAAATATCTCAAAAGCTAGACATTATCATCTACGACTAGTGGAAAGTCTTGCCAAGCAAAGAGAATTTACCAGCCAATTAATACCCTCATGCTCAAGTCACCAAGTACAATCAATCTATGCAATCAAGACATCACTACACATTAGATTAGTGAACAATGATGGTAAGAAATGCTTTTAGGAGAGCTACCCATTATATATGCTAATGCCTAAATTTAACCCGTCAAATTGCTAAAAAAATCGCTTATTCTAGTAGTGTATATAATATTTTTTATTTTAATAGAATAAAAAAAGTATTTTTTATTTTTATTTTTTTATAAAATAGTATTATATATTTTTTGCAAATTATATAACTTATAATAAAAAAAATATATTCATATCTTCGACTTCAACCATTCCTTTTTGTCATTGTCGGACTCAGATGCCTTAGCTGCGACGCAAGCCTGTATCTGATTATCTTCAACTTCAACCATTCCTTTTTGTCATTTTGGGGCCTTGATGCAATCCTTGGAGTTTTGGATGTTTACAAGGCTTTATTTTCTATTTTTTGATGTCTTGTATTTAATGGATTATGGACTATTTTTTCATGCATTGTTAAGACATATGGTTGTCTTTTTAATTTTAGAACTTAATTTGTAGACTTATATTGAAATATTTAAAAGTGTAGAATTATGGATGTTATTTAATTTTTCAATTACTTAAACTGTTTTTTTCATATAGGGTATGACAGGATATCACCACTTGGGTATAGAAGGGCCGCCCTGCCCAAAAATGTTAGGCCTTCTATTTGGTAGGGCCGGGCACTGGGCTGCATTTTGCTGCCCAGTGATCTTTCGGGGAGGGTATCGAGTAAGAGTCTTGCCCTGCCCTGCCCACAAAAACCCCTAGTTTTACCATTTAAATAAATTTATGTCAAAACTCAAATTTAAAAGTCTAACATAAATTAAATTATGCTACTTGAATCTAACCCATCTTCCATTTTTTGAAAAAAAAATCAGTTGGGACACAAACGTGCTTTTGCAAAACGACGGCGGTGTCATACTACCAAACCTAAAACCCTAATTCCCCATCCCCATTTCCACTTCCAGGCGCCACTCCGCCTCATTCTTCGCCTCTGTGCTCTGCTGTTGTGTTCTCCTCTCTGTCACTTCCGTTTTGCGCTGCGGCCACTTCTCCTGTCATAGCGTGAGTGTTCGGCTGTCTACCAGCCATCAACTTTCCTCTCCTTTTCGGCATTTCACTCGTTCACGGTGAGCATTCTCTATCTGCCTTTCAAACTACGGTTCCTTATTGATTGCTATGAAAGAAATTAATCTGGAAGTTCTATTGAAACACGAATACTCATATTGTCCGCTTGAAATTATAATGCATTAACACTGAGGCTGATCAGGGTTTTGTGCAGAGTTGTGAAAAGGGTAGCCATGAGCAGGAGCTTGGGAATTCCAGTGAAGCTACTTCACGAGGCTGCTGGTCATGTGGTCACCGTCGAGCTGAAGAGCGGAGAACTCTATAGAGGAAGTATGATCGAGTGTGAAGATAACTGGAACTGTCAACTTGAGAACATCACCTACACTGCCAAGGTACTTTTCATTTGCATTAATCGTAATTCTGTAAAGTCACCCATGTATGTTTGTTGGCCGAAGAAAAAAAAAATCATGAATGTTTAGTTCTCGTATTTTCTTGAAATTGCGTAGTGCCTGGATTTCTGACCAGTTAATTTCGATCTAAGTAGTAAAATTTATTTTAAGTTTCCTGAACAACACGAGATGCCATCTATCAAGAAACTCGTCAGGCAACACACACACACACACACACACAACCTTAGAATGAGGCGTTGTAAGGATAGGAGGTAACTGAGAGATCACAAGCTGTTTCCACTTTACCACTTGGGACTCTTGTCTCTCATTACACGGTCTTGGAAAGAGCACTGAGTTTATAAGGCCAACCACCTCACAAGCTGCTGTTGGATAAAGTGTCGTTTCTTGCTAAGCCCAGGTCCCAGGTTCAAAGTATCCTGGTCAGCCTGTGCTATTTCTAGGAATTCTACGCCTGTGTGTATATGGCCTAGCGGGTCTTCCATATCTGCAGTCTCCTCAGTAGTTGCTGACTTGCTGTTGCTTGTGGCAGTCCCTTGTGCTTATTCTACTCTATAAATCCAGTCTATCTGGCTGTAGCCCTACTGTTATTATTTTCAAATCAACAATATAACGGTTAATCCCAGAGCATGTGAGCGTTATGAGTTTGTGTCTGCAAGCATGAAAACCTGATTGATACATTTGTGACGAGATATTCTTTTGACGAAATGATTCAAATTATATGTTTTTTATTCTAGCCATTGCTGGCTTTAGATCAAACGAGTTAATGTTGTTATTTTACTAGCTAAAACCAGTCCAGTTTACATCAAATCAATCATGTTTAAAAGTTTAAACTGGAAGGAGCCGAGGTTGATTGTGATCATGGTCACTGGGGTAGTTTGTACTACCTTGGAATTGCAAGACGTAAGTTCAACTGTTGAGTTTTTCCATTCCCATAGGCCATAACCAAGGACACAGCTAGTAGAAGTAGGTCCCATCTCCACAGTCTCCTCAAGTTGTATGCTTTTATGAGTAGCTGCAAGTTTGCTGGAAATTTATAGGTTTTCTTGTTAGAGACACTGGATTTGTGTAATAGAACGTTTGTCCGCGAGTATCATTATTTTAATTTGCATCAAGTTAAATATGAGCATGTACAGAATTTCAAAAGCAAGCGGGACATGTTAGTTTCATTTATAGAGGTTCAAGTCCAATGAATCAAACAAATATGCCATCTCAAGCTTTGTGTTTGATAAATTCTGTGAACTTCCAAAATGTTGTGAATTAATAAGTTAAGAGATTATGTGTATATTTTCTTTATTGTTTGAACTTCAGCATTACTGAATAACTGAGCATTCACTTGATCTGAATTTGATTTATAACTTTGTTTTTAGTTATAGTCCATATTTGACATGAGGAAGATAAGTAAGCAAATTATTTTGAAAGTTGTAGAATTATTTCTTATCACCAATATCAACTTAAGTGTATTCATTGATATTAATTATTGGTTTTAAATGGTTAAGATTTATGTACCCTGAACTTTATATTATTTGCTGATAACGGTCATGTCTTACACAGGATGGCAAAACATCCCAACTTGAACATGTATTTATCCGAGGCAGCAAAGTCAGGTGTGAACTATACTTTACGTACTTAAGGATTGAATGAAATTTATATTCCAAAGAAGGTTTTATGATCTCTGTATGGTAATTGTAAGTGCTTTGAGAAGTTGTGACTAAATAATTTTAACAGGTTTATGGTCATTCCTGACATGCTGAAGAATGCTCCCATGTTTAAGCGTTTGGATGCTAGAATCAAGGTACCTTCATATCTACTGTTGATCGAGGACTTCTACGTTTGTCTGTATTCTTAGTCTAATTTTTTTTCCCTCTTGAATATCCAGGGCAAGGGTGCATCACTTGGAGTTGGTAGGGGCAGAGCAGTTGCAATGCGAGCAAAGGTTTTTACACTCCTAATTTTATAAAAGCATTCAATTTGGCAATATACCTGAGATGCTTGTTTGAACCCTGCACTTGGCACACTTTATCTTACATTTGCACATAGTATGAGGAATTGTAAGTATGCAGCTTTTCATAGATTTTATATTATGTATTTGATGATTTGCTTTTGCAGGCTCAGGCTGCTGGCCGTGGAGCAGCACATGGTAGGGGTGTTGTCCCTCCTGTGCGGAGGTGATTGATCTCCATATAATCTCCTTTCCCCCTCTTCTGCATGCTGAATATGATATCTAGATGTGAGGTGGAATGCCATTTGTGGGTAGGAGAAAGACAAACAAATAGGAATTGCTCATCTTGACGTAATTGGTTACTCGCTTGTGGATAGATTAATTCTACTCATCGGTCTCTTGGTCTTGTGTTATGTACTTGGTATGTAATTTCTATTATAGTTTTGTAGAAATGACTTTGTTTGGGACTTACTAGTTATCCTTGCTCAAAATGTACCTGCTGAGTGCCAAACAAAATTAAATACTACCCCCATCCTTATTTAATAAGGTCCAACTAACAAGTATTCTTAGTTTTTTTAACAAGGCAATTGCAAGTTTTTAAGGAATATTTAATTTATTTTTATAATACTAACAAGGGTAGTGAGAGAGAGTAATAATTAATATGATATTTTAGTTTAGTGTAGTTAGTAAGGGTAATATTGAAAATCACTTGAATTTTAGAACAGATTTAATACTTTTAATTGTTTTTATTGATTTGTGAGAATTAGTTATTTAGTAATCCTTATAATAAGCATCATAGGGAGTACCTTTATTCCGTAAAATATAAATAATATAATTATTGTATGGATATTAATGAAATTAGCTAAGTTAGTTATTTATAACAAATGTGTTGATTTTTCTAAAATATTTATTTAATTAATGTGTAGTTGAACTTCATATGTGCCATCATCATATGGGAAATAAGTGACTCGAAAAAGTCTGATCGAACCTGTGATCTCCCCAACTATGGAGAGTACCACTGGGCTACCAAGCTTGTGAGCATATTTATAAGCATCACATTGTTTGCTCCAATAAAAGAAGTCTCATGCGATACATCATATTGTTTGCTCCAATGCCCCAATAAGAAAGTCTCATGCGATGTATTCTCATTGAAAATGTTTGTAATAGATATAAAAAAATTATATGATGGAGTTCAGCTTTATGTATTATATTGAAATAAGTCACTTCCACATCACGATGTTCATAATTTATAACGCAGTATGAATACTGATTTATTTATAAATTATTCTCTTGTATTTAATTTTTTGTGCAATAAAAAGACAGACTGAGAGAATAGAGATCTTGTTGCTGATAACAGGGTTGCGTTGAAGGTCGTTTGCTTATACCCATCGAATTGATAAATATATTTGATATATTGAAAAAATTAAAAAGATATTCATGAAAAATTGTGAATAAAATATAGCATCTCCTAACCCCACTCTTCCCTCCACCGTCCCAGGTTTTATCATGGCCGTGTAATTGGTATCAACGAGATCTTCTCTCTCTCACACACACACGCACTTAAATATAATATATAATTGATTTTTTTTAGAAATTAAAAAAATTACTTAGTTTTATCTTTAGATTAATTTTATATCAATTTATATGTTAAATAAAATAACTTTGAGTAAAAGTAACAAATATAAATATTTTTAAATAATTTAATTACCAGGAACGGTAGGTTTCAAATTAAACTTGGCTTAGAATAAATGATTTAATAAGGTTATAAAAATATCCATAAACTTTTACCTAAAAGTGTAGTCAGTATTCCCCAGTTGCATTTTTAGGTGCAAAAACACCATCATGTGAACTATTAGGGTGTGTATGGGAACCATTTGCGAGATGGCGAGAAAAGTTCGAGAATCAGACGTTTGTTAACTCATTTTATTTTTACTCCGAGAATCAGAATTACGTTTGTTAACACATTTTATTTTTATTTATGTAATTTTATATTCAAAAAATTATTTATGTGGTGGTGGCGGCGACGGTGGTGGAAGGGGTGGTGGTGGTGGTGGTGGCGGTAGGGGTGGGGTGGCGGCGGCGGTGGGGAGGGTATCTTAGGGTATGTTTGGTGAAGAAAAAAAGAGAGGAGGAAAAATAGATTATGTCCTCCCTTCCCTTCCTTCAAACCAAACATAGCTTAGGGTTTTGGAATTTTTTTATTCCCACGATCGAGAAAAAGAAAAATAGATTTACCAAACACTTGGAATCCTATTCAATTTTTTTATTTTTGGGAAAAAAGAAAATTTAAACTTAGTTTACAGAAATTGATTGCCTACGTGGAAGCTTATTTGGCCATGATAATTTCCTAGATGGCTGGCAGTGAAGGGGAAAAAAACACGTCATCGTCATCTCCTCAGTCCTCACCTCCCCCTTCTGAAACACATTCCTTCAACAAACCCACATCCAACTAACAAATGATAGAAGTCAAAGAACAAAAGGGGGAATCAAATTAACAGATTAAGAGAAGTACTCCCTCTAATCCTTATTATAAAGCACCAACTATCATTTCTTGTGGACCAAAGAATGGAGGTTAAGTCATTAATGAGGTCTAAAAGTAATAAATGTTTCCAACTTTACCCCTACTTTAATAGGTTTAAATGAATTAGTTAAAAATGAGGGTTTAAATGAATTAGTTAAAAATGAGGATATAGTGAAAAAATAGTAATAAATAAGTTAATTAAAGTGACTTATAATAAAGACAAAAAAATATTGGTAAGTGGTGCCTTATTATAATAATAAGGTCTCACTGTGAGTCAGTGAGTGTGTATGATTAACAAAACCATGGGCGGCAGCTATGATTTCCTGGGCTCGGAAGGATTTCAAATGTAACAAAGCACCAAAAACCAAATCAATAATCAATTCAGCAGTATAATCCATCAACAAACTCTAATCAAATTGATATAGAAAAACACAAAAAGAAAGAATAAGCCAACAATCAACCCAGATCTCCAACTAAGAAAAAGGAAAAAAGACGAAATGGAGAAGCAGGTGTCGAAATCCTTTGAAAACGGAAACAGGGTATCGTTTGAAAAAGCAGAGCTTTGCGGAAGAGAGAAAGGAGGAGACGACGACGCCGAAATCCTGAAACACGAGCTTCACAGAAAAGATGAAGAAGATGAATAAATCATACTGCTGATTGTGGAGGAGCCGAAGCACGTATGCCACAATCCTTTGAAAAAGCGGGCTTTGTGAAAGAGGGAAAAGAGTCAGGTGCGGCGGGGATACGGCGGCGAGACGGTCGGAGAAGAGGAGGGAGAGGTTGCCTACTTGCGGCGTGAGAGTGGGGGATGGGTCACGGCCAATGTTCATCTTCAGATGGGGTAAGTTTTTTAATAATAAAATAATAATATTAAAAACATGTGGCTTTTTTTTAAAAAAAAAAAAATCCTCTCCACTGCTAGCCAGCTAGGAAATTATGGTTGCTTCGTCAGGTCCATGTAAGCATTTTAAATCAACTAACAGGCAAAATAACAAGGATTTAATGGTAATGGTATTTTTACCTTATTTTAAAAATATATGGGTATTTTTATATTTTAAAAAAAACATATAATATTAAGCGTATTTAGATAAAAGTTCATGGTTTGCCGAAATTTGGATCTGACCCGACTTGGCCTCATAAATATTATCGGGTTTGATTGAGATTTTTATTTTATTTGCGCTAATAATGGATGACTTTAATTTTACTAATTAATGATGTATTTGTTCTTTCTGGGCACTACACGCAACTCAAGACTAGATAAATAATTAAATATTCTTCATGGTAGCCTATCCAATCATGTACAACGTATGATAATGGCTAAATGTGTCAGAGCAAAATAGAGAGTAGATAGAAATATAGAATTAATTATCTTTAGCAGCTAAATTATCTCCTTCGCACGTCTGCCACTGATAATTTTTTCGGGCGGAGCACACTATTCTAGACTTTTTGCTACGTGGCATGTTTGCAGTGGCCCATGTCATGGTTTATCAACAAGTGGCTCTGAGGGGTTCATCGAAAAAACAACAAAACCGGATAGGGATCCATGAATTCATGACGTCTTCAATTATTTTACCAATTTTCCTCTATTTAATCCAACCTTTTTTTATACCATACAAAAATTTAGATGCTAAAAACACAAGTAGTTCAATTTCTTCCAAAAATATCGGCGATAATTTCGATCGGCTATTGTGTCGTTTTCGCAATATATCTTCGTGTGAAAACAAGCACTTTTCTAAAATTAGGGCAACAAACTTTTTTATGGCTAAAGTATACTTTTAGTCTTTTAATTTTACATAGGGTTGGTCCCTTAACTTTATAAAGTATATTTTTGGTCCTCTAATTCTAACACCGTTAATTTTGCTAACGGAAAATGCAAACTCAAGTGATAAGGTATAAATTTAAGTGATGATTGTGTAATTAAATGCTATTAAACTTAAATTTAAAATATGAGTAAATTGAAGAATATATAAAATTTGTGTAATTACATGTCATTAGTCATCACTTGAGTTCGTTGGCAACATTTACGGTGTTAGAATTTTAGGACCAAAAGTATACTTTATAAAATTAAGGGACTAAAAGTATGCCTTACGTAAAACTTAAAGGACTAAAAGTATATTTTAGCCTAAATTAAAATTTATTCCACTAAATTACATTCTCCTAACTTTGATCTTTAATTAGGACCTAAATAGAAATTTGATGTTAATTTTAAATATATGGCCTATTTCATGTATTTATCAATTTTTTAAGGGAGAATTTTAAATAAATACCGTTTGAAATTGTAAAACCCCAGAAGTATTCCGAATTTGTAAAAATATTGAGAGGTACAAAGAACCTGTGAGAGATATGCAAATTCGGGTAAAATTACCCTTTTACTCTTAGTTTTAAATAATAATAAAATCAAATACCCTCCACCCCGCGCCGGCGACCACCGGCAACCACCACCGTCGGCCGGCCGCTGGCGGCCACCACCGCCGGAGGCCAGTAGCCGACCGGAGGGGTGGCCTCCGGTGGAGGACTCGGGCGGTGATGGTTGCCGGCGGCGAGGGTATGAGGCATGAGGGTATTTTATTTTGTTTTTTGATTTATTTAAAACTAAAGGCAAAATGGTAATTTTCACCCGAATTTGCATATCCCTCATAGGTCCTTTGTACCTCTCAGTCTTTTTACAAATTCGGAAAACTTCTGGGGGTGTTACAATTTCAAACGGTATTTATTTGATTTTTTTTTTAAATTTATTCCCATTGATACTCCTTAGACAATGATTAAATAAGGGAGAGATAGAGAAAATTAGGGAAGATGATTAGAGTATTTTAAATAAAAATGTCATGTTAAATTTTTCAACTATTATCCTTAATCTAATTAATGTAGATAAATAATTATTATATTAATAAACGAAGGGAGTAAGTTAAAATTATTGCGTGTGTTTACCTCTTCGATCATGTTATACACAATGTATGTTAAATTTGCACAGCCAAGTCAGCATGTTGATAAAAACTAAAAAACGTGATTATATCAATATAAATGAACTTACTAAACAGTGATTAACATATATAGATATCACATAATGTCTTGAATAATTTCGCATTGTTGGCATGAAAAAAAAAACTAAAATAAGTCATTAATAAAATGAAAATACATAATAATTTAAAAGGTAGGAGCAAATTAGCCAACAAACTTTTACTTTAGGAGCGTCCAATACAAATAACTTTTTAGTGGATCAAAAATACCAAAAAACTTTAAAAAATGTGCAATCAGTAAAAAAAAAACGGTTAAAAATGTAAAGTAAGCACAACGCCGTTAGAAAAAACAAATAACGTCCGTTATCTAAGCTGTAGATTGGCCAACGGACTTTTACTCCAGGAGCGTCCAGCACAAAAAAGTCTATGTGCAATCCACCCAAAATCAGGCTGTTACAAATCCTTGCCGGACCCCCAACCATGTGCATTGGGGGTTAGAAATAGTGCATGCACAAACAAAAAATCACAAATGTGACGAGTAGATTTCATTTTAAGTAAAGATTGTTAGTTTCGAACTTGCCCGGACAAATCCAAGTGCAATCCACTCAAAATCCAATTGTTGTAAATCCTTGTCCGGACCGCCAACCATGTGCATTGGGGTTAAAAAAAGTGAATGCAATAAAAAAATCACAAACATAACGAGTATATTTCATTTTAAGTAAGGATAATGAGTTTTCAAACTTGTCCGGTACAGGTGTAGATTTTGATTTTTAAGTGGGTCTAAATATCTACTCACTACATTTATGATTTTTTTTGTTGCATTCACTATTTCTAACCCCATGCACATTGTTGGGGGATCCGGGCAAGGATTTGCAACAGTCAAATTTTGGATGAATTGTACATGGATTTGTCCGAACAAGTTTGAAAACTGACCCTCCTTACCCAAAATGAAATCTTACGGACGAGAGGAAGTATTTTGGGAAAATTCCAAATAAATACCATTTGAATTTACAAAATCCCCAGAAGTCTGTTGAATTTGTAAAAAGACAGAAAAGTACAAAGGACCTATGAGGGATATGCATATTCGGGTGAAATTACCCTTTTACCCTTAGTTTTAAATGAATAAAAAAAAAAAACCCTCCAACCCCCACCGCCGCTGGCGACCCCACCACCAAGGCCAGCGGTGGTGGGGGGTTGGAGGGTTTTTTTTATTTTTTTTGTTTAAAACTAAGGGTAAAAGGGTATTTTCACCCGAATTTGCATATCCCTCCCTTCCTCATAGGTAATTTATACCTCTCAATCTTTTTACAAATTCAACAGATTTCTGGGGGGTTTTACAAATTCATATGATATTTATTTGGAATTTTCCCAAATATTTTTAAGTCGGATTATCGTCACGAATTTTAATGCGGGATTTCGTTGGCGGGTCCCAAACGAGATTTTGTTAACATTTATCTCGGGAAGCTGCGGGAGCGCCACGTAATATTCCGTAATAATTATAATTAGAAATGAGTTTTTTTCTTGGCCAAATATATTTATAGAGAAGTTTATAAATTGGTAGATTGGTAGATGAGGCGTGTGTGAAGTCTTGTGGTCTCCATTCGAAGGAGTGGTCCGTTCTTCATCTTCCCCCCGTTTCCAGTCGCTGCAGTATTCCTATTCATGGATCCGTACAAGGTACAGGAATTTCGATACTAGTTCTTCCGATTTTATTCCTCATCGGTAAACATAACCTCTTTCGTTATAGTTGTTTAGTTTATTCCTTCTCCTGTTTGAGGTGATCTTGAAATCTCTCTTTTTTATGGTTTAAGAACATTCTCGATCGCCTTCTTTATTTTGATTATTCGTAATTCTTCCTTGATTTCGTTTATTGGGAAATCAAGTTTTCAATATTTTTTCCCCAAAAACGATCATCACAAAGGCTTATGTCTGTATGTATTGTATTTAAGGAAGAATTAAGTCAATAGAAACCGTGAGAAACATAGGTATTTGAGTGGGTATTTTATTTTTAGGATTATGATTATAGGATGTCTGCTGACTAGTTTTCTGTTTTTGTCATGCCGTGCAGTACCGCTCATCAAGCGCCTTCAATTCTCCCTTCTGGACTACTAATTCTGGTGCTCCGGTGTGGAATAATAACTCATCTCTAACTGTCGGATCTAGAGGTATTACTTACTTTTGCAATTTACAAACTTTGTGTCCGGGAGACAATATTAATTAGGCCTGGGGACGTTAGCCATATTTTTTGTTTAAACTATTGATGTCAAAAATGCTCACTTGAATGGTTATGGAATTCTTATTCGTGGAAATTCTAAAATCTTCAAAAGAACCTTATTATTAAGACTATTTGATCTGAGTGCCATGATAGTGAATGGTCAAATTCAGAAAGAATGTGTTGTTGGTTGGATACCGAGTTGTGAAATGATTTAAGTCTTATTATTCTGAAATCAATGTTAAAAGTAGCTTATTTCGAATGAGTGAGTACCATTAGTCCTGCACGCTGACCCATCCAACGTTTAATAAAAAAATTGTCCAAGTGTAGTTGAAGATAGCTTACTAGATTTTTATTATTAGCCAACGGCTTTAGTAACTATAACTTTTTAAGTACTCGGGCTTCGTTATAGATGGTTTTTAACTGTTTATTATATACCAATATGTTTTCATACAGTATTGATTATTTCTTTTATTTATGTTGATGAGTGTTGATTGAAGAAACAACAACGTCTCATGTTCTACTAAGTTATTGTAAGGGGAGGAATTACTCAGTAACTCAGTCAAAGTAGGGAGGGGGTTTTATTAATCAATCTGTTGTAGAACTTAAGGAACAAATTTGGTTGTATGTAAGTCATCTTAAATTATCTATTTTCATCCCATTTTGCAGGTCCAATTCTCCTGGAGGATTATCATTTAGTAGAGAAACTTGCAAATTTTGATAGGGAACGCATTCCAGAACGCGTTGTCCATGCTAGGGGAGCCAGTGCAAAGGGTTTTTTTGAAGTCACACATGACATTTCTCACCTGTCATGTGCAGATTTCCTCCGAGCACCTGGAGTTCAGACACCTGTCATTGTTCGTTTCTCTACTGTTATCCATGAGCGTGGTAGCCCTGAAACTCTGAGGGACCCTCGTGGCTTTGCTGTGAAGTTTTACACTCGGGAGGTAATGATTTGAGGGTACAGAATTAAAATTATCTTCTGACAGTATGTATGGATTACTGTGAGCATTACATCAACTTTTCTGTGTCTCATATATTTAAGAAGTTCCCTTTCTAACTAATGAAACTAAATGGTGGGTAAATATCTACAAAGCAGACAATTATTATAGTGGGTTGCCATCTGGTGCTATGTCTGATTTTTATTCCTTCCTTGTGAACTCAGGGTAACTTTGACCTTGTGGGAAACAACTTTCCTGTCTTCTTCATCCGTGATGGAATGAAGTTTCCAGATATGGTTCATGCCCTTAAACCCAATCCCAAGTCCCACATCCAAGAGAACTGGAGAATTCTTGACTTCTTCTCCCACCATCCAGAAAGCCTTCACATGTTCTCCTTCTTATTTGATGATTTGGGTGTCCCACAAGATTATAGGCATATGGAAGGTTCTGGTGTTAATACGTATACCCTAATCAACAAGGCTGGAAAAGCACACTATGTGAAATTTCACTGGAAACCTACTTGTGGGGTCAAGTGTCTTTTGGAGGAAGAAGCCACGAAAGTTGGAGGATCTAACCACAGTCATGCAACTCAAGATCTTTATGATTCAATTGCTGCTGGAAACTATCCCGAGTGGAAACTCTACATCCAGATAATAGATCCTGATCATGAAGACAGATTTGACTTTGATCCACTTGATGTGACAAAGACTTGGCCTGAGGACATCTTGCCCCTGCAGCCTGTTGGTCGCCTGGTCTTGAATAAAAACATTGATAACTTCTTTGCTGAGAATGAGCAGCTTGCATTTTGCCCTGCCATTGTGGTACCTGGAGTATACTACTCAGATGATAAGTTGCTCCAAACACGGATATTCTCCTATGCAGATACTCAGAGACACAGACTTGGACCAAACTATTTGCAACTTCCTGCTAATGCTCCCAAATGTGCTCATCACAACAATCATTATGATGGCGCCATGAATTTCATGCATAGGGATGAAGAGGTAAATCATTTTTCCTTTTCGTTTTCCTTTTTTTGGTAAGGCTAATTTGTCATTTTTATGTTATCAACTACCTAATGCGATTCTATCATTCATTTACATGCTTATATCCTTTTGTTTTATTTTCTTCTAATGACTCTACGCTGCTGCTGATTTATAGATTGATTACTTCCCTTCGAGGTATGATCCTGTTCGACATGCAGAAATGCATCCTATTCCTCCTCCTATTCTTACTGGAAAGCGTGAAAAGGTATGTTCTCAATTCTCCTGAATTGCATTATATAAAATGTGGAACAACCATGGGTAAGTTAATCCAACTGTCATAGCTTTTTATTTAGAATGTTTAATTAATTTTGGCATTGTTTTGTGCAATTAGCTGCACAATTTGAGAACTCTAAGCACTATTAGAAACAGATCTCTTGACAATTCTTGTTCTCCTGATTTATCGAGTCAAAAAGATATATGGCAGAGTCAGTACGGAACTTGATCAAATACTACATAGGAGGATAGTGAGATGCTTTCAATTGTTGGTAAAAAAAAAAAAAACTGTGCGTAGATTTATTTCTAGTACTTTGTTATGGATAGGACGATGCAAGAAATTGGTGGTATACGTTTTGAAAAAACAAGTGATTATGTTCTGTAAAATAAACTTTTGAAGGACAAGAATGTGGAAATGACTAAATTACTTAATTTACAGTGCATAATTGAGAAGGAGAACAACTTCAAGCAACCTGGAGAGAGATACCGATCCTGGACCCGAGACAGGTGACTGTCATAGCTCTCATTATAAAATTGAATGAAACATTGTTGATGTCTAACACTAATATTGCACTCTCTCTCTGGTGTTTTTCCTGAGGTCAGGCAAGATAGATTTGTCCGTCGATGGTTTGAGGCTTTGTCTGACCCACGTGTCACACACGAGATCCGCAGCATTTGGATATCATACTGGTCTCAGGTTAGATTCGCATTTCCATGAGTATAATTTGTAAATGTGAAATGAATACACACTGTTCTTATGTGTGCTCACGTTATGTTCTTTGACACCCAGGCCGATCGTTCCCTTGGACAAAAGATAGCTTCTCATCTGAACATGAGGCCAAGCATCTAAGCTTGGGAGAGTAGCTGATGAACAAAGAGGGATAACAAACATGTGGCATACGAGAGTTCGGGTCGTCCCAAAGGATCAAATATTCAATGTTTTCCTTACATTATGATGTCATATACCAGCTAGGACTCACTCTCTGAGTTAATGCTCGGGGATATGATTATATGCGTAGTGTAATCGTAACCTTTGTTTAAAAAGTATACGTCTCTCGTACATGTTGATTGCTATATGGCCAACTGTTTAGACGGTCTCAATTTAATAAACACTCTTCGTAATTTATGTATTAGTCCTTTATTTCGCTTTCTAGATTATTTTATCCCTTTTGTTTGCATATCGATGATCATTTTTACCTTCGTGATGTTTTTTTTTGGTATAGCTGAAGGCAAAGCCTTTCTTCCATCGAAAAGATTCAACTAGAGGGAATTTAATCCCATACAATTAACTGTAACTGAGGCTTAAAGTTTTCTAAACATTAATTTGTGGGCGGGTTATCAGTATATCTAACCTTTTTTTTAACTTTTGGTCAAGATCAGTATATCTAACCTGTACTCATAGAAGTTATTAATTTGACTTTGCACATTTCGTATTCACCAAACTAAATAATTAACCAGAGCCTGATCTCAAACTGCACATACACCCCAGTTGAAAATAATCTTATTATTCATTCATCTTCAAATTATTAATGATAGCATGTCTTGATAGTACATTATAAACTTAAAAAGAAATTCTCATCTTTTTTCTTCATAGTCCTCATCAGTCTCATCTGAACCGTTGATTGGAAAGAGAAGTGAAAAGTTAAAGGAATAATGTGACTTTTTAGATTAATTGGACGATTTAGATTTAGAGATTATGAATGATGATGAGAAGAACTCAACTCATAAACTTGCTCTTCAATTTCCGTATCAAATGAACATCACCCACGGATACAACCCAATAGCAGCATCTCCGTTCCTAACAGGAAAAGCTTCTTCGTCATCAACCGGCGTTTGAGTGTTGAGTTTAGCTTGGATTTTCTCTGTACGGGTAAGGGGGAGGAGACATTTTTTAATATTTTTATCATCATTATAAATTAGTAGTAGTGTCGGTCTCAAACTTGTCCATTATGTTCTTTTTGTAATGATGGATCGGAAGATGCACTTCATATGCCAAGGAAATGGAGGAAGCTTATAAATATAATCCAAGGTTTTATACTGAATTTTTTGCTGTTGGACTTAGTGAGTGTTTAGATAATTCTGAAACTGTGGTTTCAGAAACTCTTTTCCACAAGTCTAAACAAAATTTTTCTCACATACTTACTTCGTAAAAATTATTCTTTAAAAGATAATTCAAACACACACTAAGATATTGGATGGCTCTGAATTTGAAAAAAGAAATGGGTTGCTTGCTGGAACCAATTAAGGGGTGTGAGCATTTGAGAATTATGGATATGGAGGAACCAATTTCTTTTCTCAGCAAATTGTCATTCTGAATAGTTGCAAGTCATTTGGGAGCCCATCCCCTTCCTTTTAAATTTATAATTTAAGCTATGGTTCTCGTTTTGTACTAAAAAAAAAGGCCATGAGAGACTGGGTGGAAAGAGAATCATTTTACCCAATTCATTCACATCTTCTATTTTACTCCTCCGTCCCTAATTATAGGAGCAAATTTTGGAATTGATTTTGGTCCTAATTATAAGAACAAGTTTCAACTTTTGTCAATTTTTTTCCTATAATACCCCTATTTATACTTATTATTAGGAGTATTATATATATGTGTGTTTACATATATATGTATATTTGTGCTTATGTGTGTCAATATATATATGTGTAGATATATATTGTGTGAACACACACACACATATATAAACATATATATGTGTGTGTGTCTCTGTGTGTAGATAGATCTATATGTATACACATATACACACACATATATGTTTATATAGCAAGACCATTATTTCAATTAGAAAGCGTGTGAAAAGAAAATTAGATTTATATGTATACACATGGCTATATAAAAAGTAACTAATATATATATATATAAACTAATATGTCATGGATATCTAACGTAAGACAAATTAGAAACACTTATAATTAGGGCAACTTGTGTCATTTTAAATTTATATAAGGACATTTTAGGAAAATGAGTAAAATTAACTAATTTAACTCTTCTCCTTAATTTTCCCAAAATCGGTTAAATTACTCCTATAATTAGGGACGGAGGTAGTAATTCGTATGTGCCTAACACTTCCTTATTCGGCGACGAGACTGTGGAAACTGGAAACCCTAATTGATTGGCCTGAACTCTGAACCATCAAGAGCATATCTGAATCCCAACAATGCTTAATTTTCTACATATTAATTCCTATTTTTCCTCTAATATAGAAATATTAAGTTACTTAATTTGTGGCCAGTTTATCAATATATCCATAAACAATTTGGCTTTTCATGAACAATACTTTTTTTTTTGTTGGCTGATACTTTCATTCCTTCAAACAAGCACCCTCTCCTGCTATGCTATGCATGAGTGCAACAATTCCATGAAAGTACATTCTCATCTTTCACTCATCCAAATTATTAAAAAAAAAAAAATACAAAGGAATATAAAGAATAGATTTCAAATGAATTAACAAAAAATAGAAGTTGTCTCACTACCCAAAAACACACTATGAACCACAACCACGTCGGTAGTTGTACTTTTATGTGTTTAGCAACTTTTGCCTCAGCTCAAAAAAAAAAAAATCAACGAATTGGCTAACAAATAAAAAAACAGAAGATATTATGTAGTTCATGAGCATACCCAGCGTACCAATGTAGCCAAATACAACACAAAAACAATCCCACTTACATCAATTCGCTTAAGTTGCTATAACACCAAATTAGTAATTTTACATCCATGATATCATCAGAAAACATGAACAATAGATAACATAAATATAGTCCTCAGCAAACAGGCTAACAAATAAAAAAACATTCGAACCCTTGTGCGTTACTATTTTAGCTAGCTCTCAAACATGAGTACATGACCCTTGTACCAGGGGCGGACCTACATGGGGGTCGAGGGGTGGCCGCCGCCCCCTCTAAAATTTTAAGGAACCAAAATATTATATATATAAAATGCAAATCGGAGAAGAAGCAAAAAAGATTCAGACAAAAGAGACGGCAAATCGGAATTCCTTCTGTCCTCAATCTGATTTTCGTCGACGGAAGTTTGAAGAAGAAGAACGAAGTCTCTCTCGGATTCTTGCCAAGTCGCTCTGGTTCATATTGATGAAGAAGGAAAGCTGTACGAAGATGACGATGAATAGTGCAGCACCGCACTTCAAACCTATATAGCTTTAGGTCAACATTTCAAACTTGGTCCTCATAGCAAAACGGTGTCGCCTGGGTTAGTGAAAAATAAGTGACAGTCAAATAAAACAAAGACGCAATAAAAGATATTAAATTAACATAAAAATAAAATTGAAAACCTTTTTTTATTTTTTCTAGAAAACTTCCATTATTCGTACAATTTATTTATTTCACCTACACTAAACTAGTCCTGTTTATTTTTTAAAAATCTAAAGGTGAATGTGTAAAAATACCCATAAATTTTTGCTCAAGGTGCGCCTAACACCATATGTTTTTTAGAAGTGTAAAAGTACATATGAGTTCTCAAAAGTGGGGCAAAAATATCAAAACCATTAACTCTGTTAGCTTTGACTTCTAGAGTCAAGTAAAGTGATCTTAATTTTAATATTTCTTTTAATTTTTTGTATATTAGATTTATATTTTATCTCAAATACTTTTATTTATGAGATAGTCTTTTTTAATTTCGTCCCGCATCATTAAAATTTCTGGATCCGTCACTGCCTTGTACCATCCTAAAGCAAAGTTATAAGTGGGGCATCTAATACAAAATGATAACATCTATATATCAGAAATATTCAAGGGAAAAACCCTGGAAAAAAAGCAGAATATATATAACACTCACCGTAATCCATGTAAAGCCTTCCGCATACTGAACAATGATAGTAACCCTTAGTTTGACCCAAAGCAACTCAATCTTAACAAAAAAGTTTGACCCTTAGTTTCATTTACACTCATCAAGTAAATGAACAGTGAGTTCATTATTCCCGCTACCCAAAAAAAAAAAAAACATTGAATAGCAAAACTTCAAGCTTAACAAAGTGGCCTTGTAAAATCCAGAAGATTGACCCCAACATAGTCCTTCTAAAAGGCATGACATTTACCACTACAAAAAACAAACAAACATCAAAATAATTGTTGTTAGCACAATAATTGTTGGATTCTTGTACGACCAAGATTTCAAATAACCACATATATCTAAAAGCTAAGACTTCAACCAAAGATGTTCATATAATAAAAACAAACATCAAAACTACCACGTTAGTAATGTACATTAATACAGAAAAACAATGCCGTGGAAGTATCTGATGCGACACACAAACTTCAGTAGATAACAGCCCAACAATGTGATATGCAGATTCAAACCCAAGACTACCAGGCAAAACTTCAAAATAATAGAAAACATAACCCTACAAACGTGAATAAAGATAAGAAAACACAGGACAACTACGTCTATCCTTTGTCATGGCCAAGGTCAAGGGCTAGCAGAAAAGCACGCTTTAAGGCTAAAGCCTCGTACATGAAAGGAGGTTGAGATTTAATTTTATCTGTGAAGTTACATCTAAATGCACCATTCACGACAGACTACTCCCATTGCAGCTTGGTCGATCTGGATACACTATAAAAGCTCCATCACAGTTTATTTTGAGAAAATCATCAGACTCGATTTAGCAACAGTGACTTCATCTGGAGAAACAAGGAAGCCAATTCAATGACCACGACAGACAAGGTTGATGATTGTTTTGGTGTGTGTAAGCGACGTGTCGTTAGATTCGCGATGGACATTAGTAGCCATCGTACTTTCAAACAAATAGATTTAATTCCATTATTTTACTATAAAACGCGGCGCTTTTTTTTTTTAAAGGGTAAATGAGCAAAAATACACATATACTTTTATCCTTAGAGCGCTCAACATCAAAAGTCACATCCCACCGTTATGTTACTGTTCACCGTGATGAAAGAGAAAGAGCAAAAGTAAACAGTAACATAACTGTGGGATGTGACTTTTGCTCCAATATGGTAACCACGTGTGTATTTTTGCTCCAAAAAAAAAGCCTATAGTGCTGGACGCTCTCCGGGATGTATTTTTACTCTTTTACCCTTTTTTAAAATGCATGTGATACCAACAACGATCACATAAATAGCGTCTAGGTAACTATTTTCCCTTGGAGAGCGTACCAGCCTGACCAGGGCAACAAAAATAATCAACAAATTCGCACTGTCGTGTCTCTAATAACCATTTTTTCTACTTCATTTCTCCATCGTTGGATTGGCATTTAATGATGGAAATTTTATACTTTATTAAAAATATTATAGTAATATTAAACATTAAATGATAATATCTTTTCAAAACAAATCTCAACTATTAAAAGACAATCCAATGAATGAGAAATTAAGTGGAGATGAAGTACAGAAAGGTTAGTGGTGACACTCTTTTTCCGTCTAAAACAACTAAACTAAAACGAGAATTAAATAGCTTGAAAATAAACTTTTATTTATCATAAACAAATTGCAAGCCTATTAGAGTAATGCAAGTCAATGGGCTTGAAAAAGATTGGGGAAACTAAGCAAAGGAATGAAAGCAACATGTGGGGTAAGCACCAATATGAGTTGGCTTAGATGGTAAGGGATCCAGGATTAGGCCCTTGGGTCGTGGGTTCGATCCCCTCTGCCGTCATATGGGACTCCTTGAGCGATCTCGTAAGATCTCAAGCTCGAGCCCATAGAATGTGATCACGCCGAACCCCTCCAAAACTTTTATGTATCAAAAAAAAAAAAAAAAACATGTGGGGTAAGCCCATTCAATCATTCATCAAGCATATGGAAATTATCATTCAGAAAAATCAAACATTCCCGCCTTGCATCAGCTATACCCAACAATATGGAGTCAAGCTTTGCCGATTTTTGGAGTAGCCCCATACACAATCGTACAGTATTCCTTATTCAAATCCTTAGAAATGTCATGCCACAAAAATCACGTACTAGGTGTGGAGCTAAATTAGGTCCACGTATAAGAAAAATCTCATGCAGAAACGAATCCTTCAACTCAATCAGAAACTCACTTGACAAAAGATAAAGATTATAAAGACTAAATGATAGGGAGAATCCTTGCCAAGGCCCAATTAAGGTTCAAAATTGTAAAAAGGGCCACAACAACTTTCACATACCAAAAAGGGCCCTAGGACCTTCTCTGGTATAAACGTTAACAACTAAAACAGCCAAATTGACAACAAAATAAATACCCATTAACAACTAAATCAGTCGTATTAACAACAATATTTTAACAACTAAATCAGTCATCAGTCACTTTAACAACAATATCAGCCCCGGTTAACAACTAAATCAGTCAAATTAATAACTAAATTTTAATGAAAAATCTCAAAAAAGGCCCTAGGGCCATTTTTGGTATGCGAAAGTTGTTGGAGCCCTTTTTACAATTTTGGACCTTAATTGGGCCTTGACAAGGATTCTCCCTAAATGATATGCAAATCATCATAAAGGGTGTATTTGATTTGAGGGAAGAGGAGGGGAGAGAGAAAAAAGGAGGGAAAAAAAATCAAAATTGAGTTTAGTGGAACCCCACAAGTTTTACTCTCCCCTCCTTTTTTTTTTCTCTCCCCTCCCCTCCCCTCAAACCAAACATACCCAAAGACTTGAGCGAACTTCATGTGACAAATCATTCAAGGGATTGCACTTGAACCAAATCAAAGTTTAAAAATTGTCATGGTCACCAGAATCTCAATTAACTGAGATATGTTAGCTCATCTTTTTCCAAAATCATGATGTACAGAGGGATCAGATTTTGACAAACGAAGGGTGTAAATTAAAGGAATGACTTGGGCATTAGATGATAAACGTATTTCATCTATTACGATCATCCTACCATCTAACTATAAATGACAACTATAATGAGCATATCACCAAAAGATACATTTTAATCACTAGAATAGAAAGGCCAAAAAGAACGTCACAGCGTCAAATAGGAACATCCTACTATTGGATATTGTAAATGATATGCCTGTCACATGATTTAAAGCGATTTAAGTTCCAAATGCTTGGTCTGTCAGAATATTCAGATCATATGATCTGTATCGTGAAATCCATTATCTGTATCGTGAAATCCATGATCACCATCCTCACACAAGGAAACACAACGAGTATAGCCATCTAGCGCAAAGAATATTTCTACTAAAAAAATCCTCAAAAGAGAAACACAACCACATATAACTACATTACAGTAACAAAGTTATGGCAATGCTAACAAAGTCATCCAACTCAATCACAGCCATGGAGAGAACAAAATTGGAACCTTGCAGACAAGCAGACATGGAGCATCAACTACTATATACATACAAAGCATACACAACGAGGAAAATATTCTTGCATCAACCCCAGAGTTACAAACATCACAGAAGAACTGAAGCTACAACATGCAGCGAATGATAGGCCCGATTATATTGATACAAAAGTAACCAGGTTCCAGCAAGATAAGCATATTCAAACTAAAAGCTCTACAAGAGGCCATTGCCACTCAGCTAAAGACTATAAAGTACAAATAGAGCTTAAATCCCTACTATACTATTAACTTTCAGAAAGGACAACACAAAACAATTAACTGAGCAGGAATATTTTTTGGAAGGAAATAGGTTTATAATCAAAAGACCAGAGTGTTCAGAACACAGCTAAGTCACAGCTATAGTCCATTTCTACTCGTCGTCTTCCTCCTGCACACAAGAACATGATAGTCAATAAAATTAAATTCTAAAAGTTTGATAAGCAAAGTTTATATAGTCCTATTAAAATTTAAACAAACCTCGTCACTGCCCTCTTCATCTCCTTCATCTTCATCATTCACCTCAGAAACTGATTTCTCAGATTCTTCTTCATCCGCAGCATTTGTACCTTCCGCCTAACAACACACCAAAGGAAAACACAATAAGTAATGGCAGGAAAGATAAACAATCACGCTAGTACAGAAAAACGTGTTTCATAATGACGCACCTGTCTCTTGTTATACGCTTTCATATTCTTCTCATAGTCAGCCTTTCGTTTCTCTGCTTTGGCTACAAAGGGTGCTTTCTCCTAAAATCATTCAAGCTTGTTTTAGAATGAAGAACAATTTACGGCACATTCAACAAAAAACAACAAACTCAAAGAAGATAACACATACAGCATCAGACATGGACTTCCATTTTGCCCCAGCAGCTTTGCCAACCTGACGAATAAAACAATACAAGGTTTGACAGACATATTAAATGAACGCAAGGAAGGATCAGTCACTAAATGACCAATAAATCATATACAGAGTAACAAGGACTTACAGCAGACACTGCTTTGTTGTCAGGATTTTCCTTGTTAAACTGCTTCCTAAACTCCTCCCTATAACAGTAAAATTTAGGAAAACGAGAGGAAGAATGCTTCTAGCACACTTGGTATGGGGATGCAATTTATCATTAAAAAGATTATGACAGGCAAAACTCCACTGATACCTTTCGAAAGGGTAAAAGCTTTAACCAGAACTATATCCGGTGGAAACAAGACAGAGAGCAGAAGGGAAATCAAACTGGAGGGATTAAAAAAATAATTACATGAAAACAAAGAAGGCACTGGCCGGTCTCTTTGGCTTGTTAGGGTCTTTCGCCGCCTTGCCCTTGGTTACTTTCCTGCCAGCCTTGGTGGCGGGGGCGCCCTTCTTATTGACAGCAAGCCTGCATCGCAAATAAAAAGAATAACAACCAAATACGAAATAGCGACGTCTAGGCAAGTTGACCAGGGAGGATAAAAAATTCTAGATCCAGATCTGACGAGCCTGAACTTTTTTCTTCGTCTTACCCTAGCGCTCAAACGATAGCGCATCTATCAGGATTTAAATAACAAAAAAAATTAAGGAAAAACTGAAACTCACTTGGCATCAGCTCTCTTAGATTCAGCCTTCGATTTGCCACCTTTCATGTCGAAAACTGCAGCTAAACAGCCGAATCAGTTCTATTTCGAAACTCGATCGGAAAATAAACGCAGAAAAAGACAAAACGAAAAACAAGAATCGTCAAAAATGGCGAAAAAATTAGGTAATTACTCACCTGGATGGTGAATTGCGAGGCTAGGATTCCCACAGGAGAGAGAGAAACGGGTTTGGGACAAGAGAGGTTGGGAGGCTAGGGCTTGAAACGGCGAAAGACGGAGATATTAAGCCTCTGGAAGGAAATTGAAATTCAATTGCAAGCGAAATGAAATCATCTAGGGGTTTAGGCGGGATTTTAACTCCGCAGCGTAAATTTTGAGAAAAAAAATGGAAAAAATTTGCAATAATATATTTATACGATAACTGATTTTTTTTTTCCTTCTCTTCTTTTGATAAAAAATAAAATAAAATTTAATTGAGTAATGAATTAATAATTAATTTTTATATATTTTCACCATCAAATTGATAAAATTTGTATTTTTAACAGAAAATGGTATAAAAAGATTTTATATCTTACCCCAATTCATTAGGGTACTCTTAATTAATATAAACTCGAATAATATAATAATTTATATCTCAACCTCAAGTACAAGAAATAAACTCATTCAATGTTTAATAATGAATTTAATAGGTAATAATTTGCATTGACTGTATGGCATTAATTATTTTTATTTATTGTGTCAGTCAGAAGATGCGTTCTGAGTAAGATTATTGAAAATTTTCGTAATAGAATAATAATTTAATTTTTATTCGAATGAAAATCTTGTTTAATCATAAAATGTTGAGGCAATAGATTCTTTTGTGTTATCTACATGCCTATTGCCTAGGCATCTAAATCTATGAAGCATAACCCTAAAAAGTATAACTCATTTTATACTTTAGGTCAAAAAAGGAACTCATTTTATACTTTATGCAAAGCCAAAAAAATTCCTAATCTAATTTATTTATTTATTTTTGCCGAATTGTAAAAAGAAAATTTTAAATAGAAAAATTACAAAATTATTATGCAATGCACCAATAAATAACCGCGATGACAGGGGCGCGAGGTTTTCCCGCATGAATTATTGAAATCGCAGCTAAAATTCACTTTATTCGTTTGTTTTTTTTGGGTACATTACTTTATTCGTTTTATTGAAGGGTTTTGATGCTAGGGAGCGTGGATGGCCATTATGTGCGCTGCAGAACAACACATATAACGACACGTCATCAATCCATGCGCGCTCTCTCTATTGGCTGCATAAATGCAAAGCACTCTACAAGCTTCTTATAACATTGGTTTTTCAATGGTGTGTTTTCAGGCGTGTTTCTTGTCTTCCTATTCTAGTGCCTTTTCTTCTGCTCACGGAAAGGCAAAAAGCAGTTTACCCTGCATTTTTACAGAGGGGATCAGGGAACACAACACCCTGATGGATGAATTTTAATAAAGGTTTCTAAAAATTGATTTGGTCTTTCTTTTATTCATTTCTTATACTACTACCTCCGGTTCTAATTATAAGACCTAATTGATTTTTTTTGGAGAGATTAAAGAAGTTAAATAAATTATTTAATCATTTTATATGTTGTGTATCCTTAGATTATATATTAGTTTGTTCTGATGTAGAATACGGATGTCCAGCCCAATAGGAATGCAAGGTAGGATCACTGTACACAACCAGACTCTTCGCCAAGGAGGTGAGGTGCACCATGTGGCTGAATGTAACATATGTACCTTAGGACTTGACCTCTATATTTGTAGAGTGTACCTTAGGTTGGATACTGCGGACCTTGCGTGATCTCCGACCCATACATCCTAACTGTTATATAATATCTCAAGATATCCCTTGATTATGGGTTAGTTAAGATCCTCCTTTATATTAAATAGGTTCTGATAGGCCTTATCTCTACGTTGGGCCTCACTGCTATTGGGCCTTGTACCGGTCCGTAACATAGTTTATTAGTTAAATTAATTAGTTTGAAGATAAAAATAAAAATACTCTAAGATAATTTAATTAGTTTCCTTAATCTCTTCAAAAAAAAATCAACTAGGTCTTATAATTAGAACAGGAGGGAGTACTATTTTAATATATATGATTAATTAGTGATTAATATAGGAGTACTGTTGATTTTTATAGATGGTTCCATTTTACTTTAATATCTATCAGTATTTTGATTCCTTCTCTTCTTCTTTTTTTGGCATTTTAACAGGGGTGCCAATTTATTATATGGAGCAGAGTATTTGTAGCTTAGTATGATCTATACACATGGGAAAAGTGTCAAAAATAGACTGGCAGTGACACCCATGTCCAAATTATTCAATCAATAAGACAAAGTGAATAAGCACACGCATATACCTGTAGTTAATAAATCACAATAGATCTACGATTGGGAAATAATATTTAATACAAATAAAAACCTAAATTTTGCAAATAACATCAAATAACATTGAGCCTTTTCTAGTCGGACTAGTTTGATTCAACT